>JNNX01000010.1:722434-1322434 GCA_001657655.1 Talaromyces piceae
AAAAAAAAAAAAAAAAAAAAGGCAGCCCCAAACAAGAAAGTCGGCCTCTGTGTCCGGATAACCAGGAAAAGGGCGTTTCCGCTGTCTACCTGGCAAAAGTGTAAAATCAGCACCAGCCAGTCAAAACCCAGGGTATGTGCTGCATGGCCGGTACGGAGAAAAAGTCTACACCGAATCGCATGACTGACTGGCCTGCGAGTCGACGGATCCAGTAAACTAGTCATGCATGTGTAGATATGCATGTGCTCTGCAGGAGGAGCTTCTATCAAGCAGAAAAAGAAAAGAAACAAACGTCTATAAAAATCCATGGTTAACAGTCACTTAGTTGGCTAGCCTTGGTAAATCATTTACCAATATAGTATTTTTCTCCCTTTCTGCGCCGCAAAAAGAGGAGCCATTGGAAAGGAAGGGACTGCCCCGAATTCGAAAAAGAAAAAAGTGGGCATATTCCCGGATCAAGCCATTCAGATTGAGACACTGGCTGAGGGGTTCCTTGGTTTTTTTTCTTCTCCCTGCCGTGGGCTGGCAGAAAAAACGATCACACACACACACACACACACACACACACACACACTAGTTCGTAGGGGCCGACTGGGTCGATTTAGCAGTGGAGACATTGCCAAAGCATGTTAGAAGGACAAATCCCATGAGACCAGAAGCTTGGACCGCGCCACGACTAAAGGTTGGTGGACTGGTGGACTTGCCTCTCATTCTGATCTTGCGGAGGGGCGCAGCCTCGAGTCTATGGGGCTCTAGGAGGAGGGGCAACGACCGAAAGATACTGTGATAATCGTTGTACAACACAATCAACTGGTGCTCTGGCTAAATTATAAATAGCCCTTGTGAAAGCCCGTGATTCAGTCTCTAGCTATTCTCCCTCAGCACTTGATCTACCATTTTATCAAAGTGGTATATATCCTTTGCCCCTTCCTAGAGAGACCGTCTCGGGATACATCTCTTCTCTTCCTCCAGTCAACCCTAATCAAAGACCCGTCCAGTCATATAATAACCTGCAAACAGTACCAGAGAGACTCTGGAAAGAAGCCAATCATGTCGTCGGCCGATCTTGACAAACTCCTCGGGCTCATTGGCGCCACCAAGCCATTGCCGGAAGACCCCGTCAAGCGGGCAGACGTTGAAGCTGTCTTGAAAGATGGCTACGTTGTCCTCGAAGGACTCCTCAGTGAAGAAGAAGTCCAGGAAATGGCCGATGAAGTCGACCGCATGACCGGTGATGACCCCAAGTTCGGCCGCAAGACGTTCGAAGGCTGGTCGACCATTCGCATCTACTCGTTGCTCAACAAGTTTGTTTACCCCCCTTGTTCATTATCTTTCGGATAGATAAGAAAGAAAGACGATTGACCCGAGAAGGACCCGAGTCTTTGACAAGTGCTGCCTTTTTGACCGCGTCCTCGCGCTGAACGACTACTTTATGCTGGAGGGCTACGGTATCTCGGCCACATCCAGTATCCAGATCAACCCGGGCGAGAAGCCTCAATTGGTTCACTATGGTCCGTCTAAAATTCTTCAGATAAGGTTGTCCATGCTAACTGATATCGATAGACGACGGATACACTTACCTTCCTCGCCCTCGTCCTCCCATGAGCACTGCCATTATGATTGGTGCGTGATATCAGAATCTTTCAAGACCACGGTTTCCTTGCTTTGATTTGCTGATCCGTATGACGTTGTTCTTCACAGCAATCGACGATTTCACGGCAGAGAATGGTGCAACTCGCATGGTACCCGGAAGTCACAACTGGGACTCGAAGCGAGTAGGCAAGCCTGAAGAAACCATTCCCATTGTTGGCAAGGCCGGAACAGTCGTGTAAGTCTTCTTCGTTTTCATGTCTCCTTTACCGCATGCAAGGAGGGCCAAAGAGGAACAGAGCTAATTTGAGCCCAACAGCTTCTTCCTCGGGACCACATGGCACGGCGGCGGTGCCAACACAACCGACAAGCCTCGTCGTGCAGCTACCATACAATACTGCCAGCCCTACGTACGTTCTCCCGAACAAGGGAAAGTTCCAGGTGAATAACCCACTAATGTGACCAGATCCGTCCCGTCGAGAACCAGTTCCTTGCCGTCGACCCTCGCCGTCTTCCCGAGATTCCAGACAGAATTGTCCGGATGATGGGCTACGGCATCCTCAAGCCGTTCATCGGATACGGTCCGTATCACCTTTGTTTCTCTCCACGTACTCTTGGAAATGAATGGTAGAGACTAACCAAACCCCTAGTCGACGGCCTCGACCCCCTCAAGGGCGCAAGACGCATGGTCAACTGGCTCCAGCAGCCACTGGACGCACACCCCCCTGCTTTTGCTACCATGTCCTAACTCCCCACGTCATTTTTCCCTTTTAGTTATTTGGTTCAAGTGTTGGTTGGTTGGTTGCTACGTGCGCAGGACAACTTTTATTGATACCTTTTCGGCCTTTTTGTATATGTTGGTATAGCGAGTCAAGTCGAACGTCATTCTGGTTCTGGTTCTGGCTGTTGGTTTCTGGTCTGATTTTGAATCCCCCGCGGTTGGATCGTTGATGTCCATTTTCTTTTTCTTTCCTTTTCCTTCTTTGTGTGCTGTTGTCAATGCACGTGTACAGGTACCGGTGCATGTAAATTGATCATGACCTGCACGTCTTACTTTGTCAATGAACAGTTATGACATTTCACGTCTGAGAAGCTATCAGCTATCGTCAACTGGTAGAACTACTATGATAATGCTGGGTACCTACGATGGGAACCCCCTTATAAAAGCACAATTACATCTGCAATGTAAACATACACTAAGTTCTCTAGCACTACTATGAGCAGTTCGCAAGTAATCAATCAATCGATGATTACATCCATGCCGATATCATTGGATACCATCGCCGGTGGTCTTAATCATACATGCCCTCACGACCCAAGGAAAAAAAAAAAAAAGAAACAATTGCAAGGAATATCTCACCAACAAGACAACGAATATAGATTAAAAAAAAAAGAGAGATATATGATAACCGCCAAGAACGCCCATGTTGTATCCTTATTAAACCGCCCGAAATACTTTCCGAATCAACACCTCGAATCCGTTCATGGGCTGCTAACGAAATGAGTAATAGCCCATGTTAATATAATGAAACTGAAACACACACAAAAAAAAAAGCTCGTATAGTCGCACAGAATCGCCGTCATATACTTGCGCACCTCAAGTCCGAAGCGTATACACTGACGGAGGCGGGCTAAGCTCCAACGCCAGACGAACGTTTCGACCGACGGCCGGACAGGTTGCTGCTGTTGCCGGTGTCGGTCTCCTTCTTCTTGCGGCTGCCGCCGCTTCGACCACCTTTGGGTCGATACCCCGTGTCTTCATCGCGTTTGCGCTTGCCTTTGGAGCTTGGAGGCTCGGGGGCCTCTAGTGCGATTCCATCCTCATCATACATGTCTTCCTCCTTGGTGGGATTGCGTATGCTAGAGGCTCGCTTGGAGGTCCGTAGATTGCTCGGCCGTTGGCCGCCCTTTTCAGACGAATTGTCGTTATCCTGGAGGAAAATCTGCGGCGTGTTACGCCGGAGCCAATTGTACACCGAACTCGGGTTCGCAAGGTTCGCCTCTCGCATGCGCTCGGTGAAGGTGGGTTTCTCGGGCAACTGAGGCAGCTGCGCCATGGCGCTCTGGTCGCCCAGTTCTGTATCGGTTCGAAGAAGGTACTCGGTTTCATGCTCGGGGGTCAGGAATCCAAGCTTATACCGCAGTGCACTCTCTTCTGATGTTTCTTGACGGAAGTCCGACGGATCACTGTGCGGAATCTGTCGTAGAGATGCGTACTTGACTGCTGGTCGAAATGCGCTGCTTCGCTTCACGGCCTCTTCCAAACGACGGTATGAATCAGCAGTGATTGTTCCGGCTTCCAGCTCTGTTCGGGCTTCCTTCAAGGCCGATTTAGCAGCCTCGGCACTGTATGTTGATGGTGCAATGTCCTCGGGTTCTGGCGATAATGGAGCGTCTTCTTCGGGGGCAGACAGATCGTAGCGGAGGCTGGGCTTGACATTAAGGCTATTGTTGAATTCCATGAGCACCTCTAAGAGTTGACTGCAAATGGAGAAAAAATGGGTTAGTGTATTGTGTTCCCCGTAGAGTGAGATGGTAGGTCAGAGAGCTTTACTCGTTGGTTTCCTGAATCGTCTTGGAGAGATCCTCGATTCGCAGTCGCTCACGTACGAGACTCTCGCTTTCACGCATTTTCAACTCAAATTGAACCTTTAGCTTGACAAATTTTTTCCTGTATGACAGTCAAAAACCACCGCCTCTCCCAACGACTAAGGTTCCACGGCCAGTCTTACTTGAACGAACGATATGGCTGCTTCGGGGCGAGAGCTGAAGCATCAGCTACATCGCCTGCTGTGGACACTGCATCCTCTGGCTCAGAAGGCATTTTTCACAATATCGCGTTCCCTTCCCTGAGAGCCGATGGTTGAAGATGATATCGAAGGAAAACGTGAACGAGGTGTTGACAAAGGGTGAGCAAAAGCGAGAGGTTAAGTCAGTTCGGTGGTCGCGCTCCGCCTTGTTCCAAGGGGACCAAAGGTGAACGCGGCACCGGATCCGCACTGGCGCATCCCGCCTACCGTAAAAAAAAAATAAGAGGCGCTGCTGCTGATGCTGCTGCGATCAACATTTCACTCCACTGGTCACAACCGACTTACCACTGCCTGACTACTTTAAATCGCACAATACATTGACAACATGTCGGGCTCCGAAGAAGACATCAGCACGAGGAAGCGGAAACTTAACGATAACCCGGAAATAGAGATTGACGTCTCCGCGCCTGAGCCGCCGTCTAAGAAAGCTCTGCGCAAAGCGAAAAAGAGTGGTATCGACCCTGAAAAGGCTGCCAAACCGGTCGAGTCAGAGAATTTGACGTCGAATAAACGATCACCTTACGGTGTTTGGATTGGAAATTTGCCATTCACCACTACGAAACAAGATATTCGCAAGTTTTTAACCAGCAACGCAACTTTCACAGACTCTACAATTACCCGGATCCACCTTCCCCAGGGACCGTCGAAACATGGAGTTGCTCAGAATAAAGGATTCGCCTATGTCGATTTTGCGAACGAAAGGGCTATGGAAGAAGCAATTGGGCTCAGCGAACAATTGATCCTGGGCCGGCGAGTCCTAATCAAAGGCGCCCAGAATTTCCAAGGTCGACCGGACCAGCACCAACAGGCCGGAGCGTCCAAAGCTTCTGCTGCATCAACCCATCCTCCCTCGAAGCGCATATTCGTTGGCAATCTCGGTTTCGATGCCACCAAGGAAGCATTGGAGGAACATTTTGCACCATGCGGGACTGTTGTCAATATTCATTTGGCTACGTTTGAGGACTCTGGAAAATGCAAAGGGTATGGCTGGGTTGAGTTTGAGACCGTGGAAGCTGCCCAGCATGCTGTCGATGGCTTTGTCAAAGTCGTAGATGACGAGGACGAAGGCGAAGACGTTAAAGATGGCGATTCCGCATCCGATTCGGACGAAAAGAAGCCCAAAAAGACAAAAGCACAGCATAAAAAGCCCAAAACAAAGAAAATTTGGGTCAATCGACTTCTCGGCCGTCAGTTGAGGATGGAATTTGCAGAGGACGCGGCAACTCGGTACAAAAAGCGGTTTGGAAAAGACAGTAAGGGGCGATCTGACGGTCAGGACGGCACTGAAGAAGCCAGCGAGCGGAACAATCGGCCACACCGTCCAAAGAAGGCGGATAGCACGCCGTCACGGTATTCAAAAGATACTGTGCATAGGCTCACTGGAGCCATTGTCGAGGCCAAGGGCCAAAAAGTTACATTCGATTAGGCAATATGTTATGATTTTTTTTTAGCCGTTGCTGTTCTTCCAGCCATACTCTTCCCAGCCACGTATTATTATTTTTAAAAGACCCGTGGTATATAGAAGAATTGCCTCTTGGAACCGGAAATAATAGTAAAGATGGCGCATCATGTACTAGAACCCGTGTGACAGCTCAGATGTCGATCACGTCCTAAACTTTCCAAGAGTGCCAAAGGCACGTCAGTATAACAGGCGCTACCCTCACAAAGAAATTTACAATAACTGTTGATCGGGATTCGGGAGTCCACCAAATAAGTGTTCTGTTTAGGCAGTATTTTAAGACATCGTTAGTAGAATGTAGGAGAAGCCACAGGGAAGAGGAAGGAATAGAGATGCGGCGCTAGGCCTGATCGGGGGGCGGTTGACACGGGCCGAGCGATCTTCAGATGTCATGGCTCTGCAGTTTCGTGAACCTACACTCATCGTGGCCCGCCCTGCAACTTTTATCTTCTGTTGTTTGCTTCGCTTCTCTGCATCTTACTTTCGTATCTATACCTGCTCTCGCTATCTCAGTTACTACGATCTTTAGGACTGGAACTTGGAAGCCTCCTTGCGACTTGTCCCTAGCATCCAGCACAGGTGCTTCCCCCGCTGAACGACAACGGCCAAACTGTTTTCCGACCCCCCTCCTCCAAAGGCGGGCGCTACGAGTCCATCGTCTCCTCCGTATCATCCAAACTGCGTCGTTGGATAACTCTCTCGCACAGCGGCGGAAATAAAAAACCAGCTTTTTCGTCCGGCGACTGGGCCGCTGCGGTGGGCGCCGCACCCTAAGTTCACGCTTTCAATCAAATGGCTCCTGCTCGACGCCACAGAATTGGAGCTAGCCGGCGAAGGAGGGACGACGATGGGGAAGATGATGGATCTGTGGCCGGAGCCATGGAGGACGAGTCCATGAGTGATGCCTCATTGAGCCACCATGAGGACGACGACGATGACGCCGATGAAGAAGGCAGCGATCTGAGCGGGAGTGAACATGCGGTGTCGCCATGTGGCGACAAGAATAGTTCCGGCCGCAAGAGACAAGGTCGTGCGGGGAAAGGAAATCTGGCTGTTCCGGTTAAACCGCAGCTGACAGCGACTGTATCGGATACGGAGGCAATGATGAACGGACTGAACATTACTGATCGGGCGGACGAAATTGCAGAAATGCAGCCTGAAGACCTTGGAAAGGAGAAAAGGAACGGATTGGGACGGGCGCCGTCCGCGCCGCCTACAGAGACAAGGAGAGACACCATCGCTGAACGAAAACGACGGGATCATGATGAATATGTCAAAACTCGCAACGAGGATCCTGCCTTTGTTCCGACACGTGGAGGATTTTTCCTTCATGACAAGCGTTCTACAGGCCCTGAGACTAACGGAAACCGCACGCCTAATGCCAAATCCAAGTCACGACCATATGGTCTGATTGTTGATGGCAATGTTGGGAGGTGAGCTACTTGTTATCCCTATTCTTGCCTTGTACGCACTTTTCTGATCCTAGAAACAGGCGTCCCAAAACCGATGCTACTGACAGCCAGTGGACACATGACCTCCATGAGACAGTTGCTCGCAACGATGGCCGGAACACGCTGGCAGGTCCCCCATCTCATCCGAATGCCGCATTGGCAAATGGATCTGTGTCTGTATCGATCGCCCCTCGGTCCTCTCCACCAAACCGTTCATTTTCAACAACCGTGTTGATCGGCAATGTGCCAGTCAAAGTTTCTCTCCCGGGAATGGCACCTGTTATCTTCCCAGGTATACCGAAGCGACAACATACCCGTTTGCCACAACACCGGCCTCCCTTGAGACGAGACAAGCCTGTGCGGATTTCTCTCCCTGGGGCCCAACCCCGATATATCCTCCCAGCACCTGAACGCTCCTTCATATTCATTCCACGAGCCTTGCGACCAAATCAGCAATCTTACCGGGGACGGGGGCGTGGTGGAGGATACTATAATGGCCGGAGACCCAGCCTATACGCGGGCTCTGTCCACTCACCAAGCCTGTCGATGAGTCGCCGGTCCTCTCTCCGTGAGGGCATGCATTCTCCGGCAGGATCTGTGCTGTCAAGACAGACATTGCTATCAGGCGATACTAAACCCGTGGTCCGTCTCCCTCCAATGGCCCGGCCACCCGGTCCTGGACATGCGCCCATGCCCGGTGCGGTGGCTCCAGGGCCCATGGTCCCTGCTCCCTCTGCTCTACCGCAAGGCCTCAATACCGCGTACCGAGACAGCAGAGGGGCCCCGATAATCATGCATCAGCCCCGGCCACAGAAGACAGTGTCGGTTGCCGATATCGAGACACCTGCCAATCTGCACTTCAACCCACCGCAGCCACAGCAGGAACAACCGTTCCACCAACAGGTACCAGTAGCGGTGACAGGTTCAGGATACGTGCCTGATGGAGGGCCCTATCCTCATGGTCGCCAACCGTCTCATCCGAGCCAGACATCTGGCACTCCGCTGTCCCAGATCCCGGAGCGTGCCATTCACGCACAGCCATTCCAGCCATACGGGTTCCCCTCCCAGCAGGGCTACTACAACAGTGGATTTCATCCCGGTACGGTATACTACCCAATGCCGCAGGCGGATTACATGCAATATAACGCTCCAGCTGGCCCTGGAGGAGGCGGCAATGCTTTCGTTGGACCACCGGCGCAACCCTATGTCCTCGCAGCCCCCCCACCGCCTCCTGCTTTGCCCCCGAGCCAAGCTACCGGAGGAGCCGAGCAAGCACCGCAAGCTGGCACTGTGGCCCACGAAGCCAACGGTACGGTTTATTTCTACGATGCTGCCGAATTGTATACAAACCCCTCTTATCCCCCGGGGGGTGTTGTTGGTATGGGCGGTATGATGACGCCACCGGGGACAACCTATTACTATCCGCAACAACCTGGAGGCTATTATGCGCCTCAGTAACGGCCTGTTTATGGAAAGCAAAAAATTTCCTTCTACCTCCTTTTTTTCTTTTATTCTTTTTTTCTTTTTTCCCTTTTCTTTTTCTAATTTCCTTTTCTTCCTTGAATTNTTTTTTTTTTTTTTTTTTTTTTTTTTTTTTTTTTTTTTTTTTTTTTTTTTTTTTTTTTTGTGCTGTTGCTTCTATTTGCCAGCGACCATCCATCCATCGGCTTTTTCACCCTGTGTTATGGTTTGTTTTTTCTTGCAGCCATCGATTGCATTGTATCTTTTTTGGGGACGGCCATGACGCTAACTATTTTTATATCTGCTGTCATTTGGGCCAACGCATTTCGAGTTGCCGGATGCACTATGTTTTCTCTCCGCATGCTTTAGGAGAGCTTTTCTCAAGTTTTGTTTATTTTGTTAGATTCATGTCCTTAACGCATGCATTCCAGCGACCATTCGTTTCTGTTTTAAGCCCCTGCTTTTGGCCCCTGCTGTAGCTTTGTCTAGCCTAGGCTTATTTTTTCTTTTTCCACTTCCTCTTTTTTTTTTTTCTTTTCTTTTTTTCTCTTTTCTTTTTGCTCTAATTTTCTCTATTTTCTTTTTCCCCATATCTCACTCCTCTTGCTTTGGTCGGTTTCTTTTTTTCTTTTTTTCCCGCTACGTATTTCCCCTTCTACCTTTTTCCTCCTGAACTGTCCTTTGTTACACCATCCCTTTTCTTTTCCAACACTATTATCATTCCGAATTTTGGAAACCTCGATATCCCCGAAATAGCGTGACGTGCAGTTAGTTCCTTTTCGGCAATCTCTAACCTACCCCAATTTACCGGGAGGAGACCTATTCCTAGGGTTAACTCGTACACTACGACTGTCGGAAGCCGGCGGCTTTGGTGGACAGGGATCAGGATTGCAAAAATAAAACAAACGGAGAGGGATAATCTAAAAAGGACCAAAAATAAAAGTGTTTCAGCCGATTGTTGCGTGTTGCCAGAAGAAAACCTGCGTCGTAAATTAAAATCCCACGTGTCATGTGACACTGCATATATGCAGCACAATCGTCGCAAACAGGGTAATCACGGAAGTTGGTCAGTAAGACGGTCAACCTCGGCCGAGGCCATTCATCATGGTGTCGTCGGTTGCTTCGTCGGTTGCTTCGTCGTGTGTTCCTCTCTTGCTTCCTTTCTTCTTCTCTCTTTCTGAATTCGGCACGTGAGAGAGAGCCCACGTCATCGACGAGCCGGGCATCGGGCATTCTAGACCTGTCACATTGTGAGCATGCTGCGGATCCCGCGAAGGGCAACCGGCCAATTGGCGGGCGGCTTCCAGGGAGGGCGGTGGCATGAATGACTATGGCTATTGCATCACCGGCCAGCCTCCAGCTCCCGCCGCTGCCGGGGTGCGAGCAAGACCAATCGAACCTAAAGTTAGCTACCACTTACAGCACACGCCCCCCAAGGCGCAGATCGGCAAGCCAGCGCCGGACGAAAGGATAGCAGAAGAAACAGGCCATGCTGCCAAGATCTGCCCTGTTAAGAGCAGCCTGCAGACGCTGCTGAACAGCATCGATATCGATGTATATTTAGAAGAAAATCAGAATAAAAATAGAAAGGCAAAAAGAACAACTGGCGGCTTATCGTCACGCAGCATATGAAATCGAACAGCCCGGCGCCCAAACAGGCAAAGGATGCCCGCGGCTACCCCACATGCTAGCCCAATCGAGCGCTGCTGATTGGCTGTCTCCGCAGTCGCAGACGAGGCTCCGTGGTGCACGGGCTGCATGCAGTCCCCAGCGCTTGCCCTAACGGGGCATACGTGGGGCAGGCGGGACCACTCGCACCGCTCTATCTTCCTGGCCGTACGTATCGGTAGTATCATTCCTATCGTTGCAGCACCTGCACCCCCCTCGGTGCCCTCTCTCCTCTTCTGCTCCCCCCTTCTCCTCTTCAGCCCTCCTCTCCTCCCTCGCCTCTTTTTACTGCTGCCTGTCAGCTCCTGCATCGTCTCCTCCACTCCCCTCACTCTTCCTGCTCACTCTGCGCGTGTTTTCGGTCTTTCTCATTCCCTCCCACCACCCACCCCCCCCTTCGCTTTCCTTATATTTGACGGTTGTCCCTCCCGCCCAAACTCGCCGGCGCCATAGCTGGATCCATCAGTTTAAACGGTGTTTTGGCTGCTTATTAGCTTATCTTCGGTCGGGGGCTGTTTAGCACAGTAGCCTACGACCTCCCGTCATCCTCCGCGTTCAGCCATGGCGACTCCAACGCCCCCAGCGCCGCCCGTTGGCCCTGATACTCTCGTCACCATCAAGATCCTGCAGAACGAATCGGTCAACCGTCGCGTCAAGATCCCGCTGCGAGACCTGGGTGCCCGTGTCTTTCCCCAGAAGGTACGTGCCGATCTCTCCGCGCTGCAGCTTCCTGGTGTTCCCGTTCCCCCAAGCCCCTTCACCGCCTTCTGATCTCGGTCCACCCGTTCCGTGGACGGGCTAGCCAACGCAGCTACCAGGCTGATCCAATCTCCATGATCATGAGTGACTTGCTTGCTCTCCCTATGGGTGGTGTCTGGCAAGCTCTCGTTTGGCAACGGTGCTGAAGCTGACCGCCTCTCTGCCCTCTAGATTCGCTCAATTCTCGCCATTCCACCGCACTTCTCCCTCTCTCTGCAGCGTTATTCCGACAGTGCTGCTTGCTACGTGCAGCTGGACAGCGAGAACCCGGCCGTCTACAAGCAGCTTTATCGGGCCGCCAAAGCCAAGCTGAAGCTCCGCATCAAGGTGACCTCGACCCCGATGCCTGCTCCGGCCGACGCCCCGGCAGTGACCGCCGTCCCCGAAGTACCCGTGCAAGACGAGCCCAAGCGCTTCAGCTATCTCGACACCGTCCTCAGCTCTCCGCTCTCTAACACCATGCCCACAGACGCCGACGCTTCCGACTCCCCGCAGCAGTCTACGCCTCCTCTTCCATCAGACGCCGACCAGAAAGTTGCTGATTATGCCCTCCGGTTTTCAGAGGACGGTGGTGCCAATGGCTCGTTCCGGATTGACTGCAACCACTGCGGCAAGGTGATCGTCGACCACCACTATCACTGCGGCATCTGTGATGATGGAGACTACGACCTGTGCACTGATTGCGTTAGCAGCGGTGTGGCTTGCCCAGGTGACGATCACTGGCTCTTGAAGCGCATGGTTCAGAATGGCGTTATCAACAACAGCATAACCGAAACGCTTGCTCCAAAACGTGCTGAAGCGTCTCCGTCGGAGTCGGCATCACCTAGCAGCATTCAGAAGCCGGTCGTCTCGGAAGAGACTCCTGTCAAAGAAGAGCCGGCTGTTTCCGCTCCCATTGCTCAGGATCTTACGGTGACCGATAAGCGGACGTGTGACTCTTGTTACCATGGTATGTTGCGAACCACTCGCTTGCTCACCACGGCGTCGGTCCTAACTGAGACACAGTCTTCCCCGAAACCAAGATGGTGACGTGCAAAACCTGTGACGACTATGACCTGTGCTTTGCTTGTTTGCTCAAGAATGCTCATTGTCACAGCCATAGCTTCTCCATAATCCGAGGCAACGGAATCACTGCAGAGAACGTATCAGCCACGCCCTACATGCATCCTGCACTGTGCGACGGTTGTGACACGGTATACCACCAATTTTCTATCCCTATCGAAGCGAACCCAGAGCTAACTGTGCATAGCGAATTGTTGGTGCTCGCCACAAGTGCCTCGTCTGTCCCGATTTTGATTACTGCTCGTCATGCATCGACGCAGCACCGCGGAACCATCCTGGCCACACTTTTGTACCGGTCTACGATGCGATCCCCCGGTCTATCAAGTCTCGCGAGGTTCACCATAACATCTACTGCGATGGGCCGCTATGCCGTAACAAGCCGTCGAGCACCTTCATCGTTGGTGTTCGCTACAAGTGTGCTATTTGCCATGATACCGACTTTTGCAGCTCCTGCGAGGCCTTGCCGACTAACCCACACAACCGTACCCATCCCTTGATCAAGTTCCAGACTGGGGTACGCAATGTGAGCGTCAGCACGCTCGGCGACGATGGCTTTGGTGGCCGCCAGGTTGTTATGGGTGATCGTGGCGCGCCCGTGGTGCCGGCACCACCCCCATATACAACCACTCTCCCCATTGTCAGTCAGACTTCGTCCACCCAGACGACCAATGACAATGAAAATGGCCACGGACAGGCACAAGAGGCCGAGAAATCGGAGCCTCAGCCTGAGACAGCGCCATCTCCACAAGAAGCCGCATCCAGCCCAGCTGAAGAGCACGGCGCCTACTTTGTTCGGGACACCGTACCTGATGGCACCCTCATGACGCCGTCCCATGTTTTCGAACAGACCTGGACACTCTTCAATCCAGGTCCGCTATCGTGGCCGGTGGGCACCAGCGTTGGTTACATTAGTGGAGACGCCATGTTCGACGTCGACTCGGACCACCCTTCCAGCACTGAAGCGCTCAAGTCGGCCATGTCCAGCAACGAACTGACGCACCCCGTCGGTCCGTCAGAGACGGCCAAATTTACTGTCACCCTCAAGAGCCCTCAGCACAGCGGAACGTCGATCTCATATTGGCGGATGAAATTGCCCGATGGCACGCCGTTTGGTCATAAATTGTGGTGTGAAATCAAGGTGGCCGAAGAGCTCCAAGCTGTGGAAGCCCCAGTCGAGCAGCCCGCCCAGCCCGAGCCGGAGGATACAATGACCGAGAGCAATATGATTTTCCCCAAACTCGACAAGGAGTCCCCCGTTTCCAGCACTCACGAGGCCATGTCGACCGCTCCCCCAGCCCCTCCATTGTCCACCTCGGACGTGCGAGACATTCTCGAAGACGTGGAAAGTTTGACTCTGGAAGACGGCGAAACCGAGGACGACACCGGCTTCCTCACTGACGAAGAGTACGATATTTTGGATGCCAGTGACCGAGAGTCGGCCACCAGCAAGCATGCTTGAGCGGTGTCAGCTTGACTCGCAGCTGCAAGGGTATTTAGAGACTGAGGAGTTCAATTTGTTTCATCCAGTCATTTAACTACTCTTTTGTACTTGGACGAATAGGGCGTTAAGCACAATTAAACTTTGTATTCAATTCATTTTACGCTTATGATGTAGCAATGCGGTACAATAGATGTGCGTGTTTATGGAGAAAGGGCCATCCCAAAAGGGTTTCACACTTGAAACACACTCGGTTTGGACACAAGTACTATTGGGGAAGTATCTCTCTTTTTTCAATAGGGGTGGATTCCATATGATTTGTGATTGATCATTGTTCCTTTGATATCCTTAAGCAGGCCTCTCGACAAAGGGGAGGGGGGCCAGGCTACATGCCGTTGTGGTCACGAAGATGTTGCCAATTCCCATATCAGCTGGATTTTTTCAAATCAACGCCATCCCGATACTGGCCGGTGCAATCCCACGGGTACAGGGTCGAGCAAGATGGACAGCCCCTATCTGCGCATAGTGCCCACGGAGTGCCTCGGCCCTACCAACGACGCCATCAAAGAGATCCCGTTGGGATCGGCACCTATCGTCATCCTGACGGCGAACATGGATCGAAAAGAGTCGACGCATCGTGTCGAAGGGAGGAGTTTTACCAAGGTGTTTGTGCATAGTGAGCCATCACCGTTTTCCGCCCCCCTGTTTCCCGGTCCTGACCAGCTTGCCAAAGTAAATTGCAACCGGTTCTTTCCAAGCGCCGACTACTCCGAATGGATCGTGCCGGTTCCCTTGACGGAGCAGTATCTTGAAATGCAATACATATACATTGAACAGCTACGCTACGACGCTTACGGAACCGAGTGGCGCGTTCTGCATCGCGGCTATTTCCGGCCGCAGGAACAGCCCTTTGGATACCAGGGCGAATACGTGTTTCGGCAGTGTGGCCTGTGGCGGGAGACGCATGGCATGTCGGATCTACGGGTCAAGTTCGCTCTTGTGGCCCCCGGCGTGTGGGAGAGGTTTGCTTTGGGGAACGTCAAGTGGTTTGGCGGTAGGCTGTGGGAGGGTGTTTCGTTGCTTGGGCTGACTGGAGGGCAGTCACCGTCTCAGCAGCAACAACAGCAAGAAGGAGGATTGCAGCAGTTGCACTGCAACTGTATTTGCCCGGTCAGCAATCCGCACAGCGAGATCCTCGTCACCGACAACGTGATCAACTCCGGGAACTTGTATCTGGCGTTTAAAGACAACGGACACCTCGAGTACTCGCAACAGCGACCGGCCCGGGGCATGCAGATCGACACCGAGGTGCTCAAGTGGGTTGCCGCCCTAGCCACGCTGATAAAATTGCAGTGGGAAAGTAACAGCAGCACAATCTTGACGACGGGCGGAAACGGAGGACCGTTTGCATCGTTCAATCGTAGTAATCGTAGTAGTGGTGGAAAGGAAAACGGTCCTGATGAGCAGTTTCAGGGGCTTCCTTTCGTCACCGTTCTTGGCGCGACAAGGAGCGTTGGGGTGCGGATTCCGTCTACCACGGATTGGGGTGCGAGTCTTGTGCAGCAGCTTGCGAGGTGGAAGGCCAATTCGTAGTTTTACGTAGCTGTCGTTGACGTCGGTTTGGGTTTTGGGTCGATGGTGTATGTCAACAAACTCCGTGTTCATCTATAATCCATGTGTTCTGGTTACAAGCTCTACGAGTGAGAGCACTGTCTTCGTATTCGCTGAACGCTATGGCACTCTAAGGAAATGTCGAGTGAGTTACTCGGGTACAATGTCCAGACATGATGAGGAAGGGTATAACACTCTTGATGCCTAGGTAGATCCACCAAAATGAGTTACATGTAACATCTGTTTTCTAGTCAGATACTTGAAGTGTCATTTTTAGACAGGCTACTGTGTAGAAAAATTGACATTTTGACGCTGCAACTCGAGGATATAGCTATAAAATACAATATCATGTGCCTTTACGTACGAATAGATAGGTTTTTTCTTCTTTTCTATATAGATCGATTGATTATCGTTGTCGATAGTTCTGGCTTCAAATGATACCAGAAGAGGGCAAAACAACAAACAATCGAGTAAAATAACATGAAAAAGGAAAGAAGAACGAGGAAATACAAACGAACGATTTCGGCACCAGCAGGAACAGCAACTGATAAAGAAGCTTTACATCATTTGCGATACGGCATGCTCGGGGCCCCACCTTTTCGTTTGCTTGTTCCAACCTCATCTATCACCAGGGCGTTTGGAGGAAAACCACAAAGCCCATTAACACCTCAAGAACTAGCCAACAATGGCTTCTCCGCAAATGCATAGCCCTGGTAACCCGCGGTCGCCACCATCCTTTCTGGAATTGGTGCCGCAGGAAAGCTGCGGAGTCATGTCAACCCGCGGTCAAGTCATGCCAAGCTTAATCAGGCGATATTCGTTTTCCAGCAGCGCTGAGCTACGAGATACAGATTATTTGGAACAGAATGCCGGCCCTCGACTTTTGTCGAGCCCAGGCTCGTCTTCGCGAAGACATCATCGGCGAAGCTCCGTCTTGATTGGAGATACAAAGTCGCCTTTTCGATGGTACGCGTTGAGCTCACCAAAACAATTCAACAAGCCAAAATAACACATTTGCGACAGGTCAGAATATTACACGCCTCCAGTACAGCTGAAAACTTTTCGGAAGCCAGTGTAAGTGAGTTACCCGTTCGTGGGCGTGGACCAGGCTCACCATCCAGCCGCGAGTATTATGAACGAATGAATTACTTGGTGTCACGATACAGCTACGTGGACCGCCTTCTAGACTCTTCGATCGCTCGGGACCTTCTTGAGGACTACGAGCGACACTGGGCCAGGAACCAGGGTCAGCTGCGTGCCATTACGGAGGAGCACACTGCGCCCTTGTCCAGTTCTTCGGAACACTGCGCCGCCAATAACCAGGAAAGTCACCACATGAGGCTGACTGAGAGAACGCCGCTATTGGTCGCGCCGAACGATGAATTCGGAACTCTAGGGCTCGGTCATGATGCGTCCAAGTCGCGCAAGATTGTAATGACTGCCATATACATAACATTGACTGCAAACTGCATCTTGTTAGCCGCTAAGATTGCCGTGACCATCATGACGAGTTCCGTGTCGGTGCTTGCCAGTTTGGTCGACGCTGTCTTGGACTTTTTGAGCACGGGAATAATCTGGAGTACCACTCGGCTGACGACTCGACGTGACCGATATCGATATCCGATCGGTCGGCAGCGGCTCGAGCCCGTTGGCGTGCTGATCTTTTCAACTGTCATGATTACTTCTTTCTTCCAGGTTGCGTTGGTCTCCCTTCAACGGCTGACAGGAGATGACCGTTCCTTGATCGAGTTGACTATTCCCGCTATCATCATCATGGCCTCCACGATTGCTATCAAGGGACTTTGCTGGATATGGTGCCGTCGAGTCAACGACTCAAACGTGCAGGCATTGGCCCAGGATGCTATGACAGACATGATTTTCAATGCATTCAGCATAATATTTCCCCTTGGTTCGTCTTTCTGGTCAAAGAGACTAACGGTGTTTTAATCTTTCTGACTCGTTTCTGCAGTTGGCACGTTTGCCAATTTTTGGTTTCTCGATCCTGTAGGTGGTTTACTTCTCTCCTTCTATGTCATGTTCAACTGGGCGCGCACGGCCAAGGAACATATTGCCCATCTCACAGGTGCAGCCGCCAGCCCCGAAGACCGCAGCGTCTTTTTGTACTTGGTGATGCGTTTCGCAGCCTGCATTCGCTGGATCCAGAATCTTGAGGCCTACCACTCGGGCGACCGGCTGAACGTTGAGGTGGACGTGGTACTCGACGAGTCGACATCGCTGCATGATAGCCACGACATTGGCGAAAGTTTACAGTACATGCTGGAGAACGTGACCAATGTGGATCGAGCGTTTGTCCATTTGGATTACGCCGAGTATAACCTGCCAACTCATGTTGACCGTACGATAGTCAGATAATTTGCAGGACCTCTAATTTAGATCTCTTGAGCTGAAGAAGGATATGGAGAACTGGTCACGTAACATTAGGTGCGTACATTCGCAGCTGTAGGACCAAGTAAATGTGTTCACATCAAGTCATGTAAGACCCTGATCTACAGGGACAAACCGGCATTGTACATGGATACATAATGCTCCCAGTCTAGCATGTGGTCCCCAATAGCTTTTACGAGTCTATTCACCTCATTTTACATGTTGGTAACTCTACCCTAATTTCAAAAGTCCCATAATGGCTAGTTCAGCTATGAAGGCCCTCACAAACGATTCCTTCATACGTTTTCTCCCGTAATAACAATACAAACACCCACGGCGAGATTTGCATGTACACAACATTTCTAGTCATATCTTCATTTTCTCCCTTCATGAAGTAGGCTTGCTTTGAATTTATCAAAATGTTCTTGGAATTACAGGTTATGATGTCTTCACACTAGGCAGGCCTCGTTGGCATCCAATCCGGCTGGTTGATCGGGCAGGATGGAACTGGCAATTGGCACTGCTACAAGCTTTCATAGAAGCTAGAAAAGACAATCCTGTAATGGGCCATATTTTTCCGAGGCGACCGACGCCTACTGCTGAAAGTGTCTTGGGCGAAAGCCTAGCTGTATCTGGCGATCGTCCTAGCGCAATCGGTTTCCTAATTAGGCAATATTGGATTTTGTATGAAAATCACCACTATTCATTTCTGTAACTCAGTAAAACCGCATACTTCCTGGTAAAGGTATGTAATTGCTGAGATGCTCTGTGTACTTCAATAAGCTATCTTGTTTCCCACAATTGTTGGTTCTATAGTACTCGTCTCACCGCATAGCCCTAAATGCATCGAACACACAACAAAGCACACCTACTCTTCCAGAGATTTGATGACATCTTGTGTGGAAAAGACATGGGCAAACTCGCCTTCCAAGCTGGCCACCGCAGTGGCATGGATAGTCTCCGCATCAAAGCCTCCTTTGGCAAACGTCGCCGTCGCATCTGCCACCAGCACTATACGGCCTTGGTCAATGTTCGTGTTTGGAGGATGCGAGCCATCCGCATTGATAGTCACGGGGTTTCCTTCTGGAAAGACATCGACAACGCCCAAATTTGTGGCCATGCGCGTCGTCGTCGAGACGCAGTGGTCGGTGGTAAGCCCCGCGAAGAAGACCTGGCGGACTCCATTCTGGCGGAGGTACGCCTCCAGCCCAGTGCCGATGAAGGACGAATTGACACACTTCCACATCACGGGCTCTGAGCCATCGGCGGCTGGTGTGGCAAAGTCAAAGGGTTGTAGGAGGCCCGCGTCCGGATGGAGCGCGCTCCCGTTCTCGATGGAGGAATGGAAGATGTGGATGATGTGGACAAGCCCCGGCGGCGAGCGTTGGCGGGCGGAACGGAATGCAGTCAGTAACGCACCCAAGTTGTTCTCGAATGAGGCGTTGGAGCGTGCTGGACCCCAATGTGTTGGGTGATTGAAAGCAACTTGGTTGTCAATGAGGACCAGCGCTGTCGGCTGGGCAAAGGACAAAGGTTTCATTGTAGATATTTTTACTTTTTCTCTTTGTTCTACTCGATCCTGCCGATTGATTTTTGATTGTAAAAGTCTTTGCTGTAGGTGAAGGGGCGTGTTTTATGTCCTCTGCTTCACAGAGTATCAGTGAGTTTCCGCAGATGTGCGCCAAGTTGCAATGTTGCGACTATTTGACGAAGCTGAGCTGGCCGGATGCCAAGAATCTGGATCAAGAGGTGGGCATACTTTCTGATCTGGATTAACTAGGGAATATTGAAGTAGTCTGTCTGAGCAACTGGGTTAATAAATCTATATCAACAAAAATCGATGTTGACGCATTTGTCAGCGTCAATTACTGCCGGCCGGTGCGCCCTACATTGGGCCATCCCCACAATTTCCTAATCGGGAAAGTTGTGACTCACTCTTCACCAATTCATTTAATACTGATAATCTTCATTGATATTGATATTACTGCTGCGTAATTGAAGGGGACTTCTAGCTTAATTCGTCTTAGGGCCAAATTCAGTCAAATAAGACCCTACTAGAATATAAAACAGTGACACAGCTGCAATTAGGGTGGCCATGATACACCACTAGCAGTCAGGGTATGATGTATCAGCCAGCAATATTACTCACGGTACCCGATATCGAGTCAGCCTACCGACTGTTAGTCAGAGACTTGTTCTTTGTGTGTCTACAGATATCATCCCAGTAATCTAACAACAGAATTACCCCCTTCATGGTCTCAACCTTCAGATCCACATTGCAAGAAAAAACTATCGATTTGACCTGTCCGGTAAAACAATACAACCGACACAAAACTCGCAGATTATGCGCAAGTATCATACCATTCACTTGCTGCACACCTCTCGAGTCACCGAGTATCGTTACGGTCTTTTTCGCTTATGCTAGGGCTCTCGTTCCCCGGCCATGTGCATGAACGTACATACCACCATCAACTTTGCACAGTGTCCGCGATCATGCATAATCATCGAGATTGCTGTGGTCTCCATACGCTGCGACCAGTACAAAGAAACCGGACAACAGTGCGCTCTCATTACGGAGACCGCTCATCTGGCACAAAAGACAGTTCGTGGCCGGTGCCCAAGGCACGCCATGCAGCGCAAACGCCAAATACGTCTTTGACATGGGTGAGCTATGGCGATGGGTTCTTTTTCCTTTCAAGTTCTAGGAGAGTATAAGGGAGTTTTCTCCGTTTGTTACCATCTTAGACTTGTGAGGTTTGTACTTACCATTACGATTGAGCAGTTCCACAAGAGGTCAAGTTTCGATAGATAGTCGTAGCGGGATATCCCCTGCTACTGAGGTTCATAATCATACTAGTCAAACAATACATAAGTCTCAACTATGTTGTCTGATGCGATGTAGATCACTCTGTAGAGCAGGCGTAGAGATAACGTCTGTTGATTGGTCGACGCTAATGCAGCCAGGGCCCCACGCAATCGGTCCGCAGATCGAGATTTGAACTGACCCCGACAACAAACTTCATTCCACCCCAGCACAGCATATTCAACTTGTTCGGCTCAAAAGCAATGAACTGAAACCATCAATGCCTCGTACAATTTGCGGCCGATGCGCCGCTGCCGGTCTCCGACCCGCACAAAACAAAATGTCGGCCAGGACCGGTTGGGCCTTGGATGTTGAGTTTCGTCGGCGAGTTTGCGACTCGTTCCTTGTTGGTCAAAAGCTCGCCCATCCATACAGTCAGATAGGCCATCGATATGCATCTTCCTCGGCGTCCAGAAACAAAGAAAGTCTGAAACGGAAACAGAAACCGTCGAGCGCGCTGGCCGACGTCAATCCGCCAGCGAGCACGCTGCCTCCAGCCCTCGAGCTCCCGCCCCAACTGCCGAATGACTCGTCCCTTCAGCAAAGGCTCTCGCGGATGTTTGCCATGGGGCGGGGGTATTTCCAATTCTACAAGACCGGGATCAAGAGCGTGTACAACAACCACAAAGCATCACTGGGCCTGCGCGCCGCACTGGGGCTCCCGCGACACCTGCCGACATCGATGCCGCCCGCCAGAGGCCGTCGTGGCCCTTCAACTACCACACTGGTCACCCAGTTAGAGCAGCTCGGAATCAGCCGTGCGGACATGCAGCTGGTGCGACGCTCGGCATACGATATGCGGCGCATGCTGCCGTTCTGCCTTGTCCTGCTCATCTGCGGCGAACTGACGCCGCTGGCGGTGCTGGCGCTGGGCAACGCCATCACGCCGTATGCGTGTCGGCTCCCCCAGCAAATCGACAAGACCAGACAGCAGCGGATCCAGCTGAAGCGACAGGCGCTGCTAGCCACGCAAGCCGACCTGGGCTCTGCCACGCCGATCCGGTCGGGCTCGGACGAGGAGTTGGAATGGCTGGCGCAGAACTTTGGCGCTCGCGACTTTGCGACGTCCAAGGGCGCCGCTTCGCCGTCGTCGGTTCTCCGGGCCTGTGCGTCGTTTGGCCTGGCCAAGTCGGTCAATCGGCCGGCGTGGTTGGTGCCGTTGATCTACCGCCCACGACTGGTTCGGTACACGGAGTACCTGGAGCTCGACGACGTGATGCTGCTCAAAGGCGGCGGCGTGGACGGACTGAGCGCCGAAGAAGTGCGGATTGCCGTGGACGAGCGCGGCGGCGGCTCGCTCGACGACTCGCACCTGGACGCGGACATCAGAGACGCCCGGGACCGAGAATGGCTGGCCAGGTGGCTAGCAGCGAGGTCGCGAATGTTTGAGTGTGAGAATTAGAGTATCTGTATTACTACTAGATCAAGCCTGTAACATACTATACATAGAGAATAAACGTCCTTGATAGAGTCGAGTCTGCATTGTCTAGAGAAATAAAACAGAACGCTAAAGAAATGGAGATGGTATCTAGTACAGGATATTATGATTTCGGTCACATATTATACACTTGGTTCACTTCACTCAACGAGGCCCTTAGTCGGACAAAGTCGTCGAAATTTGCATGCAACACCTCTCCAAGGATGCTGCTGCTGCTCCCATTCCATTCTCTGATGGCCAGCTGGAGACTGTTACAGGCACGGGTCAGCACCCTCTGTAAGTCCACGGTTCGGACGCACTGCAGGCCAACATCGTGCAGGGGATTGGTGGGATCCTGGATACACAGATGCCGGGCGGCAGGGAGGTTGGATCTTTTGCGGGCATTGGCTTTGAAGCGCAGCAACGCGCGTTGACCGACGAGCACTGGATCGAGGGACTGTGATTCGTGCTGGTGACGACGAATGCTTGCAGGACCAAAGAACCCGGCTGGTTCCGCCGCCACGCCGATGGTCTGCAGATCGACCTTTGAGCCGTACGTATCGAGCATGGCGAGTAGCTGTTCTCCCAAGCCCGTCCGCTGGAACCCCGCGTTTTGTTGTCTGACAAACGCCGTGACGAGAAGGATGAGACCGTACGATCCGACCGAGGCAGCTTCCCATCCAAAGAGATTTCTGCTTTCCAGCAGGGCCCTCAGGACCATGTACAAGGGCCGAACCGACGGGGTGGCCGCCAGGGTGCTTCTGATGTAACCGTCCGGACGAGGCGCGTGATTCCTACAGAAGACATAGATCGGTACACCCGAAGCCTTGTGGAGCATGACAAGGGCCGGGCTCTTTCCAGGCCGAAGCCGAAGCTCGGCGTACTCTGGCCATGGGCGCAATGCAGCCTCCATTTGGTGGACTGTCTTTGCGAACTGCTTGCTGGTCTGCGGGGCCATTGGATTCGAGATACGCCGGCCCGCCGTTGAGGGATTCTCACCATCACCAACCGGGACCATGAGATCGATACCGGAAGAGCTGAAAGCCGTCCCGGTCGCCCGCGAGCCCACGAGCTGGGGCGGGTTCGGCACTACGTGCGACACACGATCTGATATTTGGTGCACGATGTGGGCGACGGCCCTGTCTTCTGAAGGGGCCGGTGCGAGGTATTGAGCGAGAGCCATAAGCTCCGCTTCGAGTCGCGACATGGCCGAGTCATCTTGGTGCGGACGAGGGACCAAGTCAAGCCACGGCTGCTGCGCACCGCGATCCCCTTCGGTGCGGAGCGACACCCGCCGAGCTGGCCGCAGCGTCTGCGTTTCAGGTGCCTGAGACGTGCGTGATGGCGGCAAACGTGTCGCCGGTGTCGTCGTCTTTGAGCCAGGTGACTCGGTCAATGCTTCCGACGCGCTTTCGCCTGCATAGTTGAGCGGCGGCCGATACACGCCGCGGCTGGGCGCGTTGTGGTCGTAGACGGGGCGGACAACGGCAGTCCGATTGGCGATGCGGTGAGCCTCCAACGTCTTCTTGAGACTCGATTTGAACACGAGCTTGGAGGAACGGGCAGGATCCAGGCGGCGATACCACCGTCGGCCCCGGGTCGACGTGGCAATGGGCGCCCATGCTGTGCGGCAACCGCAGCACAGGGCTGTTCGAAGATCATCCAGGGCGCGGCATTGCGACGGGGTGGCCGACCGCACAAAGGGCATATGCAGCGATCGCAGGGCGGATTGGGATCCTTCCCGGTGCGTCCTCTGGTCAGGGCAGCTAGGAAGTACAGCAGTCGAGACAAAAAGCCGGCATCACTAGGCACTACTGCTATAGCTTCGAGCTCGATCGGTTCATCTTCTATCGGGTGCGTCGTGCCCGATAAACTCGATAAAAGCAGAGGTCGGTTTGCCCGCGAGAGGCCTGGAGCGGTTTAGCGCCTCGGAAGGGAAAATCTATTTAGCCTATTTGACACTAAGCCGAGAGCAGTAAAGCTCGATGGAGGTCGCCGACCAATCAGAAGCGCGCGAAAAAAAAAGCAGCAGTACAGATACCGGGTTATGCAGAACGCATCGAGTCCACCAGCACCGCAGAAGCAGATACTGCGATTGGCCTCTGGTTTTTCTTCCCTTCCAGAGTATCCACCGTGGCTCTCGGACGACAACGCAAGAGGCCATGGACGAGAACGCACCGGTGCGATAAGGGGCAAGACAACGTCAGCTTCCATGGCCCAGATCCACCGCGGCCAGTCGCAGACCGCGTCGACGTCAGAGCGTCGTCAGGCCCGGCCGCCGCATGTGGCGCCGGCGCTCTTTTTCCGCTGTGTTTCTGCTTTCTCTGCTGCTACCACATCCCCCGGCACGATAATAGATTGGCCTGACTGTTCTTTATACCCAACAGCGTCTGGAAGCTTCTACACCGGCCGAGGACTGAATCTGCGCAACCGCGACACAACGTGGTCGGATTGCAGCCGTCTTGTCCGCCGAGAATGTCCACAGTCGCGCAATTGCGCCGTCGCCTCTCAACACTTTCCCAGTCGGTCGCTAGTCACGTATACCTTAGGACTGTTTCGTTGTAGTAGAAGCGAGCCGTCGATAGTTGCTGGGCGTGTTGGGCTTAGCAGCCGCCGTGATCGCTGCTAGAGGAACTGACTAGAGGGCGTAGCTCGATAGTGGCCAGCAGTAACCTACTTAACAGCGGTTGACAAAGCACCGGTACCAACCAACAAGACTAAAACAATAAAAAGGCCTTTTTGATCCTGCCCACCGGCTCCAGACGTCCGTAAGATCCAGGCCATGAACGCAGAGATTTTTCCTGCTGCTATTTCTACCGACTCGACCAGCGTTGCCAGTTGCCATTTGCGGCGCCGGCAAATCCTGGAATCCTGTCTGGCCGTGGCCGAGAAGCCTGGGCCAACTTCGTCACTCGCCCCTCGGAGCGCTGCCCTGCTCACTAGCTTCCTCGCCCGCTCCGTCACAGGTACCCCTCCTCTCCGCCCTTCCTCCTCCTTCTTTTTCTTCTTGGTTCTCTTTCCCCGTTTTGCTTTTCGCACCGTGAAAATATCGATTGTTGTTGCCTTCATTCAGATCTGTCACCCTCAGACGACTGACAATGTGCTGACTAGCCGCGCCTCCTTTGTGCTTGTGCGATCTCATTTTTCTGTTCGTCGCGTGAGTTTGCCTAAGGCCGCCGCCGCCGCCGCCGCCGCATCGGGACTATCACCACGACCGCCGTGCAGTTCGACTGGCTTGGGACCATGGCTTTTGAACAGAGCACACCGGAGAAAGTGCCCCCGGACCAGCCCAACCCTGTCATTGTCGGGCCTGGTCTGTCGGCTCTGGGCGAGACGGCATACACGAAAGCGTCGACGGCGACGCCCGCTATCGCCGCCGACGAAGCGGTCAAGAGAGACCCAGCCCCATCGTACTTTTCCGACGTGCCTGGCAAGGAGACCACCACCGACGCCATTGCGAGCTCCAAAGATGCATACGTCAAGTCGCCCTCCAGCCCTGCCGAAGCAGCCTCGGGCGCTTCGTCCGGTCCGGAACTGCTCCGGCGCCTGAGCCTGGTCGGAGGCGCCCATCTCACGCCCACGACGCCCGTGTCGGATCCCATGGCAGACCACCCCGGCCTCAAGCTGAGCGGGCGGATCATCAGCGCTGCCTTTTGCATTCCATACAAAGTCGTCCATCATCCAGGCGCCGATTGGGTACGAGTCGCAAGCTGATAGTCCCCGTCTTTCATGAGCATTCTGGAGCTAACCTCGGCCGTGTGAACCGTACAGGAGCTAAAACCCCGACCCGGCATGTCGGCCTTGTTCGATTCCTTTGCCTATCTCGCTTCAGACAAGTCGGTGTGGGAACATACCCTCGTCGGTTGGACCGGAGAGGTCGACACAGTCGTCAACGAACGCTCGCCGTTGCAGCCCGTCACCGCCAACGGCGCCGCGCCGGTGCCGCTGCCGGTCAACAAAGCTTCGGCGCCCGTCCCCGTCGACACGAAGCAGCAACAGCCGGCGCATCCGTTGGTGGACGGAATCAAGCTGTCCACGCAGGACCGCACCCAGCTGGAGTCGCAGTTGCAGCAGAGCAGGTTTGGCAAGATCCACCCGATCTGGGCGACCGCGGAATCGGAAGAGCCCGAAGACGAGATCACGCTGAAAGACCAGTCCCGGTGGCGGCGGTATGCCGAGCGGGAGCTCTATCCTCTCCTGCATTACAAGCAAAAGAGCACCTCCGACGGACGCTCGGAGCGCAAATGGTGGGCGGATTATCTGCGCCTGAACCGGCTGTTTGCCGACCAGATTGAGCGCATCTACCAACCCGGAGACATCATCTGGATCCACGATTATCACCTCTTCCTGCTCCCGAGCCTGCTGCGACAACGGATCCCCAAGATCTACATTGGCTTCTTCCTCCATTGCCCCTTTCCGAGCAGCGAATATTTGCGCTGTCTGGCCAAGCGAAAAGAAGTTCTGACTGGCGTTTTGGGCGCCAACATGATCGGCTTCCAGACGTACTCCTACTCGCGGCATTTCTCGTCGTGTTGCACCAGAGTCCTTGGGTTCGACTCGAATTCGGCCGGAGTGGACGCCTACGGAGCCCACGTCGCAGTCGATGTGTTCCCGACCGGTATCGATGCCCACAATGTGCAAAAGGCCGCGTTCGGGTCCGATCAAACCGAGAGCATCGTCCAAGACATCAAGAAGCTCTACGCCGGCAAGAAAATTATCGTCGGCCGAGACCGTCTGGACAGTGTCCGTGGCGTGGCGCAGAAGCTGCAGGCGTTCGAAACCTTTTTGGAAAAGTACCCGGATTGGCGAGACCAGGTCGTCCTCATCCAAGTCACCAGTCCGACCAGCATGGAGGAGCAGAAAGAAGATCCCGAGAACAAGATCGGCAGCCAGGTGTCCAATCTCGTGTCGACGATCAACGGCCGATTCGGATCCCTCAGCTTTGCGCCAGTCCAGTACTACCCTCAGTATATTTCGCCGCAAGAGTACTTTAGTCTCTTGCGCGTCGCCGACGTCGGCCTCATCACCAGTGTTCGGGACGGCATGAACACGACGAGTCTGGAATATGTGCTCTGCCAGCAGGGCAATCATGGGCCGCTGATTCTGTCCGAGTTCTCGGGCACGGCCGCGATGCTGCCGAGTGCCATCCACATCAACCCGTGGGATATGAGCGGCGTGGCGGCGGCCATCGACCGGGCCCTGAGTATGAGCGAGGGCGAAAAGGCCGACCACCACAGCAAGCTCTACAAGCACGTCACGTCCAACACGGTGTCCATGTGGTCGCAACACTACATCCACCGGCTCCTCACGAACCTGTCCTCGTTTGACCAGTCCATCGCGACCCCGGCTCTGGATCAATCCCAGGTGCTCAAACAGTACCGCAAGGCGAAAAAGAGGCTCTTCATGTTCGACTACGATGGAACACTGACGCCCATTGTCAAAGACCCGCAAGCCGCGATCCCATCCGATCGCGTGCTCCGAAATATCAAGAGTCTGGCGGCCGATCCGCGCAATGCGGTCTGGATCATCAGCGGCCGTGACCAGGCCTTCCTGGATGAGTGGATGGGCCACATCCCCGAGCTCGGGCTGAGCGCCGAACACGGATGCTTCATCCGCAAACCGCGCAGTGACGACTGGGAGAACCTCGCAGCCCAATTCGACATGGGCTGGCAAAAGGATGTCATGGAGGTGTTCCAGCACTTCACCGAGCGCACGCAAGGCTCCTTTATCGAGCGCAAGCGCGTGGCCCTGACTTGGCACTACCGTCGCGCCGACCCCGAGTACGGTGCTTTCCAGGCGGCCGAGTGCCGCAAACAGCTGGAGGACACGGTGACGAAGAAGTACGATGTCGAGGTCATGGCCGGCAAGGCCAATCTCGAGGTCCGGCCGACCTTTGTGAACAAGGGCTTCATCGCGACCCGGCTGGTGAACGAATACGGCGTCGGTCCGGGCGAACCGCCTGAGTTTGTCTTGTGTCTGGGTGACGATTTCACGGATGAAGGTAGGCGTTCTTCCAAGTCTATATTATCGAGCTGTGTCCAGGCATGTTACTAACAGTCGAACCAGACATGTTCCGCGCCCTCCGCCACTCGGAGCTGCCGTCTGACCACGTCTTTTCTGTGACTGTGGGTGCGAGCTCCAAACAAACGCTGGCGAGCTGGCACCTCCTCGAGCCAGCGGACGTGATAGAGACGATTGGGGCCCTCAATAAGAGTTCGCTCGAGGCGGGTTATTAGACAACGAAGCCTGCTATGAGCATTCCTAAAAGGCATACCGATGGAAGACAGAGAGGTTTAATCCTGTAGAAAGCAAAGAAAAAGACTTAGACTTGTTTGATTCTTTATTTATATTGTGTCTCTAATCACTCTTCTTCCTTTTCTTTCCTTTCCTTTCTTCATGTTGTTATACTCTGTTCTGTGTCCATTTTGCCCGATAATGTTGGCCTGGGCTGGAGGTCTGAAATCCTGTCTACGATTATTGAATGTATGTGCATTTTTGCTACCTTGATCAACATACATCCATACGCACACACCCACATATAGAGAGAGAGAGAGAGAGAGAGAGAGAGAGAGAGAGAGAGTATTGCCAGCATACTAAGTGGAGTCGGCTAATTTAATCAGATTCATATGCTGTTTCACATGAATTTATGCATTCAACTAGTTCACTGGCCAACTTCCAGTTCAATGTTGTCTAACTGCATGTGATCACAGATTCCAGCCACGGATATTTCACTCCGTTTTTGTACCTGATCAGGATGAATGGAGCTAACTTAATCACAGTGGTATCGTACTAAATAATGATCATCATCATCATCATCATCATCATCATCATCATGGAGAAAAAAGATAAGAGAAAACCCAAACTAGTATACAAGTCTAGTGGCCCGCAGGACCCGGTTCTGGTATAGTCAACGACGCGGTGTCGGCCGATCTGGCTCGATCCGAATCGTGCTGAGGATCATCGCACCACTTCCCCAGCACCAGCCGCTCCTCACTCGAAGTCGCCGCTTCATTCCCTGGTCGTGCGGCCCCGCCCCGGCTAGAGGTTGCGTTGCTATTCTCGACCCGCTGCTCCAGCTCGGTCGCCGAACACTGATCATCTCGCGTGTTCCTGCTCCCAAACCGTGACTTTGCAGCCTGTCGCGCCTTTCGGTGCACGCGTCGGTACAGATGCCGCGTGGTGGGGAGGATGCTGGCTATCATGTAGATGGACGGCTCGACCAGGGCGTAGATCATCGGACCGCCAGAAGCATACCACGTCGGGTCTGAGAAGAGCGGCACGGTGAAGAAGACGGAGAAGCGAAGTATGCATGTTATAATACCTCTGATTGGTACATCATTAGCCCGATACCTACTTTTGCAGATAGTTTAGGCAAACGAAGAGTAAAAGGCTTACAGCGACGCAGCAAGAAAAGTCAGCATAATGCCAATCTTTTCCAATGTAGGCATTTGCAGTCGAAGCAGAACGGGAAACGGCAGCACCACCATGGCGACGTCTGTGACTAAACTGGGGATGCTGAAGCTCTTGTAAAACAGCATGACATCCCCACAAGTGCCGTCGTGCATATCCACTGCCTGCGTCCAAAAGAACCTGAACGGCCGGCAAATGGAAAACGCTAGTATAAAGGCAATTATCCCTTGGAGGACAATGATCACGCCGATGCCAACGATTACCCGGCGGTACCTCGACACTTCAAAGACTTGATAATAGAGGAACACAGCGGCGAGCTTAGAGAACATCACGGCGAGCGTGTACGTGAACTCCAGAGTTTTCGACAGTTTCATCCACGTCTGAAGGGTCGACACCGGGATCGCGTCGTGATGATGCCCTACGCCGCCTATCTTGACCATTACTGTCAGGCGTTAGCTTCGTCGTCTTGATGGACTGAGTGGATTGAGCGCTGCATCGAACAGAAGCCGTATGGACGCGGACACCGACTTCTTTCTCATGTTGCTCAATGCTCAGCTACTCAATTGGTTGCACCTCAGCCGTGGCTGGAGCCGCTCGGCTACGACAAAACCAGATATGTCTCGACTCACATATTCCTGTCGCCGCGCTCCCCATGCACAACACATAGCACAGGGTATTACATATCACCATCGGCACGCCGACGGCCTTGGGATTGAGATACCGGCTAACATAGAAGACCAGCAAGAATACGGTATCCACCACAATGAAGGCGATACTGACCCGCTGGTTCAGCGTCGGATCATTCGTTTCGGCTCGGTATGCTGCCGACTCGGCAGCCATGGCGCCTTGATAGAAGCTTTTCAATACGCCACCTGGAGTAATTGCACACAAGTGGGGCGTCGACCCACGCAATTCTATATCGTGGACATGCACATGTCGAGAGAAGAAGAGACTGGGCCGAGCAGAAGAAAGCGCGACGAGTCAGTAGACAGTTTAAAGGGTTTGTTTTTTCGGCTGCTGGAGTAACAAAAGGGGCAATTAAGTTTTCTCTCACAGCTGCTCGTATTTGATGAGACCCGGTCGTCAATGCGTCGTCACTGGACCGATCTTACGCGCATCCTTTCACCGCCCTCCACCCAACATGCATTCTCTGCCGGACTTATTCGGTTTACCGCCCAGACGAGACGAGACAAGACAAGATGTGATAAGACGGACTCGGATCTCTACTACAGCTCCTGACCACCAGACAGCTTTGTCTGTCTCGGCGTAAACTGCTCGGTTAGGTAGCAGTCAATTATATACAGCATAGAATGCACAGATTACTTGTCCTATTCTTTCCCCGACCTCATGCCGCTGTCATCAGTTCGCACTGCCATGCGCCGCTCCGTGCTTTTCCAACCACTCGTACACCCTGTCTGCAATCTCCAGATTGTTCTTCTCCATGAAGAGCATATGTCCGTTGCCATGGATGCCTTCCTTGCCTAGATCGGCATATTCGACATCGACTCCCACCTGCTTGAGATACTTGACTGTACAGTAGTCGTAGGGCGCGTGGAAAGACGCCTCGCCAGTGACAACGAGCTCTGGGATTCTGCCGAGATTGGTCAACTGCTTTGCTGGCGACGTTTGCATGATGCACTCGTCGTGATCGGCGTCGATCGCCGGCTCAATCGTTGTCTCAATGTACTCTGCATTCTCGCCCGCCGATGGTGTGTATCCGATTGCGAGGTCGGTGAGGCCGAAAGCGAACGCTGGCTCATTCCCAAATGGCGGCCGCAGCGTAAACGGTGGTCCCGATGGCTCGATCTGGATTATTCCCTTGACATTGTCTGGCCGCAGGTCGCCAACTCTCCAGCCTATTCAAATGATCAGGAGTGGTGATCACGACAACCAAAATAAAAAGAAAAAAAAACCCCTGATTAAAATCCATGTCGGACGAGGAAGGCTTACCGTACGCGCCAGCCTGCGAGTGACTAATAATATAGCAGTCTCCAATCAGATCTACAAGAGCTGAATAAGCCTGCGCATTCTGTTCCTCGCTTATGAACCGGTCCAATTCGAACTGGACCTGGCTCCGGTAAAATGCGTCGAAAGTCGGGTCGCCGATACGGCCGGTGCCCGGCCACTGCGTGTGCAGTTTTGCCTGTGGCCACTGGTTGCCATTGTGTGCGGTGTCGGTGAAGATGTCAGAGACATCATCGGGCGAGCCAATGTACCCGATAGTATCACAACCATGTCCAGGATACCAAAATGAGCGACCACGAGCCGGCTGGTCGGAGAGATAGACCGTGTGGCCCTTGGCAAGGAAATAGGACGCCCATCCGGGACGTCCGTCCGGAGTGTCCAGAAAGTTGGTACCGGTTTGGGCGGAGCCTGCAATGAAGACGATAGGAAATCGTGGGTCCGCTGGCGGTGGGTGAGGAGAAAGCTTCTCAACGTAGATTTGCCCTATCATTGTCACTGATGTAGAGCTGTTCATGTTGTTCTGTTCCATGTTGTCTTAGCAAAACGTGGGCCGGGTATTACTCGTGAGCAATGAAACCGGAAAACTTACCGTGACACTCCTATACTGTCCGCCGACGTAGAGAACCTCCCGCTTTGGCACAATGCCTGTAAGCTGGGAGCTATTCGTCTCCGCATTGCTACCTCGAAAGGCGACTTGCGCCAGGTATGAGAGAGAAGTCAGAATACGAAGGTTGACCATGTTCCCGCAGCTCTGTAATAACGGCACAGAAAAGGCGGGCGAAGCAGTCCAGATCGGGAATCTTGGCCTGAAACAGCGGAGGTGAGATTGCTGTTTAATCGGCAGTCGTGCATCTATTCGACAAGGGCGTGGATAGGGGGCTTTTTGTCCGGTGTTGGATGATATCAAGGCATATTTGGACAACCTGTACAGATTCCCCCTGAAAATAGTGCTTAGTATGTAGAATACTAAGTAGAGTACCTTGACCGATCCCGCACTTCCACTTACACTGATTTCTATCCGGCCACCAGAGTTGTCCCTTTGCGTTTGCTTGACAATGTTAGGGAAACAGTTGAATCAAGGTTTGACAATTCCTGGCTATTCTTAGTATGCACCCCTCATGTCAGTGAAGTTAGTAGCCGGTTGGCCCAGCCAATCCGGTGGTCAGCGCGTGTAACCCCGTCGCTAACTGCTCTCCAGGCCCACTACAGCGTCGTACAAGCTAGCAGAGACCGGTTATGGTTACTTGCAATTTTCGGAAGCTCTAAAGCGAACAATTTTCCTATTGGTTAAAACGTAAAAATTAAAAACTATACGGTCAAAGTCAAAGTTGTACTACTTAAGATCCCATGGCGTACGCGAATACCGATACGTAGTCGCCTAACGAGTGCGAATTACAGAACTATTCAAGCTACCAGTTATTACATGGGTTTGACGTGTTGATCAGACCGTCAGAATAGCCAGACTGGCAAGAAAAGACGAAAACGGCCAACTAACTCATCGATCCAATGCGACAATGAGTTGCATGTGATCTGATCTAGGCATCTAAACAAGTTCTCCTCACCAAAGATAAAGGAATTTCAAGAACATAGTAGCATTTTGATTAAAGGTATATCAATCAGCCAAGGGAATTCGTCACTGACGGGCAAGTCGTTTGCGGCAAAAACGTAAAACAGACACTATCCCACGGGAATAGACACGCAAGAGCTAAGGGAAATAGGTAGAAAAAAGAAAAGAAAAAAAAAAAAAAAAAAAAAAGAAAAANAGGATTCGTAAAAGCCGGGGAAGAAGAAAAGTATTTACAAGATGATTCAGATTTCGTCAGTCATCAAAAGGTCAAAAAATGAGCAATCATGTGGCTGTTTCTTCACGAGAAGCGTACAGCTTCTCCCGTTGATTTTTGGCCGCCTGGAGACAATCGATATAAGTTCGGAACTTGACGATCTCTCGGAGCAGATATGATGATTTGCGTTCCCAGTTAGCCATGGCCTTGGTCGCATTAGGATGGCGCGGCGAAAAAGCGAGCACCATGGCGGTGCGTAGTTCGTTGTGTTTCTGCAGCTCATCTTCGACGTTCTTGACATAGGTCTGCAGTGCAACGAGCTGCTCAGACTCGCTCAGAGTCGACGCGCTCAGTGTTTGCTGCGGCGGTGTCCAATCGCTCAGGTGCACGCGGTCCGCTGGAAGCTTCGCCCGTACGCCACCCTGTTGGTCTAGAGAACTGCGGATGGAGCTTTGAATGCTAGCCCGAGGCGCACCGGCTGAATTGCTTGTGGGCGACCGTCGGTCCATCAGCACAATAGCGCTGTTGATGACGTTGTCGCCCCAGCCGAACTCCATGTTGGTGACTCCGCCTGTCAGGGGCTGCTTAGAGAGCCGCGCGCTCCAGTAGTTTGCTGTGGTGACAAACTCTTTGACGATATCAGCTGTACCAACTTGGAACAAATGCACTGCGCCCGTAGGCAGGCTCAGAGCCCAAACATGTGGTCGCGACTTGGAGTAGCCCGGCGGCGGCAAAGCGCTCGCGATCGTCTGACGTAGAAGGAACTTCCAAACCTCCTCGGCATTCTCCATCCAGTTTCCTCCGCCCACAACAACACCGCCTCCGTTCTGCCGCTGTTTGGACTTCATGCGCATCGACTTGCTATTCGCGTTAAAAGAGAAGAGTCGCAGCCAGCCGCGTTGAATGACCGCAAAGCATTCGTTCCAGTTTCGATCTCTGGCGCGCTTATCAACTGATTCCAAGTGCTGTTTGTGTTTGAGACTGCCTTCTTTGGCCCATGGCGCTCCCGCCAGTTCCAGAGTTTCGTCTTCAAGAAGCAGAGCGGTGGTCTCAGGGTCCTCGTAGCTTGCAATGGAGTGTGCCGAATCTTCTCGGATGATTGCATGGCTGAGTGCGTTGGCAAACCCAATAGATTGCTGGTAGCCGGCGCCACGAGGGTACTCTGAACCAAACGAGTCCACGGACATTGACGTTAGGGTCTTTCCAAGCGAATACTTGCTCCATGTGCTTGATCCGGATGGACTCCAAATGGAGGATTGGTCGTCAAGGCTAGTGCGACTCGAGCCAAGGGTTGATGACGGATACAATCGAGCCCTAGACCGTGGTTTCGACGCCCACCTTCCTGCAGCTGCCCGTGACTCGGCAGTCCGGCCACGTGGGATGATATCTGAACCAGATTTGCTTAGTGTACTAGGGCTGCGGCGAAGCACATTGCCCGTTGCTGAAGGGGGTGCGAGGCACTCTGGTTCCACAGGCGCATTATATAGAGGAAGACGTTGCTTCTGAATAGAGTTGTAAAACTCCTTCAGGACGATTTCAATCTGCGCTTCCCACGCCTTGATCGTGCCTTGAAATGGTGTGTTTACCAAAGCTCCAGATGAACAAGGCTTTTCCATCAGTATGGAAGCCCTCTTCGATTTTGTTTCTCCTTCATTTGCCGAAGGCATCAGCTCAGATGGTGGTAAAGTTGGGGATTTATAGACTGAGCCCAATTGGCCGCGAGTCTTGGCATTACTCGGCTTGATGGTTTCAAATCCGCCAGGAGCTGCGTCAGACGCCACACGATTGATCGTCGGCAACGTGTTTCGCACAAACTGATTTTTCGTCATCTTCTGTTCGAGGTCTGCCAAGTGCAGGTCGGTATTGAGAAGGAGCAGAGAATAGCAGATAGTATGAACCACATCTGCACTTGTCATTAGTCACGTAGCTTCAATACAGGTTTGATCTTTGGACTTCAAACTCACCGACGGCCTTGAAGCCATGATCAGGGTTACATTCGCACCACCTGGTGGACAGAGCGTCCAAAACTCGGTCAACCTGCTGTGTCTCTCCTTTCAACGCAATCTTCGAGCAAAGGCTGCGCAGAGCGGCGAGGATATCCATATTCGTCCAGTCGAAAAGATCCATGTATGCCTTTCGCACCGAGGCCCGTTCAACGCTCCCTAGCCACGCTGCTGCTGGCTCATCGCCAAGGATCTCTTCCTGATCGTCAAAGAGTTTTCGTGCCAGTTCTCGATCTGCGGCGCTACGTGGATCATCCGTAGTCTCGACTGCCGCGTTGGCATGTTTCCCCGAGGCTTGGTCGGCCTTATCATAGCACGACTCTGTCAAAATAATCGGGGTGTCTGTTTGTGGAGAGTTTGATGCCGTATGGTACTGTGAGCACTCGGAAGCAGACAGATTCGGGTCGCCTGGCGATTCTTCGCGTAACGAGCCACGGCTGGATGCGGCCGAGGCGTGGAGGAAGCTCGTAGGCTGGATCTCCAGTTTTGAAGAAATATTCTTGGGCGATCTAATAAGAGGTTTGTCATCAACACCAAGTGTAGGGCTGTGATCCGCATTGCCTCGGGGGGCGGGACTCGTCTTTGGTCTCCCGTCTCGCTGGCCATCAGAATTGGTGCTGCTAACTTCCGTTCCGCTGTTATCAGCCAGGAAGGTGCCACTGCTGTCATGAGACGAAGCCGGAAGATTGAGGCTCGGTTTGGGTTTCAAAACATTCTTCCTGGCTGAGCCATCCGCGGTGTGGGTCAACCTAGCTGCATTGCGAGGAGGGGGGTCCCCAGGGAAAGGATTGTCTAGTTCCACATTGCGCCTAGGGCCAAAGCTGCCCGGATACTCATCATCGGGCTGGTCCTGGGAGTGTTGAAGTGTTGGAGAAGGGACGGCATCTCTTAGATATGGGTCCATAACCTGGCGGAGGCTGCTCGCTGGGCTTGGTTGTCCCTGCATGTCGAGTGCTCTCAGCGTATTCGGGCCAAGTACCAGCGGCGGAGGGGCATGGTCAACCACCGATTTCTTTCGTCGACGGAAGAAAGATGGTTTCTTAGACACCACTGGATAGAAATCCTCCTGGCGAGGCTGCTCGTTCGAGTTGATATTAGGTTTTGTGGGGGTCTTTACCGTTTCGGCCGGTGGTGCTGGTTCGGGAGCAGCCTTGGACGAAGACGATCCGCCACCAAAAACTCGTCTGAAGAAACCGGTTTTCTCTTTGACTTGGGGGGCTTCAGAGGCCGGAGCCGCAGGTTTCTGGTACAAAATCGCGGGGCCAGGTGCAGTCGGATCAACTTTGCTCGAGGGTAAAGGAGGCGGTGGTTCCCGAGTTCGAATAGTCGCAGTGCCGAGTGCCTCCGAGTGGCTCTTCTTTGTAGCGACACTCTTGGATGATTTGTTGCTGTTACGGCGAGATAGAGCAGGGGTTCGTGGTGAGGGAAAATTGGCCGGGATCCCAGCCATATCGTGCGGTAAGTCTCTTCTAGGACCAGGAGGCACGGTTGGGGTTGGTGCCGCTTCCAGATCCTCCGTAGATGGCCTTGAATCGATGGCGGGATCATAGCCCAAACCCTCGGAACTTTGCTCATCATATTCGGCTGAATACTCCCCGATAGTAGGATCATAATCAGTACTTGTGTCACTCTCTAGACGTTGATGCCGACTTGACTGTCCATAGTAGGGATGCTTGGCGTGAGATGCTTCGGAAGGCTCATAGGCCCGCGACCGATAAGCTGCGCCGGCGTGCTCTCCCGCAAGGGAACCATCATAATGACGCGGGGGGACCTGAGAGGAGCCATTGTTGCTTCGATAGCCAGCAGACCGGGGGACGGAGGGGAAATCGCAAATGTCCTCTGGGTAGGCTCCAGAGGATGCCGACGACGAATAGGTATGCCCTCTCAAGCGGCCAGAGTCCGGGAAACGACCGGCGGAATAGTGATCTGGCTCAGGCGAACCGCCAAAAAATCGGGTATCGGGGAACAATGGTGAACCGGGAACGAACTGGTCCAGGGAGAGGAGCATATTATCAACGACGGACGTTCGGGTGACGTGCTTCGGAGACAGAGCCAAATCGTGCGGGTCGGGTTCGTCGCCCGACTCACTCGGGCGGCTTGGTTCAACGGGCGTCGCATCTTCGAAGAATGTTTCCGGGTGAGAGCGGCCAGTGTTCAATTTGAGCGACTGCGGCGACCTATGCTTCCGAACCAATGTCGGTGGCGTGTCCGGGGGGGAGAAAGTTTCATGACGACTGTGAGGAAGTCTGGGACTCCCAGGAGCCGTCACGCCGCGCCGATTCGGCGGACGAGGAAACTCAGGAGCCATCGTAGCGGTTGTCGTTGGGATTGGAAGCCAACCCGGATTCAAAGGCGGTCACTTTGCAGACAGAAAAGACAAGGTAGCGAGACACGTGTGGACATGGGCACTAAGCGATGGACTGTAATCGGCGACCGCGACACGATGGAATGACTTAGGATGATGCGACAACGACAACGACAACGACGACGACGACGACGACGCAAAGTAACGAGACTGGCTTATTGCATTGCTTGTTGGGGTGATGACGGCATGCAGCGTCTTGCCAGCATGCAACACAGCAGCAGGTGGCCGGCTCGTGCGATACTGTCCGAATTATTTGTTGCGGCAACAGCAGCAGCAACAACAACAACAACAACAACAACGAACGAACGAACAAGTGTCGAGCGGTCGACCAAGGCGCAGCAGCGAAATCGGCTCGACGTGAAAGCGCGCGAGGGCGATTGAGGGCTGGGATGAAGGAGGAGGAGGAGGAGGAGGAGGAGGAGGAGGAGGAGCAGAAGAGAACTGGAGATGCCAGGAATTAATGGAGCCCAGCGGAGATGGAGACGGGGAAAGCGCAACCCAATAATGTCACGGGTGGGCCCGGCGCTCTTTCCTTCTGGATACAATTGTTTATCCGTTATCGCACCCGCTTCCCCTGGACTTATAAAAATCTTTCTCTCGGCAAGCTTTTTGTCCTGACTGATACTTTTCTGCACGGCATCTGAACAGCGAACACGTCGTTCCCATGATCGTCCGGGTCTCTGCCACACCCAGATTATCGTCGCCCCCTCCTTTTCCAGCGACTCTGCAACACACCAGATTTAGCCTCACGCCCGAAACCTGCGCTAGGCCCTGGCTATCGCGGGCTAGCAGGGGGTTGTCAGCGACGCAAGGGGCCTCGGCCCGCTAGTTGTGCTAGTTTCTACTAACTGGTTTCCGTCCACGTTGGCAGCCCTCAGGGGCAATTTGCTTAATCCCATCAGCGTGCAACCCATTATTGGCTGCCAAAACTCTGGATTGCGACGCCTCGCATCCCAATTTCTTATGTACAGGCGACGCACTCCAGAGTTTTTCCCTGCGTCTGCTGCTGCCCTCCGCCAAAATGCAGCCACTTCGAAAGAGAATTCGGGATGATATTGTCCGGTGTTCGTCCCGGAGGATTTTCCACCGTGTTCTTTGTTGAGACTAACCGCTGCCGACTAACTAACTTGCAGAGGCACGAACGACTCGGCGCTATCGAAATGACTGATAGGGAGGGATTCCGTAGTAATATCTCACATGTCGAGTCCCCACGTACACTGTACAAGTCAACAAGGGCCCCTCGACTCCTCATGTGAGCTGTATCCATTCACAGGCCTCTCTGCGTCGCAATGCAATGCCCAAAACCGACAAACTGGTTGAGTCCCTTTCTTTTTTTTTTTTTTTTTTTTTTTTTTNTAAGGGTGGTATGAGCACCAGCCGTCATGCTTTTCAATCATTAATCATCCTTTTGGGACCGAAACAATTGGGTCCGATCGATCAGCCGTTTAAACCACGATGCGGCGCATCACTACGTTTCGATTTTAACCGACGGCGTACTGTGCTCTGCCATCATTCCAACGCTCTGCTATGTGCGGAGTAGTTCATGACCCGACACGACTAGCTAGGCTGAGCACGGACAATGATGTGCACCACGGACGATGCATCATAATGCTACTCTGTACACGGAGTCCAGCGCACTGTGATGATTAACCTGAAGCTGCGAAAGCGCCAACCGGCCTAATGAGAGCAAGTCCTGATCGATGTTCGCCAGGAAATTCCTTCCAACGCGTCGAGCGCCGATTCGCGCCCAACCTGCACAGTTTCGCTAGATCGAGAGTGCGACATCTGGTTTTCATTTTGCGAATTAGGCTGAACTTTGCCGGTGGCGCTCGAGGCTGAACAACCACGGCTGATTGGTCAGTTGCGATCGATAGGTAAATCACATCATATAACGAAATCAGAATACAGTTAATGCTTCAGTCAATCAGATCACTAGAAACGTATTAGCTTAACTGTATGACTGCTCGGAATTTGGAATTGTCAAATATTTGTCCCGCACATTTGGTTCTTTATGCAAATTATAAAGAAGCCTCCTCCGATGAAATTCATTTGAGCCCCCTGTGCCCCTGTAGGCACCTCAATCTCTGTGCTACCTACTCATGTACATCGGGATGTGGCTACAGCCCGGCTATCTACCTCATTCGCAGTCGGGATGTGCGTCGATAATCGATTGCTCTCTTCGAAACCAACTTCGTCCTACCCACAGCTGCATGATAGGCAAGCAAAAATGCATGCACCCTGGTGGTAAGCTGCATACATGTACGTACATATAACTCGCTTTCATCGCATAGAGTTAAGAGTTACTGTACCTACATCAAAAGCGGCTCCCATCAATCAGACATCGGCTACATGCATCTGCTTCCCCTTTTTACGGGCTGACGGAACACGCAATGAAGTGTATTAATTCTTAATTTTGTTCAGCACGGATTTGACCTGTCCAATTATATATTGTCGTCTAGAAAATATACACTGTCATATCCTTCAATACGACTCCGTAATCAAAAGCTGAGGTGAACCGGGAAGTTTGGTATTATTTTCAATTTGCTTAACTGGAAGAAGTTGTTATCTAACTAGTATCATGGAGATACCATTGAGTAGCTTTATGCTTCTTAGACTAGTTACATTGGAGAAGTGTCTGCTGCCCCTCGTTGATTGACTTGACTTTGACTTTCAGTACTGTTGATATGCAAGTTGGCGACAGGAACAAAGCTAGCGCTGATTATACTGTGACTCCGATCCGAGTAGTCTGAATTTGTTCTTGGGCACCATACTTGACGACATAGAAAGAAGTACATACTGCTGTCACGCTTGGGGAAATACATCAGTACGGGCGTACAAGTTTTCGCTCAGAACCCATTAGGTTTGAGGGATGCAGCCCTAAAACGTGATTGGGCAAGTTAGGCCGTTCGACAATCTGATGAACGACTTCACCATGCTTTAGAGGATCAAAGGAAAAAGGCAAGAAGTAATAAATAAGCAAACAGTGCCGGATAGTGTGATTCCATGTCCTATTTTAGTCGTCCTCCTCGCAACCTGGGAAATATCTGGCAGATGAGTGCAGGTATAAAAGGTAGTGACTTACAGACAAGTATTTCTCCTCGTATTCTTTAAAGTCGGATGATACACACAATACACTCAATCAGCCAACATAGAAGCGACATACACCCATCAGTTTAGTCACATTTGTGGTACTCCCATTGTGAGTGATGATCTGTGCTTTTTGTGGGTGTCGCGCGACGTCTAAGCCTAGTCAAGTTCTACAAGCTTTTCAAATGTTGCTCCCGCCGTGCCCATATCCGCGGAGGAGTTCACTTCGAGTAAGCTAAAGATCGGGACTATTTGTCACGATTAAAGTCGGTAAATAGTCACTCAGATATTGAATGGAAGACCAATACTCCTGTAACCAATAGATCCTAGAAGCCGGTGTTGGCCCCGGTATCACGGAAGTAGTCAGCTGCCGCACCATCTTATGAGCGCACGAGTATAACTTCAATTATCCTACGTAAAACTACCGTCAATGCAGCCCTGTATGCCAGAGGCTGGCGTCAACTGTCGGCCAGCACCGTACTCAATTAAGTCATCAGCCACCCCGTCAAGATGTTCCTGTTCAGCCCCATCGCTACGGGACTGGCAGTTTACAACGCAGTTATATAGGGACTCATATCGCGCTTATGTGCTTATTTAGGTGGATACACAGTTTATGATTGGCGTGTTCCCAAGTTTACCTCTCAAATTACAGATCACATTATACAGCCGAGCATGATGAACCCAAAGATCGGTGAGTACTGATTTGTCACTGGTAGCACAAGGGTAGGCAAAGATAAACTGATATTATTGAGGTCATACTTTTAAAGCACGAGATACGCCTGAAATCGCCTTTAGAACAGGGCATAATACCACATATCTACCACATATCAGGGGACATACATACATCAATAGTGAATCAACCCAGCATCGAACATAGAAGACGCGTTCGACACGATAAGCATATAGTTAACTAGGTAACTCCCGAGGCTGCCCGGAGTATAAAAACGCCAAGGCTCTAACCATATTGGGACTAGCAGGAGCCAACATCGTCATCTGTCGTGTCCTTGCTTGCTGACCTGGAGCTTTTGGTTTCACTTCTGCCCACGGCGCACTGCGGCTCGCGTCGCTCACGAATTTAAAATCACTAAAAGGGCAGGACGGTTACATACTATACGACTTCGGACAAACCCGGGAGACTGACACGACCGAAAAATATAACCGGATACGCCAACCTGTCACGATGAATCCACACATTTCCGTTCCCCGACAGCATAACATACCCGCCGCCTTTGGCGCCAATTCTGGTGCCGGGTCGGCTGGTCGAGGTGGCTCAAGTCTCAGGATGCCGAGATTCTTCAAGAGGTGTGCTCTGGTCTTGTCCAGGCTTTTGTGACATGCTAACCGGCGGTAGACTGTTCAAGTTTCCGCAGATGGACTTTGAAATGGCCATCTGGGAGATGACTTCGCTGCTAATTGCGCCAAAGAAGGTTTTCAAGTCAATGTACTATCACGTATGTATACCCATTTTGTCTCTGGGAGTGTATCGATCGCTAACTAGTGTACAGAAACGTACGCAGGAAACTTTACTGGTGTTGTTGATGAACATGCATGCTGACCAGACCTAGAAACAAAAAACACATGGCACCGGCCGGACCCGTCATTCACATACCTCCTCTCGTTCTTCCTGCTTTTGACCGCATTAGCCTGGGGCCTAGCCTATTCGCCCAAGTTCGGGTCGATCCTTCGCATCACGTTCATGTTTATCTTTGTACATTTCATTGGGACATCGCTGTTCATCTCTACGATAGCGTATTTCCTCATCGGCCGCATTTTCGGACCCAACGGACCGGCGGCGAACCTGACTGGACTACGGGGATCACGAACACGGAGACGCGGCGCGGCACAAGGCTTGTTTGTGCAACCGGGCGAGAAAGAGCAGGTTGAATTTGGATACTGCTTTGATGTTCGTTCCCTTTCAGACGAATTTTTTAAACTAGCGTGGGTTATGGTGTTGACTTGAGGAAATCCTAGGTTTCGAATCGTGCCTTCTTCCCGTTGTACCTGCATCTATACGTGGTACAGTTCCTCCTCCTGCCGTTATTGACGCGGAATCCACCCAACTTCATCACCACATTCTTAGGGAACACGCTGTATTTGTCGGCACTGCTGTACTATACTTATATCAGCTTCCTCGGATACAATGCGCTGCCATTTCTGCATAACACCGAACTGCTGCTGCTCCCGATTTTGGTGCTGTCCATTTTGTGGCTGATCAGTTTGATTGCCGGCTGGAACGTGGTCACTCATGGTCATGGTGTCGAGGGACTGTTTTGGGGGGTTTAGATATCTATTTGTGGCGGTTACAATACAGTCTGTGGTTGGTTATTGTCTTTTTTTTGTGAACCTGTGGGATTTTGTTTTTTTCTCGTTGCTGTTTCGGGCATGCATTCATGTGCTCTTTATCGGGCAAAACTGGCGTTGATACATTGGCGAAAGTTTGATCTGGCCTATACACAGAAGGCTTGGTTTGTACAGGAGAAAAATATACAGCTTAATAAATGGGTTTCCCGTTCGATGCGACTCGTAGCGCTCTGGCCAGGCGTAATCATATTTGTATGTGTATATGTTATGTGAAGGGAAAAAGTTCATAGTTGATGAATCGAAGCAAAGATGGCATAGAACTTTACTTCTTAGCCACCTTTTTACTCTTGACAGGCTTACCCAGAGCTGCCTCACGAGCTTTCTTCTCCCGCTCCTCCAGCTGCTTCTGGCGCTCCTTTTGCAGGGCTTCTTTCTCCTCACGCTCTGCCTCGCGCCGGGCTTTTTCGGCCTCACGCCGCTCACGCACCAGCCGCAATCGCTCGAGGTCCGCGCGTGCCTCATCCGTCTTGCCCTCCATATGCAGTTTCATATACCGCTCGCGTGCCTGCTGTGCCTCGAGCGCCTCGCGCTCCCGCCGCGTCAGCTGCTTGTCTGGTCCGTCGCTTTGTTTCTCGCTGGTTATCCCCGCCGCCTGCGACCGCGACTTGGACGTGTGGTTCGGATTGGCTGGTAGATCGCCATCGTTTTCATCTTCTTCGTCCTCGTCGTCTGACGGCGGCAGATCACCGGGCTGCGCCGCGTGCTGGTTTCGTTTCCGGATGGCTGCTTCCTTGCGCGCTTTGGCGGCTGCTTTGCGTTGCTCGCGCGTGAGTTCCTGTGAAGCTGCGGCGCCAGCGGCAGCGCTGGATGGTCCCTCGCCCGCAGACTCATCTTCGGAACCAGAGGATTCTTCAGAGCCACTGTTGTCGTCGCCTTCGGAGGACGAGGCAATGTTGTCATCCGGGTCCTGTCTTGGTTAGTCCTCTTCCGCCTTTTTCACACACGTAGTACAGCATAAGGAAAAGAGCGTTGTTGTACCCGCCACATGCCTATCGGGTTTCCATCCTTATCGACGGGCTGCACGTCTCGACTGAAATGTTTCCCACCTGAAAGAGAGGGTTAGCAATGCCCTTTCTTCTCCCTTTATTGCGGAAAATTGGAAGAATACCTCCTCTGGTGGGTTTTGAGAATTTTCCACCACGACCGCGAGGAGCCATGTTAATCTCTGAAGCTGTCGAATTAGCTATCTATAACCTAGGAACGTATAATGATGGGAGCATACCGTTCAGTCGGGGGTTTTCCTGAGTTTTTCCGTACAGCTGGATAAGCAAGACACAATGGACAGTGTTTTCTGGAGGTTTGGATCAGTATCACTCAGTCTATGTAACCCTGTAGTTAGAATGAATCAACTAACAGCAGAGCAGAGAAGTAGATACACGAGCAGTCGAGAAGCAACAGCAGCTGTCTTTGCTGTCTTTGATGCCCCTCGATGCCCCTCGTCGCGTGAGGGCCCACTCTTAGTGGGACAGTCGCCAATCAGCGGATCCCCGTATACTAATTATCGGAGTCGGCTGCTCACTAGTTAAACCAACTACTACTAGTCAATCAACTATCTGCTCGATTGTTGCGTCTACGAGGCAGAGAGTATGAAGTGAGCCTCAACCTGTAACAGTTCTTTGTCTCTCCGGTCATTAATGTCATGTCCTCATGCAGTCTATATGTAATGCTGTCACATATGCGATGAAAGAAGAAAATCGACAAAATTTGAAAAATTTCTTTTGATATGCATTTTACCCCTTCACCATTGCGAAGCCAAACCTCCTCACTCGCGCCACCGTCACCAGGATTGTGCCCAGTAGGATCGAACTGCCCATGAACATCTGCATGTACAAGAAGTCGTCGTTGTTGGCCTGCACCAGTGCACCCGCAATGGGACTGCCGGTCAGCGCAGCAAAGCTGACGATGGTGAGCACCATGCCCATACGTACGCCGATTTTCTTGAGGTCGGCGGTCAATGAGCTCAGCGCGACGGGAAAAAGGCCCTGGACGCCCGCGGAGCTGATGCCGTAGATGACGGAGAACCCAGTCAAGCCCGGTATGTTGACGACCCCAGCCCAGCCGTACGCCGTGATGGCCGTCGCGAGAGAGAACGGGATGAGCAGATTAAGCGGGCCCGTCCAGCGGTCGCAGATGAGGCCGGGGACGATGCGTGCGATGGTCCCAACGGCGCTCATCACTATCAGAATGTTGAACGAGGTGGAGAGCGACGTGTGCAAAGCATTGCGCGCAAATGTGCTGACGTAGAAGAAGCCCACGTACAAGCCCCAAAGAACTAAAAACATGCCAACGGCGAAACTGGTGTAGGGAACTTCTTTGAAAGCGGCGAGCTCAAGGATAGGCCCGCTCTTGCGGGGCGGCAATCTCTGGCGGAGGAAGAACGCACTTGGGAGGAGGGTTGCAAGAGTGAAGAAGCCCAGCACGCGCATCGTCCATGCATAGCCGAGCCTGGGCAGAAGCGAGTTGACAATAGCTGGGAAGATCAGCCCACCCACGGCCGAGCCTGTAGTTACAAAGCCCAGCGCAACGGCGCGATGATGGTCAAAGTACGTTGGAATCAGGGAGAGCGTTGGGCAGAACATGAGTCCACACCCGATACCTTGGAGAATGCCTTGGGCCAGGAAAATTTCATAATAACGGGTGCAGAGCGAGGTCAAGAAGATGCTGAGAACCTCGATGACAGCACCCACGGTCCAGGTAAATTTGAAGTATCCGGCATCGGTGGCCCTTCCAGAAAAAGTTCCGATGAAAAACACCAGAAACGTCTGGACGCTGCCGATCCACGAAATGTCGGACGGCGGGTGGTGCAGTTGCTCAGTGTAGTATGTCTGAAACACCCCAAAGGCATTGATATAACCCCATGTGTTGCAAATCACCAGATGGGCGAGGCCAACCTGCAGCCAGGCCATGAAGCCGCCATCGGGAGGAGGTCCTAGATCGCGGCCAGACTCTCTAGTGCGGACGAGGGTGAGGGTTTTTGCAAGCGTCGCCTTGGCCAGACTACCGGACGTTGCATGTTTGGTGAGCATGTTGCCATCAGCATCTCTAGCGCGGTCGGTTGTCGTTTGGATCGCCTCGATACGGTCTAGAGGTGAGTCCGAGTCGTCGTCTCCATCAGGGCTGGGAACCGCATGTAAGGCCTTCTCGGGGTCGTCCATCTTCGATTTCCCGCCAATTGGAACCAACGGAGTAAAGTCTCTGGAGTTAGGTAGGATTGCAACTGGAAGATAGGGCGTGAGTCAAGGGTGTTTAGCAATACTCGCAATAGTCCCTGCAAATCATAGCTGAGGGAAAAGTGTACTTGATAAATTAAAGAGCATCTAAATAAAGACAGAGAAGGAAGAGGAAAAAGCACTGAGAAGAGAAAATTTTCGAAAGAATTAAGTGCTTATATAGGAATTGCAGATGGAGAAAAGAAACCTATCATAAGAAGCAGGATTTTCGCTTACGTTGTGTGGTAAATCTTGTCGAGCTGTCGAGCTGCCGACGGTTCGCAAAGAATCCCGAGGCATCTAGTTGGGAGCTCGGGAGGGACGCCGACCAACTGATAAGCCGCGATAACGTAGATCCACGGAACTCTAAATGAACATGTGAAGGCGAAAAAAAGGAGAGAACTGGTCGAGTTTGTCAACAGACGTGGAGAGTTGATGTGCACATTACATTGTCAATTCTTTGTTGCAATTTGTAATTAAGCCAGGTCGAATTTTGTACAGTATTAATGATGAGAGTAGTAACAGGAATCATGAGGAGTCGCTGTTCATGCGAACTCGGCGGACCAAGTCCCCGTTTCCTTTAGTGGCCCCCTTTTGAGGCAAGATGACTCCGATGAAGTCAGCTTGTCGATCGCAGTATTGCGCCATGGCGAGATCTTTATCGGATAGGCCAGCGGGGTCGTGGGTGGTCCAGATGACCTTGACTGTCTTGGGCGTCTATAAGGGCCGTTAGCGACGGTGAGGAAAGGAGAGAGCGGGTGAATCAGGAGTTCTCCTACAATGTTCAGTATTGGGTGATGGTTGCTATACTTGCTTTGGATACCGATGGACTGTGCAAAGTCCTAGAAGACCAGTTAGACATACTCTCCGATGGGGAAGGCGGCAATGTGCTTACTAGAGACCTCCCAAAGGTCTTGAAATGAAAAGTCTTGTAGATGCCACGGCCGGAGGTATTCAGCCTCCAAGACTTTTTCTCCATCAGAGTTTTGAGTTCAGCAGATAGCTTATCAGCATCGCTTCCCTCAGAAAAGCTGGGGGTGGTATGTTTGGGCGCGGGACGCGAGCTTCCCTCGCCTGCCGATTGCTGAGCAGCATCTTTGATCTTTTCTTCCGCGTCAGAGGAGACAGGCTGGGTGGGTTCTGACTCGATGGTGGACGAGAAAGGCCGGAACACGCTGGTGGTTACGCTGGGAACAGCGACTGGGCGAGCTGACAGGACGCGCAGAGACCGGGGCGACTGGGCTACAGACCGTCGCACAAGTGCAGCGAGCATGATTGCTTGGGCTGCTGACCAGACGGTATTCTGGATATGTGTCAATCGCTAATGCTGGTTGATGATGGTGATGCGCGATGTGCAGTCTGCAGTCTGCAGCCCTGGGTTGCTTGCCAGGCTGGAACGTGTGGGCACTGGAACGCTAAGCCTGATTGGGGCAATTACAAACACGAGGCGCATGATATCACGTGACTGCAATCGGAGCTTTCTTTTTGCTTTCTATGCAACTTCACCACCATTCCAACTCAATACTAACAACTACATGTCATTGCTGTGCAGGAACTTAGCTAACATCAATGGTGAGCAGAATCGATGTCAACCTCCACTCGGATTTTTTTCTCATTCACCACACACACCTTCTCAGGCATCGAGTCTAGACTAACAGACTAACCCTAACCGGCTAGCCCCTCTCAGGTTGAGATCGTTTGGCGATAACATGCTGATGTCATGACTTCTCTGGACTTGTTCTTTCACTGCAACGACGCAATTGTGGAAAGCTGTCTGGACGGTCTAATCATCGATAATTACTGGATACATGCCTGCCCCACTGTCGATCCAGACCGGCGGTTCTGTCAAAAAGTTTACGGACTCGGATTCCTAATATCTCGTGGATACAGCACTGAAGAGTGAAATAAAGTGTGTGAACGGAGTTAAATCTGATAGCACAAATAAGAGCTTGATTATAATCATTAGTCAGTCGCCCACCGGACGAAAGCTCCGGGCAGCCTTGACCGGGACAGCGGGTCGAAGATCTCCCGCTTAGAGCGGCGACGTATTCTATGGTCTCGTTGCGGTAAGCGTGTAACGTCGTCAAAGGGCGCCGAATGCATCGTGTCTTCGCGTCATGCGAAGGAAAACTCTGGACTTGATTTCCGCCCCGGCGATCGAGAAGCTTGCATTGGGCTATATTCTCTTTTCTGTCGCTGGTAAAGAATGACCTGGTATTACTTCGTGTCATGGTCGGGATATTTTACCTATCAAGGCGATCGTTCAGGATCGACCATGACTCTTTTGGCGGAGTTAAGACTGGGTATATCCGGGCTGCGGTGATTCGATGTGTGCGGTGACTTTGCTACTAGAACAGACTTCGAGCCGGGTGCGCTGTGCACACTTTACGTAGTAGGAAACCCGCAGCGATCAATTGATTGCCGAGGTCGCGCGATAATTCTGTTTAGATCTTTTATTTGGCTTTTTTCTTTTTAATTGATTATATATTTGTTTAATCTGGGAAAACGGCACCGGAAGTGCGTCAAGGGCTCGGAAAGTCGAAATGCCGTCAGCCCACTCGGCGCTGCTTTCTTTACTCCGAGGGTCCGACTATCCGTGGCCCGATTGCCTGTTACATAGTTACGGTACCGCAGGTTCGGTGCAAAGATCGTCACTTTGGGGGGGGAGAAAAGGCTACAACGAGTAGCCAGACCCATCAAGGAGAATATAATTTTCTTAATTAAACCAACAAAAATCATAGGATGCAGTACAGAGCACATTGTGCTCAGAATCCAAGAATTGCTAAGCAGAAAAAAAAAAAAGGGGGGGGGGGGNCAGTAACGATGGCCAGTGCAAGTACGGAACGTAAATACAGTATTCAATACGGTACTGTATTGTGGGCACCACGGTATGCAGAGCTTGTCCTGTGTCAGCAATATGGAGCAGTAAAAAACGAGCATAAACTAGTTAATAACAAATCACCTGCTGGGGCTGGGTGAATGATAGTTAGTTTACCTAGTTACTAATGCGGCAAGCCCCCCCATCGCGCCTTGTCGTCACGATTAGTTACTGCCCGCAAGTCGACTTCTTAAAAGACTCGTGCCCACCCTGGGCCCCGGTATACTTCTGTCTGTTCTTCCGATCTTCAATACTTCGATGCATCTGCGATCTGTCTAGCTTACTCGAGATCTTCCAATTCACTCTCGACTTTGGCCGACTTTCTCATCTATCAATCTCCATATCAACGGTTATCAGTACAACCGCTCGTCGGCCCCGTGTCTACTGCCGCAGATCGAACCAACCGATGCACTAAGCCATTTCCGTATACCACAGAACAGCACCTGCCATCTTTTTATACATATAATTGGGCTATCCCATTATGACCGCACGACAGTCGACGCCTTCATCAGAGCATTCGGCTCACTCAGACAGCAACGTCCGCAAGAGGGTCTGCAAAGCCTGCGACCGCTGTCGGTTAAAAAAGTCCAAGGTTTGTTGATGCTGTCTGACCTGTACGGAAAAGGACGAGCACTAACGGAATTCCAGTGTGATGGCTCGAGTCCCTGTGGCCGCTGTCGAGCCGACAATGCCATTTGCGTGTTTGGCGAGAGGAAGAAGGCGCACGACAAGGTGTATCCCAAGGGGTGAGCATATGATGTCACGATACTGTTATGGACAAACAAACTGACAGGTCACTACTAGCTACGTCGAGATGCTCGAGCAACAGCAGGTGTGGCTGGTCAACGGGCTACAGGAACTCTATCGACGCACACTAGAGGGCGAGGGTTGGAACGGCGAAGCCCTAAAGCTGGAGCCCAACGGCCACCCGTTAACGCACGATCTGCTCACGAGCTTGGGCGCACTTGACCACACCAAGGGCGAGCACTTTGAGGAGAACCCAGACGTGATGCAGCAAGAACTGTGGAGACAAAACACCGGCTTCATGCAGCGACAAGAATCGTCGGATGGCAGCTCCGACGTCGCCCACTCGCCGCCCGTCAGCAACAGTCACAACGTCAACACCAACAACAGTTTCGACAAGAACAACAGGGGCTCGCGCTTTGCAGACGCATTCTCCCGACATCATCTGCCCCCGACACCGCCTAGCTACAGCCCTTCGTCGCGGACGCAGCAGTTGTCTATCAAGGCCGAAGCACCCCCGTCGATGGCCACCCTCGCCAATCCGAGCTTTACGATGGCCCTGTCGCAGCACGGCGGCGTCAACCCAATGGCGCTTCAGGATGGACAGCACCAGCAGCCGGGCTGGACGTCCGGCAACGATCTCAACTCGTTTGACGACATTGACATGCTCGGCAACCAGTACACGTTATTCGACGACCAGATCCAAGCGAGTGCATCGCCCATGTACAATCGCCAAATGTCGATGAATTGTTTGCCGCCCAGTATGCTGTTTGACCCGAATGATGACTTTAATCAATACTTCAACCCGAGCACGGAAATCCCGCCTCTTTGATTACTCTCCTCTAGGTTTCTGGATTAACGACGTAATGCATGTACATTACCAGGGTCTTTGGGGTGGGGTTCTTTTGTTTCTTCTTCTCCTCTTTCTTCGGTTTAATTATAGTTTGTGTACAGCTGGGTTTGCTTTTTTGTTTTTTGGGTTTGGCGCAAGGTGTTTGGGGGTTCTACGAATATCGAATGATGTGGATACCGATTTTTATTCTTTTTAATCCACTCTAATAGAGCGACGCTCTTTACTCCCCAATCTGACTTGAGCAATCGAATGTATTTTGTAATTCCATCTATCGAATTCTGCCATACGGAAATCCAACCATGGATTCTGACAAATTCGAAGAGTCTCTCCGTCAAGTCTTTGTGAATAGATGATAAATCACGCAGCTAGCTCTGTGTGCGTATTCAATCACCCATGAATCATGAGTACATCTATTGCCTACTATTAGTCAGTCGAGCCTAGACCGACGAGTGGCTGACTATTTCGCTGGCTGGTTATTTTCTCATCTGTGTGTCTAGGTCAATTTTTACACTAGTTATTACTCGAATGTGGCCGAAGCCGACTCCGAACCCGAAAGGCGAGAAATCGAACAAATATTTGCCTAGGCGTATATCCGTTTACCCGTCTTGGACTTGGATTATCAATAACTTTACTTTCGAAATGTTGCATCCAACTACTGAGTCTAGCTATCACGAGATAACTAAGAGTGTTGCGCCTTGTTTTTCAGTTCAACTGTGTACGTACGTTGAGAGTAACTTCTGCCTATCTTCTATGTAACTCGGACTAAATCGTCCTTGCCAAGCCCTGCGACAGGTGTGTGCGTGTCATTGACCATCGCAGCCCTCCTAGCATTGAATTTGGTGGCAGGAAACTTTATATTTAGAACACACACGGTGCATGTACGATATACGACGCAGTATGTCTGTCGCAGGCATAAGGATGGAGTCAAGTGTCACACTGTAAGGACCCTTGGTGGGCAGGGTTTACGACAACAGTAATAATGATCCAGGGCAACTAGTTCTCGACGATCCGTTTTCGCATCCGTGCTTTTCTCTTCTAGAATGTCTGTTCCTGTTTTTCTTTTTCTTTCCTTCTGTCTTCTCTAGTTGGGGCGATTACTAAGAAGTCAGCTAACAGCGAAGGATTCCCCAGACTTGATTATTCAGAAGAGTCTGTCCTTTCAAGGGTTGATACTTGCGGTAATTTTCATGGTTTCATACCGCTAGTGCGCGCGATTGCAATACCATGGAACTACTATTACTCGAACACTTTTTTTTGGCTCTCAGTCCTGTTGCTATATAATCAATTCTATGCGCTTCAATTTCTTGATGTCCGTTTCGGGCTTTCCACATCAATCTATTTTAATCTATCTCACGTGAAAACGAGAGTGGTTTGACGATCAGGAATTGCCACGAATCATAGCAGTGCCAAAGTCCGTATTGACCCTACGAGGGTTATCTCCCCACGACCCGCGTATTCGTATGAATTACCGCATGCGGTAAAAAGGCAGAACTGCAGCTGGCGGTCAACAGAAAAAGAATCTCTCTGCCTGTTGACTTTGTACCTAGCTGGGCTGTGGGAGAACCAAGGCGATGCAGATAAGTTGGGCAGTGCGCGATCACGGTTACTCGCCGGATTCCAAGCCGCACAGAGTACGAGTCTTTCTGTACTGTGCATCGATCGCGTATGGTGCATGGCTTGGCCGGTGAAAAGGGATTCTGCCCGGGGTAGGTGTGATTGTTTGTTTGCTCCCTGCATGTCGATCACTGTCTAAGGCAAACAAAGAAATATCCATTACTGTATCTGTATTCTATTTCCTCCGGTTTAGCCTGCTTCTCTCGTACATCTCAAAAGCCCGCCGTGTCTCCTGGCCCAGGATCAGCTATTATCTTGTGTATTTCTCGTTCGGCCGCCGGAACATGGCCGCTCCGTCCGGAGATAACAGGTCCGGCCATCGATGACTCGCGACATCGATATATAACCACAGCCGATGCGACGACGGTGACGAGGTCGAACTTGTATTCAATCTTCTCCACACATCAGACTACGTTGCTGAGAAAATTTACCTATGGGCGGCCGAGTATAATGTGTGGTGGCCTGTGTGCGCTGTACGGTTTACAGCGTACCCGGGCCATGTCTATGGTTGTTTGCCACGTGTTGTAGTTGATTAGTGTGTTTGGCCATCCAGCTTATTTGTAACAAACAAATCAGCCACACAAAAACAAACACATGACCAGCATGTTGAAAGAGACAGAATACACCGAGGACAAAAGTGGTCTTCCGATGATGATTATCGGATGGAGTGGACAGGGATTGCGGGGGCACGTGACCGCGAGGGCACCTACCAAAGCCACGCACCAGCCACATGGGGATTTAGCTTTAGCCTAATAGGCTAATAACAGGACACCAATCGAATTTGGCGGGCGTGCGAGTGCGGCGAAATATTGCCAATTAAGGCTATTTATGCTGATGGGATGGATATAATTATCTTCGTATTAATTTAATTTCGAGCCGCTCGAGACGTCTTGCGAATGAAACGCGGGGTACTAATATCCGACGTCATACCCCTCCTCACTTCGATAACTACATAACTCTTGCAACTCCTTTATCAACCGCCCAATTGTAAGCGTATCCAGAAAGAAATAGTTCAATCGACAGAAAGAGGGAGAAAAAGAGAGAGAGAGAGAGAGAGAGAGAGAGAGCAACATGTCGGACGAATCGGCCTTCACCTTCCTCCCCTTGGGAGCCATTATTCAGGAATTCAATGTTGGCGGCACCAATATTGTGCAGGGCTTCCGTACCCAGGAAGACTACGTGCACCACAACACGCCTCATTTCGGGGCCACGATTGGCCGGGTCGCAAACCGGCTCAAGAATGGCCGCCTTGAAAATGTGAATGGCCAGACGTACTCGCTCGCGCTCAATGACGGGTCCAATTCCCTGCATGGCGGGGAGCTAGGTTGGGGGAAACGGGTGTTCGAGGGCCCCAAGGCGGTCAATCGCAATGGCAAGGAGGGGATCCTGTTCAAGTATGTGAGCCAGCACGGCGAGGAGAACTACCCGGGCACGGTCGAGGTGCGCGTCTGGTACACGGCCAGCAAAGAAGACGGCAAGACGGTGCTCGAGACGGAGTACGAGGCGGAGCTGGTGGGCGACGATGCCGAAGAGACGGCGGTCAACCTCACCAATCACTCGTAAGGCTCTCCCGGTTCGCTTTTGGTTGATCCAGACACGCTTACAGCATCTCGGTAGATACTTCAACATCTCGGGTGGCCCCACGATCAAGGGCACCACCGCGCAGCTCGCCACCGACACTTGCCTGCCTCTGGACGAGCACAGCATTCCATACGGCCATGTCGACCGCTTCACCAAGGTCAAGGTCGCCGAGCCCTTCACGCTGGGCCTCCCCGAGAACGAGGTGGACGACTGCTTTCTCATCGAGAGCGATGCGTCCAAGGTGCCCCTGGACACCCGCGGGCAGCCCGTCCAGCTGCTGGGCTCGTTCAGCCACCCGGACAGCAAGCTCCATCTCGAGGTGTACAGCACCGAACCGGCCTTTCAGTTCTATACGGGCAACTTCATCGACGTGCCCGAGGTCAACGGCGTGCCGGCGCGAGAAAAGTACGCGGGCTTCTGCGTCGAGCCCAGCCGATATGTCAACGCACCCAATGTGCCGGCGTGGCGGCACATGACTCTGCTCAAGAAGGGCGACATTTACGGGTCCAAAACTGTGTACAAGGCATGGAAGGCTGATTAGGTTCAATTGACGGATACAGTTCCCCCTGAACCTGTACCTCGTTGTAGCGCGTAACTACTCCATATAGTTGGCTAGTTATCCGTTTACTTGAAAATACCAGGGATCCAAATCGATCAAAGTAAATTCCATCTGATATTTACTTACAAATTATGCACTTATGCATGGCACAAGTGGGATCAGATTGCGGATCGGGAAAAGCGGCACGCACCCACCGCAGCAGCCGATGGGGGTCGGATGGCGGGTGTTGCGAACGACCGATCTCCGTCCGGGCGGGTTTCACATCTTGGAGCCGTTGTATCTTCATTTGAAATGTTTCATGTTGTCCTTCTGGTATACTATTCGTATAGACTGCGCGGTATGTTACTACTGTATATTAATTTGTAATGTGGATTATAACATAGAACTAGAGTAGATCTGTCCTCCTCCGCATTATAGTTGCTGTGTTACTTATCAAACACGGATGGATGTATGCTAAAGAGTAACTGCATCCTGATTGGCCCGTTCACAATGTATAAGTCCGAGATGTCGTTTGGGGCCGCTAGGCAAGACAACGATCAGGGCGTCAACAACATTCCAAAAAAAGGCCTCTTTCTTGTTGACAATGCATGTGCGCACCTCATTTCTTCTTTGCTGCTGCATAGCCTTGTGGCAGGGAGCTTCTGTTTCTATAATTAACAGGCGACAGGCATCCAAAGAGTCCATCAAGACGGCCAAGCCTCGATGGATCAGACTAAGCTGCCAAAACTTTGATATGGATCGTGCACGCGTGGCTAGGCAACACAATTACAGCAAGGAATCGAATCCTTGAATCGAGTATGAGAATAAACGCCGTTCGCTCTCCAGCTTTAAGAATCCTGCGCTGCGCCTCTGCCGCGTCAGACAGTCATGCTGTGCTTCTTGTTGTTTGCAGCTGAGCAACAACAACAACAACAGCAGCAACAGTCGACTCTCTCGAAGCCCCTCCACCCCTGGATTCTTACTACTGCTGTCGATCTTGGGGGTGTAAGAAGACCACCGTTACTTTGTTACGAGATCGCCGGAAATGCGAAATCCGTTGGTCAAATGACACCTGGAAATTAATTATGTTAATGTGTGATTAGTAGTAGTACATGATTTACCCCAGGGAGCTAAGTTTGTAAAGTCGTAAAGTTTGTAAAGGAGGGAATAATGAGCCGATCAACCAGGCTAGGGCTGAAAGTGTCTAGTGCCAAGCTGTCCAATGCGGAATTTATTGACTTGGCATTGGCGTTTATGGAGAAATAAAATGCCCAGCTGTTTTGTGAGATAATATTATTAATTTTATAGGAGTAAAGTCACAGAGGGTTGCTGCTGCTCTTGGCTGTAGCTTGGCAGAAGGAGTACAATTGACATACACTCTTTGCGACAGAACTTCTTGACACCTGAACGGAGCTAATCAAACAGCCTTGAAATGTAGCATGTAACTGTACCGTATACGTGCAGATAATTTCCGTATACAACCAAGAGGATCAGTTAAGTAGTTCAAAGTAAATCCAGGCAAATTCCAAATCACCGGAGAACCATCCTATGGCACCAGAGCTGAGCAGATTTAACTTCTTGGCTGCGCGCGAATGTTCCAGTCTATTGGGCCAGCGGCCGCGTATTTCCTTTCTGAGACTCTCCTACGATCACCCAATGTGGCTTGACCAGTTCTGGTTCCTTGTTTTAAAGTTTTTTCCGTCTGTCTATTGGCTTCTGGGAGATGTACGATGTGCTGTATTTTCATGCTGTATCGTTATGTTACTAGTACATATAGGGCAACCTCGGCGAGGTATGTTTTGTCATGCTCTGTATTCTTCGTTTCAAACCCGATCCATACGATGGTGACGTACGGTAATACGGATACTGTACGGCCCCACGCACCACAGTTCGTCCGTTTAAAGCAGCATCAAGCCCTCTGATAGTGTCGACTGTTTAGGACTAGCAGTGTAGCCAAGCACATGAATAATCGATTATGAAGATTACTAATGACGACTATTATCCTGACATTACATTGGAAAACCATCACCAGCTGCTTTCCCGATTCGGCGGCAGCCTTTCTTGCAGAGTTTACATAAGAATGATCAGCTAACATGCCAATCTAACCAGTGACTAACCGACTAGTTCGTCGATTGATTAGTTAATTTTTGTTGTACTGACCAGATAACACCCAGCATATCATGGACTCGACGTAAGAGGGGCGGAGGTGATGCGAAGTACAATCATAGTATCATCATCGCTGGTCCTTTCCCAATGCAGTAACACTACCCAAGACAGTAATTGACTATGCACGCAACGAGTCCAGGTGACGACTTGTGGTTTCTGCATGACCGTGCATGTGTCTGTCGCACACTAAACAATAATCACTAAACAAAAAAAATCGAAAAAATCTACTAAAAATATCATTCACGATTAAAATGCCTCAGGCCGACATCCGAGGGCCGTTTTTTCCGTGCTCCGAGAAAATTAACTTAGGTTGTCCCGAAAGAAAAAAAAAAAAAAAAAAAAAAAAAAAAAAAAAAAAAAAAAAAAAAAATTNAGATGTAGTGGGTGTCAGTGGGTGTCAGAGCATTCGGCACGCGGCTGCCGAGCTTGTTTTTCCTTCTTCCCCGCCCCGCATTTCGATCGATCACCAACCGTGCCCAGTCCCAGCAGTGTGTTCCTTGACCAGTGATGCCAGGCAAAAGCCGTCTGACGAAAAACCAAGAGCGGGTCTGTCGTTGAAAAGTTCTAGAAGCAATCCGTCACGGCAAGAAAAGTTGTCCATGTTTCTATGCTCGTGCACAAATTCGTTCGACGTTGTGCATTGCCCCTCCCCCCTTGCTCAGGCTAACACCCATTCGAGGAAGACACCCCGAAACTAGACCAGCAACAGCAGCAGCCATCTTACTGTGCTAAGGTTATTTTCAGACACGTTGAAGAAGGAGCAAAAAGAATAAGGAAGGATGGCTTCGTCACATGGTGATCTGGCGCATTTGCTGCCCCTCAACTACAAGCGCTTGATCACGGATTGGCTTGAAGAGGACTGTCCCAGCTTCGACTACGGTGGTTTCGTGGTGGGCGAGTCTGAGGGAGAAGCCAGTTTGCTGGGCAAGAGCAAGGTTAGTTCCGCTTTGCCCTTCCACTGTTCCACAGTCTATGTGCTCGAATGATATCACTGATGCCAAACATTAGGGTGTCGTTGCCGGTGTACCCTTCTTCAACGAAGTCTTTTCCCAATTGGGATGCACGTGAGTTCTTACCTGTTCCGTGCCTTGAGTCGACTCTGACTCTTGAACAGGGTGGAATGGCACGTCCAAGAAGGCCAGACTATTGAGCCCATTGTCAAATGTGCCACGGTGCGAGGCCCAGTGCGTAAGATTCTTCTCGGCGAGCGAGTTGCACTCAACATTCTCGCGCGCTGCTCGGGCATTGCTACCAAGTACGTCTCCTTTGCAACAACAAACCAATAGTCCTGTCTAACGGTTCTCAGGAGCAACGCACTCGTCCAAGCCCTGCGCACACATGGCTGGAACGGCATTCTAGCTGGCACCCGCAAGACCACGCCGGGCTTCCGCATTGTCGAGAAATACGGCATGCTGGTAGGCGGCGCAGACCCGCATCGACACGACCTCAGCTCCATGACCATGCTCAAGGACAACCACGTCTGGGCCTGCGCCAACAACAACAGCAACAACGCCGGGAAACCGGCCAATGCCGAGTCCATTGCCGCAGCAATCCCGCTCGCCGTCAACGCCGCCAAAGCCACCGGTGGATTCTCCACCAAAGTCGAGGTCGAAGTGCGCAGCATTGAGGAAGCCAATGCGGCCATTAGCGCCGGCGCCGATGTCGTCATGCTCGACAACTTCAGCGCTGACCAGGTTCGTGTTGCTGCGAAACAGCTCAAGACCGAGTGGGCGACCAAGGGCAAACCGCCCGGCACGTTCCTGATCGAAGTCAGTGGGGGATTGAACGAGCATAATGCGGCGGCACATGTGTGCGAGGATGTTGATATCCTGTCGACTAGCTCCATCCACCAGGGGACTCCGACTGTCGATTTCTCGCTCAAAGTCTCCCTGCGATGACCAGTAATTCGATAACAAATGCAACTCTCTCGCCATGCTAGGATAAGACCTCACGACACCTTTCATGTAAATTGATGTAGATTGACCTGAATGAGGATAGACAACGAACACGCCGTGTAGTTCTTAACAAAATACAGTCATGAACAGACAATAACAATGCGAAACATCATAATTTTAAACAAAAGCGGGCAGTACCTCAGTAGCCAAAAACGTCCTCTCTCTCTCTCTCTCTCTATATACCTGTCACGGGCTTCATCATCCAGTCATTACTACCAAGAAGCGAGAAAAAAGAAAAAAGAAAGAAAAAGGGGGGTATCAATAACCATAAACAATCATCCCTGGCTACTACATTTCGATATCGACCGTTATCCCCTCGCCGTACGAGCTATGCGCATCCGTGTCGTTGTCACTACTGCGCTGCACGTCATCTCCAGAGTTCGTCCCAGACTCAACGGCCCGTCTGCTGCGACTGTTGTTGCTACTGCTGGTGTGGCCATCCTCTAGGGCTCGCTGGTCACGCCTCATGATTTCCCGCTCGAGTGCAGCCCGGAGCTTCTTGTTCTCAGCCGTGCGCTCTTCCAGTCTTCTGCGTGCGCCGTTGCGGTCCATTGTGCGCGCTTCTCGCTCGGCCTTGAGTCGTCGCTCGAGCTCTTTGAGCCGCTCAAGCCAGATTCGGTCTTGGTCGTTTTCGCTGAACCCGCGCTGCGAATGTGCCGTCCAAGTTGTTAATGACTGCGGCGTTGAAGGCGGGTTGTTGCGGGTCACTAGCCCCTTACTGCGAGACTCAGACTGAGCTGCAGAGGATGATCGGTTGACGGGCGACGAGCGCTCAGGGTCCTGCTGGTCTGCAGCGACATTGGCGGCAATAATCGCCGCACCAGCAGAGCCCGAGTGTCGGCTCCTCGAGTGATGGGGTTGATGCATCAGGTTGAGCTCTGCTTTCAGCAGCCGGTTCTCAGTACGCAGCTTGGTTACCTCTGGTGACGTGGCTGATGCCCGTTGCTGGGCGCGGATTCCGCGCACTGCTTCTTCCACTCGCTCGAGCTTCTTGATCCGCAACCCTAGGTTGTGCTCAAGGTTCTGGTATTCTTTTGTCAAGTCACGCTCCACCGCTCTGATGCGGTTCTTGAACCCCGAGAGCATCCCTTCCACAGTCTTGAGCGCAAGGAGCAGATTACGGCTGAAACCGGGCCAGAAGAGAATGTTTCCAATCACCTCGACACTTGGCAGGTTGCCGTTAATCAGGCTGTTAGAGTGTGCCCAGTCAGGGCCGCACATCGCCGACAGACGCTTCCACAAGGTCAGATATAGAGTGTTGCGTTCGTTCAGCTGGTCCTTGAGCTGCTGCTCCAGGGAAGCAAACCGTTTTCGGTCCTGGCTTCTTGCATTCTCCAGGTCGGTGATGCGGGAATTGTTCTGCGTTATTGTCCTCGAGGCCTGTTGTTGGGACCTCAGGGCTTGGTCAAAATTATGCTTATCGGCCCGACGAGCCTGTCGTTCGCGTTCCAAAAGATCGGCCAGTTTGCGAGACTCGAGCCCATGGCTTTCCAGGAGCGAGTCTCGGTTCTGTAATAACGCCTCCTTTTCGTCCAGCTTCGCGCGCGTGCTCTCGAGCTCCAGTGCAGTCGATTCCAGCTCTTTCTGTAGTTTGATAATCGAGTTCAACAGACTAGACCGCGTGCCATTCAGATCACCCAAAGCCTCACGCAACCCGTTCTCAAGCTCCATGAGACGGTCTTTCCATGTGGCAGCCTCGATCTCTCGAGCCGATAGTGTCTTTTTCAGCTTCCGCACCTCATCCTTGGCTGTCGATGACTCGCGATTTAGCTCGTTCATGATACGCTGTACGTCTTGCTTCTCTTTGCTTGCCACCATTTCGCGCTGGTGTCTTTCCTCAACAAGACGAGTCTCTAGGTCCTTGGCTCTTTCACGTTCGGCCTGCAGGTTGACCTGGCAGGTCTTCAGCTCAGAGTCAAGATCGCTGATTCGCATCTTATCACCATCTTGCTCCTCACGCAGGAAGGAAATCTCGTTTTGGCTGGATTCGAGCTGAACAGTGAGACGCTGGACTTTGCTATTGGCCTCGAAAAGATTCTTCTCCAAAGACCCAATCTCCTTATTGGCGTCCTCCAGCTCCTGCTGCACAGCTTTGTATCTCCGAAGATTGTTCTGTGCGTCTTCTTCGAGTCGCAGAATACCCTCGCTTGCAGAGCGCATTTCAGCCTGGAGGGTCTTCAGGCTGTCCTCCTGGCCTCGCAGATCAGCTTCAAGTCGTTGGCATTCGTCGATTTTCTGGTCTAGCTCGTCGCCCAGTGCATCAATCTCTTCTTGCGCCTCATTCTTCAAGTCTTGCAAGGCAGCCTCGCGTTCTTCTGCAATCTGGTATGCCTGGTCCCGCTCCTGCTGCAGATTCTGGATTTCCTCTTCAGCTTGGTCGACATCCGCTTGATAAGCCTTGTCGAGCGACTCTAGCTCTAATGTGTATTCGTCAAGCTGGCTTCGTAGCCCTTGGTTCTCTAGTTTCAGTGTTGATACTTGGTCCCGTAGCTCGCCGTTGCGTATCTCTAGATTGTCCCTTTCCACGTCGCTAACAGAATTCCCGGTTCCGTTGCTGGCACGGGACGAAGAGCGAACATGGGCTCGCGATGCCGAACGTTCAAAGATGCTATCTCCTGTAATTGACCTAGCTCCGTCGCGGCGTTGAAGTTTGAGCTCCTCAATTTCCTGGTACAGCCGGTCCTTCTCCCTGTTGCGCGACGTGAGCATCGACGTCTGAGCGCTAACCTCTCTGCGCAATTCAGCGTTCTCCTTTCGCAACAACTCGATTTCAACCAGAGTATTACTGGCAGAGCTGGGGTATCGGCGAACTTGGTCTCTCTCGGAAGCAGATGAATGTGATACAATGGATCCTTTTCTTCCAGACCTTCCGTATCGTCCAGCTTCCGAGCCATGGCTGGCCTCTGCCCGCAGAAGAAGAATCTCGTCACGTAGACGTCTGTTTTCTTCGTCGGCCTGCTCGCGCGCAGCTGTTTCGGCATCGAGCATGTCTTTCCACATATCCTGTACTAATCAGCCATACCGGAAAAATGCCAACTGAAGTATCAGCGAACTCACCCTCTCTTCTCGTGCGCCTGTCTCGGAGCTGGTCGGACGAGAATCGCCCATCGCCTTGACAATCTCAGCCAGTTTGCGCTTCTCGTTCTCGCCAGCAAAAACTTCATGGCGCAGTCGCTCCATTTCAACTTCATATGTTTCAATTCTCTCTCTCAAAAATAAAACCTCTTCTTCTGTGGCTCCATGTTGCTTCTCCTCGTCATCCGTCTCGCCACCTTGGCTAGCCGAGTCGTTGCCAGCTTGTCGATCCTTGAGACGCTTTTCCAAATCTCGAATCGTTCGCTTCATGGTCTGATTGTCCTTTTGGAGTTTGAGCTTATCTGATTTAAGCTCGACATTCTCCGATATCATCTCCTTGATACCCTCTTCGGATCGTTTACTTAGTGCCTCATTCAAGAAATGGATCCTCATTTTCAGGTCAAAATTCTCTTTCGACAGACGGTCAATGGTGCTACTCTGCTCCTTCAGCGTCAAGCTGCGGCCACTTCGGCCAAAGGCCGGAGTGGGCACGCTCGCCCTAATGTCGGGGGACATGCTGTGGGAGAACTTCTCTCGAAATTGGCGCGCAAAGGTACCCGGAACTTGGATATCCTGGACATGAACAGCAATCGCAGTATCTGTCGGTAAAGGCACTTCTCTCTGTGCGGCTTTCGGAGTCACGGGCACATTGTCCTCTGCATCTTGGTCTTGATCTTGGTCTTGATCCTGCTCTTGATTCCGGTCTGGAGGTACAGGGCCAGAGTCTTCCTCGTCCAAGGTGTGCAATCCGCCATCAGTGGCGCCGCTGGCGACTCGCTTGTCAAAAACATTCTCCTCGCTCAGTCCGGATACTCCTGATGCCATGCTGCCGAAGCTAATTGAGCGCGAGAGGTCTTTACGGCTCTTGTTGACGCTATTTGAGACAGCGCCGCCTGATTGCAAAGCATAGTCGACGCCCAAGGTTGCCTCGCTGGTAGTTGTGTCCGTGTTTGTGCTGTTCATGGATGACACGGAAAAGCGATTTGAAGACTGACGGCTAGTTAGATATCGCGGTCGCGACCGCCGTCGCTCAGACGGCGTCCCCGAAAGCCTGCTTTCGTCTTCGTTATCTACAAAGGCTTCGCCACGCGACCGTCCCGAGTCAGACGCCGTCGGCGATAAATTGCGCCTGCTTTTTTTGGGCGTAAGACTCAGCGCATCATCAAGTGATCGGCTACTGCTATTCTGGATGCTCTTCGAAGCTGTGGACATCACCCGCGAGACGGTTCGTTCAGCGGCAGCAGCAGTAGGCGACGAAGTCGACGTTTCCAGGATTGATGAATTGTTGTTTTCCTCATCGATGTTCGTTACCCGCTGACGGTTCCGGGGCCCAGGCGTGGCATCAGGATCGTTAAACTCTTCCTCTTTTTCGTCTGCATGTTCCCGTAAATTGCCAGTCGCGCTATCAACACGTTCCACAATCTCAAAATCGTTATCATCAATGGTGCGCCTGTCGTCCTCATACTCGGCTGCCTCCTCTCTCAGTGGCTCCTCTCCGATACCAACTAGATACGTATCGTCCGCACCATGACCGGCGTCTGCCGCAGCAACCTCAATCGTCGAGGGCTCCGGTAGGAAACTCGACTCGACATCCATCAATTTCCGCTGCATTTCCCGCTCATCGAGAATCGTCTGGTTGTCGTGGCGATGCGCATAGTCAAGGTCGCTTGACGGATGCAGCTGTGACAGGCTGTTGTCAGCAAGCGTGCTGTCGGTATACTCGGGCAGGCCGGGGAGAGAGACTGCGGAGTCGTCGATTGCGGATTGGTGTTGTGATTGCTGTTGCACATCGTGACTGGCTAACCTGGCGTCGGCATGGTCGTTATTGTCATCATTGATACTGTTATCGTTATCTTGTCCATTCAGCTCGGTGGTTGACAGCTGTTCCTCCGTCGTCCGATTATCGTGTCGGTCGTGGTGTTCGTGGTGATCTTCCTCGTCCATTGTACTTGCTCGAACCGCTTTCGTCAAGCGGCGGCTATCGCTATTTGTGTCGTATGCGGCGTGTGGGCGAGCTCACTTAGTCAAGTATAAAAACGGCGACTAGCATATTTCTGAGGTGTTGTTCGCGTGTATCGTTATTTCTGAATATGTTTCTCTGGTCAAATCGATCAGGTTCACTTGGGTTGTCGCGACGGCTTGTTTGTTTTCTCCACACGGCAGGAGGGCCCACCCGCACCGTTGGCCTGGCCGACGCGCAGAGCCAATCACGGGCCACTGCCCACTGTACCACATCCGTGATACGGGACAGCATAAATAGCCTTTCAGATACTGTTGCATATTACATGTTACATTGTGTCTATAGGTCGATGGTTTAATGACAGATCTTTTCCCAGCTATAGAGCAACGATCAATATACATATATATCCATAAAGAGACAATAAACAACGATAGGGGTATTTGTAGCTAATAACATATGACTTGTAGATGCAAGAGAGAAGAAGAGATCAACAGCATCGGAAACGCTTCCACGTCAAGCGGGATTGACTCTTTGGTGACGCTTTGGCAGCTGTGTCCTCCGTCTCGGCCCCCTCAAAGATGGTATTGTCTGTCTTGCCCAAGGAAGTCTTTCCAAGCCCGAAGAACCTGCGCCGCGAGCTTTTGCCGCCCTGATGCACGCTGCTGCTGCTCGTGTTTTTCTCACCCACCGAAAGCGCCGGTGTACGAGCTGTAGACGATCCCATGCGCGGAGGCGGTTGTTGTTGGGCAAGATAGTGCTGTCGACGGGCTTCAATCACTCGACGGACAATGACTGGCTCGAGTCAGTTTCACTCTTTCCTTCGTTCTCTGGGGCGGGCCATATACATACGCGCAAATGTCTCTTCAATATTGACCATCTCACGCGCACTAGTCTCCATAAAACCGCAGCCATGCTTCCGCGCATATTCTAACCCGTCTCGAGCCGAGATAACCCTGGAATCCTTGAGGTCGCATTTGTTGCCTGCAACAATCTTGACCGGTGGCGGCATACCCACGCGCCAATCGCTGTTATGGAAGTTCTTGTGGTTATATTTCTCATCGCGGCGAACCTCTTCCAGCAGCCGCTGCGTATCTTCTAGACGCTGCTCCGTCTCAATGTCAACCATGTCCATGAAGTAGTCCAGCGCCTCCAGGGTCGGTTCATTGGTGATGTCATAAACCAGTAGAAAAGCGTCCGATTTCATATTCGACGCAGCCCAAAGGCCGCGATATTCTTCTTGGCCGGCAGTGTCGGCGATGGAGAGGAAGTAGTCGGTGCCGTCGATATTGCGAGTTACCGAGTACGAGTCCTCTTTGATGGCGGTCCCGTTAGAAAATTATGATGTATCAAGTATATAGGGGATCGTATAGGTCATACCGATGGTCGGGTCGTATCTAATTGTGTTAGTCTTTGTTGACTGTGTGCTATATCAACGGAATTCACCTACTCATGGATCCATTGGCTACGCACAAGACGCAAGGTGATCGAGGATTTCCCTAAATAACCAACACTCAATTAGTCTAGGAAAAAGATCATCAACTCAGTGACGAGAGCGCACCGCATCCTCCATCTCCGCATATCGTAATCGATACTTTCTCCGCCATTGACGATGGCTCGCGTAGTGTCAGACGCAAGCGCGAGCCTCACAGTGGGTATGTTTGTGGTCGGCAGTGGCTGTGCGAACAATCGGTGCGATAATCGTACAATATAAGAGGCCAATTTTCCAGACAGGCACAAATTCCGCGTAGCGGCGAGGGGAAAGGGAGACTATCAATAATTGTCAAGCAAGGAGCAGCCCCAATACGCGATCCGTCGGAGAGGGAAAAATGGAAAGGTAAAGAAGACCGAATGGAAGACAGAATAGACTGTGAGATATGTAATCTCACTGGTCAAGAGAAGACAAATTGAAGCAGTGAGTTGGACACAGCAACAAACAACACACGGACATTCACAGTTATTTCGTTTCTTTTCCTTTCTTTTCTTTTTTTTTTTTTTTTTTTTTAGCTTCGATCGTAGTAAACATAAATAGTTAAGACGCAACCAGGAGCTCGGGCTCGTATTGTTCCCCCCCCTTTTAAAGCCACGACTAACGCAGGTTCGGTAAGATCGGTTGCGTTGCGTGCCTAGCCTAGACCTATTACGGGCTAGTGCCCTGCTAAACATGCAGCTTGCCATATCGCATTATCAAAAAAAGGACGGAGTGACTTAAACCCCCTTCCCAGTATTGCTATAACTTTTAGACCACCACTAATGCCCTCAAAATTATGTTTACGAAGTGCTCCGTAGACGATTACTGTGTGATGCTATTTACGTACAGAAGTGACTTAGTACTGTATTTTCAATCATCATACTACCTAGGTTTCTCTCCGTTTCAAAATGACGTGAATTAGTAACCAACGCTAATAGTCCGCTGAATGTAATATGGCCACAATTGCAAAAATCCTTCAGCAACAATGTAGTCCTTTCCCTATATACACATTATGAAAAAATAAAATACATCCAGACCTAGCTGCCGGGTGTATTCCCTGGAGAGGGTTTGGTGGACGATGAACTCGAGCTTTTGTCCGTCTGGTCGGACGATTTCCGAGGAGAGATACGGCCGTTCTGGCGCTATTAGTTAGGGTGGGGAGGGGGAAACCCTTGTTTAGTCAGAGAGACACAAGGAATTGCTCACCTGTTTGGCCCATCTCAATCCACAACTGTTGCAGAGATCGCGGTTTCCACTAGGTCCCCTCCGCCACTCTGGTGTATTGCGAGTACCACAATTAGTGCACGACTTCTCCGTTGGCCCCGTGCCTTTCTTCCTCTTGCGCTTTTTTCGGCGGCTAATCAGCCCTTGCAGTTCTTCAGCAAGCGATCGGTTATGCCTCTCCAGTTGTCGCAGTTCGAACTGCCAACTGGAGCTTCTAACTGATTTCAGCTCTTCAAACATGTTGTTGTCCGACACAAGCGCTTGGTCTTGGTTGCCTAGCGGCAAACCATGAGAGCCGGCCTCTGTTGACGTAGGCTGTGTAATCCGTCCAGAAACTGGATGCAGTCCAGATTGTTTCGCTTGTATCGCGTAGCTCACCTGGTTCCCAGAGCTGGAGGATGACGTATTGTAGGCGTTGCCGCCTGTTTCAGAAGTAGGAGGTGCCATCAATCCAGGGTTCTGTTGTGGCACAAAACCGGAACGGGGCGACTTGACCAGCCGTGTTTGAGCAACCAAGTATGAAGGCTTGGTGCCAGGGGCTGCGTCGCCTGGAAACAGAGTAGTCCGTGCCTGCAGGACATGCCCACGTTTATGCCTGATCTCGTGTTTGAATGTTGTCTTGCACCCTGTACGGGCGATATCCAATGCTTTCCCCAACTCGCCGCGAGACTCATTTCTCATAAACTCTTGTATCCCTTTTCCCATCATGTCGTCCGGAGTTCTGTCAAGAAGGACACGGGCGTTGGACGATACAAATAAGAACATACCCGAGAGGGACATTTTGGTCCACAAGTCACTCTCGCCTATACCACCGACTTCCAGAACACTTGGTCGATCAAGCGCGTAAACCGGGCGCTCTCGACCAACAAGGATCAAACACTTGCGCCCCTTCCCAGGTTCAACATGTAGGGAACCATGGCTCTCAAACCACATGTAACCGCTGTTCTTTCGCCGAAATCGGTACACGGTGCTCACAGGGGTTCCAAGTGTTGCCTGCTTGAGCTCACGAGTGACGGGGGCAATATCACTAGGATGACAGACAGATGATATTGCTTTTCCTGCCAGCTCATCTGGTTCGTATTCGAGAAGACGACGGCTAGCCTGTGACAAATAGAGAAAGAGTCCTTTAAGCGACAGCACATGAATAACATCATCAGAACTCTCAAGCAATACACGATCGAGATCCCGAATCGAGATGGCTTTCGTCCCTGTACCAAGAGACTTTAGGACGGCCGAAACTTCTTTCTGACTAAAATCCTTAGACAGACTGTTTTGGGGTCTTCGTGTTTCAGGTGCATGCAAGACATAGCGAGGAAGTTGGCCACGTTGGTAGTTGATCGCATACGAGCCATCTATCTCAATTCGTCTTAGCTACGTTCAGCGCCCAACGCAAAGGTACTGAGCAGATACATACCGGCATTGCGTTTGGTAACGGCTTGAGGATACTCGACTAAATCAACCTGGAAGCCAACGTAATATCGGTAGTCGGATGTGTTCCATTGTATCGGAATCATAGTCAAGAGATTCATGAACGGCTGTCCTCCTTTCTTGTAATTGATCAGACTAACCTGGATCTCGGATCGGTTGCGGATCTTCTCTCTGAGACGATAAACCGTATCGTCGTCGACGTATTTTCGTTTCATTCCAGAACCAACTTTGCCATCGGGGGATTGCAAAAAGCGACAGTTCCTTCCCAAAATCTCGTGTCTCGTGTAGCCAGTCAGCTTCTCGAACGCATCCGACACGTACACAATCGGATCGTCGTGAGACGTGATGTCACATAGTATAAATGCGCAAGACATATCCACGGCACCAATATCGATCTCCGGATTTGGCCGATTTGCTATCTTTGCCTACGCAAAAGCCACATCAGCGACATCTAGCCGATTGAAATGCATATACTCACCAGAATGCCAAGCATGTCAAATCCGCTGCTGGAGTAGGCATTAAGGTATTGAGAAGCAACTTTGCCTCCACCGGGTCTCAGAACTTTTGGTGCTGTAGTATCTGTTTCTTCGTCCATCAGTTTACATCGGCATCGGGAACTAGCAAGAAATATGCTTACCTGAAGGTAGGTAAGTGCCACTCGTCGAAGCGGTATTGCCCGACCGAGTAGGGGGTCTCGATGCGATGGTCGAGCCTGACTGAACCTCGGAAGTGACGTTGTGGCTCGAAGCTGCGAGGCTATCCATCTCCATCTGTAGATCCTGGCTACTCAAGGACATATCGAAATTTGAAGACAGGGCTGGCCAGTTTCCCTGGTTTGGCCCGGCACTGAACGGGCCATGCACGGAAGACTGCAGAGTAGGCTCATAAATAGACGTCGAGAACATCATGTTGACTGGAGCTTGCGGTGACGGAGCTGGGACGCCGTATGACAACGGTAAACCCATAGTTGGTTCCGGATGATGCTCGGGAGCGACATAACCAGCGAAGGCCGCCATAGAGTCGAGTGTGGGCGTTCCTGTTGAAGTGCCAGAAACTGGCGGCACTTGAAAAGGCTCAGCGGCGCTACCATATATGGTACTATTCAGCTGCGGGATTTGAAGCTGGGCTGAAGTGCTATTCGCAAACATCATTACATTGTTGCCGGCGTTGTTCGTGGTTGGGTCGAAATGGTAAACAACAGGATTGCTATCCACCCCCATCGAGCCCATTGGGTGACGACCGGAGCCGTGGTCCAGCGACGGATAGTTCTGTTGGTTTATCTCATTTGCTTGGAGCGGTTGTCCCGAGTTCGACCCAATATTGATGCCATGGCTTGTGCTGTGTAGTGACGGTTCTGGGCCAGAGGCGGCCACAGAACTTCCTGGGTAAGTTCGGGTCGAGTTAGGTTGGTTGCCAAATTGCGATGAATCGAACCCATCCGCTTCCATGGCCCGGCGTGATAGGCGCTGGAAATCGTAGGCGTATATATACAGCAGGTAAAGACGAAGCAATAACCCCGCAATTGCGTTTTGATAGGCCGATAGCCGCGCAGAGGTAAAACACAACCCAGTGCAGAGTTTTCCTGTTATTTCTCCCAAAAGCAGTCGGGTACTTCGAAAATGAGAACAAATGTCGGGAATGGAGACGGAAAATAGGAAGAACTCGATACAGAGATGACCCGAAAGAATTCGGCCGTGCTATATGCTATTATAAACTGCGCAATAAGACTTATAATAAGTAACGTGAACGCGTCTAGTGTCACACAAGAACAGTTGGAAGGGAAGAGGAGTTTGCGTATACGAAGCAAATGACAACAGCAAGAAAGGAAACAGATAACAAAGCGAACAAGCGCGTCAAATTAAGGAGAAAATATTGAAGGCGATTGCGAGATGGTGCGTTCCTGCTCTAGCTTGTGTTCAACCTCGACTCGAGGAAGGAGGGTGGTTTGTATTATATTCTGCCTATGATATGCGCAAACATTTCTGGAACTGACAATACACGCATTACCGACCAGTCGGATTTGGTCATTAGCCCTTTCCGGTAGCTTCTACGTCATCTAGACAATTCACAACCAATGAGTGGCTGCTTTGGAGAAGAGCACCCCACTACTCCGAGTGCATAGCTTGTCATAATTACGGTCCGATACGAAATGGCGTCATTTACGAACTATTTATACAGTCATGGCCATGGCCACGTCCTGAGAATGCCCGTATCAAGGAGTATAAACTGTATAAAGCAAGAGAAATGAAAATGACATATGAAGCTAAGATTAGTCATAAGTATCATGTTGTACAGCACATAGGTACTCTAAACAACAGTACAGAGGAAGGATAGAAAAGGGCGACAAGCACATTGTGATCTATCCAAAAGCACTCCTTCATATAGTCCCGACAGCAGTCTGCACTGAGTAAGGTTACTGATTTTTTAATCTGCAGCATGATTCGTTATCCGTCCCCCAGCTGGCAATTAATAACAAAGGATTCTTTCCTTCAGATTACCGCAGGCTGCAATCGCCCCACTAGCTCGATCGGGGCAGCTCATCGTCTACTGCCCAATCGGGGAAGTGTAACACTGCATGTACTATATAGTGTAGTGGAACTCTGTTGCAATAATGCCAGCACGCATAGTATACATGGGCAACAACCAGTCAATGCGCCGTAAATCGACCGACGCATATCGTTGCTGAAGCTATTGTGGCATGTCAGCGCAATCGTCGGTTACTGATGCGTGGATGTTTGTGACCAGAGCCCTGTTCAATATATTAAAGGTGAAGTATTATCTATTATCAGTTGATACTCTACTATTGCTTAACCTTGTCAATGATAGCTAAAGGCCGTTCATGTATCGTGTATAACACCCTTGTAACAACCCAAAAGTCAAATTAAAGTAGGTGATTTGATGGTTTCGCATCGAAATGACTGGCCAATGCCTACAATGCTATGCCTCACTGTGCTCAACACGGTCTCGAAAAGAGTTGACGTCTTCTGCTCTCTGACAACCTGACAACCAGTAATCTTTTCATTTGCAAAATAAGAGAAATAAAGGAGCTGAAACGACCAGGGCAGCCGTTCAATGATCGAACCACGATGGGAAAAATATGCGCTTGTCAAGTGTGCTAGTATGCATCAATTACTATCGTCATGTTAGCCATTGTTCTCTTGAGCCTGATGCCCAACGTGTGACTCTTACTAAATCTCAATGGGCGAAATTTGATCAAGAGTATAAAGCCAATTACCACCTTGTTCTTCCTTTTGGAGCCTGTGTTTCAGCGATTAGCATTGGCTTTGGCTTTGGCAAATCAGAAAAAACTCACCAATGATATGGCCAGCCAATTAAATGGCCTTGCACCATTTGAAGAAGCTCCTCCGCATGCCGCGAATCAAGAATACCATCCGAAGGATGAAATGCACCTCGCGAACCTCGCGTCATTGTTCGCCGGCGCCGGCGTGAGTTGGACTGCGAAACATTCATGTTGAGAGCGGCCGAGTACCCCACGGATTGCGGATCTTGTCGGTCTCTGCTTTCAACGTCAGTGGCTGCTGAAGTCGTTATAGGCTCGGATCCAGCGTCGGTCAGCGCTGTGGCTTTGCCGTCAGATTCCTTAAGCGCCGCCTTTTCATCTTCTGCTGCCGAAGCTTCTGATGCTCCGTTGCTTGGCTTTTGCGCGTCCGCGCTAGGCTCTGAATTTCCATCGGCTTCGCATTTGGTGGGTTGGGACGACATTTTGGCCAGATCAGCTTCTGCCGGACACTTCTCAGATTCTTGAGCGCTTCCTTGGGATTTAGGAGGCCGCCGGTTGCTTTGTGCCTCTGCAAACTTTTCGCCATAGGTCATGTACTCCTTGTACTCTTTCCACGATGTCACCTCACTGTCAGGCATGCAACGGAATACCGTGCGGTAGATCTTGGTATTGTTCTCGGCAATCGTCTGCCAGATGTCGTAGTAAAACACATCGTTGACTGGATCCCTCATGCAGTGTTCGTCCACAAATGGCTGCTTGATACCGGCTGCTAGGGGGTGGGAGAATTCGGAAGGACCACCGGATTCACGAGCTGGCAGCACAGGAGCACTGATATCACCATCGTTTGATTGCGGTAGTGGAGGCAGTAGAATAGGAGAGCTCCCTAAGCCTTCACCATTGGAATCAACATGATCAGGAGGCGGCAAGGGTAGCAACTGCTCCTGCCCCGCTTTTTGTGTAGTCTTTTCTCGTTTATTTGGACTAGCAAGCGTCCCCTTGCCCTCCGAAGCAATATCTTTCACGAGCACCTCCGTGTCATTGGCAATAAGCTCCGAATCGCGGCCGAAGCCAATGCCAGCTTCAAGACTGACGTTCATATTATCAGCTCCCTCCCCATCTACATCCTTTCTGTGCTCGGCATTTTCTGTAACTCTTGGATCTGCCGTCAGTTTACGGCTGGACTTCAGGTTGGGGTTGTTGCCCTGCTCCCAGTCGACATCATGGTTGAAGCTGTGCATATCTTCTGAGCGAGTCAGAAACTCGTCTTGTAACCGGTGTCTCCGTTCAATCATCTCTCGCTCGTCTTGTTTCTCTCGCTCGAGTGAATCGGTCTCGTCACGGACGCTTGCGTTGCTATCTGACGTGTCGTCTTCGCTACCCCTGCGGCCGTTTGATGCCGCTTCTGTCGCCAGGTCACGTTCAAGCAACTCATCCACGTCGATACCCAAGTGCTCTCGCATTAGTCGCATCCGCAGCGTGTGGGGGAATCGTCCGACAAGATACGGTTTTTTATCCATGGTAGACCACAACATATCGGTGTCTCGGACAATTGCGGCGCATTCCGAATCGCGAGAGCCTAGCATGGATCGCTCGTTGATGTTTGCAGATCCGATAATGGCTGCCCGATCATCCACGACCATGCATTTTGCATGAATATAGAGCTGTTCGGTTACCAGCTGCTTGTTGGGGCCAATCTTGCCCCATGTCCGTAAACTGAAGAACTGAATGTAGTCCTCGGGCTCAATGCCCTCGGCTCGGAGTCTCCCAAAGATAGAAGTCTCGCCACGGCAGATACTACGGTATTGGCACTGCATGATCAGGCGAACGCTTGTACCGCCTTCAGAGTCAACCGTGTTTTGAAAACCCGGTATGAGAGGGATGATAATCACGGCGCGCCATGTTTCGTTATTTCGAGCTGCTCGGATGATTCTCTCCACAAGAGCATCTCCAATCAGGTTCTCAATCTTTTTGCCGTCAATCTCGCAAGTACTAACAAAGAACTGATTTTCGATATATACAAAGTGTTCCGACTGTTCGATAAGCTTGACGTATGCGTTCATGATACTATGTTCCGTCACATCTGGGGTGCCTGTGGACCAGGTACTACTTGAGCGCAGAATTTGAACCTCACAGGTGCCGTTGAGGCCAAGAGCCTCAAGGTCGGCCGGATTGAAGTCTGGTGGCGGAAGTAGAAACGGTGTTGGCCGTGTTGGTTTGCGTTGACGAAGAATGTAGTTCCATCGTTGCACAAAGTGCCGCGTCAGATCACGGGCTGGCTGGCCTACTACATGCATGGAAATATCATGCCATGGCATTCTTGGAATGACGTTGCGGTCATACATCTCCTCATATGGCTTATCCAAATCATAAAAGTCTTGAACCCGAGGGTTGGAATAGTCTTTTCCTGGCCAAAGCTGGCAGTGGTCCGCATCTTTTGGCATATCTGAAGTTTCGAAGCCCGTAGGTTTATCGTCGGTGAGGAGATGCTGAGGGGTATCCCACCGGCCAAAGCACAGATCTATGCCTCCAACAAATGCAAGTGTATGATCGATGATGCAAAGCTTTTCATGATGAGCCCAGAAGAATGTGTTTTGTCGGAATTGATTTGGCGAACGCTGCACAAAGATGTTAGGGTGAAGATCGAGCAGTGAGAATTTTGAATATTCCGAATCGATCGGGATGGCCGAGTTGATGTTGCGATACATTATCACGAAAACCTTGACGCCTTCACTAGCTTTCCTTTGTAGCAGCCGATCTAGCCTCCATTTCTGGCTAATGGCAGCTGGTCGTCGCATATAAAGCTCAGGACTCAGCCACCAATCGTGGATATAGATGACATCCTTTGCCTGGTTGATTGCCCGCGATACAAGCCACATATGATCGCGCCCGTCCACGAGCCACTGGGCAAAGCATCCTTTTCGTACAGGAGCAAAGCTATCAAACCGATTCGGCTTCGACCATGGCGTATTATCAACCATGAACCTGATCGAGTCCTCAAATTGATGCAGTTGTCTTTCATTGCGTGCTAACAATCGCAGTTTTCGCTCCGAGTTTTCCAATCTAAGTGTGTGATGTTGGGGATGAGCGGCTGACTCTTTGGCGGACCGGGCAAGATCTTTGGCTTTCTGATCTCTCAGCCTAGGCTTCTGTGTTTGGATCCGGAAAAAGGGATCAACGAGAAAGACGTCATATATGTTCATCTCTTCCGGAGAGTCGACACAGACGACATAGCTGTGCCGCACAAGGAACCATTTGGGTGAGTGTCTCTTCTTGATCATAGCAGGAGTGAGAGCTTTGCGAAAATCCAAGCCTTTAGCTGACTGTATGACCAAGAAACCTTCCTTTCCGTGGTAGCTTCCTTCGGCAGCCAATCGGACTCCTAGAGCAGACAATTCGAGAAATTTGCAGAGCCGGTTACTGTCAGGACGGAAAATCAAGAACCGGATCATCTTCTGTAAATAGTTCTCAAGTTTCTTCCGCTGTCGCTCGGTGTACGATCTTCGTTCGCCGGTCGCCGTTGCAGCGCCCTCTCCGGCAGTCTGATCACCGTCCTGTGCAAAGCTAGATCGACGACGTGTCGCCGCAAAAGACGAACGTCGCTTCTTCATTTTACGGCGAGCTTCATTGCCGCTGGCTTCTGCACCAGTCTCGTAGCCTCCACCATCCTCCTCCTCCTCTTCCCTTTCACTGTCGAGCCCACGAACGCCTCGTAGATAGGGAAATGCACTTCGCGGGAAACGAGGCAGGCCTTGGCCAGAATCGGCAGTCTTCAGTTGTATATACCTTTGAGTGCCGATCTGGAGCTTGTATTTCAGATGTAGGTTTGCGAAGTCACGCAGGGTACGGTGTATTATCCATTTCATGCGGGTCATTCCGCTTCCATATTCCAGTTCGATCCGGAAAACCAAATGACGATCCCCATGATGTGAATCGATGCGGCTATCAGTAATCTGGACTTTGAGCTGTTCAAGTAAAATGGGAATTCGTCTGCTCCCATGCTCATCGCGCTGGAACATGCTAGCAAGTATTAGAGCAGCCGGGATACCAGACGTGAGTTCGGCAAGAAGCTCAGCAGATTTGACGTGATCGACGGTGTTGTCGGCCTTGCGCCTCTGGCCGATCAGTTTCAGTCCAGCTTTAATCTGACGCCATTTCTGCGCACTCAGACTCGATCCTCGGTCGGCTTTGTGTCGTCTCCACGCCTCCCTAAAACTCTCCTGCTCCCCAGAAGGTCCGCCGAAGGCCGTCAAACGTCGAAAATTACTTGGTCTTCTCTCGTCGTTGTTGCTATTTTGAGTGTCTTGACGCCCTCCGTAAGTTAAACCACGAGCAGTAGACATCCAGGCATTGCTGCGCTTCCTCCAATTTGAATCCATATTAAGCCGATTCCGGCCTTCATCCTCGGAGACACCATCGCGGTGCTGCGGAGTGAAGTCGGCCGTAGCTCTGCGCGGGAATATGCTTGGTCTTTGCTGGTCGGATGGCTGATAGAACGAGTTGAACGAGAACAGACCGGATTGGCTGTTTGTTGCTTTGGGAGTAGTTGGAACAGTCTGTGTGCCTGGGGAGTCGGTGTTAATTCTGCGTGGTCGTTTATTTTTCTTCTTTCGCCGGATTCGCAATCGCTGTTCTCCCCCGCTTTCCTCACCATCAGCATCCCCTTCACTTTCCTCTTCAAGTGAGGTGGGAAAACGGAACTCGCCGCGCTCCGAGCGAGGTGTTTGTAGATCGATTGGCGGACGCGCAGGCTCAATGGCTCCATTGACGGTAGCCACACTCGTTGAACGCGAGTGCGATGGGAAAGACGGGGTCACAGCGAACGCCTTGAGTTTCGTTAAGAGCGATTGTTTCCGGTCTTTGGAGAGACCGTCATTATCATCGAGGCCAATGGAGGACGCCCGTGATCGACCTTGTTCGGGGTTTTCGTTATCTGATGTATTCTGTGAGAACTGCACGTTACGAGCCGCCGTGGGTGTCAACGTGCCTGGTAGCGGTGACCGGGCATCTTCGTCCTCTGCTTGATCTGGAGTCTGTGAAAATGATGATATATATTATTAGAGTAGGCCCAACAATGTGACACGGCAACACCCACCTCTGGTATAGGCTGATCGACGACATTGCTTGCAAGTGGCGGAGGTAATGCCGATCCTTTCTGGCCAAGAGCGCTCACACCTTGATCCAACTCAATCGACGGGAACTCGGTGGCAGGGGTATCTGTCGCAGGAGGAGTCGCCTGGCGAAGAGGCTTTCTAGTGATGTTTCCAGCACTGGTGTTCTGTGCAGTTGGTCCGGATTGCGTTACACTGGTATCGGCCATGCTGGGAAATTAGTATTATTGGCAGATCGCTGCCCTGGGCCCTGCCAATAAGTATCTCAAGTCAGATTATACTGCTGTTGTCGGACAACTGTGTGTTGCTCACCGATAAATAGGACCGTCAAGTTCGTGCCAGCGTTTCAGTCCAACAATACCATCCCGGAGACCTCTTGAAGCCAACTTGGAGCGAACAGATGAACGGCTGAATGCCAATTCTGCCTGCCAGCTGTCTATGCCACTACAACTCAACAACAGCAACAGAACACTGCCGTAGTTAAAGCAGAGAAGTTCAGCAAGACAAGACAGACCGTTCGGCGCCAGGAGACCTCCAACACATGCTCCAAAGCGTGTTAAGCCGTGCGCGGTCTAGCAGCCGCCGGGGCCCGGTGGAGAATGAATCCTTGGGCGGGCGCGTGGCGAATCAACGTGGAGCCAGGGGGGTTCCTGCCCGGGGGGCTCAACAATTGCAGGCCTCAGGCATCACACCAGTCTATCTATTGTCGATTGTCTACGAAATGATCCAAGTTCTCTTTTGTATTTTGCTCGCCAGTCTACAGTAATGAGCTCCTCGTGATTATTATAAAAGCCACTTGGGAACCATTGCTCGCAACGCGCGAGAGAGCCATCAATTTCGAGAGAAAGAGACTTCTCTAATAGCCGAGGCTGTGGTCTGTCAACCGAGTGCTGATGCACGTTTGACAACTTTTTGGCTCGTTATCATCAAATCATACCGTTTAAAATTGTTACTTCCCCATCATTGAGTTGGCCATCAATCGGGCTATCTCACAAACACATACATCGTCTACATTGTATTTTCAATACAGCCATAGACCATACATAAGGATTTCCGGCAATTCCCCATTTCAGCGTTTTTGGCCCCGCAATTTGATATCTGGGTCGAGCAAACATGGTCTCCTCGATATCCCCATTGAACACCTACAAGGCACCAGATTCAAAGCTGTCTCAAAGGACAGTCCATGTTGCCGGCCTTCTGACAACAGTCTTCGGTCTCGACGAGCTCCCCAGCGATGTTTCGGAAGTAGTCTGTCTATGGCTGATGCATCCACGCCTCGATACCAAGGAGGACATGAGGGGCGTGGCCACGACCATTGTCGATCACTGGAACCGCAAGACTCAGATACAGAAGAGTGGTAGTAGTAATCCTAGCGACAAGCGGAGAGGGCTGATAGCTGTTGCTTTCGACGCGAGGAATCATGGGACTCGTCTGGTTGATCCGCTGTCGAACGAGACGTGGAGAACGGGTAATGAGAGGCATGCGCAGGATATGTTCTCAGTCTACAGTGAGTTGATTGTCAAATCTAGTTTATGTGATGTTAAACTAATAATACATGATTGCATCTGCAGTGAGTACAGCACGGGATGTCTCTCTCTTGATTGATTATCTGCCGGGTTACATATTCCCCTTGTCTGAACGGGCTATATCAGCCCATTTCGTGCTTGGGGTGTCTCTTGGAGGGCATGCCGCATGGCACTGTCTACTACATGAGCCTCGTGTTACGGCCGGTATTGTTGTCGTGGGGATGTCAGATTATGTAAATTTAATGACGGACCGAGCGCGCCTTTCCAAACTTCCTACATGGACCGAAAGTGATCCTCCAGGTGTGAATTTCCTAGGCTCACAACATTTCCCGAGCAGTCTACTTGAGACGGTGAAAAAGTACGACCCAGCCGCATTCCTCCTTGGAAACCTGGTAGGAGACGGGCCAACAAAACCAGCAAGCTTGCGTGATCCTTCCCCACAAGAACAAGAGCATATTAGGCCGCGTCTGAATCAGCTCAAAGGAAAACGTATCTTGAGCGTATCTGGCTCAGCAGACAAGTTGGTTCCCTATCGCACTTCGGATCCGTTTCTGACCTGGCTGAAAAGAGCTATGGCGCCAGACGGCTGGTTCGCGGACGGATGCGTGCATCTGGAAGACCTGCGTTTCGAGAATACAGCCCATGACTTCACGCCGGCCATGATGGACCACGTACTGCGTTTCGTGGACGAGTCCATATCCGCTCTTGACGCTCCAACGCAAGCAGGCACGGTCCGCGAAGCAAAAATCTGAACGGCTATCATAGGGATAATGCTAAATATCAACCGATTGTCTGCTGGTCGTGTTTCCTGAAAAAAATCTTCAGATCATCCTGAAGATCACGTAGCCCCTTTCTGCTTGCACCCGTTACTAGGCTCTGGCGGATCCACGCTGGCAGCTTCCGCTGAATCCGGTCACTCTCGTATCTTTTGTCAATCATCACAATGGCGGCGTAATCGTTTCTATGTCTAATAGCTCGCCCAATACACTGGTTCACTGCTCGCATGCACGAATTTTCGTAGAAGTCCCTTCCTGCTGCTTTGGCAGCTGCTGTACTTTGTCCCTTGTCGACAGCTCGCTTCTCGATATGGTCGATCTTGGCCTTCCACACGGCGGAATGGATGTTCGGAAACGGAAGGCCGATCATCAGCACTCCTCGACCTAGCTTATCAGAAAAGTTGATGCCTTCAGATAGCCGGCCGCCAACGACAGATAGAAGCAAGGCGCCAGTGCCAGAATCAACTTTTGCCGAGTACTGCTGGAAGACGTCGTCCGCCATGCTGTTTTTGCCGTCCTTTCGTTGGGATTCGTAGAAGATGGGTTTGTGTTTCTCAATCAAGGATATTACCGAAGGTCCTCTCCCGCTTTTCGGTGCCTTCTTCCACTCCTCGAGGACAAGGGCTAAATAATCATAACTGGGAAAGAAGGCGACTACACCATCCGGAATAACTGCGCACATATTGGCGATTGTTTGTCCTAGGTCGGTGATCTTGGGTAGAGCGTCAGTATATATAGGTCCGCACAAACATGAGGCACGATCTTACCATTGTGTCCGAGTTTCGCTTATCGAATGTGAAATTAAACTCGGAGCCGAGGCTGCCGCTGGTCAGAGTGCGAGCAGTCAGGTTGCCAGATGGAATAACATGTCCAAAGCTGAATGTCTCTATCTTGTCCGGCTGTACGTATGAGAATAGATAGTCCACGTAGTCGGACATCTTATATACATGTTAATCTTCGTACAGAATATGAGTTATTGAGACAACACTCACCGGAGACATGGTACCGCCTGCCAGAATTACTGCCCGTGCTTCATCCACAATCTCTCTGAAATGATTTGTTGGGTCTAGTAATTGATACTTTAATATGATGCCTTCATCGGTCCTGCTGAAGAACAGACGGCCCTCAGAAGAGGGGTTCATGAGCGAGAGGATGAAGCTTTGCACCTGAAAAAGGACGGGCATGGCCGTCTTTTCTCGGGGCTGTACGGCGCCCTTCTGTTGCTCCGCATGCTCCACATACCCATCCACTTTTCGTGCAAGCTTGCTTTCTTGTAAATATCTCGACAGCTTATAGGTGTTGATTTGGTCGACCCCTTTACCTGCCACGAGGTCGGAGTACTGGACAATCACTTCAGGAGAGGAATGCTTTTGGGCTAGCAATTGGAGATTGTCCGATAGCGAGCTAACCAATCTGATTACCTGAGTGACATACACCCGGTTCTTGCCCTTGAGTCGGGTCTGATACTTGCGAGCGTATGTGGTGAGCTGGAACAGAGCGGTCCGAAGCTGATGCAGGGTGACAGAGACAGAGTAAATGCCGGAAATTGTGTCCATCAGATTGTGCGCTTCATCGATTATAATAACGTGGTCCTTTAGTGACAAATCCAGTGCTTCTCTAGCTGATCGCTGGAGGAGGAGCTGGTATGGAAGCGTAATTATCTATAGACTTTTGGATCAGACACGCCATGATCGGGCTTGAAATTCGTCAGACTTACTTCGCTCTGTTTGGCTACGGGCCGTGTGGCGTAATATGGACAAACAGCTAGCTGCCTACCAAGGCGACCAAGATCCTCAATATCCTGAACTGTCGCCAGAGCACGGTCTCGAAACTCAGACACTACATCTTCCGTGTCCTTGGACGGTAGAAATCGACACTTCTTGTCAGCAGCAGTACCTGGCTGCTGAAGTTCCATGCACCGCTCGTTTATCGCCACCGTGTGGCCTAGGCTGGAGACCTCGGGGTTGATACACAGCTGTTTACGAGAGCCGAGGCTGAGGTGTTTGACGATCTCTTCTAGTTCTTCATGTCCCTGGTCTTCGTCTCCTTCGGATGGCAATGGGAGACTGGACGGGAAGTTCACTTTTTGCAGTTCTTGGGCAAACTGAGATAGTTGAGAATGAGTCCGCGAGCAGTAGAAGATCTTGGTTTGGTTGTCGGCTTCATCGTAGGCTTCCCCGGCCTTATGACCCAGTGCATGCCCTTTAAAGCGTTCCAGCATGGCCACGGTGCTGGCGGACAGTCCTTCCACGTCGCCATATTTATGGTTGGATGACGTTTTTGCCATCTCCGTGTCGCTTTCATAATCGTCTAACTCAAAGGCATTTTCATCGGCCTCCAGCCTGGCCGCCCCCGAATCGGTTCTCTGTAGGACATTATCAGTCTGGGCCAGATGCAGGAAGCTGAAAGAGACGTACCTGCTTTTTGCGTGTCCTCCCAGAACCACGCAGGGCGTCTGCCTTTTCCTTCTCGTTCCTCACTCTGGCGAGCCGTTTCTCGAGCTCTCTCCATTTCTCGGTGACGGCCTTGGTCTTTTCCTTTTTGGAATACTCGAGCATCCACTCGGGTTCGTCATCATCATCTAGGGGCGTTAGTCGTCGTGTAACACCTTTCTCTTATGAACACAATATAGTTATACCAGCAGCTTGGTCTATCGAGTTTACAAATGCTTTGCGCTTGTGATCCCGCAACCATGTCAATGATGCACAGATCAGACTCAAGGATTTCCCCTTTGCGCCTTCATCAGAAACGAGACCGTCATGAAATCTGATCTAGAGAAAAAAAAGGTACATACAGTTCCTATATTGTTTTCAAGTTAGGCTGAACCATATCTTTGCATTGGCAACGTCCAGGCTCTATACGGACCTGTTGGAGACTCGAAGATACCCACTTTGCCGGCTTCGACGCAGTCGTACAACGCGCGCATGAACTGCAGCTGAATGTCATACGGCGAATAGGGGTGGAAGAAGCGCTGTCTCCGGTCCATGACTGACTGGCTCCAGTTTAGTCAGACCCTTTCTTCAGCTACAAGGCTGAAGTGGTAACAAATCAGATTAATGAGAAAGTGGTTAGAAAAGGTACCGTTTGCGAGTGGATATAGAAAAGCGGATTGGACGGGCTGGCGGCAAAACGGCCCGTCAGCAAAGGCGGTACGTACCGGAGGTGCCTAACTATTTCTACATTTGAGGTCACGTTTACCCTTGGTTTCCTGCTGCCTCCGATAGCTACATACTCATAACTTCTTGACGGCGGAGAAGACATATACAGTGTTGAGACAGTACCTCTAAACAGTCTTGGAGCACCGACGATGTCATTGCGCCGCCGCCGCCGCCGCCGCCGCGCCCGCTAAGCTCGGCAAAGCACCGCCAATGGTAAACTAAGTTGAGTTATATTTATAGCTGGCCGGCCTGGTCGCCCATAGGCTGTGTCGGCCACAGTCCTACATAGCCCCATTGCGCCATGCTGAATACCTTCCGTCAAACTCTGGACAGCATCGCGATATAGAGATCGGAATAGCTTGTGGGCAAGCCAAACCTCCACGAGGAAGGCCAAAACCGGTTGCAAGAAAACCAATGATATGTGTACAACACGATGTAGACTTGGTACCTGATAGTCTGCAGATCGTACTGGTCTGAACAAAAACATAACCAAAATAAGTAAGTCACCGAGTCAACACTGAACGGCGAGACGGTGACATGAACGTTCATCGGTGGGGTCCATCTTGGCCCCTGTGCTAATAGTCAGTAATGGGGAAATTCCTATCAAGTCATCTGCTACCGGTCAGCGTACCCGTGGTTTATACCTTGACCAGGGCGTTGGTTGTCAAGCTACTTAGTAAGAACCAGAGTGTGAGTAGCCGTAACGGCGGTTGGGCAGTATTTAATTATATGAATCGGCATGTCTGCGGCCTTTCTTTTTTTTCTTTTTTTTTTTTTTTTTGCGACTAGACTGATGCTACTTTCTGGCTCCTCATTCTCGTGTCTCGATTCAGCCCACAATTGCCAGGCTTTTTCAGACGGATAAAACTCGGTAGCAGATTATTTGACGCCGCAAAAAAAGGAGGAAAAAAGAAATATAAGGGGAAAGAATATTTGAGAGAAAAGAAAGGAAAGAAAAAAAAGAGAAAGAAAAAGAAAAAGAAAAAGTAAGTTCAGCAGAGAACCACAGCTGATGCGCATCCCCTGACCCGACGGACCAGCTGTTGGTTGCCCCGCGATCCTTATTAGCCGCCGAGACCCGTTTTGCTGTCTTGTGTCACTCGCGACTTTTCGTCCTCTTCTCTTACTCTCTTCTCGCACTCTCCCTTCATCATCAGTCTCGGTCATCACGCCGACCACGCACGTAGCAAACCCAGTATCACAGAGCAGCGCACGCTGAGCTCGATCTGGCATCGCTCCGTGTAACAGGTAACCCGCGGCTGAGCCTCCATCAAACACAGTGCTTTAGTGCTGCCTGCCTCCGCACTGTTCGGTCAGTCACGGTCTTGCTCAGTCTCCCTGACCCCTCCCCCCAGGTGCATCGTCCTCGCGGGAGCGCGGCTTCGAATCCGACTAGGTATTGCGACTGCGACCCCTCTCTGTTTCCGTTCTGAAGTTTGCAAGCCATGTACCGGCCACCCCAGGGTCGCGGTCAACCAGGGACAGGAGCCACGTTCTATCCCGGTGGTACAGATGACTTTTACATGCCTGACGTGATCTCGCCGTCTCCCCAGCGGTTCGTCTCACTCCTTTCTTTTCGTCGTCAAGGAAATAATAGCCTTGCTGATTGTGCGGTGCCAGCGTAATGCCAGAAGTTCCCGAGAATATGCAGGATAACATAGCCCATCTCGAACACGAAGCCCGCGCCTCGCGAGTGCAGAACCCCAATTCGTACGCCCGGTTCCCCGACCGCTCGTCATCGATGCCCTCTCCCGGGTACGGTCCGGATAATAACAACTACAACGGCCAGCAAGCCGTCTACGACACCATGGACCACCCCAATTTCTCGCCGTTTCCCGTGCTGCACAACCCACCGCCAAATGTGCCGCCTACCGACGAGCAAAAGGAAGCCAATCTGGAGAAAGGTCGGGTGGCCGTGCTGTCGTCCAATGATCCGGACATGCAGCTTGCCTGGGCCCAGGATGCGCTTTCATATGTTGAAGTTGCGACGCAGAACGAGCTCCGCATGTCGCAGATCCAGCCAGCCCGGCCACAGACTCCGCAGGTTGAGCGCCAACTGCGCACCGATGCCATGAACATTGTCTCGTTTCTGGCTGAGCAGAATCATCCACATGCGCTCTTCATCAAGGGCATGTGGTTGGAGTTTGGCAAGTTTGGCTTCCGCGTCGACAAAAAGGAGGCTTTTCGCTCGTATGCGCGCGCCGCCGAGAAGGGATATGCCCGTGCAGAGTATCGCATGGGCATGCAGTTTGAGGGATCCAACGAGCCTGCCAAAGCTATTAGACATTATGAAAAAGGTGTCGCCTTGGGCGATTCGGCCTCCTACTACGTAAGTCCTACAGCAGCTTTCTTCCGCCGAAAAGACGAGCCTTTCGCTGACTGGCTGGGCTACTGCAACAGCGTTTGGGAATGATGATCCTTCTTGGTCAGCATGGACAACGGCAGGACTATGAGCAGGGCCTGGAGTATATCCGCCTGGCAGCGCAGACGTGTGACGAGAACGCACCCCAGGGAGCTTATGTGAGCTACATTATTTCCGTATTGCTGTGTGATCTCAAACGTCCCCTGACTGGTTACAGGTGTATGGCATGCTCTTATCTCGAGAGCTCCCTCAGGTTAGCGTGCCCGAGCAATTTCTTCCGATTGACATCAACGGTGCCCGATTGAACATCGAGAAGGCAGCGTATCATGGATTTGCCAAGGCGCAGGTCAAGATGGGAGCGGCGTATGAACTTGGCCAATTGGGTTGTGATTTCAACCCGGCCCTATCGCTGCACTACAATCAGCTCGCCGCAAGACAAGGAGAGGCCGAGGCTGAAATGGCCATCAGCAAATGGTTCCTGTGTGGCCATGAGGGCCTGTTCGAGAAGAATGACGAGATCGCCTTCACCTATGCTCAGCGGGCTGCCCAGAGCGGTCTTCCCACGGCCGAGTTTGCGCTTGGATACTTCTACGAGGTTGGTATCCATGTCCCGGTCGACATTCAGGAAGCCCGAAAGTGGTACGCCAAAGCTGCTGCAAGTGGTAACAAAGACGCCGCCGGCCGAATTGACAGCATCTCACGGTCGAAGACGCTCTCGCGAAAGGACCATGAGCAAGTCGCTATTGCACGGATCAAGTCACAGTATGGCAACGGCGGTCGAACGCGCCCGTCATACGGTGACAGACAGCAGGCACAGGCGCAGGCACAGGCACAAGCACAAGCACAAGCAGCTTCTTTAGCCCAGGAGACTTTAGAGATGCCAGATCCTTCGCGCATGCGCATCAGCGACGACGGATATGCTGCGCCTTACCCAGCCAACAACCAGGGCTACGGGCAGCCGCGTCCATATGGAAGCCCCAAACTAGGCGATGCGCGACCCAGTTCCGCCTTTGGTATCAATCCCAACATTCATTCCCCCGGTTATGGACCGAGCAGCCCCGGCTACAACCGCGTTCCGTCCGCAGGACCCGGACCCATGGGTTACAGACAAGGCCCAGGGTCCAATTCGCCTCAGATGCAGCCCGGCCCGGCCGATGCACCGGGTGCTGCTCCTCGGTTGGATATCGGATACTCAGCACCCATGGACCGCCGGCGGCTACAGCGGCCCGACGCCCAGCAGCACATGTCGAGGACATCGCCACAGGCAGCAGGGCACCCTCCGCGCAACGCCTCTATGCCTTCTCCCAACCCGGGTCGGTCGCCAGCCTCAACTCCGCGACCTGGAGGTGGCGCACCAGGTCCTTCTGGTGCTCCGGCTGGCGGTCCTCCCAAGGCCAGTACGGCGCCTGCACCGGCCAAGCCGTCAGCGGGAGGTCTGCCGGGCAAGGGACCCAAAACGTTTGAAGAGATGGGAGTTCCGCAAGTGAAAAATGACAATGACTGCGTAAGTTTAATCTTGTTCCTGAACTAGTACGGTAGTTGAATGACCTTGGGGCTAATCTTGTCGCCAGATTCTAATGTGATTTGATACCCGTAAATGGCTCCCCCTTATATATGTTAGATGATGCGGCATGCACGGCGCGCGTGAGACTTGAGTGTGACCTGTAGGACTGACTCGTGAAATGCTCTGTTAATAGTTTGAATATGCGTTGTGTAAGAGTTCTGGTCACTCTTGTGAACGCTGCGCGTTGGCAGTCCCCTGCTGTCGTGCCTTTGGAAATAGAGACAAAATGCCAATGTATATGAATACCAAATATTGTAGCAGTACTCTGATCTGTCGAGACTGAATGACCACGTGATGCCCAATCGCTCCTTCCTCCGTTTTCCCATAGCTGCCGACTACTCCGATATCTCCAGTTGCTTCAGCGACTTGCTTCGTGTCAGCAACTCTACTCAACCAACTATACAGCACAAGGTAATATCGTCGGTAGATGAAACAAATGGGGCCCCGCAAGAGGAAGAGCGAGCAAGACGCTATAGACAGTGGTAAGATAACCTTGTGAACACTACATGCTCACTCGGTCCGGCAACTTAGTGATGCAAAGGCGCTCTACTCATTCTAGGATACCTCGGTGAGTTCTTGTTCAACACAGCGTATGACAGATAATCGGTCTAATTCGGCTTGTCTGTACGAAGAGAAAGAAAAGCACGTTTACCAAAACCACATGATTGGAAGATTTACTGACCCTGTACACTTCAACTTACAGCCGTCCATATTCTGTCCGTGCTCGGATAGGGCTGTATCGATATGAAAACAGTGCTGACAAGGGTGGACAGGCAATTGATATTTCCAATAATCTCCACCAAAGAGTATCCAAGAGTTGAGTCTCTTAACTGCATGCTTGCTGAATCAATGTGCTGCATAATCTAATGGATGTTGTATTATTTTATAGCGTTTGCTGCTAGGGCTCTCAAAGAGATGCATGAGCGGAAGGAGATCGAAGGACGCGCTGCAGGTTACTAACGCCTATGATCTCGGACTGCATCTGCCCGAGTTTTGATTAACAGAGAACGGCTAGGGAAGCAAATGGTCTACCACGCCCTGCAAGACACAGCCAATGACCTTACAGCGACAGATCTCTCCTGCGAAAAGGAGCATCTCAAAGAACTGCAGGACAGCGTAACCTCCTTGAAAGCACGTGAGAAACAGCTTCGTGAACGACTGGCTGCGCTAAGCGCGCATATCCCTACAGCAGCGCTGCGCGATCAGGTGGCAGCTCTGGAACAGAAAAAGACGGCGCTGCTTCTAACAATCGCGAACATGTCCTCCGCGGAAGACCGTGTCAGTGCAGAAGAGATGCAGCAGGTGCAGCAGGACTGGCTAAAATGGAAGCGCCTTGCTGAGTCGCGCAGGGAGATCTTTCGGGAGTTCTGGGCTCAGTGTACGGAGGTTCTGCCCCCCGATACCACCGAGGAAGAACTCAAGGTGTGTTGCGAGTTTGATTTATCATTGTCGTAAGCTGATTAATACATATTTCTAACTGCAGCAGGAGATACTGGGTTTGGAGGGGTTCTAGGGAGACACAGGGAATAGATGCACAATGCCCAATCGGAATATGTGCCCTGTACCTTAAAAGGCCTAGGGTCACACAGCATCAAGGGGAAACTTGATCAACCTGTCTGGTGATTGTATGTCCTGATCACATGGCACTGTGTGAGCAAGGCAGGTTCCAGCTGTGGCCTGGTGTGTTTTTGATGGGATAGCGGGATGATCATGGGACCCCTAGAGTATTGTCGTAATTGCTGACTACACAACATAGAAGTGTTTGCGACGCCCAGGCTATAGGATTCCTCTACACGGTAGCTTCTGTTGCGTCAGTGTTGCGCTATTGTAGATCAATTAGGCATACGACAGGCCGATCCAAGGCAGCCAATACTCTGTTTCTCCATGGGAAGAAGCATGTTGCTGATAGGCACAAACTATAACCACAGACTGACAAAAACAGGCGGGCCTATAGTATAGCACACTAAGGGCCTATCAACCCAACAGCCTGTCTGTACAATGCACAATATTCAATGCAGCCTGAGCTGGAGCTCTCCAGCTCCTCAGCCGATCAACTAACGAAGCACTTAAGCTGCAGGTCCAAGTCAGCAGATCTGCCACAACAGTAGCAGCCAGCTTTCACTATATATCTAGTCGATGGGGAGTACTTCTTCTTATTCTTCTCTACTTTTTCTCTGTTATTCACAGCCTCCTAGTGCAGTTACTTTCAAAAGACTGACAGATATTCGTGCTTATCTGCACACAGCCCGTCATCCAGCGTGCCCAGTAGTAATCAACAGCAGCCCACAGCCAACCAAGAGAATCGCTAACCCCACTCCGGCGGTCTCTGCCCCTCCGCTTTTCTTCTATCGCCGACACCTGATAAAAGTTGCAAACCGTTTCCAGTTCACGACACACAACTCGCTCACAGGCGAATGTCCCAGGTGCACTCTTTGGCCCTGCATCCCCCAGCCGACATCACCCTTCCTCTGGACTCTGCCTCGCCAAATGGCCTGCTAGCTTATCAGCGTGTGCCCAGCGAGATGAAAACGCGCAATGGGGCTGCTGGCCCTGCGGCCAACGGCCATGCCCGCAATCTGTCGGGCGTCGGTGTTGCTCCCTATGAAATGGCTGCTCGCAGTCCGCCAAGCTCAAACACCAAAAGTAAATATCTGCTGTCTTTCTGCTGTCTGGTATCCTGGTATACTGATGTGGGTGATTGTTGGTAGACACCAAGCATGTCCCGTGCAAATTCTTCCGTCAAGGAGCCTGTCAGGCTGGCCCCGCCTGTCCGTTTCTTCACTCGACCGACGCCACCGTGGAATCTGCTCCGTGTAAATATTTTACTAAGGTTTTTATTTTCGTTTCTTTCTCTTCCCAAATCCTCTCTAATGCAGCTACAGGGAAACTGCAAGTTCGGAGCCAAGTGCGCATTGGCACATATACTTCCCGATGGCCGCCGCGTGAACAGACCAAATCTGGCTGGAGGAGGACCCGGACCAGGAGGTCATCTTAATCTCGGCGGACGAGTCAATCCGCAGGCCTTCCACACCCAGGACTCGGCGCTTACGAACTCGGTGCTCTCACAACAGCGCATGAACGGCCAGGACTCGCGATTTGCCTTTCAGTATGCTGGCCAGGACGATTTGGCTGCTATTCATGGTCACCAGCAGCAGCAGCAACAGCCGACTTTTGACACATTCGCGGGTCCAGAAGGTGGACTGATATCGGACTCCAAATACGGCTCGCCGGAGACTTCACCTCCTCCAGCACTGACTCTACGGGATGTGCAGCTCCCCGCCTCGTTCGACAGCCAGGGAATTTCACATATGGCGCGCTATGGTCCGGTTGCGGCTTCGGTGCCCTCCAAGTTCGGGCTTGATCTCGCCTCGCCGCCCTCAAGCATGACAACCCAGCGCGGCGCTCCGTCCGACGCTCTGCGGAACCTTCGGGACACAGCATTTGCATCCGACCTACGCCGGCCGATGTCGAACTTTGGCTCGTCGCCTCCTGCGGTCATGATGGATGAGTCGTCGCTGCAGTCACGGTTCCTGCATTCGCAACGAATCATGCCGCGCTCCAAGGTGTTTTCGGCCAGCGTGCCGCGTCCGAGTGTGCTGGATGACTGGGATGATAACTTTGCCATGGAGGAGGATTATCTACCGGGCAGTCTGCACGACGATGTGCTCACGCCACAAGAGAAGATGCGCCGTCTCTCGCGCACTGAACATGATTTCCTTTCGTCCAGCCAGCGAGACCCCAGCGGTTTGGGTATGACCGGCACTAGTGCCACCAAGGTCGGCTCCCCTCTGGCATCAAGCCCATCTCGCTTTGGTGCTCTATTTGCACGCCAGCGCCAGAAGAAGGAAGAAGAAGCTCTCGGAGGAGGCACCGCAGCAACATCATCTCTCCATATTGGATCTCCGCTACGCGAATCTTCGCTGCATCTCACATCCAGTCCTAGCCTGAACCCCATCGGCAGCCGCTCCTCGGGCGACGTCTCGCCGTTTGTATCAAGCCCAGCGCGTCCATCGTCCATGTCCATTATCTCGCAGCAACTCAACAACATGTCCCTTCACCCAAATTCTGCACGACAGCAGCCACATCACCAGCAACAGCAACAACAGTCGTCACCAGGCTTAGGACCTGGCTCCAGCCCTGGTCCCGGTGCAGGCTCAAACTCCGGCAGAGCGGCATCATCACCTATGACATCCAGCCGTATTGACGAGGAGCAGGGCGAAGGTGACCTGGTGTTTTCCATGGAAGAGGAAGAGAACAACAAACGCAACAGCCTAGCATGGAACTCGTCCACCAAATCGACGACCTCATCGGCCGTCGAGGAGACATGAAAACGAAACGGCCCCATTCTCTTATTGTTTTCGTTTTCCGGTCAGTCCATTAGATTTGGGACTGCCTACAATTATCCCAGCAAATTAGTGAAGGATGATGGGAAGTAATGGTGAAGAAGAAGCAAACAGCACATCCCGGGGGACAAAAGCGAGAAAGAAGATTTGCAGTCAGAAAAAGAAAAAAGGAAAGGCGTTCGTTCCCCCTGTTTCTCAGCCTTGTTGTGTTCTTGTTTTGGCGTTGGAGAGTTGGAGTGAGCGGGTTATTCTGTCACCTTCTCAGTGTCTTCTTTTTCTCCACTTATTGCTCTTTTCTTTTCCTGATCCTCAATTGACATACGTCCGCAAAAATGTACAAAATAAGGAAAGAGAAGGAGACAATTGACAAGAGAACAAAATGGATGGACTTTTATTCAGAATATATACAGGGATCTTTGATTGATAACTTTATGCATAATAACAGATCATAGTTAAGGCGTGCAGTTGTTGTCTCTACTCTCATTCTTCTATGTACGCTACGCTACATCAATGATATAGACCAGTTTGAATCATTAAATAAGATTGTGTACGACTAATTCGATCAATTAAGATTCTGTATCGATCTTCTTCCTAGAAGAAAAGAAAAACCCCCCTCCCCAACTCATACACATAGTGATTTGATAAAGTGACATAATAACTAGCTAGTTTACATCCTCTAAATAAACACCAGCCCTTTTAAAATCCCCGCGCCGCGGCCCCAACTCGTCCACAGTCTGCGCGGTGATATGTGCGATTAGGTTGTGCGCATGCTGGTCAACTTGTACGGCTCGTTCTTGCTGCTCGCTGTCGACTAATTTGACTTTTTCACTGTCTGGCCCGTATAGAGCTGTGTATAGCTGGGTTGTACCCGCCGAGATGTGGTTGGCGAGCACAGAGGCGACCTTTGTGCGGAGAGAGGCGATCCGCGAGTCTACTTGGTTGTTGTTGCTGCTGCTATCATCAATTTCAGAGAGACCGAGTCGTGGACGCTTGGCTTCGTGCGGCTTATGTTGTTTCTGAGACTCGTCCTTTTTGAGTTTCCGCTTCCGCTCTTTGGCTGCTTTGGCAGCGAGATACTTCAGCGAATGACTCAGCTGTGGCTTTGTATCAGAGACTATATCCAGCGGCGGCGTTGAAAAGAAAAGCACGTGTCCACGGTTGTCACAGTGGAACTGTTGCCGTATGTCTGCCGGGATTGCCGCGTTGGCAATGTCGCTCAGGTGAAACACCTCCACTGGCCGGGGAGCGTTTGGATTGTAAGCTGCAGGTGCAGCCACAGGTGGACGGTTACTTGCTGCTGGGTAGGTCGATTGTGGTGCTGATACGTACGGGGTGGCCGGGCCCGGTGTTGGCTGGTATGCGCTTGGTGGTGGAAGAGGTGTAGGTGCATGCGGATGATGATGCCCCGCAACAGGTGTCGAGTAAGCCCCCGGGCGCGCCTGGAGTGCTTGGTACATGCTCCCGGGGCTGGCGGCTGCTGGCGACTGGTACTGCTGTGGAGGCACAGCGCCGGTCATATTAGGCGCCGCGGTTGGAATCGGAGCGCCGACTGCGGGAGATCTCACGGCCATAGGACCGCCCATGGCTGCGTCGGCCAGTGCATCGCTACCCTGGCGTGCGGTAAGTTGTGGTGGCATTGCCGGCTGCTGGGGCAGGCTGACCGGCGGCGGTGGCGATGGCGTGGGCTCGGGGGGCGGCGATTCCTAGACGATCATGTTAGCAGGTTTGATCCTTTGATCGCAACAAATGAGAACATAAGATGCAAACGATAGGAGAGAAGAACGCACATTCTCGTCGCGTGGGCGGCAGTGCACAGCGCCCACCAGTGGCGGCGCCTTGTCGGCTCCCCAGGTCGGCTTGGGCAAATCATCGGTCTCTTTGGCGTCGGCCGGCAGCAAGTGTTTGATCGGACTGGGCACTTTGCGGATGCGTCGCGGCACATCAAACAGGTCCATTTCGTAATCCTTTTCGCGCACCTCGTCCGGCAGGCAGCTGGCCCATGTCTTGATCTTGTTGAGCTTGTGCTTCTCCTCGTTGTACCGCGCTTCGCACACGTACACCTCCTTGTCCGGCGGCAGTCCACGCGGGCGTCCCCGGTTGTACCGCGTGAAAAACATCACGAAGCACCGGTCCACCACCTCGTCGATGCGGTGGTCGCGATACTGGCCCGTCTTGACCACCTCGTTGGGGTAGAAATGCTTCTCGAAGTGATGCACGGTCTGCTCCGGCCGGTAGTACCAACATGCGTTCACCCACTTCTCGCCCTCAGCGTCCTGCCACGTGCGATATATTTGCGCCACAATTGGTTTTGTCACGTCGTTGGCATTCTGAATGTGAATCCAATCGCCCACCTTCCACAACTCTCCATTATGCATGATCCCCTGGGGCAGGGGCAACCGCCCGTCTTCCATCAGATACTCGCTATCCGGCTTCTTCTTTTCTTGCTCCGCAAGCTTGTGCGCCTCAATCTGGAGGTCTTCGGCATCCTTATACAACTGGCTGTCTGGCTGATTGTAGGACTTGGCGTTGTTGAACATCAGGTCTAGATCACGCATAAAGTGATCTACTGAGTGGTATTTCTTCCGCTTGAATTTGCGTTTGATGAGGTCGATGGCCATAGGTTCTCTGATCTCCATAAAATAGTCCGGGTACAGGGCCTTGTCGGGCAGTCGTTCAAAGTGGAGGACCTTGAGCTGGCCGCTTGGGTCCTTGAACTTGCGAATGCCTTTGAGGATAGCTTTGATGCGAGCCTCCATTGGCGTGTCCACTCGCGGCGGCCGGCCTCTCTTCTTGCGAAACTCGGGGTCATTTTGCGTTTGCGAATCGTCCTTGCGCCCCGACCGCGGCCCTCGTCTACGTCGTCGTCGCCCGTCATCAGAATCATCCATATCTTCATCGTCCTCGTCGTCTTCCTCTTCGTCATCATCTTCGTCCTCCAGAGGTAACGGGTCGGCTTCGGGAATCTCGCCCAGGTCGGGCAGCTCTGCCGTTTTGGCTGCGATGATGCCGGATTCGACGAGTTTGGCGAACTCGGAAATGAACACATCCTGGCAGGTCAGCTCCTGTACTTTGCAAGGATTATTTGACTAGAATCAATTACCTTGATGACAAGCGCATCGTTGTAAGCTTGGGATTCTGGCCGATTGTATGTTTGCGCATTATGTGTGATCTGCTCTGTCAGTCGATGCGCGGTATAAAGATTCTTCAACGAGGGATTCTCACCAGCGCACAGTCGCGCACAAACTGCTCGAAATTGTTGTATTCGCGCTTGTTGATCTTTTGCTTAAGGATACTCAACGCCATTGGCTCCTTGATGATCTCATAGTAGTCGGGAACATGTCGTTTATTGACGCTGCGCTGGAACAGCCTGGAAGGGTCATGGCCGCTGTAGACGAAGCGTCAGCATACAACGCAAGTAGAAACGAAGGACGAACGCACTCTTCTTCCCGATATTCATAAATTGCCATAACAACGTCCATCATGGCCTGCCACTGGTCCTCAGTGACTCCACTAGCGGTGTCCTGGGATGCCACGGCGCCATCCTTCTCGCCGTCGCCATCGCCCTCACCGTTACCCTCAATCGACTGGACGGGCTCCTCGGCCTGCGACTGGGACGCGGCAGCGGAAGTTGCTGCAGTTGGAGAATCTTGCTTTTCTTCTTCAGGCATTATTATCTCTCATGAGCCCGAGTGGAAGAGAGTACGAGCCACGTTAAAGAGGTTTCGGTTTGTGGTTTGCGGTTTGACAGGTCGAGATGGATCGGCGACGGCAACTGCGAGACGCGACGGGAGAATGTGGAGCCTTGGTCTTGGCACACTAGCCACTTCTTGCACTAGCCACTTTTTCTCTATATACAAATCAGTACCTGGTTGATGTCCGTAAAACTAGATGTTTCTGATGGTTGTACAAGATTTAGACAGAAGTTCATTAATAGTATGTAGTCAATATAGAAAATACGCTTCCCTTACAATCCTACTCCGTGTATAGGCGAAGATCTAATCGTAATGACCCTGTGTCCAAACTGAAAACAATCTTCCTGGGAGAATAATTACAGGGATTCTATCCGAGAAAGGCGGCGAATCACATTTGACAGAAGGTCGTTAAATGAGATCACTTGTTTTTTATCGCATAAAAAATAATCGCAGCTGCATAGCGAAACAATGCGAGAATTCTCCCTCACGGACAGACAGCGTTGGAAGAAGTGGTGTTCTCAAAAGTCTAGTTATAGCGGCGGCGGCTCTGATGTAATAGCACGATTGACCCTGACTGGTATTACCCCTCGCCGCGTCTCCGCATTCTCCTCTCTCCAAATTACACCGTCGCGCCCGCCTTGGACATTTGTCCCATTTCTTTGAGAACTCTCATCTTTTTCGCGTCGCAAATACGTGCTTACACTACGATGCGAGTCAGGGTGCGTGGTCCTGACGGCCAGAGCACACTCACACTGGAAGCTACCGCCACGGTGGCCGATTTATCTGCCCTAATCGCCGAGCGAACTGGCCTGGCGCTGTTTGACGTCAAATACGGCTTTCCCCAACCAAAGACGTTTGACCTTAGCCGATACGAGCCTACCCAGAAACTAACCGAGCTGGATGTGAATCTTAACGGCGAGCAGTTGATAGTCAACAGCAAGGAGCCGCCGGCACCGAGGGGCGTCGACGACGCAGCTACGATACACAATCCGGGAGCAGCAGCAGTGTTTGCTAAAAGTGAGCATGGCCAACCAAGCGCGAAATGGGCCAACAACGATAGTGAGCCTCCCGAGGTGCCATCGCCCGAGCACGCGGGAACTGTCGTATTGCGCATCATGCCTGACGACAACTCATGTCTCTTTCGAGCCGTGGGCAGCGCCGTGATGGGCGGCATGGACACAATGACCGAACTACGCTCGATCATCGCGCAGACAATCCAGGCGCAGCCCGGAGAATACCCAGAAGTGGTGCTTGAACGCAAAGTAGACGACTACTGTCGGTGGATTCAGAGTGAAGACGCTTGGGGCGGCGCGATTGAGCTCAACATCCTCAGCAAGCACTTTGGCATCGAGATCTGCTCAATCGACGTACAGACACTGCGTGTCGACCGGTTCAATGAGGGCCAGCCAACCCGCTGCTTTGTGGTCTACTCGGGCATACATTACGATGCGATCGCGCTGTCGCCGTCGGATCCTCCCTACACTCATGCCTATGCGCCGCCAGAGTTTGATACACGCGTGTTTGATGCGCACGATCCAGTCATCCTCGACCGGGCACTAGACCTATGTCGCATCCTGCAGACGAGACACTACTACACAGATACGGCGACGTTTCGCATCAAGTGCAACGCATGCGGCGGACTGTTTGTGGGAGAAAAAGGTGCGACCGAGCACGCATCGAAGACGGGCCACTATGATTTTGGAGAGGCAGGATAATGCACATGGCGTAGTTGCGTAGTTATACAGAGATCAGGCTTGAAAGGGTGCTTTTATATAAGAGGGAATACATATACATATACCACAAGGACACGCAGAAGACACTTTTCTAGGTTGTTTTTAGTGCGTGAAATGGCACGGAGATCAAGTAAGATAACGGTGAGGGGCGATCGTCCCCCGTGCGGCGCTGATTGGCTGCGGGGAAGCCGCCACCTGCTTCAAGTCTCCAACTTAGTTTCCCGCCTACATCAACCAGACTCCCCTCTCCTACTAGTTTCTCCCTTTTTTCTCTATTTATATCTTCTATTTGTGAGACTCTGTATAGGTGTCTGAGTCGTCTTGCTCTATCTCACTTCTATCTTCTTTTTTTCCCCTTATTATTCTCACTCGCCCTGGCCCCGCTTCGACGCCGCTCATCTCCAATCCCCGCCTGCCGCGTCTAGTGGTTGCTGCGGGCACATGAACGTCACCGCCAGATTTTGAAAACACTAGTGCAAGGACCACCGACACTTCTTGTCTCGACCTGCTGAGAGCTGGACTCTTTTCTTGTTCTTTCTGTCTTCTCTTACCTGTCTAACGGCTTGTCACTGTCCGTATGCTTGCATAATTCTCCTTCGGCGGCTGCTCTTGCTGATTTCTCTGTTTCATGGTAGCCGGCTACTGTTACGATCGATCTACCATCACAACTTGAAACAATCACCATCCCGAGGCAAGAACATGGGTGCCAGCACTGACACAAAGCCTGGTACTGTTGATCCTGCCCAGGATGATTCATCTAGACTCAAAACATTTTTGAGCATCCTGCGCAAGTACGGTCCTGGCTACAACCTGTCTTTCCTAGCATTGCCGTCAGCACTACCACTATTATCACCATGATGACCACCAGCTACGAGTTCATGCATTTTGTACACCCACACATACGTTCACCTCGCCAAGTGCTAATCCCATCGATCGATCCAGATTCGTTGGAGTCGCCGACATTGCTTCTGTTCGTTTTTCGCTTCCAGCACAGCTTTTGGAGCCCACTCCAAACCTTGGTACGCCTGCCAGCTGAGAATTCAATTCATTCGACCTGGCTGATATGATAATCAGAGTACTGGAATTACCTGGATCGGCCGGAGACATTTGCTAGGTAGGAGTCTGGCATATGTAATACCAAGACGGTTGGCGCTTACAGTCCTTCAGTATTGGAACGTCCGACGATGAGCTAGGCCGCATGCTCGAAGTCCTGCGTTTTTGGTTTACGAAAGATCTGGTAAATAATCTTGGTCTTATTCCTACAGCGCCCCATTGACCGAACGAACTAGAAATATGTCAAGGGCAAGCCATGCAAACCTTACAATTCTACACTTGGAGAATTTTTCAGGGTACATCGACCCTGCCATTAGATGTATATATACGAGTCATGTTTGCTAACCAATGAATAAATAGGCTTTCTGGGAAGTTGACGAATTGCAGCAACCTATGATCGAGGGATCCAGCAAAGAGACAAATGGGGCAGCAATTGAAGTATCCGATCAGAATTCTGGCCCCGTCAAAGTGCTATATCTTACAGAGCAAACATCACACCACCCACCCGTATCGGCATTTTACATTGATTGTCCGGAACGGGGGGTTTCGGCTAGAGGTTTCGATCAGCTCAGTGCCAAGTTCACAGGCACGAGCATTCGCGTCGTTCCCGGCCAGCACAACTTAGGCATCTTTGTGACGTTGGAAAAGCGTGATAACGAGGAGTACCAGCTCACGCATCCGTCGGCCCATCTCGGTGGCCTTTTGCGAGGTGCTTTATCAGTTAACGTCGCGGATAGCTGCTACGTGACTTGTCCTAAAACTCGCATCAAGGTTATTCTCCAATATCTCGAAGACGGCTGGGTCGGTCGGGCGCAGAATCGTGTTGAAGGAGTCATTTTTCGGTATGACCCAGCCAATGACAACAAAACCAGGATTCGAGACGTCCCTCAGGGCGATGTGCTGGCTCGCATTACCGGATGCTGGCGGGAACAGATATACTACACCCTTCCAGGCTCAACTGAGCAGAAATTAATCATCGATCTGGTCCCGCTATTCCCTGCTACCAAAGTGGTGCCGCCCGAGGAGCTGCAACTCAGCAATGAATCTCGAAAGTTCTGGTCACAGGTGACCGCTTCGATCGTGAATAAACAGTATGCCCAGGCGACAAAGTACAAACAAGATATTGAAGAGCGCCAACGAGAAAAAGCCGCGGCACGAAAGGAACGCAACGAAGAGTGGCGGCCCAGATTTTTCACAGATACTGTGACACCCCTGGGCAAACCCGATTTGACGGACGAAGGTAAGAAAGCTCTCGAGTTGCTTCATAAAGGAGATTACAAACTTGAGGAAAGCGGTACTACTGGAGCATAGAACGGCCCTAGACGTCAGGACGCCTTTTGATGCTTCTTCAATGTCTCATTCATACACTTAGTCATTTCTACACCTCTTTCGTGTTTGTTTTGTTTTTCCCTTGTTGTGGTTGTTTTGTAAACGGCACATACATACACACACGTTTCGAAAGATGTTCGGCAGGAGAAGGGAATCATTCCCTTCTTCGAGTGTCTTCATTGCATAGGTTTTACAGGCGTATTGTCTTTCAATTTCTTTCTCTTTCTTGTATCTGTTCCCTAGTCTTCCTCTTTTACCGCCATAATTATCTTGTCGGCTTGAATTCAATCTAGTCTTCGAGATATATTTGTCTTGCTTTTCTCTCCTTTGTCGCCTTTTCTTTACTCCTATACTTTCCCTTCCTTCCTATACCCTTATAGATAGATAAGATGTCAACATATTGAAAGATTTTAGTCGCGGCGTAACTCTGGTACCTATCGTTACTGGGAATTCACCTCACTTGATGGCTATGTCCAGCAGAACCACTTTGCTGAAGAACCGTATCAACTGTATTGAACAAGAATCGTATATAATAACGCCAGAACTATGGATATACAGATATAGACAGAAGGACCGCCTCACCTCCAAAACACCAATAAACCATTAATAATAAAAGTAGCGGAACAATAATCCAGAAGCTTTAGCAATCATATCATGCGTTTGTAGTGACGACCCGAAATCCTGCGCTGACCGTTTTTGCAATGTCTTCATTTTTGTGCGGTAGCAGCGAGAGCGCATACGCAACGTCGTTCCATTGTCGTTCGGTCTCGCAGCGAGGGAGACGGGCAGCCAGTTTGTCGGCGAGTTGTTTGGCATGTTTTTCCTAACCGCAGCAGATTAGTATACATGTGAAGCTATAATGTGTAGGTTCGGTGCTCACCTTTTCAACAAATCCAGCAAGGAATTTGACGATCCGTCTCAGCGCTCCTTCTTCTAAGTTCTTTTCCGAGCTCAACAGACTGAACATGTCGACAAAATGGTTGTAAACGGCATTGTCCTTGGTGGCAAGCTCGGTGAAGAACATGCGCGCCAGGTCCGCAATCCGCTTGTCCTCGTCTTCCAGGCACTTTGCCATCTCTCCCAGCTGACCCTTGACTTTGACTTGTCCGGCCAGGATCAAGAAGGTCAGGGCCATAAGACATGTTCGTTTCACCGAGGCGTCACTGTCATTGAGTCGCCGGTATAGGAAATCCGTGTTTTCGTCGATAAGATGGTTGAATGATACCGCCATATCGCCCAGCGCAATGACTGCGTTGCTGCGTACAATTGGATCTTCTGATCTCTCCATAATTGTGATAAGTAGTGGGAGGTTCTTTTCACAATACTCCGATGAGACGCACATCAGTTTCGCCATGCACAATGTAGCCGCGGCTTGAAGGTTCTGGTCGGGATATGCATTGTTGTTGGCGCAAATCTCAGCTACCAGAGGCCCAAAGTTCGTCAGCAGCGAGTTCTCCCCATAGAGAAGTTCACGTTCCCGTATGTGAGCCATTGCCTCCGTGAAATCGTCTTCGGTAGTCCCGCCAATCAGATCGAGTTCGTTGTCTTCAGTCTGATCATTCTTCTGGGTTGTGACCGGCTTGTTCTTTTCTTGCTCGGCTTTGTGGCGTTTGAAGTCAAGCTCGCACAGCTCGAGATGAACGATTTGCTTAATGGCAATATGACCCACGATGAAGAGTAATTGCGACAGCTCGGAAGACGTTGACTTGGCTTTGGTCGACTGGCTGTCGCTAGATGCAGTCCCAGGTCGTTGTTCCTCGCCTTCGATGGTTGTCTGATTGGGAGACTGGCGTGCAGTGGGCTGGAAAACAGACCTCGTCTTTCTGCGAACGATATCTGAGCAGAGAACATCCGGATGTTTCGATAGCGCGTAGATGGCACCAATGGCCTGTTCCGCCACCCCATACCATTCTTTGCTGTCGTCAGTGATTTCAGTGATCGCTGCTAGTTTAAGCAGGACTGGGTGATCATTAGTCAACTTTGCAACACCGCTATCTTTGCTCTTTGCCTGTCGCCCAGGAGACATCCGTCGCAATGCAATGCAAGTGTATCTAGCGAGTACCAAGTCGGACCGACCGAGGCTCCCAAGACCAATCCTCAGCATAGCTTCTATTTCCTGCACGACAATGTCTGGATCTGCAAGTGCAAGCATTCCAAGGACGATGATAGAGCCCCGTCGTTGTGTCTTTGAAATTTCTCTTCGCTGTACGCTGTATATTTGCCACAGCTTGGTGATAACGCCTTCCGGAATTTGGCCAGATTTCATCATGGTGCTGAGCAGCTGCTCAAGAGACGTTAGCTCAGCCGGGGTTGCCCCAAATGTTAGGCTTATCATATTGCGGGCGATATAGTTGGCAGCGTCATTAGCACTGAAGCTATCAGGCGCATCGAAAAAAAGGCCCTTGTAACAATCGATCAAATGAGTCTGCACGCCTTTGCCCTCGTCGCTGTTCCCTTTTGTCCAGATCAAACGCAGCATGCGTCGGATTCCCGTCCTAGCGGTCTCGACTTTGTACGCATCGATGACCACGAAAAAATCCATCGCCTCAATAACCTCACTCTTATTTCGAGCCGACAGCAGCTGGCAAACATTCTTGGAAGCCGAGTGCAAAACCTGGATGAAGCGAATCGCCTCCAGATAGTATTTCCTAGTTAGCTGCAGTCTTGCCAGTAACTCTGAGGTCGCTGCTTCCTCTGCAGCTTTCTGCATTGCTGCGGCTCTCTGCTCGTCAGTCATCTTGGGAGCTTTAGATGGCGTATCAGGTGTGTCGTCTTCTGGAAGCTGCGTAGCGTCGTCCAATAGTTCGCTATCAATCTGGGTTTCGCCCAAACCTGGGGTCTCCGGTGGAGGCTTAAGAGCGTTCAACTCGTCCTCGACAGCCTCCAAACGCGCAGCCCAGTCTTTGTAGGACAGCTGTCCGCCATGCATGACACTGAACGGGTGGGTCGACACCAGTTTGGCCAGTAGCTTGATGGCATTTCTTCGCACGTTACTACTCTTATCCTCAAGACTCCTCGCGGCCAGTTCAGCAGCAGTCTGTCGTCGTTTCGGGAACTTCTGGTCTAGGTCACACAGTCGCATATAAACCTGGATTGTCCGGCAGCGACAATATGGATTAATATCGAGGAAGCGTTCTTCGAGAACGTCGAAGAAAGCGTTGATCTGTGATTTGGAGTTTTCTCCTCGTTCATCCTCCTTGCTGAGATCAGCGATGAGGTTGCCGCACACCTCAATGATGGCGCATCGCACCGCGTACGACTATATTGCTTGTTAGTTGCCTTCGCTGCCACCCGGCTGCTAGTTGGCTTACCTCGCTGTCCAGTTGTTTGGCAAGAAGAGTCATTTGTTTGATGACGAGCCGAGGCGCCAATTCCGACAGTTTTACTATGAAGGCGGATACCGATTTAGGGCCTCTTGTGTCATTAGTATTGAATTCTTTGTTCGCAAGTTCCCTTGAAGTCATTAGCCACCGAAATCCGGAATGAGGCTTGCCATATGCCAACCTTAGAATTTCATCTCCTAGTTGGGTGTAGTCGTATTGCTCAGCAAGGATGTGGAGAAACTCCGCCATGGGCTCGGACAGATGCTCAAAGTACGTCAAACTTTGCACAATCGATGTTTGTGCTCCTATATAACGTCAGCAGAACCCGGCTGATCGCCTCTCAATTGACACATACCGAAAGCATGCCCATGATGCTTTACCGCAATACACAAGACCTTGAAGGCGTGCATCCGGATTGCCATGTTTTTAACCCGCAGCTCGTTTTCTAGAAGCAGATATATAGATCGCGTAAAGAGATTGACAAATGTGTCTCGGTCAGAAGTCGTGAGGAAGATCTTTCCCAGTTTCAATTTTAACACTTTGCACATGGTCTCCATAGATATCTGGATTTGCGCTGTCCAGTCAAAAGTGCCGTCTTTGGCGTGTTTTGACTTCCCAGATTTCCCAATGCGACGAACGGGGGCTGGCGCTGCGGGTTTTTCGGCAGCCTTCACTTCGACGGCGGAGAGGGCCCATTGGAGGAGGAAGCCATACATCTCCAGTAATTTCTTGTGATGTTGCACAGCCTCCTGCTCGTCTGCTTCCAGATCGCTGTGGGCGATATCGGCCTCCATGGCAAGCCCCGAAACGATCAGATCGAGCATCTTGCTGAGGCTTTTCGATGGAAGGACAACACAGTTTCTAAAATGAGATCAGTACCGACGCCCCCCCGCCCAGAGCATCAACAGAGGGGATGCTCACTTGAGAAGGATCTGAAGAGAGTCAAAGAACGAAGCGCGCGTCAACGCTTCCGGATTCTCTGCGATGCCATCAACAATCGGGTTGATGACACCGTCCACCAAAGACGTCGACAGCAGCTCGGTTTCATTTTCACAATCGAACAACTCGGGATCGGCGTCGGGGGTGGGCACTGAGGTAGGGTCGCTGAGATAATATTTTAGCGACTCATTAATATCGAAATCTATTCTGTCCTCCATTGTGTTGAGCGCGACGGTGTGGTGTGTATGCGCTCAGAGTGTGCGATGGCCGGCTGGGAGTAGTTTGGGTCGGGATCGCAAGAAGGCGTTCACTAAGCGGGGAAATCGTCCTTGTGTTGTTGCGTCGCCGGCGTGTTTGTGTTTTGCCCCTTTGGGACGCTGAGGTCAGCCGTCTTGGCGAGCGGACGAAGTAAACGATCACGCTTTCTCGATCTTAAATGTACGCGCCGGAACGCGTTCAGTGGTCAGACAGAGGACACCAAGACCAGAATCTGATTCCTAGGTGTCAGCTGTGCAAAAGGCGATGAGAAGGACCGCTGGTGTTGAGAAGAAATCATTTAGCCAAAGATTATATTAATATTTAAGAGTGGCGCATCGCGATCCGAGCCTCGCTTTGTTTTGGCCGTGCGAGCACCGGCGGGGTTCACCGCCTGCCCCATTGAACGACGCTGTAAACAAGTCTGGCTATCGAGAACAGGAAAAAGAATTGTAATTGATCATTGGCCGATAACCAAGTTAGACAACATCTGACGACTCCCTTAGGAGGATAATGGCAATTTCCCTTGTCACACTCAGTCGGTCTCACCTGTCGTTGCTTTTGAGGATACCTTCGTTGCTAACAAGACCAAAGACCGCACTTCACATCATCTCCACGGTTAACGCGTCACGACTGAAGTTTACGAGCTCTGTTTCACTGCTACCACGGCCATGAATGCTGCAACCGATCAGACTGAATCGTACCCAGACGACCTCGAAGAAGAACAAGCAGGTTACGGCAACGAACGGAAACAACAAGTCTTCGAAAGCACCAGGCGGAACGATATGCCCTCCAAAACTCGGCATGCGGAACACGCACTCGAAGCGGAGATAGAAAACGAAGAGATCGAAGAATCAGTCAGAGAGGATATGCAGAAACTGGAAGACACATTCCCAGGAGTCTCGGAGCGATTTCGCTTGATCAATCGGATTGGCGAAGGTAGAGGAGTCCCGGCTCTCGCCTCGGAACACCAGCTAACGGACTGGTTCGTTCACAGGGACCTTCTCCACAGTTTACAAAGCAGAGGACCTTCTTTATGATTTCTACGAAAACGACTGGGCCCGCGATATAGACCTGGCGGACGACGACTGGGAGAATCCACCTTCCAAAAAACGTCGATTAGGAGAGACTTCTTCATCTGGCACGGCTCAGGCAAACGGGAAGAGAAAACCGCGATACGTTGCGCTTAAGAAGATCTACGTTACCAGCAGCCCGCTCCGCATCCAGAATGAATTGGAACTGCTCCATGATCTTCGAGGTTGTCGGTCGGTGTGCCCGCTCATCACGGCTTTCAGGCACCAGGACCAGGTCGTCGCAGTCCTCCCTTACTTCCCACACACCGACTTCCGCATTCAATACCGCACATTCCTTGTCGCTGACATGCGTCATTACTTTCGATCCCTCTTCTCGGCGCTTGCATCTGTCCACAAGCATGATATTTTGCATAGAGATATCAAACCGACGTAAGAGTCTATCCCGTAACATCTGACCTGACCTGTCACTCACAGTCACTAGGAACTTCCTTTATGACCCCAGAAGGCGGCAAGGCGTGCTCGTTGATTTTGGTCTAGCTGAGGTATCATTCTCATTGCACACAATTCTGTCCCCCGATCCTGTCAGCAGAACATCTACTGATGCTATCTAATAGCGCCAAGGGTCTGACTATTCCGCTCCCTGTCTCTGTACCAACCCTTCTCAAATTCGAAGGCAAAAGCAATTGTCCAGTTACTACACATCCCATGCCGGTCAGCTACCAAATGGCTATCCCAAGAACGACCCTCGGCCGTCTCGGAGGGCCAATCGAGCCGGTACTCGCGGATTTCGCGCTCCAGAAGTCCTTTTCAAATGCACCTCACAAACCACAAAGATTGACATGTGGTCTGCAGGAGTGATCCTTCTCACACTTCTGGGCCGACGGTTCCCGTTCTTCAACTCGGCCGACGATGTTGACGCCTTGATCGAGATGTCAAGTATCTTTGGCAATCGCCGGATGAAGGCGGCCGCCGCCATGCACGGACAGATCTTCGAAACCAACATCCCAACCATCGGAGAAAAGGGCTACAGCTGGGAGAAGCTCATCATTTGGTCCAGCTGTGTTGAAAACCTAACCGAGAGCGAAAAGCAAGCAACGCGGCTCCTGGCCGGATTGATGGAGTTGGATCCTTCCAAGAGGCTCAGCGCCAAGGAGGCCCTTCAGCATGAATTCTTCACCAATCCCATCGACCATGATGTTTCGTGGGGTGGAGACGCAGACACTGCTGACGAGGGCGGACACACGAGTGAGGAGGATGGCGACAACCAGGGAGACGGCAAAGATGAGGTGACGATGTTATAGTAATGCAATGCAGTACGAATGTAACAATTCAGACCCTGCTTTATATCTTCTAGCTTCGATATCTGTACAGACATAGATCCTCATAGTGAGCGGTGATTGGCTCAAGGTTCAATGTCTGTCTTCACGTGCAGCTGCCATCTTGGGGACATCACATGATGGCAACTGCCCGCAATGATGAAAGCGTAACGCATTTGCCTCATGCTGCTCCAGCTCTGCTGGGACTCTCACCCGCAATACTACTACTACAAAGCAAAAGGATCTAAGAATGCTCCTTTTCTAACTTGTCTGAAACTAGATTCCCTAACTTGTTTAACTTCTTGCGGGTTATCTAACTCGACACCTTTGCAAAGGAAGCCGGTATAGTTCTCCTTCGTATCCAGCCTTCTGACCGTTGTTGTCACCGTGGCTTTTGGCCGAATCTTCAAGCGAGCCTTTACGATGGCATGGTTTTGCTCTGGCTCTTCGAATAGTGAGCTCGTTGACAATCTCTGGAATGCGGGGTTAATACACAATGAACGGGTGAAACGGGCAATGCTTGGTGTGAGCATCTCAACTCCCTACACCTCGACTTGTCTTTTTCATAAGATTTTGATAATCAGTTTTCAGCAGGTTGTAAAAGGATGCACAGTTACTAACGAACGAAAAATAATTCAAGGTTGATCGGGCACATTATGCACCGTCCAGTCCTTACTCCGACTCCCCTCAGCCCATCGGCTACGGCGCTACCATCTCCGCGCCACATATGCATGGCCATGCATGCGAGTATCTAATCGATTACTTGCATCCCGGTTCGCGCGTCCTGGACATTGGTTCCGGGTCTGGATACCTGACACACGTGCTGGCAAATCTGATAACAGATCAAAGCTCACCCAGCAACGAGTCCGACGGCCACGTAGTCGGCATAGACCACATCCAGGAGCTCGTTGACTTAGCACGCGCAAACATGAGTAAATCGGAAGACGGACGCAACTATCTCAATTCCCAAAGGGTCGAGTTTGTCGCGGGGGACGGCCGTTTGGGCTGGAAAGAGGGTGGCCCGTATGATGCTATCCACGTTGGCGCCGCAGCTTCCACGATCCATCCCGTACTGGTGGAGCAGTTGAAAGCACCAGGTCGGTTGTTTATACCAGTAGAGTCGGAGCCTTCAGGGCATATAATGGAGCGGCTGGGCATGGGCAGTGGTCAGTATATCTGGGTCGTGGATAAGAAAGCCGATGGATCAGTGCACAAGGAAAAAGTCTTTGCTGTCAATTATGTCCCCCTCACAGATGCTCCAAAGAAACATTGAGAAAGGAAACGACATGTTGTTATGAGTAGTGGAAAATAGAATGGACTCTTTTACTCGACTGATGATGATTTTTCAGGTCAATCTAACATGCAGCAATACAAACGCCTTTGGAGTAGCCTTGATAATAGTTGTTACATAGTTTATTTGTATTAAAACACAAGAGTGGAATAAATAATGATATCTAGAATGGGAATCCTCCACCACCGAACTTGAATTGAGCTCCCCCTTGCTGGAAGAAGAATTGTTGACCACCTCCTCCGCCGCCGCCGCGAGCAAAGTGACCAAACGGATTTGGATGTCCCTGGAAAGGGTGGGCCCTCTGGGCTTCATGGTCATTGGGGTCGTCCCCATTGTCAAACCGTGCTCGCAGCTCGGGATCTGAAAGTACCTCATAGGCTTCGTTGATCGCGGCCATCTTCTTTTCAGCCGCTTCTTTCGTCACACCCTGTGAAACAGCTTTGTCTGGGTGATGGATCTTGGTGAGTTGGCGATAAGCTCGTTTTATGGTCTTCTCGTCTGCGTCCCGGTTCACGTTGAGGACTTTGTAGTAGTCCTTTTGTTTGGATCGTTTCAACAGGACTTCTGCCTTGCGGAGCATCTCCTGGACTTCACTGGAGCTCTGATGGTGTTCCTTTGCTGTGTTGAGGGTGCGGACTGCATCTTCGAAATTGTCTTCGTTGATCTGCATCTGGCCTTGGTAAAGAAGGCCATGCAGAGAGTGTGGGTTCAACTTGAGCGCTTCAGTGCAATATGGAGCTGCTTTCTTGAGAGAGTTCATCTGTGTATGTTTAGCACTATTAAGACGAGCTGGCAATGGACAACACTTACAGATCTATATACTTCACAAATCGTTTCTACAAGCGAGTCATATAAGTGGTTCGGCGCGTTGGGGTGGATATGGTTTGCTTCGCGGGCCTCCTTGACATCTTCCTTGACTTCATCAATCAATCCACTTTCATCTGAGGTGCCCACTAGAATGTTGGCTGCGTTGTTGAATTTGCGTTTGTTGAGCAGCTCATGGACCTGATCAATCTGCTTGACGGTCTGTCGCTCCCTGCGATAAAGTCGGCTGCACGGCTTGGAGTCTGGGTCCGAGTGAAGGCACTTTCGGATCTGAGCCAAAGCCCGCTCGGAATCATTGAGCGCATAGAACAACGTCGATGAGATCTGGAGATGTGGCTCAACCGAACTGGAAGAGAGATGTAGCACGTGGTTCAGATCACTCAGGGCTTCCTGGATATCGCCCTTCTCGAACCGACATCGAGATCGGAGTTGGCGCAGACTCAAGGTCGCGCTCGCCTTTGAAATGGCAACCCCAGCCTGGTCAACACAGGTATCCCAGTCACCCTTCGCACCGGCCACTTCCGCGGCCTTCTCTGCGACTTGTGCCGCTTCCAGTTCGGCGAATTCGGGCGACGATTTCTTGCCAGCGCTGATCAGATCATCCTTGGCGCCTTTCCAATCCGCGATCTTGACCTTGATCCTTGCGCGCTGTACAAATGCTCCGTCGAAATCGGGCTTGAGTTCGAGTACTCGGTTGAAGTCCTCGGTCGCTTGGGCGTCCTTCCCCAAAGACAGATATGTGGCTCCTCGCTGGAAGATTGTCAGATAATTCGTCGGATCACGGGCGACAGCAGCATCGAAATATATCAGAGCATCTCGTGGCGAGCCTCCTGCAAGGTGCTGTTTGGCGGAGGCCACCAGCGACATGACTGGTAAGTCCGCCGGGATGTCAGACGCCTGCAGGCATGAAGCAACTCCTAGACACCCTAGCAGGATGGCGCCTGTCTTGGTTGGTAATAGCATGTTGGGCGTTAGTTCCTAGAGACCTCGTTGCAGGAATGTACTGTCAGAGGTTGCGCTGGTGAGACCTCTTCGGGCTCACGCTCACATTATTCGAGAGTTGTTTACAGTTGCGGCGATGGCATGGGTTGCGCTGATTGCCCTTTTGTATCCAGCAAGTCTGGCCTTTACAAGAACCCGATACGTGGTCATTACGGTAATATACCCTTATCTCCACGTGACCCGTTTTAGTCTCGCGTTTCTCGAAAACCAATTATCATGTCGCATCAACCTTGGATAATCAGAGAGCACACTGTGTTGTATATAGCTTTGCAAATCATGGGTTATTCTTCATGATCTACGCACACACCTTGAGCTGATACCCATTGATGGTCCCTGGGACGATGTTTGGAGGGAGAGTCGTGTTCTCAGGTTGTGTCCGACACTCGGTCACGAGAACAACAAGACCACAACGATATATTCCCATTACCCAGAGACGGTTCGCATCATCAGGTGATTATGTTCTCTGGTTGACTCAAATGCGGCGTTCTAGCCAGCTAACCCCTGTGTCTAGCCGCCGGTATATCAGACGTCCTGTTCAGACGAGCTCGTTCAATCGCAAAACAACACGACGAACTTTCCGCAACCCTGACCGATGGATTCGACGCCAAGGTTGCAAAGCGCGTGGGCGAGCTGGCACCAATTGCAAAGGTTCTGAAAGATTGGGACAAAGCGAATGAGGTGTGTGTGGGACAAAACAAACCTATCTCGAGGAAGACAACAGGGTAGAAAAACTGACTCACCCAGAGCATCGCAGAACTAGGAACACTTCTTGAGGACCCGGAAACAGACTCGGAACTCCGCTCGCTCGCCCTTGAAGACCTCGAGAGTACTAAATCGACTCTTCCGGTCCTATCGGAAGAACTGAAGAAAGCTCTGATCCCACGACACCCTTTCGCGGCCCTCCCATGTTTGTTGGAAATCCGACCTGGAGCTGGCGGTGACGAGGCCGGGCTATTCGCTCTAGAGCTGCTGAGGATGTACACATCGTTTTGCTCGAGAAACGGACTGCGCACAACTATTGTAAAGCAAGACATGGAAGATGCGGTGGCGACAGCAGACGCCCGTCTCACCGAAGCCGTGGTGGAAATCGAAACGCCAGGCAGCTACGACATCCTGAGGACGGAGATTGGAGTCCATCGCGTGCAGCGAGTGCCAGCAACAGAAACCAAGGGCCGCACGCATACCAGCGCGGTCAGCGTGATGATACTGCCCAGTTTCCCCGAGACCGCTGCCGCAAATGATGGGGCGCTGAACTATGAAGATCCCAATAGTGACTACTATGTGGATCCACAGGAAGTACGGTCAGAGAAGATGCGAGCCAGCGGTGCTGGAGGACAACACGTCAACAAGACCGAGTCTGCCATTCGTTTAACCCACATCCCAACGGGAATCACTGTTTCCATGCAAGACTCCCGATCCCAGCACACCAATCGCAAAAACGCATGGCAGCTCCTCCGAGCCAAACTTGCCGAAAAAAAACGCGAGGCTCGTGAGGAGGAAATGGTGAAGCTCCGAAGAGGCGCCATGGGAGGCGTGGCCAGGATGGGCCGCGGCGACAAGGTTAGAACATACAATTTCAGCCAGAGTCGCTGCACCGACCATCGAAGTGGGCATACGATACACGATCTATCGAATGTGCTGGACGGCGGCCACGGACTAGAGACGATTATGGACAGTGTCCGGAAATGGCTGGTAGATCGTGATGTCGAAGATATGATTGCCGAGGAGAAGCTGAACAAGGATTAACCTCTTCTGATTCCTGATACAGAGAGCGAATATCCAAAATGTATTATAATAGAGCTGTATTTCTAACATACACATTTTATTTCCAACTCTATCGAATCGAAACCGTATAACAAATCCGTCACACTCTAGATCAGGACCATCATATATACTTGCGCTCAGGATCGAGAGTATCCAGCCCTTCCATTGTCTTTTCGTACCTTCACATTTCTGAGTCAGTAGAGGTTCTCAATTGCTGGTGGGGGGAGACAAACATAGTGAACACAATTCCTCCACTCAGAATAAGCCGTGCCAAGCGTGGCATTGCTCCTGACCAAAGGGTAAAGACACCTTCATCCTTGACTATACTGGCAGCACAAGAGAGGCTGTTCTTGTACAAGTTCTTTGCTTCGAGAGATTGCATTCTGTTCCTATATTAGCATACGGCTGCGTCATAATAAGAAAACTGCTGCGTACCTTGTCTTCACGGTGTCAAGCGGCTGTGTGGCATATCTATCCGAGAACTATCAGTATCTAGTAACCGGCCGGCAGTCAGAACTAATGGCCAACTCACACTGTGATTATACCAGCTAGTCCACCAATAGCAAAGGTGCTGACTGTTCCCAGCTTCTCTCCCGGCGCTACGTAACCCTGGGCAAATTGCTTTATTGTCGTATAACTTGAGAATCGGACTGCTGAGTTTGCAGCTTGGCGTGCGGTAGTCGGAACTAAACCTTGAAAGAATCCACGAATGCCCCTCTCTTGGGCGATGATCTTGCTTCCATGTAGGAAACCTCGCATTCTAGGGTTCGCGGATTTGCGGTCATCGATACTTTATATAACGTATGCGGTCAGTTGACGGCCTCACACCAGATGCAGAGCCCTTGCTATGTTGCAACACTTACAGCTGCGTTTTGATACTCTCAAAGGGCGTCACGGCGAGAAGTGATTCGGTGAAACCAGCCCCAAATCCAGCAATGACCGTTCTAGGCCCAGAGATTTTACCATCCTTGTCCTGAAGTAGCGTCTTGAACTTGTCAAACGCAACGAAACCTGTTTTGTTTTCCCGGCAATCCCATTGTCAGTCTCCGGGGCCGGCAAAAAGGCTGGACAACATAGCTAAAAAGGAGAGAAATGCAGAAACTGCACTTACGAATTCCAGCCTTCAGAGAGTTCCCGATAATCAGAGTAGTACATCCAGCATACCACTGCTTTCCAAACGGTGGCCAGGGAAGTTTCTTCGAGTCCGGCAGTCGGTGGTTGAGCTGGGTGCGAGTCTTTGCAACTACCGGCAAACGACTGTCAATAAAGCACAAGTGGGTTGGTTCGAAAGCAAATCTCACGGACATTCTGCAGGGTACGTTATCGCTAAAGAACATAATAAGTATTAGCCACTTTGACTCCACAAAGCACTAGAGAGCGCACGCAACCACCTACCAACCTCGACTGCTCCGGCCGTGGACCCGGCTATGATGGAACGCAGGCTGCTGGCCTAATTGATATTTCAGTTAGGAAACTCCCGGGAAAAGATGAGAAGATCAGTAACGCAGAAAGTACCTTGGGCCGGCGGTCATCGTCTTTGGACGCCATCAATTCGGCTCCCAGCGCAATGGCAGCAGTAAATTGTCTAGTAGCTTGCGCGCCGTTCACTTTTGATCATTGCGGAGTTCATGGTCGGTTCAACAACAGCCCCGAGCTAGAGATTGTTCAGGACTAGCGCCATGCGGCGTTGCGAAGTTCGGAGAGCCGATAAGATAAGGCAAGTGTCTTGGCGTTTGCCGTCCAGCAAAGCAGTCTTACATCTGTATACTTTGGCCAGCTGCAGGTAATATGTACTTTTCGGTTACAGGATAACTGAGAAGTAATTGGAGGGCAAACTTGTCAATTTCTAGACTAACGTACAAAGTCGCACCACGTACAGTCAGTTCTAAAACTCCTCCAGGCTTTTTTTCTTTTTTTCAAGTGTTGTTTTTGCTTTGGGCGTGAAGCATGGATTGTCGTATGGAGGAGTAAGAGATGTCAGGTCCAGTATAGATGCCCAAAGCAAACCTATTTCAGATTCAAACCAGCAAAAGACTGCCTTGCAGCCGTCTTTGCAGACGGTTTGATCCAAAAAGGCAGAGTGGGCGGGTGATGTTTGGGAAAAGCAGGACAGCGTCCTTGCCCGGGAAAGTAATCGAGGTGACACATGGTAAAAGGGATAGATATGCAAGAGACCGCCGCCAAAAGGGATGGGTGACGGTTATTGAACAATAAGGCCGGGAGACAGATTCCACCACATACACAACAACAACAACAACAACAACAACAACAACAACAACAATGTGAACGTGGAATGCAGTGCTCGCCGGCAGTCAAGATGAAAACGGCAACATCAACAGAGTGCAGTATCCGATGCTTGGGGTTCTTCAACGAACAAACAGTTGCAACCCACCAGCCAGTTGCGCCGAACAAAACGCCACCACCGACAACGAAAACAATAAAAACAGAGAAGAGAAGTAACTCATAAAACCGTAGCCTTCTGCTCCAGAGAATATCAAGTTCCTGCGCCATGGAAAAACAAGGGTTAAGACATCTTGGACGTATGATACAATTCTGGTAGCACTGCCGTAAGTTCATCATTTCCCTGTCGTAAAAATACCAAAGAAGAACTGAAATACCTTTGAAGACAACGAAGGGGAGAAAAAAGAAACAGAAGAGAAGAGAAGAGAAGAGAAGACAGAAAAGCCGCAACGCGATGCATTGACCGTGGTCAAAATCACCTTCGTGGGTTTTACGAAGCTGGCGCGGGTTGCGGTCGGCCACTGTGGTTATCATGATTGTTTCCACCGCGGCGCTGACCTTGTCCGCGGCCTCGGTAGTGCCCTCTGCCGCGGTTTGGAGCATAGTGGCCAGCGGCTTGGTAGTTTCCCTGGCGGCGGTTTTGCTGGTCGTGTTCGGTCTCTCCTGGACGAGTTTGTTGCGCACTAGCTATCGGGCGCGGAATAGTATCGGGAGATTCATAGACATATAGCTTCTTATCGATCGTTTGAGGAATCGGCTGGATCTCAGTGCCTAGCTCCTGCTCGATCTTGTACAGATTGAACCTGTCCTCCCAATTGATCAGGTTGATCGCCAAACCCAGGTGACCGAACCGACCAGAGCGACCGATACGATGGAGATAAGTCTCCGCATTTTTCGGGAAATCGAAGTTGATCACAACATTCACAGCCTGGATATCAATACCACGCGTGAGAAGATCCGAGCAGACGAGATTTCGGCAGACACCGTTGCGGAAATCGTGGAAAACACGGTTGCGGTTCTGCTGAAGCATACGGGCATGTGAGTAGAAACAAGAGTACCCGAGCTCAGTGATTTTCTTGGCCAAAAGCTCCACACGGTTCGTGGAGTTACAGAAGATGATCGATTGGTTAATTTGAAGTTTCGAGAAGAGGGTGTTCAGACAATGGACTTTCTGTTTCTCTTCGACGAAAGCGTAGTATTGGGTGATACCGCGAAGAGTCAGCTCGTCCATGAGGTTGATCTCATAAGGATTACGCATGTGCTTGTCCTGCAAGAGTGTCAGTCAATGTCTTCAACCACGAACAACAGGTGGGGGGAACGAACTTTGAAAGATTTCACGATAAGAGGGAAGGTGGCACTGAACAACATCACTTGACGATCCTTCGGGTGGAAGGAGAGGAGTTGCTCAATGACTGGGGTGAATTCAGGCGACAGAAGCTTATCCGCCTCATCCATGACAAAGGTTGGGCATTCTGACAAGTCTGCAACCCCTTTGCCCGCTAGATCGAGTACTCTTCCGGGAGTTCCAACAATTATGTGAACAGTATCGTTCAGACGGATGATGTCGTCCATAAGACCAGTGCCACCGGTGGTGACCATGACGTTGATGCCGAGATGCTTTCCAAGCGTTTTGCAGACTTGCGAAGTCTGCAGAGCAAGCTCTCGCGTGGGAACAAGAATAAGAGCTTGGGTCTTTGTGTTTTTCGGGTTTATGCGTTCAAGGGTGGGGATGACGAAAGCAGCCGTTTTTCCTGTGCCGTTCTTTGCTCGTGCGAGAATGTCTCTCCCCGTGAGTGCAACAGGAATGGTCTCTTCTTGGATCGGGGACGGCTTCTCAAATCCAGCCTCGAAAATGCCCATCATCAACTCTCTCTTGATGTAGAAATCCTCGAATTCGAGGCCCTTGGTGGCGGTGACATCCTGTAGTGCACCGTTAACATAAACAAGACCCCATCTTTCTTGGACCTGGTGGCCAGCAAACCTCTGTCTGTGTTCGCGTATCCTTGGCGGGAATCTTCAGACCGTTTTTCCATGCGGATTCCGAGTTCGCATCACTAGAAAAAATCCATCGAATAAGCCAATGATATCTGTAATGTCCAAGGTTTATGCATACCCCAGTTTTGTGTTGTTTAATTGTGTAGCAAGTGCGTCGGCCATGGCGACAGCTCTTTGCGGATGAAATGCGCACGGGCGAGTAGGCGCAGTTAGCTCGACAAAGATGACGGTTGTAGTCTTCAGGGTTCACGGAGGTGTTCACGGGGTCGACAAAGATAGTAGAACCCGTTTATGCGTTATGAAGGTGGAAAAAAACGAATACCGCGATCGCACACTCTTTCTCTGTGGGGAGGAATTTGTTAGCAACTCCGAAGGGGCCACGCCAGTGATCAAAAATAAGCAGCATCCAGACGGGAACAGAAATATCATTATACGGCGAGATGCATCTGTGCAGTAGAGGAGGTATACAAACAGCAGGCCCACATACATCAATAGGTGCAAGCAAAGTCAACAGAGGTCGCAATCTCGGAGTGTAGCGAATACCGGATGGATTCAAGGTGGCTTGGGGGGTGGTATTTCAAGCAAGTGTCACGAGGATCCAATGAGGTTTCGAATAATGGGCAGCATATAAGGTCAGGGCTGCGAAAAGAGAAGTGAAGCGTTTTCTTGGTTCGAGTGGTGGACTGATCAATGGATGGGAGGGGGGAGCGAAGAAGCTGTTTCTTTCTCTCGAGTCGTTGTGAGCGCAGTTGTGGAAGTCAAGCCGGGCGGAACCCAAACGGGCTCCACCGGGCCAACCGCTACAGCAAGTCACGGCGCTCGGCAGCGTGCACGGAGGCCCTCGTCATTGGCCAGCCATGCGCCACGCCTGCACCGCATTGGGTGGCGGTAGAACTGCCATGTATACCGCACTATATATACTGTATAGTTGTGTCTGCCATCGATATAGAGACAGGTAGACGTCCATGAGAGAGCAATGCTGGTTAGTTACCTACTACTATTCATTTTACACAGGAACGCCACCGAGTTAGACTCTTCGTTTATGTGCATATTGTTTGTAGTTTGTACAGGTTCGCTCTCTGCTGCTCCGTCTCTCAGAACAAAAATAGAAAGAGACAGTGATTCAGATAGCTATCAATGCTGATGGAAGTTCAGTGTAGTCTGCCCCCTTTCTGGTTCTGCGAGTCTGTTCAAGCGGTTAGTCTCAGGACCCACAAAGGTAAGGGAAAGCTCAAGGGCATACTCTTTAACCCGAATATCGGGAGCAAGACTGATATCTGACCTCGATCCGGGGGTGATGAGAATGAACTGGCGACCAATAGATCTCCTGGCTGCCAGCATCTACGCATCATCAGCATTGCACGGGACCCATGTTTTGTTAGCTGGGGAAAGTTCTACTCACCAACATATCGATGGACATCCTCCGGTTAATATGATCCATGTAGACATCACTTTTCCCCAGCGTTAGTTCTATCAGTTGACGTCTCCGGAAAGATATACTCACAACTCATCGAGACAGCGGATGGGCGAGCCCATGGCCTCCCACAACGACAGAAGCAGACAGACCTGGGAGAAAGATTTTTCGCCGCCAGAAAGTGTCTTTGCACCGCGGCCGGCGCTGTCCTTGGTGATATCGGGCTCGACCTGTAGGTCCAGCATTTTGTTCTCGTGATCCGTCAACAATCGACCACGAAAGCTTCGCTCACTGAGCAGATACGTGAATTGGGCCTTAGCACGAGAAGAAATATGCGCTCTGAAATTTCTCCATCGCTCACGTCGATAGTTGATAGTATGCTTGAAAATCTAAAATTAATGCGTGTTAGCGGAATAATTCAAAAAAAAATTTTAGCAGAACATGACTCCGAGGAGTCATCACTGACCTGCTCGAGTTTTTGAAGTTCATGAAGTTGTTTTTCAGCATCTTTGAAAGCATTGTCAGCCTTCACCAATTCAGCCGCAATTTCGTCTCTCGAGGCTCCCATCCTAGAGAAAATCAGTTGACTAGTGAACAGAGAGGAATTGAGGGGAACTTACTGTCGATCAAAGCGATCCAAATCCTTGTGAAGCTTGTCGAGCTTCCTGTCGAGGCTATCCGGAGTCTCGCCAGGATCAACAGGGACTCGGGGAGAGACTATGCTAGCCTGTTCACTATAATTTTGAATGAGATCAACTACCTGATTCTTCTGCCTCTGCACGCTGGCTTTTTCGTGATTGAATTCCTCGATCTGCGAATATGCCGCATTTTTGTTGGCAAGAGCTGTACGTTTCTGTTGGTCAACCTTGAGTCGTTCGTGCTCGGCGATCTTGACCTGTTCTTCTTGAGCGCTGATATTGCCATCCTTCTCATTGAGCTGGCGCCTGGTCAGTTTCAGCTTGTTCATGATGGCCTGCATCGCAGTCTTGGACTCCTCCAAGGAGTTAGAGCCGACCATTTTCTCCTCCTGGGCTTCTTCGAGGCTTCGTTTGAGCGTTTCCAAGCGTCCGTCTTCAACCCGATCTTTATCAAGAGCATCTGCGAGCTCGTCGGCCTGATCCTCAAGCCGCTGCGCTGCGATCCGCAGACTATTTTCTTCTTCTTTGTGCCTCGTCAGGGCAGCTTTGCAACGTCCCAACTCAGCCTGAGCAGCCGACAGTGCTCGTTCCATGTTAGCCAGCTGCGTCTTCAACACTTGAACATTCTCTTTCTGAAGCCTATAAGAACTGTTTAGCAACCAAAATGTCCAAGACGAGGACAAGGGGTTTTTTTCACCTTATCTGAGAGTCTATATCTGTCCTCATCCGGGGTCTTCTAGTGAACAGAGGGATGGGAGATTGACTCGGCTCTCCTGTGCGGCCATAGGCAAGTGTCGTGCCACGGCGTCGGTCTCTTGCATCGATACATAAACATCGTTTCACGTTTCTCAAGCGAGGCCCTTCAAAAAGCGCTTTCGAAGCGTCCTCTACGTTCTCGATCAAAACAATTTGCTCGATTCCATGATTGATGATCAGCTGCCGACGAACCAAATCATCGTCAATCTGGGGCACATTTAAGCTATTTTCCTATAGGAATTGACCCAATCATGCTGACTTACATCAAGAACCCGAAGGATGGTATCAAACTGTGTATCTGGCTCGTGGGGAGAAGTGTCGATGTTGCCTTCGCTGCCGATAAGAATAGGGCATACGCTAGTATTGTATCAGTGGAGCTGAATCCTTCAAGGAATGTGAGAACCTACCAGTTGACTCGTTGCATGATTTTATTGAGAACATTCATATCTCGTTTCGAAGTGACAATGAAACTGCCCAGGCTGTTATTCAGCGACTGTTCCAGCACTGCAGACCATTCTGGCTTCAAAAGCGTCACATGGTGGCCGATTGGTCCCACTGGGCGCCGAGCAAAGGACCTTTCCTTGTTGATTTCCCTCAGCAATAGGGGCAATTTCTCGGGAAAACCTGCATCAGATTGGCCGCGGTCCTTCGTCAGCGACCGAACTAACGCCTCTGCTTGTTCGATATCTGCTTTCTGCTGGCGAATGGGGGCTTGTTTCTGGTTGAGAGCACTATCTGCTTGCCGTATGCTATCTTCGAGCAAGCTCTGCTGGCTCTGGTGCTCTTTATGAGTTTTCCAGGCCCTTTCGGCTTCTAATCTGCGCTCATTGAGTTCCTCCTGTCTTCTAGCATAATTACCGCCATCAATGTCTGCAAGCCGCCTGTTCTCTTCAGCAATGTCCTCTTGAAGTTTGTTAATGCGATCATCTGCATTCTTAATGTGATCGTGTATTTGTCTTTGCTGGGCCTGGCAGAGAGTTTTAGAGCAAGGTCAAGGAGGATAGAAAGGAAACAAGACATACCTGCATTTCATGACGGTCGTTCATTTCCTGCTCCTGCTGGGCTTTGACCTCTGCTTTCTCATCATTGGCCTGGCTGAGCATCCTCTTCGCATCGTCCAAGACCTGGGTTGCAGTCTCGTATTCTCGCTCGGCTTGTTGATATGCAGCGTCGAGATCCGCAATATCTGCCTCGGCTGAAACAATTTTTTCGTCTATTTGATCTAACTCTGCTTGCAAGGCATCTCGACTCTGTGTCCAGATGAGTTTCTAGTTCGCCAGCTTGATTTCTTTTCAAGGTTTCCACTCACCCTTTCGATCTCCTCAACCTGAGCCCAGGCCATCTGTCCTCGTAGGTTTTTGAGCCGTTCCCTAAGAGAAGCACGTTGATCTGAGAGCTCCAAGCGTCGCTTTGCCTTGTCTCTTTCTTCTCGAAGTACCCTGACATCGTCACTTCTCAGGCTAAGCTTTTGTTTTATCTGGTCAACGTATTCTTCAATAAGCCGGTAGTCATGGTCGAGTTGTTCCAGCTGCACCCCTTTCACAAAAAACTTGTACTTCTCTGCGGGGCTGGACGAGCTGAGAAACTGGCGAGCCATATCCTGTGAGAGGACATTCATGGGGTTGTCGATTTGCAAATTGAAAAAATCAGTAATGGCGTCCAAATCGGCCCTTTTCGTTGAGACTATTCGACCAGCCTCGTTCTTGATCTTGAAGCCAGACGTGCCATTTATTGAGAAAACCCGTTCCACTATAATAGACTGGCCAAATTCGTCGGGCATGTAGGCCCCATCGCCTTGATTCTTGATACGAACGATGATCGTAGCTGTCCTATAATCGTATAAGCACTTATCCCACAGTCTGTCAGGTTGGTGGTGTGCGGGAACCGACTCTTTGCCCTCCTTAATGAAGCTCTTGAGATTCTGTCCTCTGTTCGTAGACGAAGCTTTCCCACCCAAACACAATGTCAGCGCGGTCAGAATCGCGCTCTTCCCACTGCCATTTTTTCCTACGATAAAGTTTATCAGAGGACCGAGCTCAACCGAGAAGTGTTCATGACACATAAAATTGAAACAATCCACACGTTCGATGATCCCATGGTCGGAGGGGACATTTGGCTCCTCTTCATAAAAGGAATATTTATCGTGTATTTTCTGCGTCGCTTCGAGTTCTAACTCATCTTCGTTGACTTCGGTGGATACCCATGGCATCACATCCTCTTGTTCGTCTGCTGAATCCTCACTGCTCTCAAAATCTGAGCCGGATGACGAAACGCTAAGAGATGTACGGCGTCGTTTGCTCTATGTATATGCACATTTGTCTTGCCGTCAGCCTTATCATTCTTCTACCATATCCGTAAAGGGAGGGGGGGAAGGATGGTTTACAGCAGAACCTATATCTGAGCCGGAGTCAGATGTACTTTCGTCATCATCAGCATCAGCAAACCCGCGCTTCAGCGGCGCCATCGCTCTCTTTATCCTTATTCTTATTGACTCCCTTTCCCTGAGACCTTGAGAAAAAAGCCTACACCCTGGTGACGTGAAATCACTCCGTTCGCGCAACTCGGTTGGGACGGATTAGGCCTTACCGTCGCGTTCGTTGAACGCGTCGCGCAAGCGATTCATTGGTTATGTAAGCATTCTTAATAAGCCGTCTGCCAATATATCCGACCTTGTATACAATCAATTGTCGGGTAACTACAAGAACTTTCAAATCATCTCTTGAAGCTCTTCACTAGTGTAAAGGTAGTTAAAATTACCAAAAGTCGTTTTCTCAGGTAGAAAATGCAAAAGTTCAGGTTGTTGGAAGTGTACACGGATCGTCGTGATTGCAATGTATTGAGCCCAACTTGGTATAATTTTATACGATATCACACGAAGATGATGAGAGACTGAGGAAAACACTACACACTATCTTCCAATTTGTTATACTTAAGCGTCCGTGGCCTCTTCTGCAACATAATGCAAGTAGGCGCCTAGTAACTTGGTACCCTGGATATAGTTCCGCTTGTCGAGCTTCTCGTTGATCGAATGGGCAGCGTCCGTGGAGCTTCCCATCGGCAGCAGGAGAACGTTCTTGCCAGTGGCTTGTTCGAAGGTAAGGGTTACGGGGATACTAAGTTGGTACATCATGATTAGCCCGTCAACTCTTCTCTCATACGAAACGGATTATAACATACCTGCCACCCTCACGAGTCATATCCGGTTCAACTCCAAACACTTGCTTTACAGCCTTGCCTGCGGCAGCAAAGTTCCAGTGTTTGGGGCTGGCTACCCACCATTTTCCATCATGGATCAGAGACACTTCAATCTTGTTCTTGGTGCCAAGCTTCGCCGCTTCGCCGTTAAGGTAATCCTTAACAAGTCTGGTGACGTCTTCGCTTTGCATGTTGGGAACTGTTCGGATAGAGAACTTGCCAATCACCTTGGCGGGGATTACTGTCTTGGCACCGGGGGCGGAGAAAGCGCCCTCGATACCATGAACGGAGAGAGATGGATAACGCCATCTTGCCATGAGCGTCCTCTCCTTTGTCGAGTGGATGCTGGTCTCACTTCCCAGAGACTCATGGAGATTGTCCATCGAATAGCTGATTGAAGGGTACAACTTCTCTTCTTCCTCGGTAACGGGGGCTACAAGGTCCATCAGGCCGGGAACCTGGATGTTTCCCTTGGAGTCAACCAGCTTCGAGAGGAGAGTGACAAGGTCAGTCATAGGCTCGTGAGCAGAGCCTCCAAAAACTCCACTATGGAGATCTTGGCCGGGTCCAGAAACAGTGATACCGTAGTAATTGCAGCCGCGCAATCCATAAGTGAGACAGGGCTTCTCGGTTCCCAGCCAGTAGTTGTCTGAAATGCAGACCGCATCGGTGTCTTTGAAAAACTTTTTGCTTTCGGAGAAAATGAAGTCATCCAAGCCTTCTGAGCCATACTCCTCCATACCCTCAAAGCAGCAAAGGAGGTTCACTGGGAACTCCACGCCGGCTTTCTGGTGAGCTTCGATAACATTGATCCAGCCAAGAACAGGTCCCTTGTCGTCCGTGCTTCCTCGTCCAAACATTCTGCCCTTCTCATCAACGGTCAACTCGAACGGCTCGGTTGCCCAGCCGTCCTCTTTCAACGCGGGTTGGACATCGTAGTGGCCGTATACGAGAATCGTCTTCTTGTTCGGGTCGTTTCCGTAGCGCGCAATGACGACCGGGGGCAGATCGAGGTGTTCTTTGCCAGGCTGCTTGCCGAGAGGCCGCTGGTGGACTTCGGCACCCAGTCTTTCCAGCTCCGAGGCTAGGAAAGCGCCCATCTAATAGGCAATATTAGGCATTAGCTTCTCTGCCTCTCCTTTCCAGCGGTATGTTCAAACCTTGAAAACATCAGGGCGATGTTCATCAGCGGCCGAGATAGACGGAATAGCGACGGCAGCGCGGAGGCCTACAACACATAGTTAGTCGACATGACCGGCCGTTGAAACAATTTTTTTCCGTCGTCGACACATACGATCAATGAAAGCATCTGACAAGTCGTCGACCCTATCCAGACGCTCGGGTTAGTCACAAACGACAACGCAACGAGAATCCTTCCTCCTAAGCACCGGCGTACTGTTTAAAAAAAGGTTCGAGTTGAGGAGCCATTTTGGAGTCGTCAATGTGGCCGTAATAGAACCGACGGTGGATGTGAGATTGGACTGGCGAGCGAGCAGCGAGTAAGCCCCAGGGACGCCTGGCGGAGTAGGTTTTATTTATAGGCAGTGGAGGAGCGACTGTTGCACTTTGTCTGCACCAGAGACGCAGCCTGAGGGGTAGAGCGGGGACCATATCGCGAGCACCAGCAGAGCTAAAGAGCCGCGTGGAGGGGTGGTGATTGGTGAACAAAGGATCGACCCAGATACAGTAACATCCGACTCCAACCGAGTCTTCGCTAGTTCAGATCACGTAATAAAAGCGCGCTGGGCGCCGGTCTCACCATTAATTCTCAGAAAGCGATATTTTATTGATACGTATCATGATTTGGTCTTGGATTTTTCTGGTGTAGTCTAGCTCGTGTCTCGGCGAATGAAGCCAGGATGGTAACATTACATGGAATTTCAAATATGGATCGCTGATGGATAATACAAAGATACAAAGAAAAGAAGAAGATATCTCTTTATAATACAGGGCAGAAAAAGAGCCAGTCTTGCTCACTCTTGGCCACATCAAGAGTATCAATGCCCGTCCCATTAACTGGGGAGTGCCTGACCTGACAGCCGCCTCATTCATCCCTAGTCCAAAGCTCCTTTCTGAGTTTCCGGTCTTCTCTCGCCATACGTCGCTTGGCACCCCATCTCGATGTCACGGCGTCAAGCACCTTCTTTTGAATCTCATACTTCTTGGGAATGGTCTGGCAGACAATGTTGATGAAATAGGCGGAGCATTGGTAGCGTCTAGCGAGCTTATATTTGCTCCAAGTGATAGGGTCTTCAATTCGGAGACGGCGGATCTCTTCAACGTCCTCTTTTGTGAGATGGTAGAGTTTTTCCTGCGGTTTAGTTGTTGCAGATGGGAGTTTCTCGGGTTCTATGGATTTGGATACATGGCCGGTGAGGTCCTTTCGCTTATCGCCCTCGGGGAGGAATATGCTTGGGGTGTGGAATGCAGTCGGCGCGCTAGAAGGAGGATTGAAGACGATCTCTTCGTGCGGCAGACTAGACGGTCGGAAGGAGGCGTCGGGCTTGACGCGTAGTCGTTGTTTTGTCCGTCGGTAAGTCGACTGATACCGTCTTCCGACCACCGCACCCTGTTCGCTCCAGGACGGCAGCAGGAATGGAAGCGAAAGTAGGGGGCGCCGTGCGGCAAACATCTCGAGTCCGTTCAAAAGATAGCGGTTGCCAATATCATCAATCGATGGGGCCTGACGGGGGAATTCCTGCAGAGTCCTAGGTTAGTAAACCCTTTAAACAATCAGGGTGCAGCGCACGCGAACCCTCACGAGCTGATCCAATTAAATACTGGATGGCGGATATAACAATTCCCCGGAGGCGACAATTAAAACAAGAAAGAAACTGGCACAATAATGCAGAGGGGCGCTCGCAGCGCAAAATGATTGACGGTGGGTGAAGTTCAGCGAGGTCATGGACAACATTGCAGCTTAACTTGCAAGCCCCGATCCTCAAAATTTACGCTTTGTCACGTGGTGCAGCCTTTCTGATTGGCCACAGCAAGCCCCGCCCCCGTCAGGCTCGCGTCTTGATATATGTAGGGCAAACAATTTACTTCATCATCCCCAAAAATTCTTCAATTCATGGTTGTGAGACTTCTTAGTCTCAAAACAATTCATATTACATCTTCTGTAACTGTTAACGTGTCAATCACATATGGTCGAGGGTCATTTCTCATTGTTTATGTAACAGCATATATGTACATAGCCAGAGAACGAAGGCCATGGTTTTCCGGGTAGAGATTAATCCATTGCCTGCTTGAAGTGTTTCGCCAGCTTTTCTTCTCTCACAGAAAGAAGAAAAGGCCTCATTGTCTAAAGCGGACGATTCGGTCGAGGCACCGGACAGCTAAGATGGACTATCAAGCCTCATCCGACTAGATTTAAAGGTGACCTGGAAGAACAGGCAAGTTCAAGCAGTAAACGGTGATCCTTGATGGTATGTTTTAAGCTCTACCCAGAGTTCTGTTTCACTGCATCTAATGCACGTCGTATCCGGTTTGCAAGGTCTTCCGGCTCCTCTAATCCCACGCTAACTCGAACCAAATCAGACGGGACCTCGAAGGACTCCGCCTATAGACAACCGTGTTAGCAAGATGACGTTTCGCAGGCCAATTGTATGCTTACCCAAGGGAGTTCATTGTAGTGAGCGAGCAGCGTGTATGGAGATCTTTAAGGAAAACAAGGTTAGTAAATGGAAAATTTGCTTTTGAAACGATACAACAGCTTACCCCAGCGTGAAATTCGTCCCAAGGCTAGGTCCTTTCAGAATTTCAAGACTGTCGAAGAAGGCAATGGAGTCTTTAGTTGAATGAAATGTTACGGAAAATAAACCTCCGTAGCCTCCGTTCGGGTACCGGCAGGCTTCATATAAATGCTTTGTAGGACTGTACTTCGGATAGTAGACCTCCTTGACTGCATCAGAAGGATAAGTATTCGCCTTTTGCATGAAACTTCGGAATGAACCCACCTAGTGGAGAAGACTTGAGAATGTCTGTGACATACTCTGTTGTCCGGTTTATGGTCTCAATCCTCGACACGAAATCGCGGCTGTTCCTTTCTAGAAAAACAGCATCTTCGACCCATATATTATCTTCATAGTTTGATTGAAATGCCGTCTTTAACTCTTGATAAAGATGGCTATGAGGGTTGAGAACTGCACTTCCTCCCATGACATTACTATCGCCACTAAAAATCTTCGTCAAACTGCTGACCACAACATCCGCCAGCGGCAGAACGTTGACATTGATAAAGCTGCCAATGGTCTCGTCCACCACGACGGCAAAGTCATACTTCTCCCCAAGATCATGAATCCGTTTCAAGTCTGGAGATTTCAGTAAGGGGTTTCCCGGAAACTCCGCAAAGAGTGCCAAGTATCTCTCGCCCCTTTCAAGACGCCTTTCCAAGTCGTCGAGATCGGCCTGTGAGCCATGACCGTAGAATAAGCACCCAGGGCCCCATTTCTCTAGGATTTTCAGAGTATCTGTATACGGGAATCCGAAGCATATGCTCTTCCTTTCATCACCCCGAGCACTCAGGAGATTTTGATGGGTACAAAATATGGAAGTCATGCCGGTAGGGAAAAGGAAGACATCATCTTCAGTCAACCCCGCAACTCTACCATCTGAAGCTTGGCTTTTCAGCGCTTCTGAGAGATCTGCAGTGGACGTTAAAGACCCTGCGATCCGTCGTCGCACCGCTCTCTTGGCGTCGTCTGCCAAAGCCGAACTGAGGTTTCGCCCAAAGCGTTCCTCAATGAATTGAGCATATTCCCGGTTTTCCGGGGGGTTCGACGAAGATGATTCCTTCAACGCAGAGTTTCGTTGCTGATACCGTCTAGGGCCCTTTGAGATGACTGAGTTCCTCCCCTCTGAGCGTTCGGCAGCAGCCTCCACCAGGTACCCATCCTTCAACGCGTTCAGGCAGAATTCACCGCGTCGACTAGAGATCCCGTGTCCAGTATGTTGCCAAACCTGCTTGGCGACACCAGCATACGCTTTGGGGTATATAACAGCATATAGTTGCGATATCACATCGGCATTTTCGACTTTTGAGGATGGAACGAAATTGACCAGACGAATCTTGGAAGCGTCCTCAGTGGGTATCTTCGAAACGACAAAGTCCTGGCATAACCGTGCCGTCTTCAGTGAAGGGAAGAGAGTCGCAAGTTCAAACTCTGGGTTTCCGACACGTTGAAGTATTTCTTTCACGAGGTTTCGGATGACAGGGTGCACCATGAATCTTGGGTATCCGCATTCCATCTTGCTCACGACCCAGTCCTCTCCTTCTTCGTAACCGACGTTGCTTCTCCATGTGGGAAGAGAAACACTGACTGCCTTGGTAGAGCATTAGTAACGGCGCAACAGATCAGCTTTGTGTGATTGACATGACTTGGAAACGCTGCGAATCATAGTAACACGGAAAAGGAGAAAAAAGAAACTGCCCGTGGGCATTGGGGTTGCGGGGAATAAACATACATGGTCAGTGTTTGGAGGCACAGGCCCTCCAATTGCCTGGAGCATAATTTTGTAGAAGAGTAAGGTTATTCGGTTCAATTCAATATTTTGCCTTTGAGCATCTGGTGTTCACAAGGATCCAATTGTCAGTCATGGTGTTGGATTGACTATTGAATGACTCTTACCATCCCTCTACTTAATAAGCAGGCCGAAATCGGACATGTGGGGTACGCTCTGCTGTGAGTCAACAGGCTCATCGCGAGTCTTACATAGGCCACGTCAAGCAGTGAAAATCTATAAGATAAATAATATAGAGGCATCCATGGGCCCTTAACGATCGCACTTGAGAAAGAAAGGCAGGATCTGATTACTTACGCCATGAAGGATAGACTGCAGTTTTTGAATTAGCCGGACGCTGATCAGTTTCCTCCATAGTCGACAACTTGATTAAGCGGACGAATGACTTGTTATATTGGTTGTTGAGAGCTGCACACACATGCTCCAAGTCCGAATTTATGTTATTGTACATATTATACGATCAACTATCAGATAATATCGAGCGTCGAGAAGCATCAAAACATATCGCGATTGCGCGACGTCTGATTGGACGATTCTGGGCACAACGTGTGTGGTGGGGAAGCTACTCCACAAACCGCAGGCGGTGTAGAACGTGCCGACATAATTTTTTATTTTCTGTTGCGAGAAATGCTCGCTCTGGATGCATGTGGATTTTTCGGCAGGTCGTTGTGCTTCGAAGTAATTCATTTATAAGGCAGGAGGATTTCCTGGCGCTGCGATTAGAAGCCTCGACTGTTTGTTGAATATGCAGGACCCTCAACCCAAACGGCGGAGACTCAACGATACCGACGCCCAGCTGAATCCAAGCAACGATCATGGCACCACCAGTGGTACCGAACAGATCAACGGCCAAAGGAACTCTTCAGGACGGTCACAGTCTCACAAAGGAGGTGCTTCTGCAATCCAAGCTGCAGAAGCGGGCAGGGCTACCGGATTGTCCAAGTCTAGCCTCTTCAAGCTTCAGACTGACGAGCTGCTCGCCGAATTGAGACCAGACTACGACAATGTCATTTCACAGATCCAGACCTCTCTCAGAAAGATCAAGGAGGCGATTCTTCAAGCTCCTGAACGCCAGGAACAGCAAGCCCGTGCTGCCCAGAAAGAATTGCTCGATGCCCACAAAGTTATGGTGCCGTTCCCACACCCAGTGCCCGACGAGGACACCAAATACCCCATGTCGTTTCTTCCTCCGGTCGATGTGAGCGTGATAGGAAATCTGTACCTTCGGGCAGGTGTGCGCGCAGCAGAAGTTCTGGATGTGGACTTGGCCGTGACTATGCCGAAGGCCTTGTTTCAGGCAAAAGACTTTCGAAACTATCGATTCTTTCACAAAAGAGCTTACTATATCGCATGCGTTGCGGCAGCCTTGAGAAAGCTGAAGCTTCCGTTTACTTTGCAATACAGCTATGAGGATGGTGACAGTCTACGCCCCATCATCGTGATGGAGCCTACCGAGAATTCCCCTGGGACACGTCAACAACGCTTTCGAATCCGAATCATGACTGCTCTAGAGGACGAAACATTTCCGGTTTCGCACACCCTTCCGAACAAAAACAACATTCGCGCTGCGAACCAGGAGAGCACAAGCGTGGAAGGTGCCCCCACTCCGTTTTACAACGCTGCTCTGCGATTCGAAACTGTGATGATTCATTATCAGAAGTGGCTTCAATCGAAGTTGAAACAGTACGACTCAATGCGAGATGCTTGTGCCCTTGGGCAGGTCTGGCTCCGGCAACGTGGTTTCAGCTCCTCTGTCGAGATGGGTGGTTTTGGAGGCTTCGAGTGGATGGTCCTGGTTGGGCTTCTGTTCGAGTCAGGCGGTCCGAACGGCAAGCCTGTTCTCTTGCCCTCGTATAGTAGCTACCAGATATTCAAAGCCACCTTGCAATTTCTATCTGGGAGAGACCTCATGCACCCCCTCTTGCTGTTCGCCAAGGATGTTCAGTCTCCGGCTGGTGAGCCCGTTTTATATGACGGCAAAAGAGGCTTGAATATCTTGTACAAAATGACAGCTTGGTCATACAAGATGCTCCGTCGCGAATGCAGACTAGCTCTGTCTCTCCTCAACGACCCTCTCTTTGACAACTTCAACAAAGTCTTCATTCTTCAGGCACGAGATCCGTTGCTGAGATATGATCGACTGGTATACCTAACTCCTAACCCGAAGCCTGCCGGTTCCCTGGCACTTCGTCAATACGAACACCACGTTCATGAGGTTTTAGAAAGGTCTCTTGGCGACAGAGCAAATGCCATTAACATCTGGACAAAAGCCGTGCCATCCTGGCCACTTGCTGCTAAAGCGCCCAGTAATACTTCTCAAGACCATATCTATATTGGCCTGCAGCTCAATTCTGAAAATGTCAATCGTCTCGTCGACCATGGTCCACCGGTGGAGTCACAGAGCGAAGCATTGGCATTCCGAGAGTTTTGGGGCGAAAAATCAGAGCTCAGACGGTTTCGTGATGGAAGCATTCTCGAGAGTCTGGTTTGGTCGGAAGAAGAATCTGTGGTAGACCAAATCATACTTTACACACTGTGTCGTCACCTGAAACTGTCGACGGAGGCGTTAATATGCATGGGAGACGAGTTCGACAGGGCACTACTAGAGTTCTCGAGCGCGCGGAATCAGATCCCTCCTTTGTTCCAAAAGGTTCAAGATGCATTCCAGTCCCTGCAGTCTTCTCTTCAGACCATGGACGACATCCCTCTGTCCATCAGGCAGCTCCGACCTTCAAGTGCTATCCTAAGGGATACAGCAACTATTTCAGAAGACGATAGTGCAATTATCAAACCGGTGGATGTCGTCCTTCAGCTTGAAAGCTCTGCCAAATGGCCAGATGATCTAGTTGGCATCCAAATGACCAAAATTGCATTTCTTGAGAGGATTGGCGATCTGTTAAAAGAGAACGGCATCAGCCATTCCTTCCAAATTGGTCTCGAAAACGAAGGCCGGCTCGTGATGAACCAGGCTTTCCTCGATATCGTCCATACGTCCGGCTTCACCTTTCGGCTAAGGCTCCACCACGACCGAGAAGCGACTCTGCTCGAACGAAAGCTAAAGGAGAGCGACCTCCCTGCACATTCGAAAGAAGAGATCGGTGCTGCACTGTCTGAGTACAAGAAGACCTTTGTCCATTCCCCTCGCCTGACGCAAACGATCAAGACCCTTTCTACACGATTCCCCTTGCTATCACCAACAGTACGCCTCATGAAATACTGGTTTGATTCCCAGCTCATATCACAGGTTACCGAGGAGTTTGTGGAACTACTTACTGTACATACATTTGTGTCACTGCAACCCTGGGATCCGCCATCGAGTGTGATGAGCGGATTCTACCGTACCCTTGCGTTACTATCCAAGTGGAACTGGCAGCAAGAACCACTGATCGTGAACATGGGGAACCTCGGCACCGAAGCCATCAAGACCATTGAAACTCGATTCTCGGCATGGAGGAACATCGACCCTGCCATGAAGAGAGTCACCATGATCATTGCCTCTGACATTGACCAAGAAGGCGTCACATGGACAATGGACAACCACCCCCCCAAAGTCGTGGCCGGCCACATCTCGCGTTTGGCAAAGGCCGCTGTCGAGGCAATAGGCAATAACCCGGAGGACCTTGATCTTGACAAACTGTTCACGCCGCACTTATCCCCGTACAACTTCCTTATTCACCTGGATGATAGACAGAACAAAGCTAGAAAAAGAGTCACTGCCACAAAGTACAAGAATCTCGAGCTTTCGATAGCATCATCATCGTCTTCCTTTCAACTGCAGAATCTCGGCAGGCTATATGTTGACGAATTAAACATCATTTTTGGCAGTTGTGCTTTGTTCTTCTACAGCGATGACCGGCGTGATATTATCGCAGGGCTCTGGCGGCCCGAGTCGACCACGGTCAAGCCGCTGAATCTGAAAACTGCCTACTCGACTGCTCCGGCAGATGGTTCACGATCCTCCGACGAGACGTCTGGAGTTGTGCTCAACAAGAAAGCTATTCTGAACGAGATTGTCCGACTTGGAGGCTCCCTTGTGCAGCGCGTTGAGTATGGATCTCACTAACATTGCAAGGGACAGGGAAAAATATCTTCTACATAGATGTAATGCAATAATTTCATCATTATTATCATTTGTATTGTTATTTCATATTTCATTTCATCTATTGTTTCTCCCTTCCGAAATTATATTAGAAATCCATAGTAGCCAACTTTCACTCTTCAATTTTTCAAGGCCTTTGCCTGTTTCGTAACTTTCCCGGGCAGTTTTTGCGTCGAAAACGAGCAGTATTTATCCTTGATGGAGACAACTTCATAGGTGCCTTCGTCAGAAACTTTGACTGTCTTTTTGTAATCATAAGACACGTCGTGCTTGATATCAAGGATTTCCGGTTTTTCTCCTTTCTTAGGATTCGACGTTCGTGTGTACCTGGCAAAGAATGCATCAGCGATACGAACGCCACGTGGAGAAAGAGACATAAGAAAAAAAAAAAAAAGAAAAATATGATGAACGCTTGTGGGAACTTACGTGAATTCGAAAGGTGGAGTACCCCAAAACTCAAAGTTCATCTCCGCTTCTCCGCCTTCGTGTATATCAACAATGCTCTCACGGCCCCTGCTGATCCTGACGCTGGGCATTTCGTGTATCGTCTTGCTTATGTTCTTGCGGGCTTGGCAACGGCCGCTGGCGCCATCACTCACGGCGTTGATGGTGAACTGACCAGGTTTCTCGGCAATGCGCCGGAAGGTGGTGGACGGCGAAACCGCCCTTTTCTCGACGCCTTCGAATGTGTAAAATACTTCAAAGGGTGCGTGTCCGGACAGCGAGAAGGAGAGGCGCTCTCCGACACAGTAATCGGTCTGAGATTCGAGAGGAATGATGGTCGGGACGTCCGAGACGGCGACCCGAACGGTAGAAGAGTCACGGTCAAACGCGCGTTGACATCCACGAGCATCTCCCACCCGGTTGATGCTTACCACATGTTGGCCAAGTTCGAGATGGCGACGCGGGATGGGAAGTTTGTGTTTGTTGCTTGGAATCGGACCAACGCGTACGACTTCGGGTTTCGATTTGGTATGGTGCTTGATCGATATATCGAGGAAGAAGGGTGGTTGGCCCTCGAGGACGATTGGGATCAGCTCATCCCCTTCGCTGTCTTCCTTGCAGAATGCGTAGATGTGGCCGGGAGATTCAAAGCGGGCAGAGGGCAATGCGTTTACTGTCTGCGCAACTTTGACCGAGTAGCCTCGCTTTGGGTCGAAATCATACAGACTGTCGGAGACATCGGTGATTTCGTATAGATGCTCTCCAGGCTTCCTTGTGTCAAGGACGAGTGACGCAATACTGGAGGCACTCTTTAGGTTATGTGCTTTAACCTCAGGTGCTCCATGGGCGCGGCTCTGACGGTGCTCATATTTGACGTTGAAAGGTGGTCTACCCGACAGTTTGAGTTCCACAATATCGTCGTCGCCCTGGCAGACACTGCGTTGCATGGTGTCATCCCCAACCCCGGTACGACCCGACACCGAGACCGTAGGTCGTGGGAGCCAGTCGACTTCGAAGACGTTTGCATGTTGATCAATAGTTCCTGGACAGGTCGCATCAAAGACCTCTACAAGCTCATAACGGCCATTTTCGGAAATGGAAATAACACCGTTCTCGTCCCATACACCTGCCTCCATGATCTTGGTTGGGTTTGTATCCATATTGCGATACTTGACTACCCAGGGCGCAGTTCCACTCAGCCTCAGAGGCAGCTTCACTGCAGATTTTTCCAATGCAAGGACAGACCTCTTCTTGTCGATAAGACCAAATGCGGCAGAGGGTTTCTTTGGACGAACTTGGATAGTATAGTCGTCTTTCAGAGCTCGTTTGCAACCGGATCTGTCGGTAACACTGGTCAAGGAGAGCACATGCTCACCGCCACTAAGTAGCGGCCCGGTAATGATGGAGGCTATTGTTCCATGGCTTTCCAGTTCGTGTTTGGTTTTCTTGCCATTGTGGGTGATCTCGTATTGCAACGTCCACGGGGATTCGCCGACAAAGGACACGTCGACGGAAACTGATTCTCCAAAGCAAGTCCGCTCTGTCTTCTTGGAGAGCAGGAATTTCGCCGAAGCCGGGGGCTTCACGTCTTGTTCCAATGCCGGGGCTTTGTCTTTCAGAGATCGGGCAGGATAAACACTGTCGGCGATGTCTATGAATCTGTAGCGATATTTCCCGGCTTTGGACGGGGTGAGATCCAAGCTTCCCCGAAGTCCATCCACCTGGATAGTGTGGTGTTTCACATCTTGCTCACTCTCGGTGGTATATCGCAAAGTGAACGGTGGAGTCCCGACGAGGTCAAGATCGACTAAGAGACCGACGGAATTGTTAGCGCACTTGTCAAAGATCTTTTCATAACGGACAGCCAATTCTGGTTCGGGAGGATTATAAAGTAGACAACTTGACGGCTCCAAAATCTCTCCTGCACAGTAACGACTCGACACCGAATCGATGGAGTACCATCCTGGTTCTTTGATCTTCGGCCGATGGTCCAGGCTCTTCAATGACAGATGATTTGGCTTCGTGAGGCTGCCGGCTAGTTCAGAGCTACCGTCGATAGAGTATGAGTAGGCTATCTGAAGAGGCGTATCACCACTGTAATCTCTTCCAGTGGAGTGGAAATGGAGGGGCAGCTCTATGGAATCTCCCTTTGCAACCTGGAGAACTTTTTGCGCATTGCAGCCAACCAAGGAAAGACGTGGCCGTTCATGGACTGAGAGCTGATGTGATTGGAAAGTTCCCTTGCCTGATGCACGATCAGTGACGTCGTAAAGGCCCGAGTAGTTCGCGACGTTGCCATAGGCATCGTGGACCTCTTCGATGGCGTAGATCCATTGTCCGCCAGTGTTCAGAGATTCGTTCAGTGGGATCTGCAACTTCTGGCTCTGCGCCCAGACAGGAATCGGCATTTCGGGATCAACAAGTTGCCCAAAGGGTTTACGGGTCGGGACCAAGGAAGAACTGCCTTCAGAGTGTATGTTCAGAAAGGAGAAGCCCCCGTCGAGCCCATTCACCTTTCGGACATACTTGATCTTGAGGGGAGGCGCGCCCTCTACCTCAAGGATAATATCCGACAAATCTCCCTTGCATCTGTCGGTACGAGTGTTGATAGGGCTAGCCTTGGGACAGACCGGGATCAGTGCATCCGACGACTTTATTTGAACCTCCAAATTGGACTCGTCGACCACTCGGCTTAGACGATAAATGCCGGGCTTCTTCACCGGGAGCTGCAGGTCCCCATCTGCTGGAGATGCCGGCTGTTTCTTGCGCAATTGTTTCAATTGCTTGTTGGAGAAGGTGATAGTACTATTTTCGCCAGTGTACAGGTCAAAGTGTAGGATGTCGACTGCAATCGGCGTAGATTGGTTGATGCGGATTGGGAGGGTGATAGACTGCGGCTGTGTGCCTAGGCACAAAGGTATGCGGTCCGGGTTCAGGATGGCGGACCTAAACGACTGTATTAGCGATGCTTCCGGAAGCCACGGACATGAGGCAAAAGACTAACCCTTCGGGAAGAATATGTATGATTTGTTTTCCTAATATCAACGAGGCATTGTGAATTATATCGGCAGGCTTCACGCTGCGCTCCGAGATGGATAATTCGCGATCGTAAAAGGACTTCAACAGGACAGTGGCCCAGGCTCCGATAGGTAACTTGAAGATAGTCAGTCAAGGAAGCGTAGCTTTCAAGAAGAATAAACCGCACCGGAATACGAAACATCAAAAACACATTGACTACTCCATGCAGCAGAAAAATGGTGAGAAAGGTCGGAAACGTCCATTCTAACCAGGGTATCCTCAACGCTTGGATGCCAAACAGGAAAATTCCATCGATGAAGTTCCACTTCAAAAACAGCCACGTCGAATCGAGCTCATCAAAAGCACCCAAGGAATCGTATATCCGCCATGCCCCCAACGCAACGTAGATCGCGGCCACATACAGACGCTGCGTAGGCGCATCCACTACTCGGACTGGAATAAGAGGCCCGCCCGCTTCTGGCGCCGGAGGGGCCCTCGGGCTCCTCATGTTCGCATCCTTCAGTTTGGTGGGATTTGGAGACGAAACATTGCGTGTTCGGCGTTGCGTCTGCGGCGTTTGGGGAAAGGCAGAACGAAGTCGGGGAGTACCATTCATTGCATTTCGTTGCCACTCCCGAGTGCGAGGCTGTACTGTATTTCTAACCTGTACCCTTGATATAGATAAGAGATGAGCGATCTATGAACGAAAACCTCGTGGTGAGTGCCCCGCGTCGCGTACAGAATGAAAGCAAGCTTCGTTTTCGTTCCGCGCGGAGTCGTTTCGAAAAGGAAGTGGAAAATCTATTCTCGCTTGCCTGCAGCAGAGAGTGTGAGCTGGAGCTGTTGAAATTTCAAACAGCCGGTATAGCGAGTCGCTCGCTGCTGGTGTCGACAGCGCAGGAGTCAGGTCAGCAGAGACATCAAAACGGTCGCGTTCTCTTTTCCTCCAAAGTCAATAGTAGTTGGAAGTTTTGGTGAGCGGAACCAAAGTCGAGAGCTCCGTCAGGCGCGTCCCAGCTTCAGCCAATCACGGGCCGGGTCCGGTTCCCATGTCACGGCTCAGGACGTCTGCTTGTTTGTCCCAGCTGAACCACTCTTTGACCTTCTTTGAGACTCTTCCAGGTTTTGCCTCTGTCGCAGGGGGGCATGAATTCATATTTGCACCACGCATTCGAGTGGCCTTTCTGAGGCGGACATTGGACGATGGGGGTCCGAAGACGCCCACCACGTATCGAGACAAATCAAGATGCGGATACCCAAGACAACAGTGAGCCTCCTGGGCTTCCTGATATGCAGAAATGGAACGGATTTTGCGAGGTTGAGTCTGAACCAGTAAGCCCATAGTCACTGCAAATGAAACGATGCGAGCCGGAGGCAGCTAACTGTTTCCAAGGCCCTGTTCAACGTCATGCTTCGCGAGTTTGGCGTCGAAGGAGTCAAAGTGCAGGAAGTGGTGTCGCTAGATAAGGATATTATGGATTTATTGCCGTACGTTTATCTGTAATGGTCTTGCTTTCCGTGTTATTTTCTCACTTGCGCCACAGGCGACCGGTTTACGGTCTTATTTTTTTGTTTCACTGGAAAGAAGACAGCTTTGTAAACCAGGAAGCGAGTTGTCCGGAAGGGCTCTGGTTTGCTAACCAAGTAGGTGTCCGTCTGGTCGTGTCGCCATGGGAACTATATTGATTCGTGACTAGACAGCGAGCAATGCCTGCGCCACTGTAGCCTTGCTGAACATCATCAACAATGTCGAGGGCATTCACCTAGGGGACCATCTGTCCAGCTTCAGGGAATTCACGATGCCATTTACACCCGCGCTCAGGGGGGATGCAGTGGCTAATTTTGAGTTTATTAAACGGATACACAATTCTTTTGGACGGTATGGTTTGAACGCTCCTTTGTTGTGTAGTTCCGCTAACACCATCTACAGTCCTATGGATGCTTTGAACTCGGACCTTCAGCTCAAACACGAGGCAACCAGGGGAACGGCCAAGAGCAAGAAGGATGACGACAGCTCGTCCCTCGAGACAGGCTTTCATTTTATTGCATTTGTTCCTGCACAGGGACGGGTTTGGAAGTTTGACGGCCTGGAGCGGCAGCCCCACGATCTTGGTGAGTCGGGCTTGTGGTTGTTACCTATGCACGCACTGTGGCTGATGCCAAGACAAGCGCCTTATACGGGGGACAATTGGTTAGACGAGGTACGGAGTCACCTTGTCAGCAGGATTATGGAATATGAGGGGGGCAGTATTGAGTTTTCAGTCCTGAGCCTCGTGCGAGACCCCCTGAAAGACTACCTCGAGCGATTCGCTGTCAATGTGAAGCGACTACAGACACTACATCCTCGGGTCGCAATACAGACCAACGGAAGGGGAGAAAAGCTCTCTGACTTTGTGATTCTCGGGGCGAAGCCGGAGTTTGGTTTGACACAGGAAATCCTGAGTCTTGTAGAGGATCCGACTGGAGAGACCAGCGGGTACGGAGCATACAGCAATGAGGAAGTCTCCGATAGGTACTCTCGTCTAGTAGACGAGCAGCAGGCGATATTAGGCCATATCGGCGAGGAACTACAATCGCGGCAGATGGATGATGCATACGCGGAGGGGACGCGACACGATTATTCGGCCGCCGTGGAGTATTGGGCGCGGGCGCTGATACGGAAGAACGTGCTGGCCGAGTTGATTAGTTAATGATACCCATGCGTGTATTCTACTATGGACACATCCCTTTGAGACTCTTTTTTGGTGAATGAAACTGTCCATTCAAAGTAGCTTAAATATTGGGGGGGGGGGGTATTGTATATTGTGTCCATATTGACTAATGTCGCCATGCCCTCGGCGGTGTTCGTCGACGTCGTATGTCGAGGGAGAGGGGGGAATATATATATATATATATATATCCGCACCACGCAAGCCCTTACACCCGTTTGACTTTAAGATATTGACAGACCCTCAACAGCCGCATAGTCACAACCTGTCAATTAATTATCTTCACGGTTTACTTGGGTCACCTAATGCGCACATCATACACAGAAGCATGCCATCTTCAGCGGTCGCACGTCAAATGAACGCGCCGGTAACAACATCCACCACTGCCTGAATTGCACACACAGCATCATCACCTGCAAGCACCTCGGCACATGCCGCAGAAAAGAGACATTGACCGGCAGCCATGGATCCGGACAACGAGTTTGAGATTGACACCATGATCCTAGACTACATGTGCAGCAAGGCCATACTCGAAACAATCACCAAGCGAGCAGAAGAATTGGCGCGACGCCCGCCGATCGAAGAGACGAATATTTTGACTCTGTTTGACAGTGCGCATGCCCCTTTGTCTACTCTTACCATGTTGCAAACAAGGAAACCCATTTTCTTGAGGAGGACCTGATATATATCTATACAAAAGAAATGGCACGTTCAAATCCTGATGATGACATATGTTTATCTAGCATGGAAAACCCTCGCATCCGCCAAACACGCGCAGAGACAAATCTCGCACGACCTGCAGACGAAGCTGCAACTGATCACTGTCGCGGTGCAGTTTGTTTACCGACTGCGCAACTCCAGATGGCGCGCGCCACGCGACGCAGAAAACAAGAATGAAAACACGAGTACCGCAACAGCAACGGTGCCAAATACAGACTTGGTCGAATTGCTCGACAGTCTCGAGATCCCCGCGCCGGAACGCGCACCCGACAGTCAGCAGATAACGACGCTGCTCGACATCCTCCCGGACCTCGCAAAGCTCTGCGCGCTGTTGTCAGACGAGATTCTGCCGCTGGACAGTCGCATGCAGTTCGCGGCCAGATTCATGCTGCAATGCGTCATTGAGCAATACGCCGTGTTCGGCCACGCGTCGGCTGGTCTGATCGAGCATGCATTTTCTTCCTCGTGGTGGAACCCCAAAGGCGCAGAGGACGAGTGGTCCGCGGTGCGATCAGCATATCTCGCCATACTCCAGCACGACGATGATGACCATGACGACGACATCGACGGCGTAACAGGAGATAGTGATGAGCAGCTGTTGGCAAAGCGCATTGCGTGGTTGGCGCATCAGTTCCCGGCGTTCGAGTTCGAGGCAACGGTGACTGCGCATCTGCGCGAGATTTTGGATAGGCTGGAAACGCCATTGCTGGTCAAGCTGGAGACGGGTCAGTTGGGCGACTGGGATCCTATGCGGTTTACCCTGCTTCCGCGCCTGTCGTGATCATAGCCAGGACTGGCTGGCAGTTAATCAAGGGAGATGGCCGATGAGCATGGAATAATGTTTATTAATTTGATAATGATTGATGCACCCCATTTCTACAACCGGACTTGTGAATGCGTATTTAAATAGGAACATATTTCTACAGATATCCACTCTAATAGACATAGAAAACACACAACATACACACGCCATGTCCAAGCCAGAATGGTCAAGATTATCATCGCGGTCTTTGCCATCGTTCTTGCCTGGAATGAGCATGCATGCAGCCAAAACGAACGGACTTAACCCAACAGCATCCGTCGGGGATCTTCGATGTACTCCTTGACCTGGGCCAGAGTCAGTAACGATGGCTTGAGACCATGTGGTACGGGGCAGACCAACCTTGACAAGGAATGTGACTGCTTCTCGGCCGTCGAGAAGACGGTGATCGTAGGTCAGGGCCAGATACATCATCTACAAGGCAGGTTAGCTGGCGGACGAGCAAAACTGGAGGTTGCACCAACCGGCCGGATCTCGATCTTTCCATTGACTACCACAGGCTTGTCCTTGATGGCGTGCAGTCCGAGAACAGCTGTCCCACGTCAGTCAGTCACTCCATTAGATCAGACAATGCAGGCAGGATGCGTACCAGTCTGAGGCAAATTGATGATAGGCGTGCCCATGAGCGAGCCAAAGACGCCGCCCTGTGATCCGTAATGTTAGTGAGGTGCTTCGTTCAGGAAGCAAGACCCGAGACTCACGTTGCTAATTGTGAACGTTCCGCCGGCCATGTCCTCAATAGTCAACTTATTGTCGCGGGCCTAGTTAAACTTGTCAGAATATCCAAACCCAGATCACACCAGCAACAAGATTAAGAAAATACCTTCCGGCCAAGATCGGCAATAGCCTTTTCAATGCCAACCAGATCCATGGCCTCGGCGTTGCGGACAACTGGGGTGACCAGACCCTTCTCGGTTGCGACGGCCACGCTGATGTCCACATAGTCGCGGTACACGATCGTGTCGCCTCCGTTGGGGCCCTCGATGGAGGCGTTCACGGCCGGCAGTTCCTTCATGGCGAGCACGCAGGCGCGGGAGAAGGCGCTCATGAAGCCCAGCTTCACGCCGGTCTTCTTCAGAACGTCATCCTTGTACAGCTTGCGGAATTCCATCAGAGACGACATGTCGACTTCGTTGAACGTGGTCAGCGAAGCGGCGGTGTTCTGGGATTGCTTGAGGCGCTCGGCAATGCGCAACCGCATTCGGTTCATTTTGACCTATAGACCCCGGTTATTAACGCTGCAAAGACCCGCACGCAATTGGAGACGTGAGCACATACGCGACGCTCTTCACGGCTTCCGGCCTTGGCCGGCTCACTGGCCTGAGGTTCCGACGGCTTAGGAGCGGCAGGCTTGGGAGGCTGTTTTTGCTCCTGTTCTTGCTTGGGTGGCTGAGGCTCCTCCTTGGGCTTGGCTGGTGCTTCCGGCTCTGGAGCTTTCTTCTCTTCGGCCTTTGGCTCCGCAGGCTTTTCCTCCTTGGGCTCCTTTGGTGGTTCTGCACTCTTGGAGGCGCCTCCCGAGCCAAGTTCAATCTTGACGAGATCTTGGCCGACGGTCACGGTGTCTTCTTCGTTAACGAGCAATTCCGTGATAGTGCCGGACTCTGGCGCATTGACCGAGACATCGATCTACGGGCGCGAGAGAGGTCAGCCGAGTGATGGAATCAGTATATAAATGAGAGCCTACCTTGTCGGTCTCGATTGTCGCAATCTCTTCGTCCCGCTCGACAAAGTCGCCAACCTCTGCACACCTGGTTTAAGTACCTGCATAGCCGCGGGGTGAAAACAGACAAAGAAAAACGTACGTTTTACAAATTGTTTCAGAGTGCCCTCTGTGATCGACTCGGCCATTTGCGGGACCTTGACCACCGTATCCGCTAAGCATCGATGGTTGTTAGGTATACATGGTACATACGTCACCCGGAACACACAACACAGAGCTGGAACGAACCATAGAAGCGGACCTGTTTCCGTCCGACGCTACTCAGATTTGACTGGACAGAAGACGGGATGCTGTCAGGTAGTAATGCCCCTCGGTTAGCAAGTCCAAGTAACCTAAAGACATAGACAAGACAAGACAACAGCCGGACCCTACCTGTTGAGAAGGCTCAGGGACTTGCGGGAGAGCACAGGAGCTCTTTGCGGGCCCAATGCGCTGGACGACAGAGCGCGCGACGACTGCCAGGCCATGGCCGACCTCTTCGAGCTCAAGGCAGCTCTGCGGAGGCCTTGCTCTGGCAAGCGGACCAAGTGAGACCGGGAGGCCATTGTGGACATCTGGCGGCTGCAAAGATGTGCAGTGCAAGGGAAAAAAGAGTAAACGTCAATGCCTGGAGATTTGCCAACAAGGCAGCGCGTGTGGAGGTACAGGAGGGACAAACACCACAGAGCACAACAACCCGAACAACAACAACAAAAAAAAAAAAATATGAGGGGGTGTGTTATTGGCGTGTGACAGTGCAGAAGAGGACGAGAGGAGAGAGGGAGAGAAGAGAAGAGAGGCGCGGCAAATCTTGGAATGATGAGCTCTTTTTTGGCCAGGGAACCACAGCCGGACAACCGGGGGGCCCTTCTGACGCACCCGTCGAGGTCAAGCCGGAGCCACCCTGCCCCGTCCCGTCGTTACGGCGCTCGACTGCGGCATTTTCTGCAGTTACCACACATCGGCACCTCCAGAGCCATCGCGATCAAACGACGTCAACCCGACCGGGCCTTCTCTCGCTGTTGTGACAACGCCAGCTTTATTTTTCTCTTGTCTTTCTTTCTTTGATTGTTGCACAGCCGACTTCGTGGGGTGAGTCTTGCTGAAGTCTTGCTTCCAGCAAACTAGCTGGTCTGGTGGTGTTCGCTGACAAGTCCATCCGATGCACAAACAGCTGTCGTTATCTTGACGCGCACCATGTCGCTCCAACCTGCTGCGTATGTTCTGGGACTATAAGTTCGCGGCTACGGTCCGGCTAACATGCCCTCAGGTCATTGTACCGCCGGTGCTTGAAGCTGTCCCTCGACTGGGCTGTGCATCGACACCTCTGGCGCGGCCAGGCCGTGTACATTCGATCGCTCTTTGACGCCAATCGGGACGTCCGAGACCCTCGCAAGCAAAAGGTAGCCGCAATCTGATCCGCTGGAGAGCCCTTGTGACAGGAAATTGGAAAGGAGGATGAGAGAGAGAGAGAGAGAGGGAGAGAGAGATTCTGTGGCTAAGACGATGAGACAGACGCTGCTTCGCGAGACAGAGAAACTCCTGGAGACCTGGAAACACCCGGATCCATACCGTGCCCCCACGGCCCCTGGAGGTATACATTTTGAACTTTTATATGGCCGGACTGATAAGATCTCGTTTTGCTGACTGGTTACCTTGCAGGCTCGAAATACGAACGAAACCTGCCGGCGCGCCCATTGCCCTGTAAGCTACTATGATTGCTATATATCTTCCCAGTCGCCCCGCCGTCTTCGACTGCACTGTTCGCTAACCACGTACTTTTTTCCTAGACGCCGATGCACCTGGTCCTCACTGATAGACGAGTTTGTAATATAGCAAAGAGATATCAAATTGCCTGTTTCACCATTTATACCGTCCATTATTCTGCGTTCCTAAAATATAGCGAAACCGAAGAATCCATATAAAGAATCCCCGAAGCTGGAGAACAGTTCCATGTTACCGACAATAGCAAAATCTTAACAGTGAATAAAGCTCAGAGTAGTTGTATTTAAGGGCTAATTTATGATCGCGCCGTATTAAGCGCGAATACACTCCCTCGAGCTGCCAGCAGAGACCATGTCCGTGGACATAATGTACAACCGTGTAAAAAATAGAAAAGCAAAAACAAGAGCCATGAATGTGTCCCGTCCAGAACCCCATTACCTCGTCAATAATCCAAACCACGCCGAAACGAAAAGAAAAAAGAAACTAAGAAAAAGAGACCGTTTACAATTCTTGACTGGGGTTCTTCCCGGCCTTGGGAGTCTTCTTGGGGAGCAGGTCTGCGACGCGTTAGCAATTCGGAACTGATATACAATCAACAAGGGCTGAAAACGTACTCTGGTGAATGTTGGGGAGGACACCACCCTGGGCAATGGTGACGTGGCCCAGAAGCTTGTTCAACTCCTCATCGTTACGGATGGCGAGCTGCAGATGACGGGGAATGATACGGGTCTTCTTGTTGTCACGAGCGGCGTTTCCAGCCAACTCGAGAATTTCGGCAGCGAGGTACTCAAGAACGGCAGCCAAGTAGACGGGAGCACCTGAAAGCCCAACGTTAGCACGCCAACAATCAGGAAACGCGTCGGAAAAGGAACCCGGGAAAGCTTACCGGCACCAACGCGCTGGGCGTAGTTGCCCTTGCGCAACAGACGGTGAACACGACCGACGGGGAAGGCGAGACCGGCCTTGGACGAACGCCTATAGTGGTCTCGTTAGTACACAAGTGACAGAAACAATCAAGTCGCGCGAGTAGAGAGTAATCACGTACGATTGCGAGTTCTTGCTGCCGCTGGCCTTGCCACCAGATTTGCCTCCAGTCATTTTGATGGATTAGGGTGTTTTTGTGAAGGGATAAAAATTGGATGGGTTGGTGAAGGAAGCGCGAAGAGTTGGACGCGACTGAGAAGGCGAAGAATGGACGTGAGGGAGAAGATAACGAAGCAAAGAAGAGAGACGGAGAGATGGGCGGGAGTGAGGGAGACGGGGAGAGTCTTATAAGAATGCGGCTTGGGTGACGTGCCCGCCAGCAGCCGCCGTCCAGATCACCTTCTCGCTTAGGTCAGCTGGCCAATCAGCCGCCGGATCAGACGCGTGAACGCGAACAACAACAAGCCCGCCGCGCGCGCTGACTGGTCCGCTGGGCTCCACCCGCCGGCTAGTACGTTACCAGCAGCCGTTACCAGTCATTACGCCGTCGGCGGCGGGGTGGGCAGGTGTGAAGTCCCGCTTAAAGCGCCAACGAGCGGGAATAATCATACAGATCATACAAAGCCGTGACGGTATTGAAATTCTGGCTCCCTGGATCACCCAGCCTTTTCGCAAGCCACTATAAGAGCACACCACTCCCCGGCATCTGCGCAGCCCTCTTCCAAACTCCTGTCTCACTCCACCATCTGTCTACCTTTCCCACCTACTCGCTCTCATATCGCTCTCCATCTCCAACGACTTAATTTAATCCATTTCATCTCACATTCACGATCATCATGCCTCCCAAGACTGCCGAGAAGAAGCCCAGCACTGGTGGCAAGGCCCCAGCTGGCAAGGCTCCTGCTGAGAAGAAGGAGGGCGGCAAGAAGACTGCCGCTGCTGCCTCTGGCGAGAAGAAGAAGCGTGGCAAGACCCGCAAGGAGACCTACTCCTCGTACATCTACAAGGGTATGTTCTCTGGATCTGGAGAACTTGGTTCCGGTTTCGCGCTTGGTTCTTTGTTACTAACGCGTCGCGTTGATAGTCCTTAAGCAAGTTCACCCCGATACTGGTATCTCGACTCGTGCCATGTCGATCCTGAACTCGTTCGTCAATGGTAAGTCGCGTCGGTTTCTCGCATTTGACGCGTCGCATACTGATTTGGCCTTCCCAGATATCTTTGAGCGCGTCGCTACTGAAGCCTCCAAGCTCGCCTCATACAACAAGAAGTCCACCATCTCCTCTCGGGAAATCCAGACCTCAGTGCGTCTGATCCTGCCCGGTGAATTGGCCAAGCACGCCGTTTCGGAAGGAACAAAGGCTGTGACCAAGTACTCTTCGTCTGCCAAATAGACGGATCGTTGACGTCTTTGCTTTGCTGTTTTTTTCGCCTTATTTCTATTTGTACTTTTTAGCTGCTTCGGGCTGCCAAATCGAGGCAGCGGGTCTGGGTGTTCGTGGGTTTCTAATGCGTCATGGGATGGTTCTTTTTTCTTATACTTGGCCGGATGAAATTTTACGGTTGCAGTTCTCATGTGGTGAATCGGGTATCATACCGCGGGATTGGGCTTGATCGGACAGTCTCACTCTAGAAATTCAACACAAACTTCAGTGCACATTTTATCATTTATTTCCTGTCTGTTTCTGTGTATAAGTGCGCGTAGAGATCGCGTCTATTCATCTTCTAACTCGCTATCGTCCAGTGCCTCGACCTCGTCCAGCGCAGTTGGCCGTTCATGCGACGGGCTGGGTGCCGTCTCCGAGACGGCGTGAACGTGGACAATCGCCTTTCCGCTTTCAAGGGGCGTCTGAATGCGTCTTTTCCAATCGACCCAGTCATCCTCGTTCTGGATGAGGAATCCGAGAAGCATACTGGGGTCCATATCGTCGATGTGCAACCGCCGGAGCCTGCGGGTATGGTAGCTATCCAGCTCTTCTGCCGTGTACGGGTGCCCTTTTTCCCGGGGCGGCAGCGCAGGTCGAGTGTGGTGGGGGTCAAGGTAGAAGAAATACGGGTGCTGGACGCCGACAAAGTAGTGGGATGCTGACGGGCGGCCCCTATATATCAGTCCAGCATTGTCAGCGCGTTACGTGATCGAAGACCGCGACAACATAGAAGAATGACAAGAGTAATAGAACAGACCCTGCGATGCCTATCGACTGCGGCATCTGCAACACCTCCTCGAGACTCCTGCGATACACCGGGGTGACGCGGTCAATTCCAAGTCTGATGCCGAGGAGAATCACGGTTGGCCGCATGTGGCCGGTCCGGTCGAGCGCAACTGCTTTGAATCGGTCTTCGTAGACGTCTGAGCTATCGTTGGTCACGTAGACATTCAGCCCCGCGGCCGGGTGCTCTTGACAGAGAGCCCTGTTAGTTTTGCACAGGTCAGTATTGTTGTAGACTAGGCTTTCGAGACCAGGTGAGGTTCGTTTCCGTACTCGATACATCTAGAGGTCGCAGAGGGTCCAAACCACTCCCCGGGGTGCTTGCCACAGTATAGAGACCCGTGATTGACAAATCGGTGTATGGAAAAGGGCGCGTCGGGCTGGTCTGCGAACATGGCCAGCATCCTGCTTTCGTCTTCCTGCCTTGTCCCCCGGCGCCAGTCTGTATAGCGGTCAGCATCTAGGAACCCCGCGACAATAATCCATGTAAGGCAAAAGATAGCTTCAGTGCCGTACCTCGACCCAGTTGCGAGACAAGTAGAGCGTTGGCAAGCAGACTTTGGCCAGAACGAATCATACAGCCCCAGCCTGTGTCCGACGTGAACCCTTCGGTGAGATGACTTCGCAGCCGAACGCCCAGCGACATTGCCTGCGTCGCATTTTGGTCTTCGGATTTAGGGATGGCCGGAAAGTTGGATCTATATGTCATCCAGATCCTCGACTCGAAATCGTCCAGAAACGCCTTGGGCCAGCCCAGGCTGCTGCCACTGGCCGGGGGCGGCCGCCTTCCTCCCGGCTTGTTGTTAGGGCTCTGGCTGTAATCTGGTTTGGACGGTACTTCGTCCAGCGTCGGGTCATCTTCTCTCTGTGCCTCGTTTCCGGTCGGGTGAGAGTGCCGTGTTGGCTCGTTGTTGGGAGCTGTTGCTGGGTGCTCCAGATAGTCCTCGTCCTGCGTGACGTATTGGTTCCCGAGACACCACATCTGAGAGCCCGGCCCTTCGTCATTCTTGGGCTCCGGGTCCCAGAAATATTGCACGATGCGCTTGTAGCGACCGATATCAATATTGTTCATGGCTGCGGTTGCTTCTGCGGTGGAAGCTCCCGAGCGGTGTGTGTCAGCCGGCGTTGGAGGAGGTGATTATGCTGTTGATGATGCGGGGTGGTTTTATCGATGCGGAGGCTGGTCTATATATATATATATATATATTCCCCGGGTGACTGTTGTCAAGACAAGTGAGCGTCCAGATGTTATCCGACAATATCAAGTACACATCGAGAGCCCCTAACCATGAAAAGCGAAATGAAAAATCCCCTACGCAGAGATAAAACACATCCACTTCACCTTGTCCTGACTGCACGAGCTTATGCAGCGAGGTCGATGGATCATGAGGAACGAGAGCACGCGGACGAGCCTCAGGCAGCACCCGAGCGAGCCAGTTGCGGTCCAGGGCGACCGATAAGATAAGAGCTTACCCTACCCAGCAGTCGAGCACTTGTTAAAGAGCCAGTATGCAACAGCAGCACAACGTGAGTTCCGACCCAATATTACGGAAATCAGGAAAATAGTCAAAAGCTCTGTACGTTTAGAACACCCCGCGTTTTCCTCTTCGTTTTCCTATACCTTCGATCTACATTCGGTCATTTTGTTGAGCGCTTCCTTTCACCGACGCTTGTTGACCAATCAGAAGCATTGAAACCGACGCGCTCAGCTATTTGCCCACGCGTGGCGCCACAGCGCTGCCTCGCCACTGCTACAGTCAACCGGTTTCTTGTCCCCCATCTTCTTTCGATCATGTCTTTGGATGTTCGATCGCCAGCGTGCTCGAACGTGTATGTTGATGTTGAGAATTGCACTGGTCATGCCAAGCGGGACCTGTCGGTTTCAGTTGGAAAGGTGAGTAAACGATGGTCTCGCAGACTCACTGGAGGCTAGCTACGCAGCGGGCTCTTTGGCTGACAGGGACTAACCAGTCTTTGTCGTCTCTCTATCTTTATGTCCGCGTCGTCGGTGTACATCGGCGTGGCGACGTGGTCCTGAAAAGGATTCTCTCTTGAAAACAAAAAGGCGCAAAATGTCAGCCCTACTCCTTCATATTTCAAGCCTCGCGTCCCAGTCCAAATTGATATCCCGCATGGAAAACTACGCCTGGCTATCGAGCTCACAGCAAATAGGTATAGCGCGCGCTAACCGCGACAATGGGCGGAGGCAGCGCTATTCCCGAGTCACACGACCGAGGGGAGAGCCTCGATGACCCCTCAGCCTGCTCGTATGTCGCGTTTGCAGGCAAGGAGGACTCAGACGAGCACAATAGAAATGCAGACGATGTCCTTTATGGTATATACGATCGACTGATGGATCCACTGTCACTGACATCAAGTATCATCGCTGTTGTCGGGCTTGCGACAACCACTGCCACAGTTTTGACCAGGGTCGTTAAAGCCTTCAACGACGCACCCAGCGAAATACACGCTCTCAACAATGAAATCAACGATATCCAGGCCATCCTCATGGCACTCGAGGAAACAATGACCCAGAAGCAAGGATCAGCCGGGTCTGGCGAACAGAACAAGAGCGGCCCCGGTGCGCTCCTCAAGATCCATTTGCAGAATACCACCGAGGTTCTAGACAAGCTCAACCAACTCCTAACAGCTGGACTACAAAGACAAAACTCGTCACAGCTACGCGTCTGGTGGGTTCGGAACAAATCTCGTGCCAGAACCCTGCAAAGCGAGATTCGTAATGCTCGTACAAATCTGCAGACCTCCCTGTGCTTGGTCAACTAGTGAGTAGAGTACTCATTACTTCCACTGTCAAGCAACGTCCGTGACTGATCATCCAAGCGCTACGAGTAACCGTGTCGAACTCGTCGTGAAGGAGATTTTGGTGGGCCAGCAAAGAATCGTACCGGACAATACAGTCACGGTCACCTCCCAGGACCGCAAACCGACACCCAGCGCAACAGAGACGGGTGGAACAAGAGCGGACCCAGACACGGTCGCAATCCGCACATCTGCTCTCGGATCAACCTCAAGCGGAACCAGAGCAAATGCTTGTCAAAGGTGGTGCAATTGTATATGCCATAAGAAAAACTATCTGAGATTTTCGACCCCGCTACGATTCGTGATTGGCTCGTTGTTTGTCGGCTACTCGGGTTTCCCAGTGAATACACCAGCATGTAACCAGCACTCATGCAAAAGACGGTCGATACCTTCTCTTGACCTGACGTATTATTTTCCGAGTTGGTTTTTGACAAGATGTATCGTTTCGTCCTTGAAAGTGGTTCCACTCGCCGGCCCCGAACTTATTTTACGCATGCCTCGACTTATTACTTGGACATCGCCAGAGGCAGAATTATTTCACCTGGCAAAAGCTGGGAATACAAGTGGTATCCAGAATCTCTTTTCGGAAGGAAAGGTTTCACCGTTTGACGTGACGTTTTCATTGGGCGAATCAGCGCTTTTGGTGAGTTTACTCTGCTCTAGACCTTACGTGCTTCATTGGGAGAGCCGCGGTCTGATCGCTTCCTGCATAGTTTGCGACCACATTTGGACGCTTTGATACATGCAAGTTTCTCCTTGATAATGGTGCCGACAAGTTTTTGGCCAACAAGCATGAAATGCATGTACCCCTCTAGCTTTCTCTTTTCGAGAAACTCTGAACACCCTGCTTACACATGTTAAAATGAATAGTGCACCAATAGACGTTGCATGGCAATGGATCTTCAGCGGCCGATTAGACCAGGAAACTAGCTGGGCAGCTAGAGAACTATTTCACGATGACTCGTACTTCGAGACCATGGAACTTACAGTCACCCACAAGATCGTCCTGGACGTGGTACCTTACAAAAAGAACCTTGATGAAGAGCTGCAGGTCTCAACCGCAGACATCAACGTTGTTGACCGGACCGGTAGGAGCCCCTTGGCGTGGGCTGCTATCAGAGGGGATGTCGCGAGTCTTACCACGCTGCTGAAGTATGGCGCCCAGACGTGGTCGCCCGATAAATCCGGGTACCATCCCATCCATCACGCTGTGACGAATGGATCTGCAGCTTGTGTGCGGATTCTGCTGGATTACGGAGCGGCCCGGGATGCTCCAAATGCGGTAGGGCAAACGCCGCTCCATATTGCGGCGTCGAGGAATCAATTGGAATGTATGAGAATAATTATAGGCGCTGCCACTGATGCTAAGAGCTCTGATGCTCATGTTGGTAGTGTTGGTATCAGCCGGACTCAAATCGTCAACGGCGGAGACCATGAGATGGAGACTCCACTTATGTATGCCGCGCGCAACAAGCATATGGACGCAGCAAAACTTTTGCTCGAGTATGGTGCCGATATCAACGCCAAAACAATTTGGGGATTAACGACTGTTGATCTGTGTGTCCGGTACAACTGCCACCGGATGTTGAGCTTCCTCTTGACTGAGGCGGACAACGATGGACATGACCCGTACGACTACACCTCTCACGACATCTCTGGACAAGGACTTCTGCACCAGGCTGCCAGGGATGGCAGTATTGAAGTTATCAAGGTGCTTCTCCGTATTCATGAGATGGATAAAGCGCTACTGGACATCCGCCACAAAGACTGCTTCGGGAAGACAGCCATGGACTACGCATTGCACAGGGGACAACAGCAGATTTGCGATCTCTTCGGGGCGTTCTGTGTCTAATGTAGGGCTTAGTGGACACAATATTCGTCCTGTTAAATAACGTGTGGCAAGGAAATATACCAAAAAGATTTTGGCTTTGTAGAGTAGCCACTAGTTAAATACTCAACTTGGCATAGTTTGTTATCGTTGGGCGATGACTAAGGCGGCGATAGATAAGACCGTTATCGGGATAAGTTCTCTTGTTCCTAACTTTAGACAACCACCTTTGGAGTGTCGACACACAACATCCCTGAACCGCTTGCAACTTCGGACACGCGACAACGCGACCTCGGATAGACCCGGCATATTTCGCGAGCTCAGATTATATTGAACACCGAGAATTACTAGTGGCACGAGTATGTTGTGTGGACCGCCACCCCGTTAAAGACACTCGGCAACTCGAAAGACTCAAGAAAGATCCTGTGGGAGGCAGGCATCGCGGACCAGCGAGACAGACGATGCATCTTTTTACAGCTGACAGCATGGCTCATGATGCCGCCACAACGGCCGAAACCCTGTTCTTCACCGATGTGGACGGCGAGGACCCAAACCTAAACGCGACCGACACAGTCGACTATACCCCGCCCAACGCAGGAATGTCCAGCATGATCGACAGCAGCGAGGACGAGGTCATATTCAATGGGCGGGGTGGGCAGCCTCGATCGACAGGAACCAGACTTCATGATGACCGCGTGCGTGCAAACGACGTCTCGACATCAGTGCAGGTTAGAACAATCGAGGAAAACACCCTGGTTGCCAACGCGCCCTTCACCACTAGAGAAACAATCGAAACAATGGACCACGCGCCAATAACACTGCGGGGGGTATCCGGCGCTCAGAAGAAAAAGAGACAACCGCGTCACCGCTTCCAGCAGGCTTTCTTCGCGCGAAATGACGATGCAGCGATATTGGCCGATTACGTCGAGAACATGGACTCCCAATATACTTTGCCCGACTCATCCACGAGTGATGATACGTCTGCCGAGCAGTCAGAGCAGTCAGACGAGGAGGAAGCTGAAAGAGACAAATCAAGTAGGGCGACGGCCCTGAAACAGAGACACCGAGGCCATTCCGTATTCGATCAGATCAACAACGCGCTGGCCGTCGAAGAAGAGGCAACGATGGGATTCCAGGGGGACTCCTCAGACGATGAGGCTAACGACAGTGATGTGTCGATATCTCTGAGTGATCTCGTATCGTTTTCTCAACGGCAACCCCCCCGAGTCTCTCGAGCGAGAGACATGACCAAAAGGTTACCTCGAACGAACGCATATGACGACTTTCTTGACTATGGGAATTTTGCCGATTTTGATATCATGGACCTAGAACGGGATAGTCTCCATCGAAAGAAAAAGAAGAAGAAGGGCCGCAAACTTGATTTCGACCTTAGCGACAGTGATCTTGAGATGCAGTTACAGGAAGGGTGGGAGAATGACAGGATAAAAAAGAAAGCCAAGAAGCAGGAAAGAGAAAAACTCCGTGCCCAGGGCCTATTAGGAAAACGGTCGAAACTGCCACCCCAAAATGGTACAGGTATCACCATGGAGGAAGTCAAGACGCAGGTCAAAAGCTTCCTCCTGTCTTCTGCTGATACGTATGTATTTGTTCACACCACTGTTTTGACGGGACCATACTGACTATTTCTGGTAGTCTGGATCTGCCACCCATGGACAAGAAGCAGAGAAGGCTGGTGCATGAACTTGCCAATGCCGTGTCGCTCAAGTCGCAATCGAGAGGAAAAGGGTCTACCAGGTACCCGGTCATGTACAAGACCGTCAGGACTCCCAATTTCAACGGCAAACACATTGTGAAGCTCGATAAGATCCTGTCTCAACCACGGTTCGTCAGACAAGGGAACATGCGGGCGCGCCATCATGATGGCGAGCCAGGGAAAGCGAAGAAGAATACACACCGTGGCAAAGGTAATAACAATATCGGATATCTCGATGGAGATATCGTCGGAGGCGCTGCCCCAGAAATCGGAGCCAACAACAGGGGCCGCGCCATGTTGGAAAAGATGGGCTGGAGCTCTGGGACAGCTCTGGGTGCTACGAACAACAAGGGCATTCTACAACCAGTAACGCAAGTGATGAAGAATTCCCGTGCAGGTCTGGGCTAGAATGTACTGTTTCTGTTCTTACTATCTTTTTTTTTTTTTTTTTTCCGTTTTTTTCTTACCAGATGAGCCGGAGCGTGGTGCATCTAGACGGTCTCTATTGTAGACATAGAATTTAGAACTGATTTTCTATTTTTTCTTGCCCTTCTTCTTTTGCATAGGCTGTACTTTTGCCACTGGCTGAGCATGTCCCTCCTCTCTTATATGGGCAAACAGCTGCGTTCGAGAAGAGAACACTTCATGGCATTGCGAGCAGGTATTCTGGGACTTCGATGCCTGTGCAGCAGCAGCAGCGGCAGCCTTCTTGGCTCTTTTCTGTTTAGCTTTCCCTAATTTCGGGGTAGTTGTGTCTATATTGCTGTCAGACAATTGCGTCTGTTCGGCATCCAAAGCTTCCGCCTCGGGATCTTGTCGATGTATAGGGTCACCGTTTATTCTAGATTGCACTTCTTCCCGAGCCGTATAATCCCCATCCTCTCCCTCCGAAGCAGACGACGACATGGTCACGGATTCTGGATCGGAATGGTCGTCTGCCTCTTTCGGACTCTGTAGCGACGTTGTTGTATCTTCTGCTACTACTTCTGGCTCGGCAGCACTGGTGGAATCATTTTCAGGTTCCGGGTTCTGCACTTGTGCCCTGGGTGTTTTGTCGTCCAGGTGCAGATGGTCAAAGAGCTGAAGCTCTTCATCTTGGAATCTCATCTCCATGCGGAGCTGCTTGACCGCTTTTGCATGTTTCTTGCTGCGCTCATGCGCCTCGAACTGCTTCTCGCTTTTGAAGGTCTTGTTGCAGACGATGCATTCAAAGTGCTCAACTTCGGATTCGGAGCTGTTGTGGTCCTCGTCGTCTTCGACAACGGCCTCCACCTGGGCCCAGTCGGGCGTGACGTGCTCTTGTAACTTGGCTTGGTTGGCAGCGCGAGACCGGGCAGCCTGGGCAGCGGCAGCCTCGCGCAGCGCGCGTTGTCGCTCGGCCTCGCTCTGCAAATTGGCCTTGTACCGCGGGTCGCGCTTCTTCACGAAGGCGACGAGAGAACGCACTGCGTCGTTGTACTCCCGTATCGCGTCGTCTCGCAGCTTCCGGTTCTCCTTTTCCATCAACCGCCGGATGCGACGGTCGGGCGCTTCGTTCAGCTTGTACGCGTCTTTCCAGGCAAAGGACTTGTTCGTCGAGAAGTTGGCCCACACGGCGTAGAAGGGACGCACCACGTCGTCAAAGGCGTCATCCTTGTGGCCAAAACTGGGGAAATCTTCTGGTTGGACATTCTCCCACCGGCACGCGACCTCTTCGTCGCGGGCGATCTGATCGAAGACGTCCCGCAGGCCGCCGAAGAAACCCTTTGGCGAGTCGGAAAATTCCATGCGAGGGTTGAATTTGAACACCAGGTTCGTGATCTCCGACGTGGTCATGCAATATCCCCCCGACGCATCGCCGGGTGCTCCATTATCACCGGTCAAGACGACGTCTCGGTGCGAATCGTACCATGCTCGTTCTTGCGGATCGGAGAGGACTTCGTATGCGCACTGCACTTCGGCAAACAGTTTGGTGGCCGCCTCTACATTGTTGTAGTTTCTGTCAGGATGTAGCTCTAGTGCTTTTCTTCGATAGGCCTTTTTTATGCTGCAGAACAGGTTGAGAGCCAGTCAGCATCTTTCTTTTTCATCTCTGTGCTCCGAAACGAAGTCGGCTAGACTCACTCTTCCTCTGTTGCGTCGCGTTCAAGATCCAGCAACTGGTAGTAGTCCGCGCGACTTGCGTTGCCATCGTCGGCCGAGCCATCGCCTTGATTGTTGTGATTATTCGTGTTGGTAGACTGGCTCTGACCCATGGTTGGAACGCTGCTGAGGGATTCTCCTTTTCCAGATCATCAATCATCGATCATCAATCATCGTCATGGTGGGGTTGGTTGTATGTAGTCAGGTCATCGCGGGTGGCGGGCCGCGGCCGGAGCTAGTTAGAGCAACACAACTTAAGCTGCATCGACGACAAGCTGCTCGTCGCATTTTGTCTTTTATCCAATTTTCTTGCTTATTGATCTGTCAGTCGACCATCGACCCGAGAATCAGAGTCAGAGTCGAATATCCAGACAGTAAAGAATCGTCACCAAGAAGAGAACAGTCTCCAGGCTTGCGTTCTTTTAGATCGCGCTCGAGTATGCGTGATAGTCTGACTGGGCTTCCCGACGAAGTTCTCCAGCTCATACTGCGATATCTCGACCCGCATGGATGTCTGGCGCTGGAGAGGACTGCCCGCAGGTTCATCAGTGTTGCGAATGAGCCCGCCGTATGGCGCCACTACTGCACGGCGCAGTTTCGCTATTGGGATAGGAAACATGATCTCGAGCACCAATTGAAGCAGCCACCCTCCTCGGTCGACTGGAAAGAGACCTACGTCCAGAGATACCGAGTGGAATGCAAAACCACCAAGACTTTGAATGACATCCTGTCGACCCAATGCGGCCGGATCCAGAAGGTCCAGTCGATCATGGAATTGGGCTACGACGTGAAAGACACTCTGATGCGCCATGCACACGCTGGAAACGACCTAGATGACCACTTGGCTCGGAGGTGCGTGTTGCAGAGATAAGAATCCTTCCACCCCTTACTCCCCTGTACACGGCTGCCTCCTAACTGGGGCTTGCGTCCGGTTTATAGATATTATAGTACGACGATCATGGACTGCCTCAACCGGCATATAGCCATAACCGAATGGGCAAAGGTGAAGAACGGCGAGACCGTGTCTCCCGAGCGCGCTCTTGGATGTTTCGACCTATTTGTTTCCCACGGCCATATTGGGAGCTTGGAAGAGGTATATACACCTTGGAAACTTGGTTGGTTCTGATAGTTCCAAAATGCTAAGATGGGAGTAATGCAGATAAGCCAAATGCTCGAGGATGTGGTGAACGACCTGTCAGCCCGGCATCCGGATCTTGCAAGCGCCTCTCCTCGCGAGAGGGCATGTCATATCGCATCGTTCTTGCGCCGACAGAACTTCACCGGGATCGCTGCTGGTAGAGAGTACCACAATCTTGAACATAATTTCATTGGCTTTGCTCTCAAGGATCCCGAACACAACTCCCTGCCGTTGATCTCAGCTTCAATCTTCTGTTACATTGCGCGGCGCTTTGGCCTCAACGCCCACCCTTGTGGACTTCCCTTCCACGTTCTTGTTATCATTATCCCTGCACCGGGTTTCGATATGGATGGCCGTGCTCTACCTGTTGCTTCGAGCGGGACCGCAGCGGCACCGATGTATCTGGATCCATTTCGGTCCGGGGAGGAGACCTCCACGGCCGACTTGCACAATCAGTTGAGACTTTTGGGGTGGTCACCGACAGAGCATTCCATGCTTCTGGGGGAATCTCAGACGTCGGAGATTGTGTCGCGGTGCGGACGGAACGTCATCAACTCGGTGCGGGTCGTCTTGGGATCAGAGTCCTCAAAGGTGGATGTTGAAAGAGCCAGATACGCGGGTCTCTGGTCGTTTATGCTGTTCAACCCGTATGGACGATTGGTGGATATCCGGCAGCATCTTCTCTGGTTCATGGAGATCTTTGCGTCAGAGTTTCCCTGGGATTGTGATCTGGTGGAGAAACACATCTTGCCGGTGTTTGAAGGGCCCCTGGAGGTCAGGCGCCTTAGGGAAAGCCTTCATGCCATCCGTGCAGCCGATGAGACACCAAGGACTGTTCGACGGCGCGGAGATGTACCAAGAGTCGTCAAATACAGGGTCGGCGATGTTTTCCGCCACCGACGCTATCATTATACGGCAATGATCATAGGCTGGGATCCCGAGTGCGACGCTGGGGAGCATTGGATGAGGCGCATGAATATCGACCAGCTCCAAGCGGGCAGACACCAGAGTTTCTATCATGTACAGTGAGTACTCTTGGCCCCCTTTATAACTCCCTTGGCTTTCTGGTCTTGGGTGACAACTTCACTGACGAAGGATTCTGGCAGTGTCGAGGATAAGAGTGTGCGATATGTTGCAGAAGAAAATATCGAGATTATCAAGCCCACATTATCAGAGCTCCCCGCCAGCCTTCTGGCTATTGCCGGGAAGCATTTCAAGAGATGGGACGACCAAGATAGAAAGTTTGTCAGCAATATACAGGACGAATATCCTGACGGGTGAATGGCCTTTGTCGGCGTATATGATTGTATGAGCGCTTGTAATTATGGATTACATGGCCTTTCTTCTCTTCTCTTTTCTTTTCTTTTTTTAATTCATTGTTTTAATCTTCTTCCTTCCTCTTCCTAGTTTGATCCCAGACAACACAGTAATTACTGAATGGGAAACCAAGAAGCTGAGAAAATGGTCTCTGCACATATAAGTTTCAGTTGGATATACTCTTCATTTCCTTATTCGGATCAAACCTTATTTGTACAGCTCAGTTGGAAGAATTGGGGGCATCGCACTGTACTGTACTCTGCCAACATAGAATGCCTTTAAGGATTCGAGTCAGCAAACTGCGCCAAGCATAACGATCAGGATAATTCTGTTGCCTGCTCATCGCAGAACACAGCATTTCTTGGCCCCTCCCTACGGTTTGTTGGTCCACGTAGCAAAGACGATTTCTCCGGCCGCCGTCGGCCTCTCGATCACAGTATTCCAGTAATAATTCCCCTACACCCCCCCAGCCCGCTCTGGTCCTCCTTGTTGGCCAAGTAAAGAGGGTGTCAAAAGGCACCGAGATCCGCCAAATCGCACGTCCCACCGAGCCAACATGGGGAAAACGTTGCGCTGGTGGCTCGATCTACGTGCCTAAGTGCTGCCCGGGCATTTGTTTTCAAGCTAAAAACTTCCTTGATGCTCCGTTGATCAACCAATAGAACGCACCCAGTGCCTGTTGAGCTCTCGACTCTGACAAAGGATCCGGCATCCCGCAAATAAGTGTGAGCTTTATTTGTTTGTTCTGACATGTCGGATCTGGTGGCGCAGCTTGGCCGCCATTTTCGGAGACTTGCTCTGCGTTGGTGGAGTAGTTCAGCTGCAGTTTTGGCCCTTGAGACTATGTTCCAACGTCAACAGGGGCTTCTTTCAGCGGGCCAGACCGTCGAGAATACTCCAGCGGTGGCAGGGAAACAAAATAGGCGGTACTCGCAATAACGATCTATGCACCGCCTCGAAGAGGACTAGAAACGGCTCGGCTTCTATGTCTGTTAGCTGGCCTCGGGCTGCACCAGACAGCCCTCTCGAAACTTTGCGTCCTTCTTGGTGTTACGATGTTGGGCCAACCGCCCGAAAAACTGTTCTCTGAGGCAGCAACAGTAGTATTGGGTATATTTTGGACTGATTTCTATTCATAGGTCAATAAGTGGTTTGGTCTCACAAGTCATCCATGTGGTCAATCAGAGCTCGTCTCTTGTGAACTGCAACTTGGAGGCGTCTTAACTCAAGAACGTAGGTCCAAAAGGATCCCTCCCTCAAGGTTGATGGAGAGGCTCAATCCTGTCGGGATTCAGCTGTTATATCCAGTTATACGGTCTTGTCGCTTGGTAGAGCTTATTTTGGGTTAGTGCAGTCTGCACTGGGTAACTACCTTGTTGGTAATAACAAGCTGGTCATCTCGTGATGTAGCCTGACTGACCCTGGGTTGGGTGAGTTCTGAAGATCATGATATTGGGATCATCATCTCTAGCAAGGGTGTTCCTGTCCAATGAGCCATGTAGGTCATGTTGTAGCTTGGTCGAGGACAAGTATAAAGAGCCGGTCCTCTCTCGCCTCAGATACACCCACGTCATCCAGGAAACCAAACATCCAAGAGCAAATTACCAAACTGCAAACCGATAAAACAAGCCCTACAGACCGATTCAAAGCTCTCTACCCGAATCATCTCAGAATCTGGCCTTCAAAATGAAGTTCATCAGTGCTCTTGCTGCCTTTGGCCTTCTCAGCGCCGTCTCGGCCACTCAACTCTCTGCCGCCGAAGCAAAAGCCGTGTGTGGTGACCTCGGCGTGATGAGCGCCGGAGAGCTCAAGCTTCCTGAAGGAGTTGATCCCACTGCGATTCGCACATGCAAAGAACATCCCGAGGGTGGAGTTGAGAACAGCCTCGAAAAGCGCGACTGCTGGTTCGGCGGCTCTCCCGTGGGCTGCAGCAAGAATGGATACTGCTACAAGGCCTGTGGACCTGCCGGCTCTGGCGAATGGTGCTGGACAGCTCTCAATGGAGGTTTTGGCGACTGGAAGGTGTGCAATACCGAGTCTGACTGCTCTACACACGATGCATGTGGCGCCGGTGACTGCGATGCCTGCGGATGCAGCTGCTAGACAATAGACGTTGTAAGAGGGGGAATGAAATAGCCTTGTTCTTACATACTCACAACCAAATGATTGATTATACAAGGGGATGAATGCCGACACTGTGTCAAGGTACAATGTACATATATTCAGTATATATCTGAACGAAGACGCATCTTTTTCTGTACGATCGATAAGCCAGGCATAGCTAGATCAGGACCAAGATATTGCTAGTATGTCAATGGCTTTCCTCTTGCCGACTTTCCATGAACGATAGAAATGGGCTGTAGTCATCTAAACATTCGTCGCAGCTTCACCGGTTGTTCCGACGAAACGTGTGCCTAAATAAGTAGATACGATAAAGCTTCCTCTTGTTTTCAACAACGATCATTGCGACATCCATGAAGTCAATATATTCTTCTAACAGCTAAGAAAAACGCTTTTCAATATCCTCTTTTGGCCAGCAGCAGAGAGACAGGCGGTCTATTGGAAACACTTCTAACCACTGTTTCAAATCTCGGTGCCGAACTACCATGGGAAAGATCGAATGGTCTGTGTGTCCTGTATGATATTTATTTTTGACAGCTGTCGTTTTTGTGACTAATTTATGTAATTCAGAAGCATATTTGTTAGGGAGCCGTCAACAAAGTCAATATTCCATTCGCTCCGGTGACTGACAGCACACGTCGCTGACTTGGAGAAGCTAATCGTGACGAGATCTCTCAGCTATGGTCAAAGATAACGTTGTGACACCTAATAAATTACCAGGCCTGGGCGGTTATAGGCATGCTCAATACCACCCTAATAGAGCTACTTATAAGGGAAGCTGTTCTAGAGCCTACGAAAGCGTTACTAGATACCAAGTAACACCGCTACGCTCTAAGGCTGTTAGGACTTCCCCTAGGGCAGCCTATAGTAAAGATACTTTCTATAACGCTTAGAAAGAATAATATCTATATACAGCCTGGAGAATAGCCGATTAGGGATCGAGAGTAGGCGACCCCTATCTACTATAGATTCTAGTCTCTAGGTATAGGTCTAGCACGCAGGCTATAAGAGGCTATATTAATTGATTCTTCTAGAAGCTTTAAATATACTATTAGTAGCGATAATAGATCTAACCTACTAGAATTTAGAGTAAAATTGCCCAAAGCAGCTATATAAATAGCTACTAACCCTCTAAATAATATAAGATATATAGAGCTATACTTAGATGGTTTCTAGCTAGATAATTAATATATAGGCGCTAGGGTAACCTATAAGCTACTAAGTAGTTCCTGGAGAATGCGGCTTATCTTTCTAGATATAGACTTCGAAGTCTTTAATATAGAGCTTGTTAGGGTGGTCGAGGCCCTAGAGTGGGCACTAGTAGAGAATCTTATAGGGTATATTAGAGTATTCCTAGATATATAGACTGCTATAAGCTATCTATAATATATCTATTCTAGTCTAGAGTAGACTCTAATACTGCGTTCGTATAATTTAGCTAGAAACCTACTAGTAACTAGCTATAGAATTATTATATACTAGGTGCCAGACTATAAAGGTATCCCAGGGAACAAGGAAGCCAATAAGGCCGCTAAGAAGGCCGCTAAGAGACCTTCTATAGGTAAATATTTAGGGATCTCCTTAGCGCACGTCTAGTAATTCTATATTAAAGTATATAGAGCCTCTAGGGCCAACTAGCTCACTAAAATACTTATAGAGCGCCCAAACCATATAGACTAAGTCTATCGCCCTCTCTAGGGATGGAAGCTTGACCCTAAGATGGCCACTATATCTAAGTGGCTGGCGCGGCGTTACTACCAGTATAAGATTAGCTATATCCTAATTAATATCTATCTATATCTAATAGATGCCCAGGACTTCAGGGCATACTTAGAGTATTCTAGTGGCACTGAGACAGTTAAGTATATCTTTATAAGCTGCCGCTAGTGGCGCTATTAGTAGGATAGACTATATATAGCTCTTAATAATGTAGGGGTGGAAGCCCTAAAGAAAAGCGAGTGGTGCCCTAAAGTACGCCTATTTAAAGACCCTAAAGCCACTAAAGTATTAATGGACTTTTTAGAGGCAATTAGAGAGCGCGAGGACCACCAATAGATAGTAGAGGAGGCTAATAGGGGGAATAATTGGGGCATAGAGGCCCTAGACGAGGGGGAACGCGAGGGGGAAGGGTAGCGGTGGCCGGGCGGCCCATTACTATAGGCTACGCCCTAACGTCTGGTATTAAGGAGGGGGTTGTGGGCATGCCACCCACTATAAGCCCCCAAATCGTCCTGCGCATATAAGTGGTTTGGGGCGAGGAAAGCGCTAGAATTATTATAACGCTAGGCTCCAATAGGGGGTAGTGGCACTAACTTACAGGGGGTAACCCCTATAAGCTAGGCTACCCCACTCGACACGCTGTCCGTCATAAACCACTGGTTTGGGCATGGACGTTAAGCCTTGATTAAATAATAATAATAATAATAATATAGTCTATAGTGTACTGTGTTAAGTTTATTACTAGGTTTCTTGCTCTGAATATTGAAATTTTTATTTCCTGGTATTCATCATAATATATAGACTCTCTCCCCCTTTTTGAGGATAGATGCGTTCTTGCGCTTCTTATTATAATATCGCTTTATCTGGAGTTCTATCTATTCAATATCTTTAGCTATACTTTGATGTAGGGCTTATAGCTGTTTTCCTTTCAGGGCTACTTATTCTGATACTCTGTCTCATGGGATATCAATCCATAATATTTATAGATATCTCTCTAAGTTTATATAATATAGTACTTATTTTATTATTGCATTTTATAAGTTATTTAAGGTGAACTGGGCAAGAGATAGGAGTTCTATCTAATCTACCTGATTTCAATCTAAATAGTATCTTAAGTATTGTTAGACTGTTTAGATTATCTATTCTGATTATCTATCTATTTGCTAATAATTTACTATTGATAGTTTATAGTTAATTCCCGATACTTTTGCAATGGTTTGCCAATATTTCAAAGTGAATAACTTGTCTCGATCGGAGATAATCTCTATTAGTAATCTGGTCTAACTAAATACTAATTTCATTATAAGTATTACGCATTATTCTATGGTTAGCACTATTAGTATAGGACTAAGGATAATATATTTTGTTAGTTAGTCTATAATAATGAATATCTAAATATAATTAATTCTAGTAATAATATCTTTGGATTTCGGTAATCCTTAGATAAAGTTAACTGTTATACTTTTCTATAATTCTTCTAGGATTACTAGAATATATATCTTTCTATAAGATATATATCTAGTTGGTTTATTTCGGTTATATTCGTCATAATTGCAAATATATTCCTCAACCCTTTTATATATCTATGGAATGTAAAAGCTTCGAGTAATGAGTTCAATAGTTTTCTCTATTTCTAGATATTCTCTATTTAATAGATTATAGTAGAATTAGATAACTTTCTTAATTATCCTTATTAGTATCATTATCTATTGTTTCTATTTTATAAATCTATCTTCTTCTTAATATATCTAATTTATTATATTCTCTTAGACTATCTTGTCCTGTTTTGTCGCTTCTTTTAATTCTTTTTAGAATTCTATTTCTATAATCATTATAATAGTGGCTAGTATAGCTTACTTATTATATTATATTCTATTAGGATCTTCTTTTAGTATTATTATCTTTAATAGTTTAATGCCAATAGTATAGTTAGCTTATCTACTTAAGGCATCTATAATTATATTTTCTTTACCCTTGATATATTTAATTCTAAAGTTAAATTTTATAAGTAATTCAGCCTATCTAATTTATCATTCTAATAATTCCTTAATATTTATAAAGTATTTTAGATTATAATAATTACTTTTGATAATAACTTCTTTAGTAGCTTCTTAGAGGTAGTATCTCTAATACTTAAATGCTTTAATAATTATAAGTAGTTCTTAATTATATATATTATAGTTTTATTTAGTATTAGTCAGTTTTCTAGAGTAAAATAAGATTGATTAAGTAATATCTTTTTTAATCTATTTCAAAATTATTCCAATAATATATCTTAAGATATCTAGTTTCATAATATATTATATCTCTAGATTAAATAGCTTTAGGATTGGTACTATTTTAATTTGTTCTTTTATTTCTTTAAATGCTTTTTCTTATTCTTTTTTCTAAATAAATATTTCTTCTTTCTTAAGTAGTTTCGTTATTAGTTAGATAATTTTCGCGTAATCTTTAATATATTATTTTAAATATCTAGTTACTTCTAAGAATTACTATATTTTATTGATATTTATTAGAGTTAGCTAGAATATAATATTCTTAACTTTTTCTAATAGAATCTTTAATCCTTCTAGTATAAAGATTATTCCTAGATAATTAACTCTAGTTATATTAAATTTACACTTTTTAATCTTTAGTATTATACCGGCATTTATAAGTTTTCTTATAACTTTTTGAATATATTCATTATATTCTTTAGATCTCTTAGAGAATATAATAATATTATTAAAATAGACTGCCATAAATTTATTTAGATATTTCTATAAAATATAGATTATATATCTAGCAAATTATACTGATAGATTCTTAAGTTCTATAGATATAATAATCTATTTATATAATTCTTTATTAGTAAGGATTACTATCTTTAGTATATCTTCTTCTTTCATTTAAAGATTATAGTATCCTTATTCAATATTAAAGGCAGTAACAATTTTTACTTCTTATAGTAAATCTCTTTTTTATTCTTAGTATGGCGCTTTATTAGTGTCATTAATTATTTAGCTATTTAGATATTGGTAGTGTGGTGGTGATACCACGCACATGGCCGGCTCGGCTTATGAGATAATCCGGCCGGGTTCTGTTGCGGCTTGCATATGTCTTCGCTTTGTACTTAGCTATCAGAAAAAGATACAACACAACACACATCTCAACAGGAGATGCAATACATTCATTTGTGCTATGATTCTTTAAGTGTTTCCTTGTTTCTTTACAAAGCGCGTGTGTATTTATTCTTGGTTTGCCAAAGTCAGTCTGGCAAGGTTCCTACTTCTCTAAGGCTGTACCATACCTCGCATACGCCCAGTTCGATTGAGTGCTCTTATTCCACTATATTTCTAGAGATCCGCATAGGGAATAAAAACTTATATTGATAAGTATAGTATACTAGTATAAGAGTAGTGTCACAACGTTATCGACCGTTCTTTACCAAGAAGGGTTGAGTACGCTTGGTAGTATTCTGCCGAGGAGCGGAGTCGTCCAGTATCAACGTGCTTGAGAGGATACGATAGATAATTGCGAAGCAATTATCTAAAGACAATTGAATAACAAATCGATAAAGTGAATATAGTATATATTCCGATGTGTATAGAGAATAAAGCACGATAAACTAGATACATGATGATAAACGAGTGTCCTTATATAGTTTCCTTTAAGTAGATCCTTTTCTAATGCTGGCTCTGTTATCAGTCGAGCAGATAGAGTCTGGCTCGACAGGCTCGATACCTCGAATAGAGCAGGTAGAGCCTGGCTCGAATGGCTCTACTGATCACGTGCGCGTTCCCGTGCGCTAATCCCTTTCGTTCGTAGCTCAGCTCCGTATGGACGGCTTTTCCGTCTGGGGTTCCTTTCGTATGGGACAGCCTTTCGTCAGCGCCTTGCTGAGGTAACTAGCGTCCGTTATTTAGCCATTGGCTGAGCGTTGTCGATTCTTGTGACAAGTAGGGCCTAAGAATTAGGGGCATCGGTTTGACCCTGAAAATTGCGAAGCTTCGATAGCTAAGAAAAAGAAATCTATGGCTGAGCAGAAAGAGATACTATTAAAAGTATAGATACCGCGACTGGAAGCATAGCTTCAAAAATGAGGATATCTATACTAATTTGGGGAAAACCTTTGGGATCTAAGGAGAAAGGTCAGACCCTATTAAATATCGCTGCAATGCGATTGGAACAATATAAGTATACTAAGTGGATTAAAATGTTAGTCTACCTATATATTGAGATATAGTACTATATTATATAGTGGGGATATATATTCATTCTTTTATTTTAGAAAATACCGATTTTTAAAAGTCTTTTATTGGTTTTTATATTATTATGATAAGGATTATAGTGCAATAGGAAGAGCACTATTAGTATAGATAAGGATTATTAGTAGAATAAGAAGTCTACTAGCAATATAGATAGTAAAGAGATATTAATGTCTAAGGGTCTCGCGACTGCTATTCCATTTTTTAAGAAGCTATTACTAACTATACTAAGAATTATTAAGTGTTATTCTATTAGGCTAGTTTCTATAAAGAAGCTACTACCTTATTATCGCTAGAAAAGACACTCGCGGTCAGTCTCTCTAGAAAATTGACTTATAGATAAATATAATATTAATAATATATCTAGTAATATATATAGTTATTAAGAAAGTGAAATATAGTGCCCTAATAAGATCTATTATAATACTATTATAGTAGATATTCTAGCTTTAGTATCTAGTGATATTTCTAGTTTTATATCTAAGGCAGGATTCTCTGAAGGTCTTTTTATAGTAACTCTACTAATAGAGGGTATAAGTCTTTCTCTAATAGGCTCTAGACCCTTTATAGAATATATATTATATTAGTCTATATTAGTCTCTTATATACTGAATACGCCAAACTTCACTAATATTAAGATATCTTAGTTCCTTATATAATTTAAATAGATTTATAGTAATTATAGCTATAAGAATATTAGAGAGATTATAATACTTCTACTAAATTACTATAATCTTATAATTAATATCTAGATTTAGATATTACTAGAATTTATAGTAGATAATTAGCTAGCTTTAAAGTGTAAACTCTATAAAGAATATAGCTAGTATAATTTAGAGTAGACTATCTATTCTTATATCTTTTTAAAAGTATATAAAAATATTAAGTGAGACTAGGATAAGAATACTACTATCTATCTATATAAATATACTACTATTTTGGAGCAGGTTAAGACCCAAAGATTTCTAGATAAGTTAATATAGAGTAACTAATTCCTAAGAGAACTCCTAGCAGAACTATATAAGAAGATTATAGATAGAGAGAATATTAATCTAGAAAATCTATAGAGTATCTCTTTTAATAGATTAATAGATATAGTATAGAAATTATAAAAGAAAAGACATTATACTATAGAGTAGGGCGCCTAATATAATTTATAAAGTATAGAATATCTTTTAGAAATATATTAATCTAAGTAGGAGTAGCTAGTTAGCTACTAATATTAATAATTACCCTATTAATAGCTTGGTAACCTAGAGAAAATAAGATATACTTCTATTAATAATATTTATAAGAAATAGAGAAAGATAGCGGAATAGCTATATAAGCTAAATTAGTAAATATCTATACTAAGCCTTATTCTTAATATATAGTAGTAGTAGAGATAGTAGTAAGCCTAACTATCTACTCTATACTATTCTAGCTAGATATAGAAGACCTCTAGATTAGATTCTATATTAAGTTATAAATAGAAATACTTCTATTATTATATATTAGGATACTTTAAGTAGGAATATAACTAGAAGTAATAGATAATAAATTAGGGTATTATTTATAAGGATAAGAATTAGTATCTTTAAGTTGGTCTAGCCAGTGAGTAGGGTCCTTTTATTTTCTTTAGATTTAAGGTAGCTAAGAAGGCTACTATAGAGTAGATATATAATTAATAGGTTATATCTCCGTCGGCCAAGGCATTAAATATAGTAGGGATAAATATTATAGAAGTGTCGACTATTAAATTATCTAGCTATTTAAATAAGATATATCTTAATATAGATAAGAGCTTAGATAAAAAGTAAGATCTAGATCTAGCTAGTATCAAGATTAATATCTATTAAGTAGCTATTTTAAATAATAAGAAGAAGAAGATAGCAGCCTATTCTAGTATTAAGATATAAGTCTTTAGTATCTATAACTAGCCCTAATAATATATTAAGAATTCTTTAAATCTAAAGATAGAAGATATTAAAGAGAAAGATATAGTAATAAAGGATATAGTCTTTTTAGAGATATTGGTCCTAATAGACTATAATATAGTATCTATATATTCTAGATAGACTAAAGATATTTTATTATAGATAGTTAAGCAGAGTAATATAAGCAGTATTATATATAAGAAGATCCTAGAATAGATTATTAAAGGGCTAATAGTAGAGAATCTACTATATAGTTTCGCAAATATTAGATATTCTTTACTATAGCTAAAGAAGAAAGAAGACTAGATCTTAGAGATAACTAAAGCCTCCGAAGTAGCTATAAATAGTCTTAATATAGTATCGATCTCTATCTTTAGAAAGGAAATTATCTATATAGTAGATATAACTTAGACTATAGTCTCTATAAATAGTATATTATAGAGTATAGTATTAGATACTAGAGCCTAGATAAATATTATCTTATCTAAGCTAGTCTAGAAGATATATTTAGAGATATATTTAGATTCTAGCCTAGATATAATTGGTCAAAATAGACACCCTTAAGTATATATAGGATGCTATAAGGATGTGCCAGTTCAAATAAAGGATATTATTATATATATATCTATCTTTGTAATATCTAGAAGGAACCAGGATCTAATTCTAGATTATCCCTAATAGGAAGCCATCTACTTATAGTTTATAATTTTGCCTAAAAGCATAATATATAATACTATCTTTAACTATAATTAATTTAGAAAGATTATATTTAAGAACTATATTCTAGATATAGATAGAAAGTTAGCTAGATAGATTTAGTCTAAGAATATATTAAAAGACTAAATAGATATAAATCTAAGAGTATATCTATTGAAGAGACTACTTTCTTAGAATTAGATATAGTTAGACTATTAGAAGCGAAAATAGAAGGCGGTATAGAGTGGTAGAAAATAGTGCTTTCTAATTAGTTAGTATTTCGCCTCTCTAAGAAGATAAAATCAATTAGCTAATTAGAGAATGCGATACTGTTTTTTAAATTTCGACGCATTTTTGACAATCTCTAAGGATCCTTAATGGCGAAATTAGAATAGTATATCTCTAGCTAGATAACTATATAGAATTTAAAATAGTATATATAGTAACTAGGTCTAGTGGCCGCGGAAATATTTATTAGTATATTATATAAATAGAAAGCTAATAAGGTCAATCTAGTGGACTTAGAAGGCCTATCTAGTAGAGAAGTATCTAGAGAAGATAATAATTAGATATAAAAGTACCTAGATAAATATTATAGTAGATAAGCGAGAGCTCTAGACCTACTAGTAAGATTTAGTATATAGCTTTAACTATATATTACTATATTTTTTAGAGAAACTAGGCTAATAATTAAGAGAAGTATAAAGATACTAATAGAGGAGAATCTTTAGCTACGCAAAAAAGAGTTCCTACTAGAAATACTATACTAGAGAGAAGATATTTTAATATAGAAATAGTTAGAGATTAGAAGATATTAACTAGAAGTAGCCTCTCTATAAAGAATTTAGATAGTTTCTTATAATATATAGTAGATAGCTAGATTTAAGATATCTAAGACGCTACTTCTAGTTATAATAGAGATATTTTAGGAATAACTAAAGATTAGAATAATAAAGAGATATTATAGATTATACTGAAATCCTTAGTTCCTAGTATATAAAAAGAATAATAAGTACTAGATTATATTAGCGGTATAGTGGGAGAACCAGATAAATATTAGAAATACTAATATATCACTAGATTATAATAAATTTATAGAGGAATTTGTAGATCTAGCAGCGATATTACTTATAGATCTCTTTTTAGGATATAACTAGATTCTCTTAGATATTTAGGATAGAGATATAATAGTAATAATAATATCTATTAGACTGCTTAGATATACTATAATTATCTAAGATAGTATAAACTCTATACTATAGTTCCAATATATTATTATAAAAGTCTTGAAGAAGGTAATCCCCAAGAAGGTATACGTCTTCCTTAATGACTTCGGGGTCAAAGATCTATATAGTAGATATAATAATAAAGAGAGTCTATTAGGTATCCAATAATTTATACTAGAATATATATAGAATCTAGACTATATACTATAGCTTATAGAATTAGTAGAGCTTATTATATCTAGGAAGAAGTCTTAATTTATTATAAGTAATCTTAAAATTATAGGATAGATCTATAACTATAATAGTTAATATCTTAATATAGCTAAGATAGAAAAGATAGTTAACTAGCTAGTCCTAAATAATATTAAGAAAGTATAGAGCTTTATTAGAATAGCTATCTTCTTCTAGATTATAATACTCTATTTTATAATTATAATCTCTTCTCTTTATTATCTACTGAAGAGAGAAGCGGAATAGAAATAGGGAGCTGAAGAGAACGCGGCATTTAATATCTTAAAGATATATCTATTAGAACTATTCTATATCTAGCTATTAAACTACTATATAGAATTACTAATAATTATTATAGCTGTCGATACTAGTAAGAAAAAATATAGTAGTATTTTTATATAGATCTTTAATGGAAAATGCCACCCTATAAGATATAAATTAGGGGTTTAGATTAACACTAAATATAAATATAATATAGGGAAGTGAGAATATAGAGCTATTTTAAAGATTCTGAAAAAGTTCAGATACTAGATCTATAGTATATACTTTATACTAGAGATAGATACTAATATTTTAGTAATCTAACTAAATTATTCTACTATAGATCTATCTAGGATACTTATAATAAATTAATTAATATAGATATAACTATTTAACTTTATAGTAAAATATATATTAGAAAAAAAATATATAGCTATAGATAGGCTATCTTATAGATCTATAATAAAGAGGGAACTAGTAAGTTAGAAAGATAAGGCTAAAATTAATAACTATATATAAGTATAGTTTATAGATATTAAGGCTATACTTCTATTAGTAATAATAGATAAAGCACTAGATAGAATTCTATATAAATCTTATACTAAGATCTATAAATAAATAGTGATATATCTAACTATCTTATAAAGACCCCCCAGCCTATTTTATAGAGAATTCAGAATCTTTAAGAAGAAGGCCCTGCGCTTTCTAATATAAGATAACTATCTCTTTTAACGCGGAAAAGGGAAAAACGCGGTACTAAAGTAAATTATATATAATAAGGCTAAATAGAAGTAGATAGTGTAAAGCTTATATAATAATATAGAATACTGAGGCTAAGAAGGGACTTACCAGTGGATCTAATCTATCTATTAGTAGAAAGATATATTTTAGAATATCGCGAAGTAGATTTAAGAATATTATAAATATTAGTTTCACTTAGTAAAGAGATAAGAGAAAGAACTATAACTAGATTTAGTCTTTATATTATAGAGAAGAGTTATAGTAGATATTATCTATATACTAAAAGATTAAGATAAGAAGTATCTTATAATTATATATAAAGACCTATCAGGATAGATAGAAGCTAGAGCCTTATAATATATATTAATATAGATAGTGGGTAATTTTCTATAGAAGGATATTATTTACTAATAGAGGGTACTAGTAATAATTATTATAGATTAGGGACTAGAGAATTGAGGCCTAGAGATATATCTACTAGATAAATATAAAATAAAGGTCTCTATTATCTTATCCTACTATCCTTAAGTAAATAGATTTATTAAAAATAATTATAAGATTATTAAGAATATATTATCCAAGCTCAGAACCGGAGAATTAGATATAGATTAGATTACTAATCTACTATTAATTCTATTTATAGATTAGGTTACCACTTATTAATTAATAGATCTATCTCTATATTATATAAATATAGGATATTATACTATTCTATCTATTAGAGCTGATATACCAATATAGAGAATACTGCCTTAGAAATCTATCTATATTACTTAGAATCTTATTATCTTATAAATAAAGTAATTTAATAGAAGAAATATTAATATCGATAAAGTAATAAATAGTATTAAATAGCAGTAGAAATATAATTATAACTAGTTTAAAAATACGCGAGAGCTTTAATATAAGTATCTAGAAGTAGAAGATCTAGTCTTATTATATAATATACTATAATCTTATAATATATTAATAAAGATAAAACTACTATAGAGATAGCTAGGGCTATATTAGATAGCATAGATAAATATATAAAGATCTTATACTATTAAAGAACTAGATAGTATATTACTGCGAGGGGTTTTCAATACTAACCAGTTAAAGAAGTATTATATATAAGACCTAATTAACGTTCCTGAATCGCCTAAAGAAGATTCTCTTGGCCTCCTAGATATATCTAAGAATAATAAGGGAGGGAAAGCGTTTATAATTTTCTACTTAGGAAATTATAAGGTAATTTCTCTAAATTAGGATTTTGCAGTAGTAATACCACTATCCTTATACTTAAACTAGAAAATTATAGAAAAATTCTATATATAGAATATAGAAGCGGGAGAGAAGAGACCCGCTATCTCTTTTATTTTTCTTTATCTATTCTATTTTCCTATTTTTCTTTATAGGGAATCCTGGTAGGTTCATTGCTATATAGCGGGTCTATTATTACTATATAGTGGGTCTACTATCACTATATAGTAAATCTATTATTATCGCATTCTAATAAGGATATTGGAGAACGCCAGAGAGCATATGCAAGCGTACCGGTGAGACTGCAAAGGACCCGCAGATTCTATTATACTTCTTTGTTTTCTTTAGATTGCAAGGGATCCCCCCCCAGTGATATAATCAATGCCCCGTCCAAATAAGAAGGCCATTGAAAAAAGAGATAATTGAGAATATTTACTGGCGGTATTATAGAGGACCCATTATCCCTCTCTTAGATTGTTTTCCTATCTTTCACTCTTTCCCTTTTTTATTAGAGATTTATCTATATTCTTTTCTTATAAGTATCCTAAAACTATTAGAATAACACTATATAAATATACTAAGTTATTAAGCCACTAAGATATTATATCTTTTTAACTAATCTATCTAGTATCTAAGAAATAAGAGACTACGACTAAGAGACCCTTTAAGGATATAGTTCTGGTATAAGTAGAAGGGCGAGCCTTCAGAAGCATTAAAAAAACTATTAACTATCTAAGAAGTATTAATAACTAGTAGATATACTATAAATACTCTATTGCAATTCTAAACTAGCTAATAAATCTATATAAAAAATATAATGATTAGATTACTAAATTAACTAACTATATATAAGATACTAGACTTTGGTAAGAAGTTATTATATAAGAAATATATTAGATAGTATAGAGATATATATAGAAGATCTCTAAATAGATAAAAGATAATAAGAAGAAGATCGCGCTAATCTATAAGATTATAATAGAGAGTTAGAGAAAAAAAAAGATAGATATAGTATTTATATAGATAAAAATAGTATAGATAGCTAAATAACTAAGAAAACTATTAAGAGAGAGAATTATATATAAATAACTTATTAACTAAGTAAATAAAGCTATTATATAATAAGTAGTATATTCTTAATAAGATATATTAATAGTATTAATTTTTCTAACTAATAATATTAATAAAATATTTATAGATACTAATAATAGATTAATTAGCCGCTAACTCCTTAAGTAGAGTGGTTTAGAAATTAGTCTAAATAGATAGATATAATTAGTATTATAATAAATAGTTTAAGCTAGCTCTCTATCTCTCTTATCTACTTTATCTAGGTCACTAATATTGCTAACTAGAAATAAAGTATTAGTTAGAGTATTATCTAGCTAATCCTAGAAAGTAGGCCATCTTAACAATCCTTTTATATATAGTATATTACTTTATATTCTATAGATCTATTCTTAATTAGTATCTATAGTATCTTAAGTGTTAGAAATATCTAATATATAGTTTATCTTATTAGGAGAAGCGCTGGAGGCAGGCTATAGTCTAGTACTATAGCTTAACTATACTATATAAAATCTTATTACTAATTAGCTATAATTTCGCCTTCTTAAGAAGATAAAATCCTCTAATTAATTAGAAGCTACCATTTTCAGAAATCTATATATTAAACTAAGTACTAAATATCGACGCTAGTTAACTAATAATACTAAGAGATCTATCTCGCTATCTCTAATAATCTATATAAGATATATTATTATAATTACCGCTAAGAAAACTATTATAGTAGCCTAAGATCTCTATCTTAAAGATAATACTAAGTTTATAGAAGATAATATATATAAATATTTCCGCTCTTAGTTACCAGCTACTATATATAATATACTAGATAAAGAATTCTCTATAGCTATTTATAGATACTATAGTATACTATTAAGACTTCTATAGATACTTCATTTAAGATAGACTATATTAATAGTAGAGGTAAAGAGGACCTTAGATATACTTACTAAATATTATAATTATATATAAGCTTTAATTCTATAGACTATATTATATCTTTATTACTAGTATCTAAAAGTTCTAGCCAGTCTAGTAGAATTATAAATACACTATAATCACTTAATATTAGCTTACTATATAGCTAAGATTATTAAATATTATAATAATCTATCTATTCTAATAATTAGAAAAGAGATATATAAATAATTCTAAATTACCATTTATCTAGTATAATCTAAAGATATCCTAGATATCTATAAGTTTCTAGTAGAGACTTCTATTCTATTCTTAATAGTATATTTAATAATAATAGAATAGATTATATAGATTATTAAAGTTATTAAGATTGGTTCCTTTTCTGAGCGTTAAGTCTAGGATATATAGGCCGCTTAGATAAAGACTAGATCTATTATCTTTCTAAAGATAATATCCTAGTAGAAGTCCTATAGATTAGTAGCTATCTTCTATAAAGAATTTGAGATATATAACTAATATCTATAGAAGCTAGATAGGCGCCTAAATTATAGTTAATTATATATAATATATTATTTCTTAGCCTAATAGACTATATATTAGGATCTAATATATTAGATAATTTATATAGCTTTCCAACCTAATAACTACTACTAGTTAATCTTCTATCTATATTATATTAAGTATACTAAGCTAGAGGACTAGACTTTCTTTAGATATATCGATATTAATATTCCTTTCTATATTAAAACTGGCTAAGGCAAGCAAGCTATTCAAGGTTTCTTAAGCCTAGATAATAAGACTTCTAAGAATTATATATAGATCTTACTAGATATCTATCTTAAATTAGCTAAATAGTGGAAGCACTATATAATTAATTGAGGTCTTAAGATAGATAGATTTATATATAGAGTTAAACCCTAGATATAGATTAATATTGATATATCCTACTTCAAGACTAATTAGGTTGATATTAAATATAATGCCTTCGATATTCGCGTAACTGATTTGAGAGTGCTCTATAGATTCTAAGGCCTTATTAATAGTGTCCAATATACTATACTGCTATAGTTTATAGATATCTAAGATAACCATTCAATATTAGATATAACTGAGGCAGATATATAGGAATAGCTTACTGCCGTATACTATAATCTTATTTCTAGCCCCATATCTCTATCTAGCCTATATAATTATTATAGTACTATCCCATTTCGGTTTTCTATAGTGATTACCCTATAAGGCTTAGAATCTATTAGCGATACTTTAATAGGGCATTATAGATAGGATAACCCTCTAATATAGATCTATATCTAAATCTATTAGAAAGAGTAACTTAGAGATATATAAAATCTATAACTTGAGTTCTAGAAGAAGTTAGTAATTATAGTTAAGAAAGTATAGAAGATAGTATAGAAGGAGAAGCATTAGATTTTCGATAAGAACTCCTACTTTCTAAATTAGAATAGAGATACTATCTAGTCTTCTTATTCTATTAGATTATTAAAGAAAGATAAGAAGCTCTTACTTAATGAGCTCCAGCCTATCCTAGAAGAAATAGAAGACTATTACTAGGATAGTTAGATTTATATAGATATATTGCTTTTTCTTATTCTCTATATATCTTATTTATTTTATTTTAGTGTTTTGATTTATAACAAGGTCGTTACTTTTAGGTTAGATTAAAAATATAGTAGTAATACTATATATATAGCTAGCTCAGCTTATAAGATAATCTGGCCAGGTTCTATTGCGGCTTTCATATGTCTTCGCTTTATACTTAGCTATCAGAAAAAGATACAATATAATATATATCTTAATAGGAGATACAATACATTTGTTTGTGCTATGGTTCTTTGAGTGTTTCCTTATTTCTTTACAAAGCGCGTGTGTGTTTGTTCTTGGTTTGCCAAAGTCAGTCTGGCAAGGTTCCTGCTTCTCCAAGGCTGTGCCATACCTCGCACACGCCCAGTTCGATTGGGTGCTCTCATTCCACCACAGTAGTTATATACTACTCTCTTCATTCTATTCTTCTTTAATATATAGAGATTCTGCGTCAAGAATGATAACTTAGATTCTCTAATATATTTTGCGGATAGGAAATGATTAATAAACTTATCTTCTACTTCCTATTTATCTTATAACTTCTATCTCTATTTCACTTATTTAAGTTAGGCATCTAGCTTTAGTTTAATAACTGCCTTATACTCTGGAGGGTATGTCAGAAGTCAGTATTCCTTTTTAATAAATAATTCAGTAAATTCGTGATACTTCTTTGGTAGGTTCTTCTATACTTCTACAAGTTCTTTCTTATATTAATCTCTTGGCTTCGGTCAAGTAGTCGTACTTATTACTGCAATTTAATTATTATTATTATTATTTAATCAAGGCTTAACGTCCATGCCCAAACCAGTGGTTTATAACGGACAGCGTGTCGAGTGGGGTAGCCTAGCTTATAGGGGTTGCCCCCTGTAAGTTAGTGCCACTACCCCCTATTGGAGCCTAGCGTTATAATAATTCTGGCGCTTTCCTCGCCCCAAACCGCTTATATGCGCAGGACGATTTAGGGGCTTATAGTGGGTGGTATACCCACAGCCCCCTCCTTAATACTAGACGTTAGGGCGTAGCCTACAGTAATAGGCCGCCCGGCCACCGCTACCCTTCCCCCTCGCGTTTCCCCTCGTCTAGGGCCTCTATGCCCCAATTATCCCCCCTATTAGCCTCCTCTACCATCTATTGGTGGTCCTCGCGCTCTCTAATTATCTCTAAAAAGTCTATTAATACTTTAGTAGCTTTAGAATCTTCAAATAGGTGTGCTTTAGGGTATCACTTGCTTTCCTTTAGGGCTTCTATCTCTATATTTTTAAGAGCTATATATAGTTTATCCTACTAATAGCGCCATTAGTGGCAGCTTATAAAGATATACTTAACTATCTCAGTATTATTAGAATACTCTAAGTACGCCCTAGAGTTCTAGGCACCTATTAGATATAGATAGGTACTAATTGGGATATAGCTAATCTTATACTGGTAGTAATACCGCGCTAGCCACTTAGGTATAGTGGCCGCTCTAGGATCAAGCTTCCATCCCCGGGAGAGGCAATAGACTTAGTGTCACAAGAATCGACAACGCTCAGCCAATGGTTAAGTAACGGACGCTAGTTACCTAAGCAAGGCACTGACGAAAGACTGTTCCATACGAAAGGGAACCCCAGACAGAAAAGCCGCCCGTACGAAGCTAAGCTACGAACGAAAGGGATTAGCGCACGGGAACGCATATATAACTAGTAGAGCTATTCAAGCCAGGCTCTACCAGCTCTATTCAAGATATCGAGCCTGTCGAGCCAGACTCTACCTGCTCGACTGATAACAGAGCCAGCGTTAGGAAAGGATCTACTTAAAGAAAACTATATAAGGACACTCGTTTACCATTATATATCTAGTTTATTGTGCTTTATCGCTCACTTAAATTGAATATATACTTTATTCACTTTATCGATTAGTTATCTTATTTATCTTTAGATAATTGCTTCGCAATTATCTATTATATCTCTCTCAGTACATTGATACTGGATAACTCCGCTCCTCGGCAGAATCCTACCAAGCGTGATTAATCCTTCTTAGTAAAGAATGGTCAATAATATTATAATAATAAAGCACCCTAATAAGTTGCGACTTGAAGGTATCAACAGGAAGTACCCTTAGTGAAGACTGATAATAGCAGGAAATAATAGCCTAAGTATCTTAGAAACTCCGCATGCCGCTTAAGCTACCTCTAGATAGTAATAGTATTATACTAAGATTCAGCGAGGTGAAGAAACCAATATTAATAATTATATCGCGTAAATGGAAGCATATATAAACTGAATAATTAAATAGATTAATACTCTCGGAAGACAGATCGAAGAAAGAAACAACTATATAGAGTAATTAGAAAATTAAATTATAAATGCTCCAATACCAGGGTAGAGACAAGTTAAGCTACCGAAATCTATAACCTTCGATGGCACTCACTCTAAACTAAAGATATTCCTCATTAATATAGAAATGCATCTAGAAGCTAATTAGATTATAGCTAATAAGAAGAAAGTAATCTATATAGCTTCGTGCTTCATAGATTCCGCAGCTAAATAGATATAGCCTATCCTGGAAGACTATTATAGTAATAGCTAAGAGGATTAGAATACTGTCACTAGGGAATTATTCTCAAGTTATAATATATTTAAATAGAAAATCGCTGAAGCCTTTAGAAATATTGATGAACAACGAACTACTAAGCAATAGCTAAGATATTTGAGATAGACTAGATTAGCCTAGCAGTTAGCAGCAAAGTTCTAATAGATTATTATATTACTGTAATATAACGATAGAGTATAGATTACTATATTCAAAAACATACTTAAAGAAGATATTCAAATAGAACTAATTAAAATAGATTGACCCAATAATATTAATTAATTTATTAAAATGGCTATTAAAATCAATAATAAGCTATTCGAAATCAAGTAGAAAAAATAAGAATTCTAAAGATAGAAGAAATTTAGAGGATTGCCTCAGATAAGCTAGATAAAGAAAAGAGGATCTCGATATAATACAGATAGAGATATCAATATATAGATAAACACTATTAATACTAAGAAAGAAAGAGAAAAACAACGCAAAGAAAGATTATACTATAAGTATAGAAAGAAGGGTCATTTCGTAAAAGTATATAGATAAAAATAGAGTAATAGACTAGCCACCCAGAACTCTGAAAAGATCGCGACAATTATAATAATAATTACTAGCTTGCCTAGCAATAATATAGAAGTCCTAGATAGATAAGAATAAGATATATAGATTGATTAGAAATAAATTATATAGCGACAATTTTATAATACTCTAGTAATAGAGAGAATAGAATCCCCTAAGTCATTAAGTAAATATATCTAGCTAAGCTTCAAGGAAGAGCTAGCTTAGAAAGAGCGACTCCGCGAGAGCACTAGAATTAAAGAGATATTCTATAGGGAAGTCTAAGGTTTGCAGGATCTTGATAATTCCTCAATATCCGCGAAAATCCCAGATTAGATAATATTTCAGGACGATAAAGATTAGATAAATTATAAGAATCTAGATTGAAAATTGGATCACGCTAAGCAAGTAATAAGGAAACTCGAAAGAATTGCGTCGACAGTATAAGAATATTATATAATAAGACTACCGAGCCATGTAAATAATAAAACAATACCATAAGAAGGAGAAACTTCTTATATTAACTAGAGTACTGATGACGATAAAAGAGAACCAAGATACGATTGTTACCCAGCGAAACTAAGATATTGAGAAGAGTTAGTGGACACTTAGATAGAATACATCAAATATTATGAACCATGCTATATATAGATATACTATAAATACGAAAAACACGGAAAGAAACACCTTGAAACCGCGAACGAATATGAAAGAATGGCGAGAACGAATGGGATTCAACTATATGAATATTCAATAGGATATATAATCAATTGTACATATAAGTATTACCTAAACCTCAGCCAAATGATGCACGTTGAATCGGATTAGACCACTTGTCTAGATAATAGATATAGATAACATTACTAAATAAAGTTGAGATGGGATTATTTCCCCAGACCACCAGGAATCTTAAATCAATCAAAAGAATGCCCAAGATTAGACCTATAGTGTGATTATATTTGACTACCTAGTCACCTCTACTATTTAGGGACCCCAGCTAGTGGATGCACTGAACCAAGCTGTATAGTTCACTAGAGAGGTGAAAACTCACTCATACAGCTATTTATGGAAAAGGACCAATATCACTAGAAACATTTGACTATATATATTTTAACCATTACTTCAGATAAATAACCTTATATTATTATCTGGGCTACGATCAATAAGATCCCTATTAAGATATTTATTGATTTAGGAGCAATTAATAATTACATTAATCGAGATTTTATTAAAAGAAACCATATCCTATGTAAAGTAATAGGAGGACGGGTTAAGATAGTTACAGTCGATAGCAATATAGTTTTTAAAGGACCAGAAGAAAGAACCTATACTGCGATAATCAGATTAGGCGAATATAGCATGCCAATATCGTTCCTACTTACACCACTAGAACCGTAAAGCTATAACACTATACTAGAAATAGAATAGCTATAATAGCTGAAATCAATAATTAATTAGGAAATAGATATAGTTACTATCGATAAAAACTGACTTGACACTAAGCTAATAAACCGATAAGATAACTAGATTGCAGCAATAAGTATAACTATTTGATTAAAGCTAAAGGAGCAGTATAAGAAAGAACTTGTAGAAGTGCAAAAGAACCTGCTGGAAAAATACCACAAATTTATTGAATTATTCGTTAAAGAAGAATACTGACTTCCGACATACCCTCTAGAATATAAGGTAGTTATTAAACTAAAACTAGATGCCCGGCTTAAGTAAGTAAAGTAAAGATAGAAGTCGCGAGATAAATAGGAAGTAGAAGATAAATTTATTAAATATTTCCTATCCGTAGAATATATTAGAGAATCCAAGTTATCCTTCTTAATATAGAATCTCTATATACTAAAGAAAGATAGAATGAAGAGAGTAGTATATAACTACCGATATCTAAATAGCTAGATAATTAATAACGCCAATAAAGCGTCACACCAAGAATAGAAAAGAGACTTATTATAGGGAGTAAAGATCGTCACCATCTTTAATATTGAATAGAGATACTATAATCTCTAAATAAAAGAAGAAGATATACCAAAAACCGCAATCCTCACCAATAAAGGATTATACGAATAGGTTATTATATCTATAGAATTTAAAAATCTACTAGCATAATTCGCTAGATATATAATCTATATTTTATGGGAATACCTAAACGAATTTATAGTAATCTATTTTGATGACATTATCGTATTCTCTAAGAAACCCGAGGAATATAACGAATATATTCGAAAAGTCATAAGGAAACTTAATAATGCTGGCGTAATACTAAAGATTAAGAAATATAAGTTTGACATAACTAGAGTTAACTATCTAGGAATAATCTTTACGCCTAAAGAATTAGAGATCCTACTAGAGAAAGTTAAGAACATTATATTCTAGCTGACTTTAATAAATATTAATGAAATATAGTAATTTCTAGGAACCATTGGATATTTAAAATAATATATTAAGGATTACGCAAAAATCACCTAACCAATGACGAAGTTACTTAAGAAAGAAGAAACATTCGTTTAGGAAAAGAAGCAAGAAAAAGTATTCGAAGAAATGAAAGAATGAATTAAAACGGCATCAATACTGAAACTATTTAACCTAGAGGTATAATATATTATAAAACTAGATACCTTAGGTTACGCCATTGGAATAGTTCTGGAACAGACTGAAGGAGACGTCGCTCAACCAGTCTTATTTCACTCTAGAAAACTGACTGACGCCAAACAAAATTATAATATATATAACTGAGAGCTATTTATAATTATGGAAGCATTTAAATACTAGAGATACTATCTCTAAGGAACCGCTAAAGAAGTTATTGTTAAGAGTAACTATCATAACCTGAAGTACTTTATGAGTACCAAGGAATTATTAGGATAATAAATTAGATAGGCTGAATTACTTGTAAAATTTAACCTCAGAATCAAATATATTAAAGGGAAGGAAAATGTGATCGCGGATGCCTTGAGTAGACGAGCTAACTACGCTATTAGCATTGAACTACTAAAGGTAACGATTCTAAAAGAAGACCCTGATAGAATCTAATATAATAAGTAAGCTACACTAGCCGCCATCATGATAGTTATAGAAATAGAATTTTAGAAGGAATTGAAAGAAGCGACGAAATAGGACAAGATAGTCTAGAAAAATATTATAAATCAGACATTCCAAGAAGAAGACAGATTCGCGAAATGGAAATAATAGATAGTGGTACCAATAAAGATAATTAAAAAAGTTATCCAGTTCCACTATAATCTACCGAATAGAGGATACCCAGGAATGGAGAAAACTATTGAACTTATTACTCAAAGCTTTTATATCCCTCAGGTATATAAGAAAGTTAAAGAATATATTTGCAATTATAACGAATACAACCGAAACAAACCAGCTAGATATATATTCTATAGAAAAATGTACATTCCAGTAATCCCAGAAGAACCATAGAAAAGTATAATAGTTAACTTTATCTAAGGATTACCGAAATCCAAAGATATCGTTACTAGAATCGATTATACTTAAGCAATCATTATTATGGACCGACTGACGAAATATATTATCTTTAGTCCTATACCAGCAGAGCTAACTATAGAATAATACATAATACTTATAATGAAATTAGTATTTAGTTGGACTGGATTATCGACAGAAATTATCTCCGACAGAGATAAGTTATTTACCTCGAGATATTGGCAAACTATTATAAAAATATTGGGAATTAACCATAAACTATCAATAGCAAATTATTAATAGATAGATAGATAGTTAGAACAAATAATCTAAATAGTTTAATAATACTTAAGATACTATCTAGATTGGAATTAGGTAGATTAGGTAGAACTCTTATCTCTTGCCCAGTTCGCCTTGAATAACTCATAAAATGCGACGATAAGATAAGTACCGCATTATATAAATCTAGGAAGATATCTATAGATATTATAGATTGATATTCTATAAGATAGAGTCTTAGAATAAGCAGCCCTAAAAGGAAAATAGTTACAAGCCTTATACCAAAGCATGGCTAAAGATATCGGATGGATAGAACTCCGGATGAAGCGATATTATAATAAGAAGTGCGAGGACGCGCCTATCCTTAAAAAGAGGGAGAGAGTATATATATTGCGATGAACACTAGGAAATAAAAACTTCAATATTTAGAGTAAGAAACCTAGTAACAAGCTTGACGCAGTACACTATAAACTATATATAATAAAGTAGAAATTGGAAAATGACAACTATGAACTCCAGTTACCCAGTAGAATATAGATTTATCTAGTCTTCTATATCTTATTACTGTAACCGACAATAAGTTAGTAAGAATACTATGATAAAGCAGGAGAAGAAGAATATGAAGTTAAAAAAATATTACGAAGAAAGAAGAAGAAAGAAAAGATTTATTACCTCGTCAAATGGAAAGGGTTCTCTTATAAGTATAATACTTAGGAATCAATCAGGAATTTAAACTACCCTGAATAAATTCAGGTATTTCTTAAAGAAAACAGTCGAAAAAGGAGTTAAAAAGAAGAGTAGGATTAACTATAGAAATTATAGTAATAGAAGTAACCTATTCATTTACTTTTTATTCTGCCAGCTTTTTCTATTCTATCTTACGTTTTCGCTCCTCCTCTTTCTCTAATCTTTCTAATTCCTCTATATTTTTTATATTGGTTTAAATAAATTTATCCGCACGCTTCTGAAGTAACTTTCACTGCTTTTTAAGATAAAGAAACTTTATCAAGGTCGCCTCTTAATCCTTATCAATCTTCTTTTAAGTAGTAAGAAGCTTTTTCTAAGCTAAATTAGATAAAGCTATATTGATATACTTATACCGACTAAATTTCATACACTCGCTGCAACGACTCGACGATTCAGATTTTATATAAATGAAACCCCTAGTGAAACAACATTGATAAGGGATAAGAAGAACAACTCTAGCGCTTTTAATCCGGGAAACAAGATTCTTCTTATCGATTGATTTCTTTAAAGATATAATTAGCGTATTACCGCGAAGAATGCATAATAAGATAGGACTAAAAAATGGATAACTTACCTCGAGACAAATAACGGGGGCTCGCGACTATTTATATTGCTATTGGGATGCCAGCCTATAAAGGAGGGGATTATTATAAGAATTGACAACGCTCAGCCAATAGTTAAGTAACAGACGCTAGTTACCTAAGCAAGGCACTGACGAAAGACTGTTCTATATGAAAGGGAACCCCAGATGGAAAAGCCGCCCATATGAAGCTAAGCTATAAATAAAAGGGATTAGCGCACAGGAACGCGCACGTGACTAGTAGAGTTATTCAAGCTAGGCTCTACTAGCTCTATTTGAGGTATCGAGCCTGTCAAGCCAGACTCTACCTGCTCGACTGATGACAGAGCCAGCGTTAGAAAAGAATCTACTTAAAGGAAACTATATAAGGATACTCGTTTACCATCATGTATCTAGTTTATTGTGCTTTATCGCTTACTCAAATTAAATATATACTTTATTCACTTTATCGATTAGTTATCTCATTTATCTTTAGATAATTGCTTCACAATTATCTATTGTATCCCCCTCAGCACGTTGATACTGGACGACTCCGCTCCTCGGCAGAATCCTACCAAGCGTGATCAATCCTTCTTGGTAAAGAACGGTCGATAACGTTGTGACAATTCCCTAGGATGCCCTTATAGCCTGGCACCTAGTATATAATAACTCTGTGGCTAGTTACTAGTAGTTTTCTAGCTAAGTTATATAAATATAGTATTAGGGCCTGCCCTAGCCTAGGACAGATATATTATAGATAGCTTATAGTAGTCTATGCATCTAGGAATATCCTAATATACCCTATAAGATTCTCTATTAGCGCCTACTCTAGGATCTCGACTATCCTAATAAGCTCTATATTAAAGACTTCGAAGCCTGCACCTAGGGGGGCAAGCCGCGTTCTCTAGGGGCTATTCAGTAGCTTATAGGCTATTCTAGCGCCTATATATTAGTTATCTAGTTAGGAACTATCTAAGTATAGCTCTATATACCCTATACTATTTAAGGGGTTAGTAGCCACTTATATAGTCTCTTTAGCTGGTTCTACCTTAAATTCTAGTAGATTAGGTCTATTATTGCTACTAATAGTATATTTAAAGCTCCTAGAGGGATCAATTAATATAGCCTTCTATAGTCTATATACTAGATCTATATCTAGAGATTAGGGCCCGTGATAGGTAGGAGCTACCTACTCTCAATCCCTAATTAGCTATTCTCTAGGCTATATATAGGTATTACCCTCTTTAAGCATTATAGAGAGTATCTCTACTATAGGCTACCCTAGGGGAAGTCTTAATAGTCTTAGGGTATAGTGGCATTACTTAGTATCTAGTAATACTTCTATAGGCTCTAGGGTAGCTTCCCTTATAAATAGCTCTATTAGAATAGTCTTAAGTATATCTATAACTATCTAGGCCTAGTAATTTATTAGGATTTAGACTCTCTAGAGATAATTCTATTAGCTCTACTACTAGAGCTCTACCCTAAAAAGTGCTACTACTTAGATAGTTATCTTCTATATCTATTATATTAAATTAGAAGATAGTTTCTAGACTCTATATAGTATCTATATCTATTTTTTAATATTCTTACCTTTTCTTAGGTAGTCTCTATAATAGATTTTAAGGATAAGCTTTAGGTCTAAGAGGATCTCTAACTAGTGGGTAGCTTTAGAATTAAAAGCTACTAAGATATCTATAATCTATATTCTTACTCTAAGAATCTAGTCTCTAAGCTTCTTATCTATAGCTTTAGTAAATAGAGTAGCTTTAATCTTTCTAGGATTAAATTTAATATAATTAGTGGCTCCCTATTTAATAGTAGCTTTAGCTATAGCTTCTAGCTATATATAGATTTTAATGACTAAGATTTCCTAGATAGTAAGATCTAAGTTATCTATAAATAATAAAGTCTTTATCCCTAAGACTTAGTATACTATAGCCTAGAATATCTCTATAATATAGATTAGAAATAGAATTAGGGAGACTAGTAAGCCTTATAGTAGCCCCAAGATAATAGGCTACTCTAGAGTCTTATAATTATTAATTACCAGGCTAACCCGCCTATTAATAAGGAAGGATAGAATCTATTATATAAGATTATTATTAATACCCGCAGTCTTCATAGCCTCCCTAAATTTATAGAGATTAATATAGTTAAAGGCGTCTAAGATATTAATAAATATAGTATCTATTAGGTGGCCTTAGGCCTATCCTTTCTATATTATTTATATAAGATAGGTCACTGCGTCAATTATCCCCTAGCTATATCAGCTATCTATTTATCTAGAATATAGTATTCTCTAAAACTTATATTAGTTTGCTATAAGGGTCGCCGCCAGCTTCTTAACTATCTTACTAAGGCAGCTTAGCAGGCTTATAACCCTCTAAGCCTTAATTTAGATATAATTAGATTTATCTAGCTTGCGAAGCAATATATCTTTAATAGATTTCTAGATACCTAGATATACTCTAAGGTAGAAGTATTGCCTAGCTAAGCCTATTACTTAGGAAGAGTCTAGTATCTAGAGTAATTAATATACTCTAAAGTTAAATCTATTGATATCTAGGGCTTTCTTAATACTTTAGCTAAATAGGGTCTAGTATACTCACTTAGATATTATAAATATATATATTATTCTATCTAGTAATTTCTTTAGAGGTAAGCTCTAGAAAATATTAGAGAATATAGTATTCCTAATTAGAGCCTCCTTAGTAATAAGGGTAGTAGCTAGAGCTATCTCTAGATTAATTCTCTATAGTATAGATATAGTAGCTTAGCTATAGAGCTTAGTATACTATAGTACTATCTAGTACTAGTTAGAATTATTATTAGATTCTCTAGAGGTACCCCCTAAGTAAGATTCCTAGTAGATTCTTTTAGTAGCTCTAATTATTTAATAATAAATATCTTAGGCAGCTTTAGAATTAGCTTTAAAATATATATAGGCTTACTACTATATATAGATTATTATCTATAAGCTCTAGATATATTTAAGCTCTAGCTTCTATTAATACTTAGAGTATATATAAATCCTTATTACTTTAGTATATCTATTAAGTATACTAGTTAGGATATTCTATATCTACTTAGTCTTTCTAATAAGATCTATCTTAGTATAATTATTACTTAATAATAGATAGTCTACTATCTCTAATATCTATACTATAGTAGCTAGCTTTAGAGAGTTCTTATTTATCTCTAAGGCGTTAATTTACTATCTAGTAATCTCTCTAAAGATATCTCTAAAGGGCAGTTACTCTAGGGCTTTCTAGCCTATAAAAATAAACTTATAATTAAATTCTATAGCTCTCTCTCTATTGATTTCCCAGGCTTCTAAAGATCTAAGACTTAGGAAGGATAGCGCTAAGTTAATAATTAACTGCCTAGAGCTTTCCTTATAGTAGATAGTCTTATTAGATAGATTATTAATATATAGAGAATATCTATTAATAAGAGCCTTTAGAGGACCAGCGTTAATCTAGTAAGAGATCTTAGAATTCTAATAGAGGCTATAGATATTAAAATTATCTACTACTAGATATCTATCTACTAATAATATATTCTAATTAGTATTCTTAATAGTATATTGCTATCTAGATAAGAATCTCTATTATTAGTAACTAGCTCTAATCTAGTTATTATAGTAGTTAATAACTTAGGTATATTAGAGGATATATCTACTAATTATAGTAGTTTTCTATATATCTAGGCACTAAATATAGAGAGTATCTACTAAATTAGTATGGTATTCCACTCTAATAGCGTCTATAAGATCTTTATAAATATCTATAAGTACCTATTGGTCTCGCTTCTCTCCCTCTAACCAGTAAAGTATATAGCCTAGGTGGGAGAAATCTATTTTTAGGGGCTCTTACAGATATATAATATCTACTTGCCGCTCTATCCCTACTTCTAGAGCCTCTAGAGCTATAGTATATATATAGTAGCAGTTATACTGATAAATTAATATTACTAGGGGGTACAGAGTCTAGCGTTAGTGATGGGCATAGTGATAAGGGCAGGGGGGAGGACACTGGATCTTCTCCCTGGTCTATGGTATCTTTATCCCTGCGCTCTAGGGTCTGGAGCGCTTCTTAGATACTTATAGAGGGTGCAGCCTCCTCACTAATGTCTTTCCACGTCTCCCATCTAGAGGGGGGTAATGGCATAATGATTTAGATATATAAGAGCTATTTATAGAGGCGCTGGCGGGCCTCTCTAATTTTGAGGTATACTAGGGAATTAGCCTGGTGCTTCCCCCTATAGTTACTATATTTAGTAGATATATATAGATATAGATAGCTAATTTAGGCCTTACAGTCTAGAATATTATAGATATACTCTTAGGCTTTATAGATACCAGTATATATTATATAGAGTGGTAGCTAGTTACTATAGGCTCTATAGTTTTAGTAGCTAATACTATAGTATTAGATATAGACTGAGTCTTTGCCCACTTTATAGTATAAGCTAGTTAGATATCTATTATCTCTAAAGTATATATTCTGGGTAAGGACGCTGCAGGCCTTATCTAGGTCTCCTATTATTATAATGATAGTGGAGAATCGCTAGCTAGTGCCTTAAATAGCCTCTAGAGACTTAATCTATATAGAGTCTCTTATTAGGGTATAAGTATTATCTAATTCGATTTCCTCGCGGGCTAAGCTAAGGCCTAAGACACTATAGTAAGCTACTAACACTATATATATCTTAATTTTATACTACTATTAGTCTGCTTCCACTGAGATAACCATAGGGTTAACCTAGTAATAAGCTATTACTAGGAAGTCCTTATAGGCTAGTATAAGGATACCAGTAATACTTCCTTAATCTAATAAGGCTGAGATTGCCCTTAATTCAGTATAATTAGCGTTAATTACCCTTATAAAGCTTAGGAAATTTATCTATACTAAATAGCAGTTAAACTATAAGATAATATTGGCTTTAGGCTTCCTTAGAATAATATATCTATTCTTATATCTAAAAATAAGTCTATAATTACTCTTACTATCTATATAAATAGATTATAAGCTATCTAGATCTATCTAGATCTTAGAAAGCTTATTAATAGATAGTGGATATTTTTTAATAATAATTTACTAGTTCTAGATATTATTAGCTATTATATTAATTTACTAAAACTTTATAATAGACTTCTCTAGCCTCTAAAGTATAGAGATAGCTCTAGGGATAGATTTTAATATTAGGGTTAAGGCTTTATATAAATCTATATACTTAGTATCTCTATTTAGATAAGTAGAGAAGCTATATATAATCTCTAAGAATATTGTCTCTTAGGATGATAGTGGCTCTCGCGGGCCCTGGCGGCTACCCCTAGATAATAGAGACTCTAGAGGGTGATTTAGGAGGATTAAGACATTAAGATAAGTCTCTAGAGCCCTTAATTAGTTACTAATAGTATCTAGTTATAATATTAGGTGACGCTTAAGTACCTCTATAAAGGAGGCTATATAAACTCTTATAGTGGTAATCTCAGTATAGATAGCGATCTTACTATTTATAAGGTATTCTAATAAGGCTAGTTCAATGCTTCGGTAGCCTAGGCCAAAGAGGGACTTTATAGGGGCCCTCCCTAAGCCGTCAGGACTATATTCCTATATCCTCTTCCTAGGGGTCTTAGGTGCTTCCTTAGAGGCTGCCGCGCCTTATATAGTATTAAGAAGCTTCCTGACGTTGGTGCTCAGGCCAAGTAAGAAGTCCTCGCTCTGGGGGACTGCCCCACTGGCCTCAGGGGACGCCGGCGGTACTACCCTATTGGTGATACCTATAGGGGCACCCTAGGGGTATACCTAGCCTGGTGCCTGCCCCCCATGGTCTAGGGGGGCCTTGTCGATTTGGGGTGGTCTAGGGGGCATAGCGAAGCCCTAGAGACCGTCAAATAGCGTTGAATTTCAAAGGATCGATTTTTGATTTTCCCGGCAGGTTATACTTATTACTGCAATTTAATTATCTTATTGGCTAATTGGTTCAGTGTCAAGTTAGTTCTTGTTAATTATAACTATACCAGTTTCCTAATTAATTATTGATTTCAGCTGTTATAGCCATTCTATTCTTAGTATAGCATTATAACCTTGCGGTTCTAGTGGTGTGAGTAAGAATAAGATTAGTATACTATATTTGTCTAATCTGATTATCGCAGTATAGGTTCTTTCCTCTAGTCCTTTAAACACTATATTGCCGTCGACTGCAACTATTTTGACTCGTCCTCCCGTTACTTTATATAGGATATAGCTTCTTTTAATAAAATCCTAGTTAATATAGTTATTGATAGCTTCTAAATTAATAAATATCTTAATAGAGATCTTATTAATTATAGCTTAGACAATAATATAAGATTATTTATTTAAAGTAATAGTCAAAATATATATAGTTAAATATTTCTAGTGATATTAGTTCTTTTCTATAAATAGCTATATAAATAAGTTTTTGCCTCTTTAATAAATTATATAATTCAGTTCAGTATATTCACTAGCTGGAATCTCTAAATAGTAGAGGTAACCAGGTAGTCAAATATAATTATACTGGAGATCTAATCTTAGATATCCTTTTAGTTGGTTCAAGATTCCTGGTAGTCTAGGGAAATAATCCTATCTCAACTTTATTCGGTAATATTACCTATATCTATTATCTAGATAAGTAGTCCAATCTAATTCAATATATATTATTTAGCTGAGGTTTAGATAATATTTATATATATAATTAGTTGTATATCCTGTTAAATATTCATATAGTTAAATCCCATTTATCCTTAATATTCTTTTATATTTATTTGCCATTTCAAGGTATTTCTTTCTGTGTCTTTCATATTTATAGTATATCTATATATAGTATAATTTACAATATTCAATATATCCTATCTATATATTTACTGACTCTTCTTAATATCTTAGTTTCGCTGGATAATAATCGCATCTTGATTCTTTTTTATTGTCGTTAGTGCCCTAGTTAATACTAGTAGTTTCTTTTTCTTATAGTATTATTTGTAATTTATATAGCTTGATAGTCTTAATATATAATATTCTTATACTATTGACGCAATTCTTTCGAGTTTCCTTATTACTTGCTCGGTATAATCTAATTATTAATCTAGATTCTTATAGTTTATCTAATCTCTATTATTCTAAAATATTATCTAATCTAGAGTTTTCGCGGATATTAAGAAATTATTAAGATCCTATAAACCTTAGACTTCTCTATAGGGTATCTTTTTATTAAATCTAGTACTCTTATAGAGTTACTCTTTCTAAACTAGCTCTTTCTTAAAGCTTAGCTAGATATATCTATTTAATAATTTAGAGGATCCTATTCTCTCTATTACTAGAGTATTATAAAATTATTATTATATAATTTATTTCTAATCAATCTATATATTCTATTCTTATTTATTTAGGACTTCTATACTATTACTAGATAAGCTAATAGTTATTATTATAATTATTGTAATCTTTTTAGAATTCTAGATAGCCAGTCTATTACTCTATTTTTATCTATATACTTTTATGAAATAACTCTTTCTTCTATATTTATAGTATAATCTTTCTTTATATCGCTTTTCTCTTTCTTTCTTAGTATTAATAGTATTTATCTATATATTAATATCTCTATCTATATTATATTGAGGTTCTCTTTTCTTTATCTGGTTTACTTAAGGGGATCCTCTAAATTTCTTCTATCTTTAGAACTCTTGTCATTTCTATTTAATCTTAAATAATTTATTATCTATCTTAATAGCTATTTTAATAAATTAATTAATATTATTAGGTCAATCTATTTTTATTAATTTAATCTGGACTTCTTCCTTAAGTATATTTTTGAATATAGTAATCTATACTCTATTATTATATTATAGTGATATAATAATCTATTGGAATTTTGCTACTAATTACTAGGCTAATCTAATCTATCTTAGATATCTTAATTATTATTCTATAGTTCACTATTTATTAATATTTCTAAAGACTTTAGCAATCTTTTATTTAAATATATTATAGCTTAAGAATAATTCTTTAGTAATAGTATTCTAATCTTTACAATCATTATTATAGTAGTTTTCTAGGATAGACTATATCTATTTAGCTGCGGAATCAGTAAAATATAAAGCTATATAGATTACTTTCTTCTTATTAGCTATAATTTAATTTATTTCTAGATATATCTCTATATTAATAAGGAATATCTTTAGCTTAGAGTAAGTGCCATTAAAGATTATAGATTTTAATAGCTTAACTCGTCTCTAATCTAATATTGGAGTATTTATAACTTGGTTTTCTAGTTACTTAATATAATTGTTCTTTTCTTCTATTTATTTTCTAAGAGTATTAATATATTCGACTATCTAGTTTATATATACTTTTATTTATATAATATAATTATTAATATCTATTTCTTCGCCTCGCTAAATCTCGGTATAGCACTATTACTATCTAGAAGTAGCTTAAGCAGTATATAGAGTTCCTAAGATACTTAGACTGTTATTTCCTGCCATTATCAGTCTTCACTAAGGGTACTTCCTGTTGATACCTTCAAGTCGTAACTTATTAGGGTACTTTATTATTATAATATTATCGATCATTCTTTACTAAGAAAGATTAAGTACGCTTAGTAGTATTCTGCCAAGAAGCGGAGTCGTCCAGTATTAATATACTAAGAGAGACATAATAGATAATTGCTTCGCAATTATCTAAAGACAATTGTATAACCAATCGATAAAGTGAATAAAGTATATATTCAGTCTGGAAGTGTTAATAAAGCACGATAAACTAGATACATAATGGTAAATAAATGTCCTTATATAGTTTCTCCTAGTTATAGCTATTATAGTAGATGCTCTGATAGGTATACTCTATCCATTATATCTATTATATCTATGGTTCTAATAGCTATAATAAGTCATGTGCGCGATCCCATGCGCTAATCCTTTTCGTTCATAGCTTAGTTCCATATAGGCGGCTTTTCCATCTGGGGTTTCTTTCCGTCCGGAACGGCCTTTCGTAAGCGCCTTGCTTATATAACTGGCGTCCATTATTCAATTATTGGCTGAGCATTATCGATTCTTGTGACACTAGGGTGGCCGCCGGGACTAAGATTCTCAGTAAGACCGGTCTCAGGTCTCATTTTAGTCTTAGTTTCGGACTTCTCACGAGGGGAAGTATGGGACTGAGAATTCCTAAATATAAGACTGAACCTTTTCATAAGACTTTCTAGAGAAGATAGACAAGAAATAAGATTTCCATAATAGAGTTGCTTGTTACGGGCTAGGTCCCGCCGTACTGTTCTATTATTATTATTATTATTTTTTTTCTTATTTAACGTCTATACCCAAACTATTGTTTATGACAGACAGGGATTCGTGTATGGGGTAGGCTAGCTTATAGGGGCTGCCCCCTATAGGCCAGTGCCCCTGCTGTTAGAGATCTAGCCTAAGAGATACTCGAGCGTCGCCCTCGTAGAACTGCCTGCACAATACCTGCACAACGCCTGCGCTGACAGACCTAAAGAAATCCCTGATGGCGGGCGCTATACCTCATCCGATATAGTGCCCGAGGACTAATATACCTCATATCTACTGCGTATCTTCACGATTGTTTCCCTTCCTTTCCTTTCTCTTCTCTATGTTTGAATCTACTTAAATCCCTATATCTATTCTAGAATTATATAGCGGGATCTAGCGTATAATATTAGATTTAAATATTGAGATCTATCTCCCCTACGCGAGAGTTAAGAATGCAGCGCTCTTTATCTATCTAAGTTAAGCTTCTAAGAATCCCTTTTTAAATAAACTTTTCTTAACTGGAGGATTAGGTTACTATCTGTCACAACGTTATCGACCGTTCTTTACCAAGAAAGGTTGAGTACGCTTGGTAGTATTCTGCCGAGGAGCGGAGTCGTCCAGTATCAACGTGCTAAAGGGATACGATAGATAATTGCGAAGCAATTATCTAAAGACAATTGAATAACTAATCGATAAGGTGAATATAGTATATATTCCGATGTGTGTAGAAATAAAGCATGATAAACTAGATACATGATGGTAAATGAGTGTCCTTATATAGTTTTCCTTCAAGTAGATCCGATAGATCCATTCCTTTGTTCTGGCTCTACTAGCTCGAAGTTCTTTGTCGAGCGGATAGATCCTTTATTTAGTATATGGCTCGAATGGCTCTACTTATCACGTGCGCATTCCGTGCGCTAATCTCTTTTATTTGTAGCTCAGTTTCGTATGGGTAGCTTTCCCGTCTGGGGTTCCTTTTCGCCCGGAACAGCCTTTTATAAGTGCCCTGCTTAGGTAATTAGCGTCCATTATTTAATTATTGGCTGAGCGTTGTTGATTCTTATGACAATCCCCTCCTTTATAGGCTGGCATCCTAATAGCAATATAAATAGTCATGAGCCCCCGTTATTTTATCTCGAGGTAAATTGTCTGTTTAGTTCCGTCTATTATATATTCTTCGCGGTAATGCGTTAACTATGTCGTTAAAGAAGTCGATCGATAAGAAGAATCTTGCTTCTTGGATTAAAAGCGCTGGACTCATTCTTCTTATCCCTTATCAATGTTATTTCACTAAGAGTTTTATTTATATAAAATCTGAATTGTCGAGTCATTATAGTAAGTGTATTAAGTTTGATCGGTACAAGTATATCAATATAGCTTTATCCAATTTAGCTTAGAAAAAGCTTCTCGCGGCTTAAGATAAAATTTATTCTTAATAAAAAGAAGCGCATACAAGGATAATCAAATTCTGAATACCTGTGAATCCATGAAAAAATCGATCCTTTGAAATTCAACGCTATTTGACGGTCTCTAGGGCTTCGCTATGCCCCCTAGACCACCCCAAATCGACAAGGCCCCCCTAGACCATGGGGGGCAAGCACCAGGCCAGGTATACCCCCAGGGTGCCCCTATAGGCATCATCACTGGGGCAGCACCGCCGGCGCCCCCTGAGGCTAGTGGGGCAGTCCCCCAGAGCAAGGACTTCTTACTTGGCCTGAGCACCAACGTCAGGAAGCTTCTTGACACTATGCGAGGCGCGGCAGCCCCCGAGAAAGTATCCAAGACCCCTGGGAAGAGGATATAGGAATATAGTCCTGATGGCTTAGGGAGGGCCCCTGCAAAGTCCCTCTTTAGTCTAGGCTACCGAAGTGTCGAACTAGCCTTATTAGAATATCTTATAAATAGTAAGGTCGCTATCTATACTAAGATTACTACTATAAGAGTCTATATAGTCTTTCTTATAGAGATACTTAAGTAGTGTGGTGGTGATACCACGCACATGGCCGGCCCGGCTTATGAGATAATCCGGCCGGGTTCTGTTGCGGCTTTCATATGTCTTCGCTTTGTACTTAGCTATCAGAAACACAACACACATCTCAACGGGAGATGCAATACATTCGTTTGTGCTATGGTTCTTTGAGTGTTCCCTTGTTTCTTTACAAAGCGCGTGTGTGTTTGTTCTTGGTTTGCCAAAGTCAGTCTGGCAAGGTTCCTGCTTCTCCAAGGCCGTGCCATACCTCGCACACGCCCAGTTCGATTGGGTGCTCTCATTCCACCACAGTAGCGTCTAGTATTATAACTAGACGCTATTAGCGACCAATTAAGAGCTCTAGAGACTTATCTTAATGTCTTAAATTCCCTAAACTATCCCCTAGAGCCTCTATTATCTAGGGGTAGCTATTAAAGTCTATAAGAGTCACTACTATTCTAAGAGATAATATTCTTAGAGATTATATATAGCCTCTCTACTTATCTAAATAGAGATACTAAGTATATAAATCTATATAAAGTCTTAATCTCGATATTAAAATCTATCTCTAGAGCTATCTCTATATTTTAGGGGCTAGAGAAGCCTATTATAAAGTTTTAGTAAATTAATATAATAGCTAATAATATCTAGAACTAGTAAATTATTATTAAAAAGTATCTACTATCTATTAATAAGCTTTCTAAGATCTAGATAGATCTAGATAGTTTATAATCTTTTATATAGATAATAAGAGTAACTATAGACTTATTTTTAGATATAAGAATAGATATACTATTCTAAGAAAGCCTAAAACCAATATTATCTTATAGCTTAACTACTATTTAATATAGATAGGTTTCCTAAGCTTTATAAGGATAATTAATACTAATTATACTAAATTAGAGGTAATCTCAGCCTTATTAGATTAAGGAAGTACTACTAGTATTCTTATATCAGTCTATTAGGACTCTCTAGTAATAGCTTGCTACTAGATTAACCCTATAGTTATCTTAGTGGAAGCAGACTAATAGTGATATAAGATTAAGATATATATAGTGCTAGTAGCCTACTATAGTATCTTAGACCTTAGCCTAGCCCGCGAGGAAATCGAATTAGGCAGTACTTATACTCTAATAAGAGACTCTATATAGATTAAGTCTCTAGAGGCTATTTAGGGTACTGGCCAGTAATTCTCCACTATCATTATAATAATAGGAGGTCTAGATAAGACCTATAGTATCCTCGCCTAGAATATATACTTTAGAATAATAGATACCTAACTAACCTATACTATAAAGTAGATAAGGACTTAGTTTATATCTAATACTATGGCATTAACTACTAAGACTATAGGGCCTATAGTAATTAGTTACCACTCTATATAGTATATATTGGCGCCTATAAAGCTTAAGAATATATCTATAATATTCTAGACTATAGAGCCTAAATTGGCTATCTATATCTATATATATCTACTAAATATAGTAACTATAGGGGGAAGCACCAGACTAATTCCCTGGTATACTCTAAGATTAGAGAGGCCCACCAGTATCTCTATAAATAGCTTCTATATATCTAAATTATTATGCTGCTATCTTTCTCTAGATAAAAGATATAGAAAAATATTAGTAAGGAGGCCGCACCCTCTATAGATATCTAAGAAGTGCCCCAGACCCTGGAGCGCAAGGACAAAGATATTATAGACTAGGAAGAAGATCCAGCGTCCTCCCCCCTATTCTATTTATCACTATATCTATTATTAATACTAGACCCTATACCCTCTAGTAATATTAATTTATCAGTATAATTACTATTATATATATACTATAGCTCTAGGGGCTCTAGAGGCAGGGATAGAGTGGTAAGCAGATATTATATATCTATAAGAGCCCCTTAAAATAGACTTCTCCTACCTAGACTATATACTTTACTGGTTAGAAGGAGAGAAGCGAGACCAATAGATACTTATAGATATTTATAAAGATCTTATAGATACTATTAGAATGGAATACTATACTAATTTAGTAGATATCCTTTATATTTAGTATCTAGATATATAGAAGATTACTATAATTAGTAGGTATATCCTTTAATATATCTAAGTTATTAACTACTATAATAACTAGGTTAAAGCTAATTACTAATAATAGAAACCCTTATCTAGATAGTAATATACTATTAAGAATACTAATTAAAATATATTATTAGTAGATAGATATCTAGTAGTAGGCAATTTTAATATCTATAGTCTCTATTAGAATTCTAAGATCTCTTATTAGATTAATACTAGTCCTCTAGAGACTATTATTAATAGATACTCTCTATATATTAATAATCTATCTAATAAGACTATCTACTATAAGGAAAGCTCTAGATAGTTAATTATTAATTTAATATTATTCTCTCTAAGTCTTAGACTTCTAGAAGTCTAGAAAATTAATAGAGTAAGAACTATAAGATCTAATTATAAGCTTATTCTTATAGATTAGGAAGCTTTAGAGTAACTATCTTCTAAAGATATCTCTAGAAAGATTATTAGATAGTAAATTAATATCTTAGAGATAAATAAGGATTCTCTAAAGCTAGCTACTATAGTATAGATATTAGAGATAGTAGACTATCTATTACTAGATAATAATTATATTAAAATAGATTTTACTAAAGAGACTAATTAGATATAGAATATCCTAACTAGTATACTTAATAGATATATTAAAGTGATAAGAATTTATATATACTTTAAGTATTAGTGAAAGCCAGAGCTTAGATATATCTAGAACTTATAGATAATAATCTATAAGTAGTAGTAAATCTATATATATTTTAAAGCTAATTTTAAAGCTATCTAGAATATCTATTACTAGATAGTTAAAGCTATAAAGAGAATTTACTAGAAATCTTACTTAGAGAATATCTCTAGAGAATCTAATAATAACTCTAACTAATACTAGATAGTACTATAGTATATTAAGCTTTATAGCTAAGCTACTATATCTATATTATAGGGAACTAATCTAGAGATAGCTCTAGCCACTACCCTTACTGCTAAGTAGGCTCTAATTAGAAATACTATATTTTCTAATATTCTCTAAAGTTTACCCTTAAAGAAATTACTAGATAAGATAGTATATATATTTATAATATCTAAATAAGTATACTAGACCCTATTTAGTTAGAGTATTAAGAAAGCCCTAGATATTAATAGATTTAACTTTAGGATATACTAACTACTTTAGATACTAGACTCTCCCTAAATAATAGACTTAGCTAGATAATACTTCTATCTTAGAGTATATCTAGATATCTAGAAGTCCACTAAAGATATACTATTTTATAAGTTAGGTAAGCCTAATTATATCTAAATTAAGATTTAGAGGGTTATAAATCTACTAAGCTATCTTAATAAGATAGTTAAGAAGCTAGCAGTAATCCTTATAGTGGACTAGTGCAAATTTTAGAGAATATTATATTCTAGATAAATAGATAGCTAATATAGCTAGAGGGCAATTAATATAGTAGTCTATCTTATATAAATAGTATAGGAAGGATAGATCTAAGGCTATCTAATAGATACTATTTTTATTAATATTCTAGATACCTTTAACTATATTAATCTCTATAAGTTTAGGAAGACTATAGAGGCGGTAGATATTAATAATAATCTTATATAATAGACTCTATTCTTTCTTATTAATAGATAGGTTAGCCTAGTTATTAATAATTATAAGATTCTAGAGTAGCTTATTATCTTAAGACTACTATAGAGCTTACTAGTCTCTCTAATTCTATTTCTAATCTATATTATAGAGATATTCTAAACTATAGTATACTAAGTTCTAGGGATAAAGTCTCTATTATTTACTAATAATTTAGATCTTACTATCTAGAGAATCTTAATTATTAAAATCTATATATAGCTAAAAGCTATAGCTAAAGCTACTATTAAATAGAATACTATTAATTATATTAAATTTAACTCTAGAAAGACTAAAGCTATTCTATTTACTAGAGCTATAGATAAGAAGCTTAGAGACTAGATTCTTTAAATAAAAATATAGATTATAGATATTTTAGTAGCTTTTAATTTTAAAGCTATCTACTAGTTAGGGATTCTCTTAGATCTAAAGTTTACCCTTAAAATCCATTATAGAGACTATCTAAGAAAAAATAAGAATATTAAAAAATAGATATAAATACTATATAGAGTCTAGAGACTACCCTTTAATTTAGTATAATAGATATAGAAGGTAACTATCTAAGTAATAGTACTTTTTAAAGTAGAGCTCTAGTAGTAGAGCTAATAGAATTATCTTTAGAAGATCTAAATTCTAATAAATTACTAGATCTAGATAGTTATAGATATATTTAAGATTACCCTAATAGAGCTATTTATAAAGGAAGTAGCTCTAGAATCTATAAAAGTATTACTAGATATTAAGTAATATCACTATATTCTAAAGCTATTAGAACTTTCCCTAGAGTAGCCTATAGTAGAGATACTCCCTATAATACTTAGAGAGAGTAACATCTATATATAGTCTGGAGAATAGCTAATTAGGGATTAAGAGTAGATAACCCCTATTTATTATAGACTCTAGTCTCTAGATATAGATCTAGTATATAAACTATAGAAGGCTATATTAATTAATTCTTCTAGAAACTTTAAATATATTATTAATAGTAATAATAGGCCTAATCCACTAGAATTTAGGATAGAACTATCTAAAGTAACTATATAAATAGCTACTAATCTCTTAAATAATATAGAATATATAGAGCTATACTTAGATAGTTTCTAGCTAGATAATTAATATATAGATGCTAGAATAACTTATAAGCTATTAAGTAGCTTCTAGAGAATATAGTTTGCCTCTCTAGATATAGGCTTTAAAGTCTTTAATATAGAGCTTATCGGGGTAGTTAAAGCTCTAGAGTAGGCGCTAGTAGAGAATTTTATAGAATATATTAGGATATTTCTAGATATATAGACTACTATAAGCTATCTATAATATATCTGTCTTAGCCTAGGGCAGGCCCTAACACTATATTTATATAATTTAACTAGAAAACTACTAATAACTAGCTATAGAATTATTATATATTAGATACTAGACTATAAAGACATCCTAGAGAATAAGGAAGCTAATAAGATCGCTAAGAAGGCCGCTAGAAGATCCTCTATAGATAAATATTTAGAGATCTCCTTAGTGTATACCCGGTAGTCCTATATCAAAGTATATAGAGTCTCTAGAGCCGACTAGCTTATTAAAATACTTATAGAGTGCCTAAACTATATAGACTAAGTCTATTGCCCTCCCTAGAGATAGAAGCTTAACTCTAGGGTAGCTACTATATCTAAGTAGCTAGCGCAATATTACTATTAGTATAAGATTAGCTATACCCTAATTGGTATCTATCTATATCTAATAAGTATTTAGAACTCTAGAATATATCTAGAGTGCTTCAGTGACACCAAGACAGTTAAGTATATTCTTATAAATGTCACAACGTTATCGACCGTTCTTTACCAAGAAGGGTTGAGTACGCTTGGTAGTATTCTGCCGAGGAGCGGAGTCGTCCAGTATCAACGTGCTTGAGGGGGTACGATAGATAATTGCTTCGCAATTATCTAAAGACAATTGAATAACAAATCGATAAAGTGAATATAGTATATATTCCGATATATATAGAGAATAAAGCACGATAAACTAGATACATTATGATAAACGAGTGTCCTTATATAGTTTCCTTTAAGTAGATCCTTTCCTAATGCTAGCTCTGTTATCAGTCGAGCAGATAGAGTCTGGCTCGACAGGCTCAATACCTCGAATAGAGCTGATAGAGCCTGGCTCGAATGGCTCTACTGGTCACGTGCGCGTTCCCGTGCGCTAATCTCTTTTGTTCGTAGCTCAGCTTCGTACGGGCGGCTTTTCCGTCTGGGGTTCCTTTCGTATGGGACAGCCTTTCGTCAGTGCCTTGCTTAGGTAACTAGCGTCCGTTACTTAGCCATTGGCTGAGCGTTGTCGATTCTTGTGACAGCTACTTAATAAATCATTCATATTGTCGCTTAAAAATAGAAAAATAGCTTATATTAAGAGACCGTAAGAGATATAATAGATAAGATTATTTATTATAAGAATATTATTCCTGCGCATATCTAGTTAACTGAGCTATTAGATAGCTTCTAACGTAATCCACCACCCACCCGATCAGCGGCTCCGAACAACTATACTATATTGATTTCAAACTTCAATTTCCAACCCAAAATAATAATTATATACAAAACATTAATTACTAGGACGATTAGGGCATCCTGTTATTTTATGCCCTGCAATTCCACAACCACTGCAGCGAAATTGACGTCGTACAGATAGTTGAGAGGCTGGAAGCTCTAGCTTAGCCGGAGCAGTAGTATCAGTTTGAGATACCTCAATCTGACTTTATATAAGCGCCTAAACCTCCTCTCTAGTAATTCCTTGATTATGAGATATTAGTTTCCTAGACCGTCTGCGTTTTTACTTCTCCTTGTCATGTGAAGCCCGTAGATTATGAACTTCCTTCTATATAATTAGAAGCTCATTAATACTTATCTCATAAGCCTTTGACATTCGATTAATTGCATTATCGATAACTTCAGATGGACTTCTTATATGTCGATTTTTCAATGATTAATTGTAATTAATTGACGTTTGAATTGACGTGGATTTTGAGGTGTTTGTAAGCAGGATGACTGTGTAACGTAATCGGACAGCCACCCGATCAGGACAGCCACCCGATCACCCGCTCCGAACGCGTCTTATTATATTGATTTCAAATCTCAATTCTGAGCCAAATAATGATGATTTTTATAAAATTGATACTAGTACGATTAGGGCATTGAGGCCTTCTATATCTAAGAATATTACACTCACTGCACCGAAATTGGCGGCGTATAAGTGGTTGAGAGTCTAGAAGCTCGGGCTCAGCCAGGGTAGCAGGAACACTTTAAGATACCTTAATCTAACTTTATATAAGTATCTGAGCTTCCTCTCTAGTGATCCCTTACTTATGAGATATCTGCTTTCTAGACCGTCGACGTTTTTGCTTCTCTTTCTTATATATAGCCCGTAAATCATGGACTTCTTTCCCTAGAAGTGTAAGGGTATTTATAGTTATCTTATATGCTTTAGATATTTAGTCAATCATCTCATCAACTAAACTAGAAGGACTCCCTAAATACTAGCTTATATGTCTCTTTAAAGTTATTAATTGATATTTAAATTGATATGGATTTTAAGGTATTTATAAGTAAGATGATTATGAATTGCTTGATCGACTTAGAGAAGATAAGGAAGTCTTAATTTAGATAGTAAGCTATTGATAGACTTGATTTAGATTAAATAGTATTAATCCACTTGCTGCGAAGCCATTCTAAATAGTCTTAGCTTTATATACTATTATCTGGGCTTCTAGAAATACTATAAGAAAGTCGATTTTTTTAATATAATTGAATCTAAGCCTTATTCACTATTTAATAAGCTATCTATATTGCCGTTTTAAGACTGCAAAACAGCTAATATCGAGAGGTTATAGAAAATGTGAGGAATGCGGTGGTATATAAATTGGAATAGTATTATTCTTAGTGCAGATCCGGTAGAATTCTACAGTTAAATGGCTTCTATGACCGTCAAAGATAAGCATTCGATATTTTTTTCTTTAATATAGTTATTTATATAAGGAATAAAGTGATTCTGAAGCTAATCTAGGCCAATTTTATCGGTTATCCATTTATTATTATTAATATTGATTTTCCAATCGCTTGGAAGAGATTAAAACCAGCCTTCTTGAAAGTATTTTGTCGCTTTAAAAATAATATATAATAGTAAAGCCTATCTAGTAAAATTGACTGCCTCGATTGAGGTTACCCATTCGCGATTACTAGGTTATAATAGCTTTAGACAAGTATATCGATTACTTCCAGTAATAACTTTTGCATTTATATAAAGCCTTATTATAAAGCTAGTTTCATCGAAATTATAGATATCTTCTGATAAGATACTATACTTTAAATATAGCTTCTTATATATAGTTTAAATATTCTTGAATTATCACTGGATCTTCGCATTTAGTATATTTATAGTTATATCTATATAAAAATCTTGACTTAAGCTCTGGGCGACGTTGAATAAATTTGATATATCCATTTCTCACTAATCTTTTAATTACTATATTGAGAAAGCAAGATATTAGCTATATCTTATACTATAGATAGTTAAGAAGATAGTCCTTATTTATCTAGATCTAATATCTATTTAATAAGTGATTCCTCTTCGAATTCAGTTAATTTATAATTATTGACGCGTTTTTTTTGTTTAAATTAGATATTGTAATAATAATAATTATATAAAGTTGAGTATAGTATGTTATAATTCGCGTAGCTTCACGAATACTTAAGATTTTCTGATTTTTTAGATTGGAAATAGCTAGCAAGATCTGTCACTCTTGCTCAGCTAAATTTTTAGTATTTTTATTGCGAAATGGTGGTATAGTAATGCGTCAAAATTGAACGTTGATAATATTTAAAGAAGTTCGGAGTGGGTGATCGGGTGGCTGTCCGATTACGTTATCACTTAATCGACTTGGAGAAGGTGTAGGAGTCTTAAGTTGGATAGTAAGCTATTGATAAACTCGATCTAGATTATATGGTACTAATCCAGTTGCGGAAAAGCCATTCCGAATAGTTTCAGCTTTATATGCCATTATATGAGCTTCCGGAAATGCAGTAAGAAAGTCGATTTTGTCAATATAATTAAAACCAAGCCTCATCCGCTATTCAATAAGATACCTATATTATCATCCTAAAACTGTAAAACAGCTAACATTAAGAGGCTATAAAAGATATAATGAATACGGAGGCATGCAGATTGGAATAATAATATTATTCTTAGTACATATATAGTCGAATTCCGCAGTTGATGACTTCTATAGCCGTCAAGAATAAGCATTCGATATCGTCCTATTATGCGGCCATTTATATAAGGAATAAAGTGATTCTGAAGCTAATCCAAACCAATCTTATTGGTTATCTATCCATTATCACTAATATTGACTTTCCAATCATTTGGAAGAGATTCAAACTAGCCTTCTTAGAAGTATTTTGTTGCTTTAAAAATCATATATAAGGGTAGAGCCCATCTAGTAGAGTTAGCTATCTTAATAATAGTTACCCATTCTCGATTACCAGGCTATAATAATTTTAGATATATATATCGATTACTTCCAGTTATAACTTTTGCAGTTGCACAAAGTCCTATAGTAAAGCTAGTCTCATTGAAGTTATAGATCTCTTCTGGTAAGATATTATACTTCAATATAGCTTCTTATACATAGTTAAAATATTCTTAGATTATCCTTGAATCTTCATATTCAATATATTTATAGTTATATCTTCGAGAGAATCGCGATTCAAGCTCTGAGCGACGTTGAATAAATTGATAAACCCAGTTCTTGCCAATCTATTAAGTTCCATATTGAGAAAGAAGAATATTAACTATATCTTATATAAGAGCAGGCCGGGAAGGTAATCCTCACCTATCCAAATCAAGAATCCATTTTATAAGTGATTCCTCTTTGAATTTTGAAAGTTTAAGGCTATTAGCGCGCTTTTCAGCTTTCATTAAGATACTATAATATCGATTATAAAGAGTTATATAAAAAATTTTATAGATATGTGCCGCTTGACGAATAGTCAATATTTTTTATTCTTTAAATCGGAAATAGCAAGTAAGATCTTGCCTTCTTGCTCAACTAATTTTCTTGACTTTTCTGACTGTGTTGATAGCATAGTGACATGTCAAGATAATCAAATAATTATGGCGTACGCATTTTGGAAGGGTTGATCGGGTGGGTGGTGTGATGGGGTGGGTGGTGGATTACGTTACTAAGGACGATTATCTAATATCTTTCTTTCATAACGTATTCCACGGGTAATCCGCACACACGGGCATTCCGCACACCCCACTAATTTTTCTCTACTTTTCAACCTGCCACTCGCTTCGAAACATTGTAATCATCCAAGAATGACTGAAAATAATACAAAAAAGAACGCAAATCATGAAGGAAGACTTTAGCTTGCTATTGACGCGTTAAAACATAAAAAAATCATGGGTCTTCGCAAAGCAGCGCGTGTTTATAAGGTGCCTGTTTCAACGCTCCGCGATCGACTCAAAGGCATATTAAGATGTCAACTACAGGCTCAAATCGTCGAAAATTAACATCTACTGAAGAGGAATCGCTTCATATATAGATACTATCTATGGAATTGTGTGGATGCCCTGTCCGACCTTAAATGCTTCATGTTATAGCTAATATTTTACTTGCAAAACGAGGATACGAGACCAACCCACTTACTATTAGTATAAACTGGGTATATATCTTTTTAAACCGTCAACCCGATTTTAAAACTCGATTTGCATATCGATTAATATATTCCCGCGCTAAATGTGAAGATCCAAAGCTTATACACGAACATTTTGACACTCTTCAACGCGTTCGAAGCGAGTATGGTATAGCGGATAAAGATATTTATAACTTTAATAAGACTAGATTTGCTTTAGGGATCATTGCTACAGCAAAAGTTATATATAGCAGTGATCGCTCAGGTAAACCAAGCCTTATCTAGCCTAGAAATCGCGAATGGGTCACTGCAATAGAGTGTATAAGTACTTAAGGCTTCGCTTTACCTCCATTGATTATATTTAAATCTGGTAATAAGCAGGCCAATTAGGATATATATCTAGGTTTACTATTAGATTGGTCAATAATATAATCACTAAATGGCTGGACATCAGATGAAATTGGTTTACTTTGGCTTTATAATGTATTCGATAAATTGACGAAGCCTTATATGGTTGGACGGTACCAATTATTGATATTAGATGGCCACAGCAGTCATTTAACATCTGAATAGGATCAATATTATTATAATAATGACATTATATCTATATATATACCACCACACTATTCATATCTATTACAGCCGCTTGATGTAGGCCTTTTTGCTATTCTTAGGCGTCACTTTGGACGTACAGTTGAAGATTGGGTGCGCAATGATATTAATTATATTGATAAATATGATTTTCTTACTATGCTGCCAGCAATTCGCAAAGAGGTCTATAATATGAGAAATATTATGAGCGGCTTCTCTCATACAGGAATTTTACCATTCAACCCTGAATCTGTCTTATCTCAATTGCAAATTATTGTCAGAACCCCTACTCTGGAGGCCTCAAGACTAGGCAGCTCATCAACAAGCAATGCTTCGCTTATAACACCTCAAAATATTCGGACTTTGCAATACCATACTAAATCAATAAAGCGTTCCTTGAAGCGGTATACAATAAGCCCTCCCTCGCCTATAAATCATGCTTTAGATTAGTTAATAAAAAGCTGCTCAATGGCAATGCACTCTGCGGCAATTCTAGCAAAGGAAAACCATGATCTACAAGCTGTAAATAAGCATATAAAGAAGAAATATAATAGAAGATCAAGAGCGCTTTATAATGAGGGTATTTTGACTGTTTCTGAGGGTCAAGAGCTTGCTGCAGCGCTTCAAGAAGATAATTTGCCTGACCAATTGACTACTCCGGCCGAGGCTTCTCAGTCTCGCAGGCGCGCACTACCTAAGTGTATGAGCGGACAAATAGGACATAAGCGCACGTCATGTAGGAATAATTCTATATAGAAATATAAGCGATTTTTTGGTGTTATGCATAAATCCGAATTGCTTCAATATGTGGCCGGTGGGTGGGTGTGCGGAATGCCCGTGTGTGCGGATTACCCGTGGAATACGTTAGTTATAGCTATTTATATAAAGAATAACATGCTTTTAAAGCTATCCAATTCTAATATTATTAGTAGCCTGAGTTTTACTGATGTAAAGTCGCTTATCAAAATAACTGGAACCAGCTTTACTAAGAATATGTTGTTGCTTCAGAAATTATATAGGGTAATACCTATTCTCTTAAATGAATTGCTTCGATTACTGTAACCACTTTGAAATTACCACACTATAATAAATAAAATCTACTATATTAGTTACTATCTATGATAACTTTGATAGTTACGTAGAGATCTATAACGAAACCAGTCTCATCGAAGTTATATATATTCTTAGATAAAAACCTATATTCTTATATAACTCTTCAAATATAATTTCACTCGCTCATAGTTATATCTCTATGAAAGCGTAGTTTTATATTTTTGGATGTCGGTCAAAACAATAATATATCTATTTTTCATTAATATACTAAGTAATATTCTGCCTTCTTAATTAGCTGAATCTGAAATATTTTCTATACGATTTGGTAGTATAATAATGCGTCGAAGATTGTTTATGGAAATATCTTCAAGATGTGAAGCTAAGTGGCCCGCTCGGTGTTCGATTACATTAACTTCTTTATTCGCGCACGTAAGCCTAAATGGTCAGCGGTGCTCGCAAGACCATTGCCAATCGTTTAGGTTGCAAAGAAGTAATTAAAAATCAGTAGCATTTTAAATTAAACTTCCATTGTTATGCTGGCGCTTATTTGCGAGAGAAACATCCAGAGATTAGCTTGTGTATTTTACCAAGCTTATAATTTATATAGTATTGAACGTGAGCTTCAATTCAGTATATGAGTTTAGCAGCTTTAGTGCGACCAACTCATAAGCAACTGGCTTTCGAGGAGCTTATATATAGAAAATAAACTAAAGATCAAGTGTTCTAAGAGGAACCGCAATAGAAGCTTCGTGCCAAATCCGAACAAATCTACGATTTATTGCCATGCCAGAACTTACGCCAATACATCTAGCTGGAGACGTGAAAAGGCGGCCTAGAAGTATATAAGGGATATATAATCATTATAACACCCTAGTGGTAAATGGCGTTTATTGTTATAGCCTTTCATAACTTTAGGATAAGTTTCACGAAGGTTTAACACGATTGCAATTAACCTGCACTGCCCGCGAGCTATATATGTACAGCCTGGGACAAAAGTATAGACTATTCACAACCCGGACCAAAATAGAAAGGATAGATGATTAAAATAAAACAAAAAAAAAAATTAAGAATAAGACAAGAAACAAGGATTTTGGGTGAGAAAATATGAAAGCGAATAAACATTCCACTGATATTTTTATATCCTCTCCATATTCAAATAACTATTTGGAAATAAGTGCCTTGGATTAGTATTAGAATTACTTTTGTACGTGCAGTATCTATGATTAATGTATGTCAAAGAAATATTATTAGTCTACTATAGTTATATATATAAAAAAATAAAATGAACAATATATGTACTTTGTCGTAGTTTGATTGAATATCTAGTCAAATGTATAATCGGAAAGAATATATATACTGTTGATGTCTTGTTATTTGATTAATATATGTAATAATCTTTAGTTTACTGTGCGCGATATATGCAAACATATATTAGGCCATCACGTTTGGATTATACATTATTTATTCTTCGCGAAATCAAATTGAAAGTTGTGATCATATACCAAATCTTTATCTACATTAGTGTAATCTCCAAATATTATCTTTTTAGTATTTTTAAACGATAACATATACAGGAATTGTATACTAAGTTCTACAAAATATTAGTAGCACTAATACTCTTCCAGTCATAAAAGTAGTAATATAAGCATGAATGCTTCTATAGTAGACATGATATTTCTAATCAATCATCAAAAGGGCTATTAGAGTGACATAATCGGTAAGCGAGAGCCAACTTCCATTTCCATAACACTGCACATAATGAGTCTACAAAGCCTAACACACCAATATACTACTCATTTGCATTAAAGATATGTCAGTTTCTTTATGAATGCGAAAAAAGAGTACTATCAGTGATTTCCTATTTATAAAATAATAGATCAGTGAAATGAAAATTAATAACTTAGATAACTCTATATTTTGGATTACAAGATACTAGAGAACTTGAATATATACTAATAACTTCAAATTAAGTCATTATAAAGAGGAAATACGAGATACTTGTCATATATATATTAAATCTAGATTAATCAAATTATCTTGCTCTTATATAAGAAATAGTAGCTGTCTTTATTTTATAAAACTGATAGTCGACAAAGAAATGGATATTTATTCAGATTTAATATTGTCTAAAGTTCATTTTATGTTTTAAGAGATCACAACTATAAATTTATTAGATATAAAGATGTTAAATATATTTTAGAATTTTCTGTAAACTATTTATAAAAAATTTATAAGATTAGTTTTTTATTTGCAGATATCTATAGCTAGAAATGATAGTGGATTCATTCAAAGTTATTTATAATCTAAGTAATGTTCATTAATATAATTATATTTTAGAGTAATAAAATATTATTAAGAAGACTATTCCAAGATTCTTCCTCAAAATTGGAAGATCCATATTGATAAGAGTGGATAGATAACCAGTGGGATGGATCTAGGTTACATAGCTGAAGGAAAAAAGCTATTCTACTTGAAATACGATATTTGTGTTTTGTATATATATATATCCATCGAAAAATAGACCACCAACAACATCTTATAATCAAATCAATAACATATAGAATATATAGCGTAATAGCGATACCTAAAGATTGCTTTGATTTGACTCTTGGCTATATCTAAGCTTTTTCACTGGAAATTCTTATAGGATACTTACTTCTGAGATTATGTATATCTCTAGTTATATTTTATATGTGAAATTTATATATAGATCGCAGACTTTGCTAGAAGTACACGGCTATTTATAACCAGTTTATACACTTTATATATATAGTCGGTTTTTTTAGCTTATATCTCTAATTTATCATTAACTAATATTTATTATAGCTTTAAAATTTGTATGAATATAATAGTGATAGTTTAAGTAATTAGAGAGAATAAAAGAATATTGAGCTTAATAATTCATTAACAGACCTTATTAAAACTAGAAGACATTAAAATACTTATTAGGAAGTTATATAATATTCTTAGTTTTATTAAAGCTTCTGGAAAGAAAGAGAATGTATTCTATGGTGATTGATCCAAGCCTTCTTTATCAGTTATAATGCTATCTATATGCATATTTTAAGGTTGTAAAATAACCAATACCATTACTTGCTGCATAAATGACTTCGGATATATAGTGTTTATGCTCTGTTCGATTATAATAATGGTAGGTTGAATTGACGTGATTTGGGGGAATGAATAGATAGGACAATTAATTATTTATCTCTTAATCAACTCTAGATAATTTCGGCTGTATGTATTTTCAAGAATATATAAAAAATAATTTCGTCAATACAATCGAACCTGAAATGTTATCCGCTGCTCCATAAGCTATCTATATGGTTATTGAAGATTGCTTAGAAAATGGTAGCGCAAGGCTGAAGCCGACAAGAATAAAGAGGCTAAGGTTATATTAATTGCTTTCAAATAATTTTACAATTGCGCAGAGTTTTTAGTAAGTTGTACTATAAAGATTGATATCTTTGAGTAATATTTTATACAGCTTAATTCGGATTCTGCAAAAAACTTCTTTATGACGTGATCCCTTTAAATTCAACCTCTAGGCAATACCATCAAATTAGTCAACTACCTTTCTCTAAATTGTTGAGTGCTATAGTATTCATAGCAGAGAATAGCCATTCCCGAAGATCAGAAAATGACAAGATAACCTGTGCTTATCTAGACTCAACATTTACAAATAAGTTATTCTTGGTATGAGTTATGGATCGTTGAAATTCAATTGCTAGTCTTGTAATCTTTATGAACTATGAAACGGATTCATGTACAGTCACATATATTTAGCAGCTTCGCGAATACTATAGATGATTGCCGTTTTCACGTGATAGCTATATTGATATTCTCTTAACTGTACCTGTTTAAAAGAGGTTTTTGTTGGCTGGTGGCTTCTTGACTGGTTAAATATAAAGAGTAATTTCTTTGAGACGGTTGGGTGACCCGTGAATTATACTAATCGGTCACAGTAATTTAGAAAAAAACATAGGGAATACTGCCTTGTCTCAATACCTTTTTGTTATATTCTCCTATATCGGATGTAAGAGTTCAAGTTCTAGATCGAATACTCAGTTCAACAAAAAGATACAATTTTCTCAAGAAAACCCGCCTCATCTAATGTTCAAATAAATCCTGTTCGGAAAATGGTCTCAACCAGCAATATGCTGAAGAGCTGTCGATATGTTATCATAAGGTATCCGTAAATTTTACATATTTCATTAAAAATAAAAATTGACGAATTTATAAGCTTTTCTACATTTAATAAACTCTCAAGGCTACAAGTTTGATATGAAAGTATCGAAAATAATCACTTTCGCCATAATTATACTTCTAGTATTTTTATGTAATTTCGATAGATTCCCTGATCAGTTATTAGGTTTACATGATATGATTCTCAAGCAATGTGAAGGAAATTTTATTAAAATAGACTGTTATAAAATAGTTGGGTATACTTGTAAATATATATTTCTGAAATGATCCGAAAGAGATATATATTCATTGGTATAAAAATCTCTATATATATGATTTAGATTTATGATTGTCGACATACTTTTATGGCTGTGGCTCTTATCCCTACAGTAAATATATTATGATTTCTCACTAATATTTTAGCTTGAATAGATAATACAGAATTAGAATTTAAGATATGTTTTGATTTTTAAGTGTTCTCCCCGTTCCAGTAACTATCATATCACTATGATAAAATTCTTTCATTATTTTCTATATTTAGTATCCATTCTGCATGATATGAAATCTAATCATCATTATAACGAGTAATCTAATCGGACCCCGAGCATCCGGGATCGCCTTGCCCGATCACCATAGAGAAATACCAACTGTTTCTCTACACCACTTTTGAACGCATCATATGCTATTGAAATATATCAGGGATATAGATTCAGAATTTTGGGGGGCAAGCAAGATACTGCTCATCATAACCAGTTGTATAAATATAACGACCTGCTCTATTTATAATGCTCTATAAAAATCCATTAGATACTTTCACTGTCGGCTTAAGGGCAAGGAACAAATCTTGAATGCGGTATTAATATATGCCATTCGATATAAAGAACAATTTTTGAATGAAGCATTTATAATCTTGAGAGGTAAATATTGTCTTCTTGACTATCTTTTGATATTAGCTATAATTTTATTTCATCCTGGAAGTATGTTGGCGAAAAGCGTATTAATCATTTTACTGATCAACATGGCACCTAGGAATCAGATTGTGATTCTTACGGCGACGTTATAAGTTAGAAAAGTATAAGTTCAATTAGCCCTGTATCGTTCAATCCTATAGAAAATCGCATACAAAAAATCTCAAATATTTTTAATTGATATATAGGTAAAGCTGATGTTGCTAATAGGACTCTGCGAAACTATCGAAACTATGATAGGGAGCGATCAATAAAGCAAACCTTATAAATTAGAGTCTATCAATAGACTATAGCTGTTGAAGCAGTCAAATCTACTAGTGTGATCTATCTTTACACTTTCATAATAATCATCTTTATAACAATGCTAATTTGACCTCCACAAGGTCTAGGATTTGATATAGTAGAAATAGCTGGATTGTAGTTAAGATCGAAAACTAAAGCTTTGAAGCATTTTATTTCATTTATAGAAGACTTCAAAAGAAAGATAAAAAGCTATGAAAAGAAACCTAGCTCCATGATTGATGTTATGCGCACGGAGATATACCAATATTTAAGTATATATATACTGTATATTAATATCTTTTATCGACAACGACCTATATGGAATTATGTATATCCCATATAATTGAATGTATCACGCGATGAGCAGCTTATACATCTTAATTACTATATCTTATTGAAAAGTATCTATTTTTATAGTTGTTCTAGGGGCTCCTTAATTGCTTACAGAGCTGGTAATTCTTCGAATAGTCTCAAAGCAGGTAAATAGATTGTCGCTGTTATTTGGAGAGCAAGTTTATTCAAAGCTTACAAATTAGATTTAGATTCTTAATACCTCTACGTCGATTAAGAGATCTACGAAAGTTTTTACATCTACGAGCGCCTTGAAATCGATGTCGTAAGCCTCCCATAACGGGGTAAATGAGCACCTAATAAATCCTTTGAAGGTAGCAACTAAGCAATTGCGAGTATATTGGAGACCGTTTAACCACTCCAGTATTGAACGCTTTGAAAAATAATCTAGCTTTCATTATCAAGAATTCCTTTTTGTCTCCAGAAAGTATACCAGCCTAGATATATAATTCAGTAGCTAGGAATACAGTTAACCTAAGTGTCGATATCAAGTGATTTGCCTATTAAAATGAATAAAAAATAACTATTCGATAAGCGAGCGGCCACTTCCGCCCCGAATTTGCGATCCATTAATAGAATAAATATCAGTTTCTAGCCCTATGTATAAATTATATATGAAAACCTTAATCAGAATTTTATTAAGACATCTACTCATTTTATAATCTAAAGCTTTATAGTCACCGCAGCGAAATATGCAAAAAAAAAAAAAAAAAAAAAAAAAAAAAAAANGAGCCAAGATATCATCAATATTGTCGAGATATTTTTAGCTGAATTTATATATCTAGCTTGCCTCTGATGAATTCGTATAAGATATTCTCTACTTTCTACATTATCTATACTCTTCTGCTTCTGATATATAGCTTGTGTATGAACTGCAAAATCTCTTTTCTAGAAATTCAAAAAGAGGAAAATGGTGCTAAGTCTAGTGTAATGTAGTAACCACTTATATCTTGAAAAATATATTATTATCATTAAAAGTTTGGCAATCCTTGTGTAAAGTAGACTTTTGAGAAAAATGTTCGGTGCTATTAAAATAATGTATGGTAATTAAACCTATCTACCAGAATGATCTATTTTAATAAGAACTATCTAAGTCTGTTTCTTAATGGTTATTATAGTCTTAGATACATGGATTACTTTCAGTAATAGCTTTCGTGATTTGAATTCATCTATAAGAGCTAATTATATAAAAGTTAAATATTCTAATGAGATACCATAATTCTATATTGCATTTTGTTATCTAGTTAGATTATTTTTAGGTTACTTCTGGATCAAATATATACGTCTCTAAAGTCTATTTATTGATTCCAATAAAACATTTGTTGATGTATTTGGTAAGTGAGCGGCCACTTCATTTCTGAAACGCGTCCTATAAAAAAATATCATTTAAATGGTTAGTGACAAGTAATATCTGTAGATTCACTAATAGTTATAGAAGTTATTTGACTATAGAATTTAACTGGATATATATATGATTATATTTTCCTGACATTATTTGTAGAGGTCTAAATAATAATAATTTATAAAGTTAGGACCACTTAGCCTCTTCTCATCTTTTCAAAAGTTTACTAAATAATTTGTAATTATCTTATAAATCTCGAACTCTAGATGAATTGAAATATTCACTCACTAATAATAATCAAAAGATATATATAGAATAATATATTCAAAGCTCCTCTAATTTAGCTAACAAAACAATGAATTTTTAGATATCTAAAATATATCAAATAACTATAATTAACTTTATGACTTTAAAGAATGACTACAATATGTAGTATATATATTGATTGAGAAGAGAAGCAAGGCTATAGTTCATTAATCAACTTATAAATAGAAATTATTAAAGAAAATATTAGACAGATTTACAGTGGGATTAAGATATTTGGAAGCACCTATATTTAAGCTTCTAAATTTTGGTTATCTATATACTACTAATCCTAATATATTATATATAATATTCTTAAATATAGAACTTAATATCCTAATTATTCTAATGAGTTATTTTTTATACAATTATTACATAGTGTCCGAATTTAAGATTCAAGATTAATATAAAGCATATTGTAGAATAGAAGTAGCTAATTCATAGCAGCCGCTCGCTTACCAATTATGTTGTTAAATACAAAAATTTTCACAAGTGAGATCTAACTTTTGACACTGTTGTCTCTATAGCATCTGGCGCGTATTCGATATTTTCCTGAAGCGCCTTATAATCTACGCTATAGAGTTGTTTAAGAGATATTATAATAACTCTTTGAAACCCTATCCAATAATGGTGATTCCTCAATCAAAAGATTGGTTATAACTAAAGGTTTCTGCCTAACTACTTTACCTGATATGTATTCAACTGGAAAGATAGTGATTATTATATTTTGATAACAGATGTTGATATAGCTAATAATGAGTTTAGTCCCTGTTACAAATATTTAGAATAGATTGTAAGACAGCTATAAAATTGATTATAAACTAATTAGTGTAGAGAAGATAAATATACCCTTAATTTGAAAAGTAAGCCATTAAGCGATTTGGTTTGAATTTAACAATATTATCAATCTATTTACTATGAAGGTACTTTGAATGACCTTAGCTTCATATAATTTTATTCAGATATTTTTATAATACTATCAGGGAGTTAATTCTATTAATTTCATTAAGATAAGTTCTATTTACTATTTAATGAGCTATATAATTAAAGCTTTAGATCCACGAATCCCACTTGTATATTTAATTTTACCCCTAATAATTTTCAACTTATTATTTCCTGTACAATCTTTCTCCAGTACATTTTCTTCAAAGCTTGCAACTCATTGTTGTTGTCTTTCACCCAAATGGGAGCATATCTATTGTCAATTTAAGCTTTTAAGATTTAATAATTACTTGGTCAGTTACTTGAGCTGGGCTTCCTATACACTCGATTTTATACATACTATCAAATATAGTAAACTAATAAACAACTTGATTAGTACTTGTGAAGCGTTTGCATGGATTTGGTATTATATGATTGTTGAAGATAACTGATGGTTTTAATGATATTCAATATCACGTAATTGTAAAACTTAATTTCATTTGCTGTAAAAGCTATCTCAACTAGTTCACCCTCTATAAGACCTTAGAATTCCATTAAAAGCCCAAACCTGTCAATATGACTAATTTCAGGCCCATTTGTTGTTTAAATGTCTTAACGCCTAGTTGTTCTAGGACTGCAGAGTAATTATCGAGAACCATGAGAGATATGGGGAATGAGGTGACATGCGAAACCTTTGCATATTATCATCCAACACCTCGGTTCGTTCATTGTTTTCCACGGCTATCAATATTATATATATACTTGACATGTATTTCTATAAGAATTTCTATAACTGTAAACATAAAATAACGAAATTAGTTTAAGCAATTTCAATTTTATGTAGTCTTTATAGTCTATCAAATTATACTGATATTGATTCCAGATATTCTAGAGCATTACATGAGTCTAATAGTACAGTCTTTTTTTACCGCAAACGACAAATATAAAGGTAGATGTCATCAGTTATATGTATTGTTTTGCAGTATCCTGTTCTGAAATTTCGAGGATATATAATACCTTGATATGGTTTTAGAGTAGATTCGGTCAATCTACGCAGTCGGTTACCAAGGCATTAAGAATAAATATTCGATAGTTTTCACGTTAGGGGGGCTATGGGGCTATTGATTAAAGGAATACAATATATTTATATTTCATACTTTTCGAATCCTTTCTATTGCCTATCTACAATAAGCCATAATTATTAATATTGACTTCCCCATTATTCAAAAGTCTCGACGGTTTCATTCTTAAAAATTGTAATATGTTGCTTCAAACATTCTATTCAAGGTGAAACCAAAATTAATCCAATACAATAAATAGTATTGAGTGCCTTTATTGTACGTAATTATCAAGCTCTAGTAGCTTTAAGTATATGTATTGTTTGCTGTAGATATTTTTGCAGTTACACATGTTCCTATAGCATTAACATTTTGTAAAAATTGATACCTGAGGATAATATACTACAATATAGACCTTTTCTATATATACCTCACATATCCTTGGCTTTTTAATACCCAAACTAACTCGCTCATAACTCATTGTCAGACCCACGATATCAGCTTTTGAGCGATCTTTGAAGCATGAATGATCTCAATTCTTGCTAGTTCATTGGTCAAAGCATTTAAAATAAGAATTAGTCATATCTTGTATTATAGATGGCTAGAAAGGCGATCCTCGCCCATCTAGGTTTGATTCCTAAGCAATTCCTTTCTATAGTTTACCAAGGTCATATTAACACATTTTTCAGCACCAAATAGGATAGATCAAATGACATGAGTTGCATGTGTTATAGACACGTGAAGTCCTATATAGTAAAGGATTTTCCATTTTTGAAACTGGAAATTATAGGTAACATTGATTTTCTTGTTTCATTAATTAATTTTTGAACTCCTGTTTGACTGGAGGCATCCCGGCATTAAGTGAAAATAGCCAAATCGAGGTGATGCGTCTAAAGATGATTGAACTACTCAGTAGCGGCCTACATTACTTACAAACCATAAATTAGATAAACAGACAATTTCGTTTATGATAAAACATAATTATATTTTGAAATATGTGCAGTTAGGAATGAACAAATTAGACAAAAAAATTTATGATGCAGAATAATTTATAGAATATAATAATGACATTATAAAAATAAATACATACATTGATATATATCAAGATTCTCAAAGGTAAAACTAAACAAATTTTTTCTATACATAAAGTATTTTGAGGTAGGTAGAATTCTGTACAGAGTACTAAATACAGTAAAGTGAATGAATTTGATATGAAAGGATGCATTCTATTCACTAAGGTATTTACTTCATTTGTATTGAATAGTCTCGCTTGAATATATATGAAATTGATTAGGCAGTATTAAATTCGAAATATTTCGCAAAGATATATAACAGTCGGTATATCTTTATAACTTTCTTTGAATGGGATTTTTCGGGATCTCTGACGTTTATAAACCGTATGTTTTATTCTATTCTATTCATCATTATATTGATTTGTTATATTATTATTTATTTTTTTTAAATGCATTCAAGAAACATATAAATAAAATATAAGCGATATTAGGAATAAAAGAATATGGATAAGTTTGAAAGGAGATTATAAACAATATGTGGTATTCCAGAGTGCACGATCTAACGGTTGGCCTTATATAATAGTTACATGTATAATAGCTATGCTGTAATCAGTAGAAGAACTAATGTGACTGGTAGTGAGGGGCCACCACTTTTCTAAGAAATGTGTCCCCCCAAAGAGCGTATATAACTTAATGCGCCACATATACCACTAATTTGTAATATAACATGTCAAACTCTTAGGAACAGAAAGGAAGATTATTATTGATTATTATCAGTATGTATAATAAGGATATCACTAATAGTGGACAAGCGAAGGAATTATATCTTTCGAATAACCAACCCATAGTGTAGATCATATGGTAGTAAGAAACTATCGAATTATGTCAATGAATTAAAAGTAGCTGGACTGAACGAGAAGTTTTTTCTATCTTCTACATGGAAACAACTGAATATCCATCTCAATATAGAAATCATATATTAGAAATAAATAGGTTTTTAATCTAGCTTGCTATTATCTAACGTAATCCACACCCGAGTTGGTAACTTCCGCCCAAAAACGCGCTCCATAACAATTACACATATTTCAACGCGTCAATATGCCACCAATTCGCAATAAAAATGATAAAAAGTCTCAGGAACAAGAAAGAAAAATCCAATTAGCAATTTCCGATTTCAAAAATCAAAAAAATTCGCTCTGTACGGCAAGCGGCAAAGATTTATAATGTCTCGCTTTCAACTCTTTAAAATAGACTGAAAGGCATACCATATTAAGCTATAACACGTGCCAATAGATATAAATTGTCTGAATTTGAAGGGGATTCGCTTGTCAAATAGATATTGGATCTAGATAAGTGAGGATTACCTCCCCGGCTAACTCTTGTATGAAAAATGGCTAACCATCTTCTTTCTCAATATAGAAATCGATATACCGGAGAGAACTGGGTATATAATCTAGTTCAACATTATACTGAGCTTAAATCGCGATTTTCACGGAGATATAACTATGAGCGTGCCAAATGCGAAGATCCAAAGATAATCTAAGAGCATTTTAACTATATATAAGAAGCTATATTAAAGTATGGCATCTTACTAGAGGATATTTATAATTTTGATGAGACTGTCTTTGCTATGGGACTCTGTGCGACTGCAAAGATTATAACTGGAAGCGATTGATATAACCAACTATATCTATTATAGCCTGGTAATTGAGAATGGGTTAACTGCAATTGAGGCAGTTAATTCTACTAGATGGGCTCTACCTTTATATATGATTTTTAAAGTAATAAAATATATATAAGAAGCCTGGTTTGAGACTCTCCTAACCGATTGGAAAATCAATATTAGTAATAATAGATAGATGACCGATAAGATTGGTATGGATTGGCTTCAAAATCACTTTGTTCCCTATATAAATGGCCAAGTAATAGGTCAATACTGGATGCTGATTCTTGATGGCCATGGAAGCCATTTAACTACGGAATTTGACCATACATACACTAAGAATAATATCATTCTGGTTTGTATGCCTCCGCATTCCTCTCATCTCTTGTAGCCTCTTGATATCAGCTGTTTTGCAGTTATGAAGCGGAAATATAGATAGCTTGTTAAATAGCGGATAAGGCTTGGATTCAATTATATTAATAAAATCGACTTTCTTACTGTATTTCCGGAGGCCCGTACAATGGCATATAAAGCTGAGACTATTTAGAATGGCTTCGCAGTAACTGGGTTAGTGCCATATAATCTAAATTGAGTCTATAAACAGCTTACTATCCAGCTTAAGACTCCTACTCCCCCTCTAAGTCGATTAAGCGACTCATAGTTATCTTGCTTGTAAACATCTCAAAATCTATATTAATCTAAGCGTCAAGCAAGTACAGTACAATTAAAAAATGTATAAGCTAGCGTCCTATAAGTCTATTAGATATAATGGCATAGGCAATGGATCGACTATCTAAGGCTTATAAATATACTACGTATAAGAATCTAATTCTTTGGAGAGAAAACCATGATTTATGAGCTGTATATAAGAAGGAGAAGCAAAAACGCAGACGTTCTAGGAAGCAGATAGAATATGGACAAGGAATTACTAGAGAGGAAGCTTAAGCGCTTGTAGAAAGTCAGATTGAGGTATCTCAAAGTGTTACTACCGCTCTGGCTGAGCCTGAGCTACCAGCCTCGCAGATACTTATACGCCGCCAGTTTCGGTGTAGTGAGTATAAGATTCTCGGGCATAGAAGACCTCAATGCCCTAATCGTACTAGTAGTTAATTTCTTATATATAATTATTATTTTGGGCTAGAAATTGAGGTTTGAAATCAACATAGTCGCATGTTCCGGCGGAAGTGACCAACTCGGGTGTGGATTACGTTACTTACTAGGAAGCCAATTTAAATAACCTTAACTTTATATATCATTGCCTAGGCGGCTAGAAATATACAGGGAGTCTAAATTCATTCTTATAATTGAATCAGGCAATATGTTTATCACATAGCTATTTATATTGATATCCGAAGACTATAAGTTAGCTATGATCTTAGAGGGAATATTGAATAAGATGATATTATTATAAGTATTTGTCTAACCACATTTTACGATCAAATAGCTTCTATAACTATCTGAGTAAGCATCGATTGTTTCTCTTTAACACGGTAATTTGTATAAGGAATAAAAATGATTAGAACAAATTTATTTCATTTTATCCGTTTATTCGTTGTTTTCTATTATGTTAACAATAAAATTTTTTAAATTCACTTATAAGGCCTCTGAAGTAGCCCTTTCAACAGTATCTGGTCACTTCAAGTACTATATAATACTAAAGCCTATCTAATAGAAATATCTTAATCGAGATCATTCCCTAATAATTACTAGGTTATATTGGCTTTATATATTAATTCTTTCTAGTAATAATCTATCACTAAGGTAATACAAAGGAGTTATATTGTTTAATAAGATACTATTTTCAAATACAGTCTTTTATATATAATTGAAATTCTTTCAATTCCTCTTTAATCTTATTTTTAGTTATGTTTTCTCTAAAAATCGTGATTTGATCTCTAAACGGCCCCTACATATATTCCGGGGCCGTGCGTAGCACGAGCCCGCCACAAACGCACAACTCTCAAGTTAATATTTTGAGAATATAACCAACTGCATGCCACACAGCAAATTATAATAGTTCTGGCTTGTTGTTTCTAATTTCTCATTATTTGACCGCCCCCTATTTGGGCGTTAGTTTTCAACTTAATTTCTTATACCACCGCACACCTACAAAGCTCAGTTATAATAGATATCTATTCATCTTCCATTTAATAATTACCCTAATTAAATTTCTTGGTAATCTACTTTATGCGACCTATTTCTACTACTCAATATATTCCCCCAGAGCGGTATCCCGTGTCTTAATCATTACCTATAGAGGTGTTGAGCTTCTTGAGCTGCTTAAGATTAACATAAATTCCAGCGTACTTGGTCAGTAAAAGTTTTGGAGATTGCATTATAAATTATTTGTTATAAGCTGGAATTTCAACCTTACAGAAATAATTTATTCATTACTGTTTGAAATCAGTTTGCGGTTTATACTGTTATAAATATTCAATTACTTGACGTACTTAACGAGATCAGGATATTTGGCTGCTCATCAAGCTAGTACATAATAATTCATAGAATCATAGCGATATATCACTCAATATTCTGAAAACCATATATAATTATATATCTTTTGAAGGTCTTATCCCAGATACCATTTAGTATAGTGAGGAAATTATCTTGAGTTATAGGGCCGCAGCCAGTATAAGTGGCCTGCAAAGGGAATTCAATATGCCAATGCTTATGAATATCTAACGTAATCCACCACCCACCCGATCAGCGGCTCCGAACAACTATACTATATTGATTTCAAACTTCAATTTTCAACCCAAAATAATAATTATATACAAAACATTAATTACTAGGACGATTAGGGCATCCTGTTATTTTATGCCCTGCAATTCCACAACCACTGCAGCGAAATTGATATTATATAGGTGGTTGAGAGGCTGGAAGCTCTGGCTCAGCCGGAGCAGTAGTATCATTTTGAGATACCTTAATCTGACTTTGTATAAGCGCCTGAGCCTCCTCTCTAGTAATTCCTTGATTATGAGATATTAGTTTCCTAGACCGTCTGCGTTTTCGCTTCTCCTTCTTATATGAAGCCCATAGATCATGAACTTCCTTCCATATAATTAGAAGCTCATTAATACTTATCTTATAGGCCTTTGACATTCAATTTATTGTATCATCAATAACTTCAGATAGACTTCTTATATATCAATTTATTCAATTCTTAATTGTAGTTAATCGACATTTAAATTAATATAGATTTTGAGATGTTTATAAGCAGGATGACTGTGTATCACTTGATCGACTTAGAGGAGGTGTAGGAGTTTTAAGTTGGATGGTAAGCTGTTAATAAACTCGATCTAGATTATATAGTACTAATCCAGTTACAAAAAAGCCATTCCGAATAGTTTCATCAGCTTTATATACCATTATATAAGTTTCCGGAAATGCAGTAAGAAAGTCAATTTTATTAACATAATCAGAATTAAGCCTTATCCACTGTTCAATAAGATATCTATATTTTCGTTTTAAAACTGCAAAACAGCTAATATCAAGAGGCTATAAGAGATATGATAAATACGGAGATATATAGATTGGAATAATATTATTCTTAGTGTATATATGGTTGAATTCCGCAGTTAAATGACTTCCATGGCCATCAAGAATAAGCATTCGATATTATTCTATTATATGGCTATTTATATAAGGAATAAAGTGATTTTAAAGCTAATCCAAACTAATCTTATCAGTTATCTATCTATTATCACTAATATTGACTTTCCAATCATTTAGAGATTCAAACCAGCCTTCTTAGAAGTATTTTATTACTTTAAAAATCATGTATAAGGATAGAGCCTATCTAGTAGAGTTAACTATCTCAATAACAGTTATCCATTCTCGATTACCAGGCTATAATAACTTTAGATATATACATTAATTACTTCTAGTTATATTTTTTATAGTTATATAAAGTCCTATAGCAAAGCTAGTCTCATTAAAGTTATAGATATCTTCTAGTAAGATACTATACTTCAATATAGCTTCTTATATACAGTTAAAATATTCTTAGATTATCCTTGGATCTTTATATTTAGCATATTTATAGTACTATTTTTGAGAGAATCGCGATTTAAGCTCTAAGCGATATTAAATAAATTAATAAACCTAGTTCTTACCAATCTGTTAAGTTCCATATTGAGAAAGAAAAATATTAGCTATATCTTATATAAGAGCAGGCCGGGGAGGTAATCCACGTCTATCCAAATCAAGAATCCATTTCATAAGTGATTTCTCTTCGAATTTTGAAAGTTTGAGGCTATTAGCGCGTTTTTCAGCTTTCATTAAGATGCTATAATATTAATTATAAAGAGTTATATAAGGAATTTTATAGATGCGTGCCACTTAACGAATAGTCAATTTTTTTTTATTCTTTAAATCGGAAATAGTAAGTAAGATCTTGCCTTCTTGCTCAACTAATTTTCTTGACTTTTCTGACTGTGTTGGTGGCATAGTGACGTATCAAGATAATTAAATTATGGCGTACGCGTTTTGGAAGGGTTGATCGGGTGGGTGGTGGATTACGTTAAATCTACCACTTGATTAGTCAATTACTCAATCTTTAAGTGGCTAGACCTCAGATGAAATTGGTATGCTTTAGCTTCAAAAGATATTTAATAAATGGATAAAAGCCTCGCATAGTTAGAAGGTATCGACTATTAATATTGGATATTTATAGCAGCTATTTTGTTACGGGCTAGGTCCCGCCGTACTGTTCTAGGATAGATACAGGAATTTGAGTAGATTCGAACATAGAGAGGAGAGAGAAAAGGAAAGGAAAGAATCGTGAAGGTACGCGATAGATATAAGGCGTGTTAGTCCTTAGGCGCTATAACGTAATCGGACACCGAGCGGCCACTCCCACCGAGTGGCCACTTTCTTCCCGACCGCGTATATTGTATTAATGTTACAATTTTGACGCGTTAATATGCCACCAATTCGCAATAAAAACCCAAAATATTCGGCAGAGCAAGAGGGTCGAATATTATTAGCTATTTCCGATTTACAGAGTCAAAAAATCTCCAATATTGGGCGAGCTTTAAAGATTTATAATATTCCGCGATCGACTCTCCGGCGCAGACTTAGTGGTATTTAACAAAGATCTTAAACGCATACTAATAGATATAAATTGTCGGAATTTAAAGAGGAATCGCTTGTCAAATGGATATTAGATCTAGATAAGCGAGGATTACCTCCTCGACTATCTATAATACAAGATATAGCCAATATTCTACTTTCCCAATATGATAATTAAGAGATTAGTGAGAAATGGGTATATCGATTTATATAATGTCGCCCAGAGCTTAGATCGCGCTTTTCACAAAGATACAACTATAAATATACTAAATGCGAAGATCCAAAGATAATCAGAGAGTATTTTAACTATATATAAGAAGCTATATTATTATTATTATTATTATTATTTAATCAAGGCTTAACGTTCATGCCCAAACCAGTGGTTTATGACGGACAGCGTGTCAAGTGGGATAGCCTAGCTTATAGGGGTTGCCCCCTGTAAGTTAGTGCCACTACCCCCTATTGGAGCCTGGCGTTATAATAATTCTGGCGCTTTCCTCGCCCCAAACCGCTTATATGCGCAGGACGATTTAGGGGCTTATAGTGGGTGGTATACCTATAACCCCCTTCTTAATACCGGACGTTAGGGTATAGCCTATAGTAATAGGCTGCCCGGCCACCGCTACCCTTCCCTCTCGCATTCTCCCTTATCTAGGGCCTCTATACCCTAATTATCCCTCCTATTAGCTTCCTCTACTATCTATTGATAGTCCTCGCGTTCCTGAATTGCCTCTAAAAAGTCTATTAATACTTTAGTGGCCTTAGAGTCTTTAAATAGGTATGCTTCGGGGCATCACTTACTTTCTTTTAGGGCTTCTACCCCTATATTATTAAAAGCTATATATAGTTTATCCTGCTAGTAGTATCACTAATAGTAGCTTATAAAAATATACTTAACTATCTTGATATTATTAAAGTATCCTAGATACGCCTTAGAGTTTTAAGTATCTATTAGATATAGATAGATATTAATTAAGATATAGCTAACTTTATACTGATAGTAATATTATACTAGCTACTTAGATATAGTAGCTGCCCTAGAGTTAAGCTTCTATCTCTAGGGGGGGCGATAGACTTAGCCTATATAGTTTGGGCACTCTATAAATATTTTAGTAAGCTAGTCAGCCCTAGAGACCCTATAGATTTTAGTATAGGATTACTGGGCGTATACTAAGAAGATCTCTAAATATTTATCTATAGAGGGTCTCCTAGCGGCCTTCTTAGTGGCCTTATCGGCTTCCTTATTCCCTAGGATACCCTTATAGTCTAGTATCTAATATATAATAATTCTATAGCTAGTTACTAGTAGTTTTCTAGCTAAATTATATAACTATAGTATTAGAATCTACTCTAGACTAGAATAGATATAATATAGATAGCTTATAGTAGTCTATATATCTAGAAATACTCTAATATATTCTATAAGATTCTCTACTAATATCTACTCTAGGGTCTTAACTATCCTAATAAGCTCTATATTAAAGATTTTAAAGTCTATATCTAGAAAGGCAAGCTATATTCTCTAAAGACTACTTAATAGTTTATAGACTATTCTAATATCTATATATTAATTATTTAGCTAGAAACTATCTAAGTATAGCTCTATATATCTTATATTATTTAGAGGATTAGTAGCTATTTATATAGCTACTTTAGGTAGTTCTACTCTAAATTCTAGTAGGTTAGATCTATTATTACTATTAATAGTATATTTAAAGCCTCTAAAAGAATTAATTAATATAGCTTTCTATAATCTATATATTAGATCTATATCTAGAGATTAGAATCTATAATAGATAGAGATCGCCTACTTTTAATCTCTAATTAGCTATTCTCTAGATTATATATAGATATTATTCTCTCTAAATATTATAGAAAGTATCTCTACTATAGGCTACTCTAGAGAAAGTCTTAATAGTCTTAGAATATAGTAATATTATTTAATATCTAGTAATACTTTTATAGACTCTAGAGCTACTTCCCTTATAAGTAGCTCTATTAAGATAGTCTTAAGTATATCTATAATTATCTAGACTTAATAATTTATTAGAATTTGGATTCTCTAGAGATAGTTCTATTAGCTCTACTACTAGAGCTCTATTCTAAAAAATACTACTACTTAGATAGTTATCTTCTATATCTATTATATTAAATTAGAAGGTAGCCTCTAGACTCTATATAGTATCTATATCTATTTTTTAATATTCTTACTCTTTCTTAGATAGTCTCTATAGTAGATTTTAAGGATAAACTTTAGATCTAAGAGAATCTCTAACTAATAGATAGCTTTAGAGTTAAAAGCTATTAAGATATTTATAATCTATATTCTTATTTAAAGAATCTAGTTTCTAAGCTTCTTATCTATAGCTCTAGTAAATAAAGTAGCTTTAGTCTTTTTAAAGTTAAATTTAATATAATTAGTGATACTCTACTTAATAGTAGCTTTAATTATAGCTTCTAGCTATATATAAATTTTAATAACTAAGATTCTTTAGATAGTAAAATCTAAATTATCAATAAATAATAGAGGCTTTATCCCTAGAACTTAATATACTATAATCTAGAATATCCTTATAATATAGATTAGAAATAGAATTAGGGAGATTAATAAGCCCTATAATAGCTCTAAGATAATAGGCTACTCTAAAGTCTTATAACTATTAATAATTAGGCTAACCCGCCTATTAATAAGGAATAATAGAATCTACTATATAAGATTATTATTAATATCTATTATCTCTATAGTCTCCCTAAGCTTATAGAGATTAATATAGTTAAAGGTACCTAAGATATTAATAAAAATAGTGCCTATTAGATAGTCTTAGATTTATTCTTTCTATACTATTTATATAAGATAGATTACTATATTAATTACCCTCTAGCTATATTGGCCATCTATTTATTTAGAATATAGTATTTTCTAAGACTTATATTAGTTTACTATAAGGATTACCGCTAGTTTCTTAACTATCTTACTAAGATAGCTTAATAGACTTATAACTCTCTAAGCCTTAATTTAGATATAATTAGGCTTATCTAGCTTATAAAGTAATATATCTTTAATAGACTTCTAAATATCTAGATATATCTTAAAATAGAAGTATTATCTAGCTAAACCTATTATTTAGAGGGAGTCTAGTGCCTAGAGTAGTTAATATACTCTAAAGTTAAGTCTATTAGTATCTAGGGCTTTCTTAGTGCTCTAGCTAAATAGAGTCTAGTATACTTACTTAGATATTATAAATATATATATTACTCTATCTAGTAATTTCTTTAGGGTAAGCTTTAGAAGATATTAGAAAATATAGTATTTCTAATTAGGGCCTCTTTAGTGATAAGGATAGTAGCTAGACCCACCTCTAAATCAGTTCTCTATAATATAGATATAGTAGTTTAGCTATAAGGCTTAGTATACTATAATATTATCTAGTACTAGTTAGAGTTATTATTAGATTCTCTAGGGGTACCCTCTAAATAAGATTTCTAGTAGATTCTCTTAGTAGCCCTAACTATCTAGTAATAGATATTTTAGATAGCTTTAAAATTAGTTTTAGAATATATATAGGCTTACCACTATTTATAGATTATTATCTATAAGCTTTAGGTACGCTTAAGCTCTAGCTTCTACTAACACTTAAAGTATATATAAATTCTTACTGCTTTAATATATCTATTAAGTATACTAGTTAGGGTATTCTATATCTAATTAGTCTCTCTAATAAGATCTATCTTAATATAATTATTATCTAATAATAAGTAGTCTACTATAATATCTATACTATAGTAGCTAGCTTTAGAGAGTCTTTATTTACTTCTAAGATATTAATTTACTATCTAGTAATCTTTCTAGAGATATCTCTAGAAGGTGGCTATTCTAGAGCTTTCTAATCTATAAAAATAAGCTTATAGTTAGATTCTATAGCTCTCTCTCTATTAATTTCCTAGGCTTCTAGAGGCCTAAGACTTAGAGAGAATAGCGCTAAATTAATAATTAACTACCTAGAGCTTTCCTTATAGTAGATAGCTTTATTAGATAGATTATTAATATATAGGGAGTATCTATTAATAATAGTCTCTAGAGGACTAGTATTAATCTAGTAAGAGATCTTAGGATTTTAATAGAGGCTATAGATATTAAAGTTACCTACTACTAGATATCTATCTACTAATAATATATCTTAATTAATATTCTTAATAGTATATCGCTATCTAGATAAAGATTTCTACCACTAGTGACTAGCTCTAACCTAGTTATTATAGTAATTAATAACTTAAATATATTAGAGAGTATATCTATTAATTATAGTGGCATTCTATATATCTAGATACTAAATATAGAGGGTATCCACTAAATTAATATAGTATTCCATCCTAATAGTATCTATAAGATCTTTATAAATGCCTATAAGTATCTATTGATTTCGCTTCTCTTCCTCTAACTAGTAAAGTATATAGTTTAGGTAGAAGAAGTCCATTTTTGGGGGCTTCTATAGATATATAATGTCTGCTTACTACTCTATCTCTATTTCTAGAGTCTCTAGAGCCATAGTATATATATAGTAGCAGTTATACTAATAAATTAATATTACTAGAGAATATAGGGTCTAGCGTTAATAATAGATAAGATAATAAATAGGGCAGAGGAAAGGACACTAGATCTTCTTCCTAGTTTATAGTATCTTTATCTCTAAGCTCTAGGACCTAGGGCACTTCTTAGATACCTATAGGGGGTATAGCCTTCTTACTAATATCTTTCTATATCTCCTACTTAAGGGGGGGCAGTAATATAATAATTTAGATATATAGAAGTTATTTATAGAGATGCTAGTAGGTCTTCTTAATCTTAGGATATACCGGGGAATCGGCTTAATACTTCCCCCTATAGTTACTATATTTAGTAGATATATATAGATATAAATAGCTAATTTAAATCTTATAGTCTAGAATATTATAGATATACTCTTAGGCTTTATAGATATTAGTATATACTATATAGAGCAGTAGCCAGTTACTATAGACTCTATAGCTTTGGTAGCTAATACTATAGTATTAGATATAAACTAAGTCTTTACCTATTTTATAGTATAGACTAGTTAGATATCTATTATCTCTAAAGTATATACTCTAGGTAAGAACACTATAGGCCTTATCTAGGTCTCCTACTATTATAATAATAGTGGAGAATTGCTAGCCAGTACCCTAAATAGCCTCTAGAGACTTAATCTATATAGAATCTCTTATTAGGGTGTAAGTACCGCCTAATTCGATTTCCTCGTGGGCTAGGCTAAAATCTAAGATACTATAGTAAGCTACTGACACTATATATACCTTAATTTTATACTACTATTAGTCTACTTCTATTAAAATAACTGCGGGATCAATCTGGTAGCAAGCTATTACTAGGAAGTCCTTATAGACTAGTATAAGAATGCCAGTGATACTTCCTTAATCTAATAAGACTGAGATTGCCTCTAATTTAGTATAATTAGTATTAACTATCTTTATAAAGCTTAGGAAGTCTATTTATATTAAATAGTAGTTAAACTATAAGATAATATTAGCTTTAGGCTTCCTTAAGATAGTATACCTATTCTTATATCTAAAAATAAGTCTATAATTATCCTTACTATCTATATAAATAGATTATAAGCTATCTAGATCTATCTAGACCTTAGAAAGCTTATTAATAGATAATAGGCGCTTTTTAATAATAATTTATTAATTCTAGATATTATTAGCTATTATATTAATTTACTAGAGCTTTATAGTGGGCTTCTCTAGCTTCTAGAGCGTAGAGATAGCTCTAGAAATAGATTTTAATATTGAGATTAAGACTCTATATAAATTTATATATTTAGCGCCCCTATTTAGATAAATAGGGAGGCTATATATAATCTCTAAGAATATTATCTCTTAGAATAATAGTAGCTTTTATAGGCTCTAGTAGCTACCTCTAGATAATAAAGACTTTAAAGGGTAGTTTAGGGGATTTAAAGTATTAGAATAAGTTTCTAGAGCCCTTAATTAGTTATTAATAGTATCTAGTTATAGTGCTAGGCGCTACTTAAGTATCTCTATAAAAAAGACTATATAGACTCTTATAGTAGTAATCTTAGTATAGATAGCAGTCTTACTACTTATAAGATATACTAATAAGGCTAATTCAACGCTCCGGTAGCCTAGGCCAAAGGGGGACTTTATAGAGGCTCTCTCTAAGCCATCAGGACTGTATTCCTATATTCTCTTTCTAGGGGTCTTGGATACTTCCTTGGGGGCTGCCTCATCTCTTATAGTATCTAGAAGCTCCCTGACATTGGTGCCCAGGTCAGGTAGGAAGTCCTCGCTCTGGGGGACTGTCTTACTGGCCTCAGGGGGCGCTGGCAGTGGTGCCCTAGTGATGATACCTATGGAGGCACCCTGGGGGTTTACCTGGCCTGTTGTCTGCCCCCCATGGTCTAGGGGGGCCTTGTCGATTTGGGGTGGTCTAGGGGGCATAGCGAAGCCCTAGAGACCGTCAAATAGCGTTGAATTTCAAAGGATCGATTTTTGATTTTCCCGGCGGGTCCTCTATATTAAGAAGCTATATTGAAATATAGTATCTTACCAGAAGATATCTATAACTTTGATAAGACTGGCTTTGCTATGGGACTTTATATAACTATAAAGATTATTACTGGAAGTAATCGATATAACTGTCCAAAGCTTTTATAACCTGGCAATCAAGAGTGGGTAACTTCAATTGAGGTAGTCAATTCTACTGGATAGACTCTATCTTTATACGTGATTTTTAAAGCGACAAAATACTCTTAAGAAGGCTGGTTTGAGACTCTTCCAGATAATTAGAGAATCAATATTAGTGATAATAGATAGACTACTGATAAGATTGGTATGGATTAGCTTCAAAATCACTTTATTCCTTATATAAATAACTATTGTGGTGGTGATACCACGCACATGGCCGGCCCGGCTTATGAGATAATCCGGCCGGGTTCTGTTGCGGCTTTCATATATCTTTGCTTTGTACTTAGCTATCAGAAAAAAGACACAACATAACACACACCTTAATAGGAGATACAATATATTTGTTTATGCTATGGTTCTTTGAGTGTTTCCTTGTTTCTTTACAAAGCGTATATGTATTTATTCTTGGTTTGCCAAAGTCAGTCTGGCAAGGTTCCTGCTTCTCCAAGGCCATGCCATACCTCGCACATGTCTAATTTAATTAGATGCTCTTATTCTACTATATTTCTGGAGATCCATATAGGGAATAAAAACTTATATTAATAAGTATAGTATACTAATATAAGAGTAGGACCTAAGAATTGGGGACATTGGTTTAACCCTGAAAATTGCGAAGCTTCAATAGCTAAGAAAAAGAAATCTATGGCTGAGTAGAAAGAGACACTATTAAAAGTATAGATACTATAGCTAGAAGTATAGCTTTAAAAATAAGGATATCTATACTAATTTAGGGAAAACCTTCAGAATCTAAGGAGAAAGATTAGACCCTATTAGATACCACTATAATATAATTAAAATAGTATAAGTATACTAAGTAGATTAAAGCATTAATCTATCTATATATTAAGATATAGTACTATATTATATAGTGGATATATATATTTATTCTTTTATTTTAGAAAATACCAATTTTTGAAAGTCTTTTATTAGTTTTTATATTATTATAATAAGAATTATAGTGCAATAGAAAGAGCACTATTAATATAGATAAGGATTATTAGTGAGATAAGAAGTCTACTAGCGATATAGATAGTAAAGAGATATCAATATCTAAGGGTCTCGCGACTACTATTCTATTTTTTAAGAAGCTATTACTAACTATACTAAGGATTATTAAGTATTATTCTATTAGGCTAGTTCCTATAAAGAAGCTACTATCTTATTATTGCCAGAAAGAACATTTATAGTTAGTCTCTTTAGAAAATTAATTTATAGATAAATATAGTATTAATAATATATCTAATAATATATATAGTTATTAAGAAAGTAAAATATAGCGTCTTAGTAAAATCTATTATAATACTATTATAATAGACGCTCTAGCTTTAATATCTAATAGTATTCCTAGTCTTATATCTAAGATAGGATTCTCTAAAGATTCTTCTATAATAACTCTACTAATAGAGGATATAAGTATTCCTCTAATAGACCCTAGACTTTTTATAGAATATATATTATATTAGTCTATATCAGTCCTTTATATATTAAATATACTAAACTTTACCAGTACTAAGATATCTTAGTTTCTTATATAGTTTAAATAGATTTATAGTAATTATAACTATAAGAATATTAAGAAGACTATAATACTTCTATTAAATTACTATAACTCTATAATTAGTATCTAGATTTAGATATTACTAGAGTTTATAATAAATAATTAGCTAGCTTTAAAATATAAACTCTATAAAAAGTATAGCTAGTATAACTTAGAGTAGACTATCTACTTTTATACCTTTTTAAAAATATATAAAGATATTAAATAAAACTAGAATAAGAATACTACTATCTATCTATATAAATATATTGCTATTTTAGAGTAGATTAAGATCTAAGAATTTCTAGATAAATTAATATAAAGTAACTGGTTCCTAAGAAAACTTCTAGTAGAACTATATAGAAAGATTATAGATAGAGAGAATATTAATCTAGAAGATCTATAGGATATCTCTTTTAATAGATTAATAAATATAGTATAGAAACTATAAAAGAAAAGATATTATACTATAGAGTAGAGCGTCTAATATAGTTTATAAAGTATAGAATATCTTTTAGAAATATATTAATCTAAGTAGAAGTAGCTAGTTAACTATTAATATTAATAACTATTCTATTAGTAGCTTAGTAATCTAAAAATAATAAGATATACTTCTATTAATAATACTTATAAGAAGTAAAGAAAGATAGTAGAATAGCTATATAAGCTAAATTAATAAATATCTATACTAAGCCTTATTCTTAATATATAATAGTAGTAGAGATAGTAGTAAGTCTAATTATTTATTCTATACTATTCTAGCTAAATATAGAAGATCTCTAGATTAAATCCTATATTAAGCTATAAATAAAAATACTTCTATTATTATATACTAGAATACTTTAAGTAGAAATATAACTAGAAATAATAGATAATAAATTAGGATATTATTTATAAGGATAAGAATTAGTATCTTTAGATTAGTCTAGCTAGTAAATAGGGTTCTCTTATTCTCTTTAGATCTAGAATAACTAAGAAGACTACTATAGAGTAGATATATAATTAATAGATTATATCTAGGTCGGCCAAGATATTAAATATAATAGAGATAAATATTATAGAAGTATTAACTATTAGATTATCTAGCTATTTAAATAAAATATATTTTAATATAGATAAGAGCTTAGATAAGAAGTAAAATCTAGATCTAGCTAGTATTAAGATTAATATCTATTAAATAGCTATTTTAGATAATAAAAAGAAGAAGATAGTAGTCTATTCTAGTATTAAGATATAAATCTTTAGTATCTATAACTAGCTCTAATAATATATTAAGAATATTTTAAATCTAAAGATAGAAGATATTAAAAAAAAAGATATAATAATAAAAGATATAGTTTTTTTAGAGATATTAGTCCTAATAGATTATAATATAATATCTATATATTCTAGATAGACTAAAGATATCTTACTATAGATAGTTAAATAGAATAATATAAATAATATTATATATAAGAAGATTCTAGAATAGATTATTAAAGGACTGATAGTAGAGAATCTACTATATAATTCTATAAATATTAAATATTCTCTACTATAGCTAAGAAAAGAGAAAGGCTAGATCTTAGAAGTAATTAAAGTCTCTAAAGTAGCTATAAATAATCTTAATATAGTATTAGTCTCTATCTTTAGAAGGAAAATTATTTATATAGTAGATATAACTTAGACTATAATCTCTATAAATAGTATATTATAGAGTATAGTATTAGATACTAGAGTCTAGATAAGTATTATCTTATTTAAGTTAATCTAAAAGATATATTTAGAGATATATTTAGGTTCTAGCCTAGATATAGTTAATTAGAATAGATACTCTTAAGTATATATAGAATACTATAAGGATATATTAGTTTAAATAGAGAATATTATTATATATATATCTATCTTTATAGTATTGTGGTGGTGATACCACGCACATGGCCGACCCGGCTTATGAGATAATCCGGCCGGGTTCTGTTGCGGCTTTCATATGTCTTCGCTTTGTACTTAGCTATTGTGGTGGTGATACCACGCACATGGCCGGCCCGGCTTATGAGATAATCCGGCCGGGTTCTGTTGCGGCTTTCATATGTCTTCGCTTTGTGCTTAGCTATCAACAACATATATCTCAACGGGAGATGCAATACATTCGTTTGTGCTATGGTTCTTTGAGTGTTTCCTTGTTTCTTTATAAAGCGCGTGTGTGTTTATTCTTGGTTTGCCAAAGTCAGTCTGGCAAGGTTCCTGCTTCTCCAAGGCCGTGCCATACCTCGCACACGCCCAGTTTGATTAGGTACTCTTATTCCACCACATTTCTAGAGGTCCGCACGGGAAATAAAAACTTATATTGACAAATATAGTATACTAATATAAGAATAGGGCCTAAGAATTAGGGGCATTGGTTTAACCCTAAAAATTGCGAAGCTTTGATGGCTGAGAAAAAGAAATCTGCGGTGGAGCAGAGAGAGATATTATTAAAAGTATAGATACCGCGGCTAGAAGTATAGCTTCAAAAATAAGGATATCTATACTAATTTAGGAAAAACCTTTGGGATCTGAGAAGGAAGGTCAGACCCTATCAGATACCGCTGCAATACAATTGGAACAGTATAAGTATACCAAGCGGATTGAAGCATTAATCTATCTATATATTAAGATATAGTACTATATTATATAGTGGGGATACATATTCATTCTTTTATTTTAGAAAATACCAATTTTTGAAAGTCTTTTATCAGTTTTTATATTATTATAATAAGGATTATAGTGCGATAGGAAGAGCATTACTAGTATAGATAAGAATTATCAATAGAATAAGAAGTCTACTAGCAACATAGATAGCGAAGAGATATTGACGCCTAAGGGTCTCGCGACTACTATTCTATTTTTTAAGAAGTTATTGCCAACTATATCAAGGATTATTAAGTGTTATCCTATTAGGCCAGTTCCTATAAAGAAGCTACTACTTTATTATTGCCAGGAAGGACACTCGCGGTCAGTCTCTCTAAGAAATTAACTTATAGATAAATATAGTATTAATAATATATTCAGTAATATATATAGTTGTCAAGAAAGTGAAACGCAGCGTCTTAGTAAGATCTATTATAATACTATTATAGTAGATACTTTAGCTCTAGTATCTAGTAGTATTTCTAGTCTTATATCTAGAGTAGAATTCTCTAAAGATTCTTCTATAGTAACTTTACTAATAGAGGGTATAAGTGTTCCTCCGATAGGCCCTAGACCCTTTATAGAATATATATTATATTAGTCTATGCCAGTCCCTTATATATTGAATATACCGAACTTTACCAGTACCAAGGTATCTCAGTTCCTCGCGTAGTTTAAATAAATTTACAGTAATTATAGCTATAAAGATATTAGGGAGACTATAATACTTCTACTAAATTACTATAATTCTATAATTATTATCTAGATTTAGATATTACTAGAGTTTATAATAGATAATTAGCTAGCTTTAAAGTATAAGCTCTATAAGAAATATAGCTAGTATAACTTAGAGTAGACTATCTACTCTTACGCCTTTTTAGAAGTATATAAAGATATTAAGCGAGACTAGAATAAGAACACTGCTATCTATCTATATAAGTATACTGCTATTTTAGAGTAGGTTAAGGCCTAAGGATTTCTAGATAAGTTAATATAGAGTAACTGGTTCCTAAGAGAACTCCTAGTAGAACTGCGTAAGAAGATTATAGATAGAGAGAATATTAATCTAGAAGATCTATAGGGTATCTCTTTTAATAGATTGGCAGATATAGTATAGAAACTATAAAAGAAAAGATATTGTGCTGCGGAGCAGGGCGCCCAGTACAGTTTATAAAGTATAGAATACCTTCTAGAAATATATCAATCTAAGTAGAAGCAGCCGGTTAGCTACCAATACCAATAATTACCCTATTAGCGGCTTGATAACCTAAGAAAGATAAGATATACTTCTATTAATAATACTCGCGAGGAGCAGAGGAAGATAGTAGAACAGCTATATAAGCTAAATTAGCAGATATCTATACTAAGCCTTATTCTTAATATATAGTAGTAGTAAAGGTGGCAGCAAGCCTAATTATCTACTCTGCGCTATTCTGGCTAGGCATAGAAGGCCTCTAGATTAGATCCTGTATTAAGCTATAAATAGAAATACTTCTATTATTATATATTAGGATACTTTAAGTAGAAATATAACTAGAAATAATAGGCGATAAATCAGGGTATTATTTATAAGGATGAGAATTGGCGTCTTTAGGTTGGTCTAGCCAGTAAGCAGGGTCCTCTTATCCCCTTCAGATCTAGGGTAGCTAAGAAGGCTACTATAGAGTAGGTATATAATTAATAAGTTATATCTTAATTAGCTAAGATATTAAATATAGTAGGGATAAATATTATAGAAGTATCGACTATTGGGTTATCTAGCTATTTAAATAAGATATATCTTAATATAAATAAGAGCTTAGATAAGAAGCAAGATCTAGGCCTAGCTAGTATCAAGATTAATATCTATTAAGTAGCTATTTTAAATAATAAAAAGAAGAAGATAGCAGCCTATCCTAGTATTAAGATATAAGTCTTTAGTATCTATAACCAGCCCCGACAATATATTGAGAATTCTTTGAACCTAAAGATAGAAAATATTGAAGGAAAAGATATAGCAATGAAGGATACAGTCTTTTCAGAGGTATCAGTCCTAATAGACTATAATATAGTATCTATATATCTTAGATAGACTAAATATATCTTACTATAGGCAGTTAAGTAGAGTAATATAAGTAGTACTATATATAAGAAGATTCTAGAATAAATTATTAAAGAGCTAATAATAGAGAATCTACTATATAGTTCTATAAATATTAGGTATTCTCTACTGTAGCCAAGGAAGAAGGAAGACCAGGTTTTAGGGGTAACTAAAGCCTTTAAGATAGCTATAAATAGTCTTAATATAGTATTAATCTCTACCTTCGGGAGGGAAGTTATCTATATAGTAGATATAACTTAGGCTATAGTCTCTATAAATAGTATATTATAGAGTATAGTATTAGATACTAGAGCCTAGATAAGCATTATCTTATCTAAGCTAGCCTAGAAGATATATTTAGAGATACGTTTAGGTCCTAGCCTAGGTATGGTTAGTTAAAATAGACGCCCTTAAATATATATAGGATGCTATAAGGATATACTAGTTTAAATGGGGGACATTATTATATATATATCTATCTTTGTGATATCCAGGGGGAACTAGAATCTAATTCTGGGTCGTCCCTGGCAGGAAGCCATCTACTTATAGTTTATGACCTTGCCCAAAGATATAGTATATAGTACTATCTTTAACTATAATTAGTCTAGAAAGATTATATTTAAGGTCTATACCCCAGATATAGATAGAAAGTTAGCTGGGCAGATTTAGCTAGAGAATATATTAAAAGACTAGATAGATATAAATCTAAGAGTATATCTGCCGAAGAGGCTACTTTCTTAGAATTAGATATAGTTAGACTATTAGAAGCGAAAATAGAAGGCAGTATAGAGTGGTAGAAAATAATACCTTCTAATTAATTAGTATTTTATCTCTCCAAGAAGATAAAATCAATTAGCTAATCAGAGGACGCGACGCTATTTTTCAAATTTTGATATATTTTTAACGATCTCTAAGGGCCCCTAATAGCGAAATTAGAGTAGCGTACCTCTAGTAAGATAACTATATAGAATTTAAGATAGTATATATAGTGACCAGGTCTAGTAGCCGCAGAAGTATTTATTAGTATACTATATAAATAGAAAGCTGATAAGGTTAACCTAGTGGACTTAGAAGGCCTATCCAGTAGGGAAATGCCTAGGAAAGACAATAATTAGATATAAAAGTGCCTAGATAAATATTATAGTGGGCGAGTGAGGGCTCTAGACCTACTAGTAAGATTTAGTATATAGCTTTAACTACGCATTACTATATTCTCTAGAGGAACTAGACTAATAACTAAGAGAAGTATAAGAATACTAATAGGGGAGGATCTTTAGCTACGCGAAAAAGAGTTCCTACTAGAGATACTATATTGGAGAGAAGATACTTTAATATAGAAGTAGTTAGAGATTAGAAGATGTTAACTAGAAGTGGCCCCTCTATAAAGAATTTGGACAGTTCTTTATAATATATAGTAGATAGCTAGATTTAAGATATCTAAAGCGCTACTCCTAGTTATAATAGAGATATTTTAGGAATAACTAAAGATTAGAATGATAGAGAGATATTATAAACTATACCGAAATCCTTAGTTCCTAGTACGTAAAAAGAATGGTAAGTACTAGATTATATTAGTGGTATAGTGGGAGAATTAGATAACTATTAGGGATACCAATATGCCACTGAATTATAATAAATTTATAAAGAAATTTATAGGTCTAGTAGTGACATCACTTATAAATCTCTTTTTAGGATATAACTAGATTTCCTTAGATATTTAGAATAGGGATATAATAGCAATAATAATATCTATTAGACTGCTTAGATATACTATAATTATCTAAGATAATATAAACTCTATATTATAGTTCTAACGCATTATTATAAAGGTCTTGGAGGAGATAATCCCTAAGAAGGCATGCGTCTTCCTTGACGACTTTGGGGTCAAAGATCTATATAGTAGATATAATAATAAAGAGAGCCTGCCAGGTATCCGACAATTTATACTAGAATATATATAGAATCTAGACTATATACTATAGCTTATAGAGTTAGCTAGGCTTACTATATCTAGGGAGAAGTCTTAATTTATTATAAGCAGTCTTAAAATCGTAGAATAGACCTATAACTATAATAATTAATACCCTAATATAGCTAAGATAGAAAAGATAGTTAACTAGCTAGTTCTAAATAATATTAAGGAAGCGCAAAGCTTCATTAGAATGGCTATCTTCTTCTAGATTATAATATTCTATTTTATAATTATAGCCTCTTCTCTCTATTATCTACTAAAGAGGGAAGCGGAATAAAAATAGAGAGCCGAAGAGAATATGGCATTTAATATCTTAAAGATATATCTATTGGAACTATTCTATATCTAGCTATTAAACTACTATATAGAACTACTAATAATTATTATAGCTATTAATACTAGTAAGGAAGGATATAGCGGCATTTTTATATAGGTCTTTAATGGAAAATGCCACCCTACAAGATATAAATTAGGGGTTTGGACCGACACTAAACACAAGTATAACGTAGGGAAACGGGAATATAGAGCTATTTTAAAGATTCTGAAAAAGTTCAGATACTAAATCTATAGTGTGCACTTTATACTGGAGATAGATACTAATATCTTAATAGCCTAACTAAATTATTCTACTATAGATCTATCTAGGGCACTTATAATAAGTTAGTTAATATAGATATAACTATTTAACTTTATAGTGAAATATATATTAGAGAAAAAATATATAGCTATAGATAGACTATCTCGCAAACCTATAATAAAGAGAGAACTAGCAAATTAGAAAGATAAGGCTGAGATCGATAATTATATATAGATATAGTTTATAGATATCAAGGCTATACTTCTATTAGTAATAATAGATAAAGTACTAGATAGAATCCTATATAAATCTTATATTGAGATCTATAAGTAGATAGTGGTATATCTAACTATCTTGTAAAGATCCTCTAGCCTATCTTATAGAGAATTTAGAATTTTCAAGAAGAAGGCCCTGCGCTTTCTAATATAAGATAACTATCTTTTTCAATGCGGAAAAGGGAAAAACGCGGTACTAAAGCGGGTTATATATAATAAGGCTAAATAGAAGTAGATAGTACGAAGCTTATATAATAATATAGAATATCAAGGCTGAGAAGGGACTTACCAGTAGATTTAATCTATCTATTAATAGGAAGATATATTTTAGGATATCGCGAAGTAGGTTCAAGAATATTATAAGTATTAGTTTTGCTTAGCAAAGAGATAAGAGAAAGAACTATAACTAGGTTTAGTCTTTATATTATAGAGAAGAGTTATAATAGATATTATCTATATACTGAAGAACTAAGACAAGAAGTATCTTATAGTTATACGCGAGGATCTATTAGGATAGATAGAAGCTAGGGCCTTATAATATATATTAATATAGATAGTAGGTAATTTTCTATAGAAGGATATTATTTACTAATAGAGGGTGCCAGTAACGATCGTTATAGATTGGAAACTAGAGAATTGAGATCTAGAGGCATATCTACTAGATAAATATAGGATAAAGGCCTCTATTATCTTATCCTACTATTCTTAAGTAAATAGATTTATCGAAAATAGTTATAAGATTATTAAGGATATATTATCTAAGCTCGGAACCAGAGAATTAGGTATAGATTAGGTCGCTAATCTACTACTAATTCTATTTATAGACTAGGTCACCACTTATCAATCGATAGATCTATCTCTATATTATATAAATATAGGATACTATGCTATTCTGCCCATTGAAGCTGATATACTAATATAAAGAATACTGCCTTAGAAATCTATCTATACTACTTAGGATCTTATTATCTTATAAGTAAAGTAATTTAATAGAAGAAATATCAATATCAATGAAGCAGTAGATAGCATTAAATAATAGCGGGAATATAATTGTGACTGGTTCGAAAATACGCGAGAGCTTCGATATAAGCGTCTAGAAGTGAGAGACCTAGTCTTATTATATAATATACTGTAATCTCATAATATATCAATGAAGGTAAAACTACTATAGAGATAGCTAGAGCTATATTAAATAGTATAAATAAATATATAAGGATCCTATACTATTAAAGAACTAGATAGTATATCACTGCGAGGGATTTTCAATGCCGACCAGTTAAAGAAGTATTATATATAAGACCCAATTGACGTTCTTGAATTATCTAAAGAAGATTCTCTTGACCTCCTGGATACACCTAAGAATAATAAGGGGGGGGAAGCGTTTATAATTTTCTACTTAGAAAATTATAAGGTAATTCCTCCGAATTGAGACTTTGTGGTAGTGATGCCGCTATCTCTATATTTAAACTAGAAAATTATAGAAAAATTCTGCGCGCAGGGCGCAGAAGCGGGAGAGAAGAGACCCACTATCTCTTTTATTTTTCTTTATCTATTCTATTTTCCTATTTTTCTTTATAGGGAACCCTGGTAGATCTATCGCTGTATAGTGGGTCTACTATTACTATATAATAGATCTATTATTATTATATTCTAATAAGGATGTCGGAGAACGCCAGAGAGCACACGTAAGCGCACCAGTAAGACTGTAAAGGACCCGTAGATTCTATTATACTTCTTTGTTTTCTTCAGATTGCAAGGGACCCCCCCCTAGTGATATAATTAACGCTCTGTCTAAATGAGGAGGCCATTGAAAAAGGGATAATTAAGAATATTCACTAGCGGTATTATAGAGGACCCGTTATCCCTCCCTTAGATTGTTTTCCCATCTTTCGCTCTTTCCCTTTTTCGTCAGAGATTTATCTATATTCTTTTCTTATAAGTATCCTGAGACTATTAGAATAATACTATATAAATATACTAGGTCACTAAGCCACCAAGATATTATATCTTTTTAACTAATCTATCCAGCGCCTAAGAAATAAGAGACTGCGACCAAGAGATCCTCTAAGGGTATAGTTCTAGTATAAGTAGAAGGGCGAGCCTTTAGAAGTATCGAGGAAATCATTAACTATCTAAGAAGTATTAATAATTAGTAGATATACTATAAATACTCTATTACAATTCTAAATTAGCTAATAAATCTATATAAGAGGTATAATAATTAGATTACCAGATTAACTAACTATATATAAGATACTAGGCTTTGGCAAGGAGTTATTATATAAGAAGTATATTAGATAGTATAGAGATATATATAGAAGATCTCTAAGTAGATAAGAGATAATAAGAAGAAGATCGCGCTAATCTATAAGATTATAGTAGAGAGTTAGAAAAAGAAAAAGATAGATATAGTATTTATATAGATAAAGATAGTATAGATAGCTAAATAACTAAGAAGACTACTAAGAGAGGGGATCGCATATAAATAACTTATCAACTAAGTGAACAGAGCTATTATATAATAAGTGATATATCCTTAATAAGATATATCAATAGTATTAGTCTTTCTAACTAGTGATATTAATAAGATACTTATAGATACCAATAATAAATTAATTAGCTACTGACTTCTTAAGTAAAGTGGTTTAGAAATCAGCCTAAATAGATAGATATAACTAGTATTATAATAAATAGTTTAAGCTAGCTCTCTATCTCTCTTATCTACTTTATCTAGGTTACCAATATTGCTAACTAGAAGTAAAGTATTAGTTAGAGTATTGTCTAGCTAACCCCAGAAAGCAGGCCACCTTAATAATCCTTTTATGCGTGATATATTATCTTATATTCTATAGATCTATTCTTAATTAATATCTATAGTGTCTCGAGTATCAGAAATATCTAGTATATAGTTTATCTTACTAGGAGAAGCGCTAGGGGCAGGCTATAGTCTAGTACTATAGCTTAACTATACTATATAAAATCTTATCGCTGATTAGCTATGATTTCGTCTCCCTAAGAAGATAAAATCCTCTAACTAATTAGAAGCCACTATTTCTAGAAATCTATATATTAAATTAAGTGCTAAATATTAACACTAGTTAACTAATAGTACTAAGAGACCTACCCTGCTACCTCTAATAACTTATATAAGATATATTATTACTATTGCCGCTGAGAAGGCTATTATAGTAGCTCAAGATCTCTATCTTAAAGATAATACTAAGTTTATAGAAGATAATATATATAAATATTTCCGCTCTTAGTCACTAGCCACTATATATAATATACTAGGTAAAGAACTCTCTATAGCTATTTATAGATGCCGCAATATACTATTAGAGCTTCTATAGATACTTTATCTAAGATAGATTATATTAATAGTAGAGGTAAAGAGAATCTTAGATATACTTACTAAATATTATAACTATATATAAGCTCCAATCCCGTAAACTATATTATATCTTTATTACTAGTATCTGAAAGTTCTAGCCAGTCTGATAGAATTATAAACGCGCTATAATCACTTAATATTAATTTACTATATAGCTAAAATTATTAAATATTATAATAATCTATCTATTCTAATAACTAGAAAAGAGATATATAAATAGTTCTGAATTACTGCTCATCTAGTATAATCTAAAGATATTTTAGATATCTATAAGTTTCTGGTAGAGACTCCTACCCTATTCTTAATAATATATTTAATAATAGTGGAATGGATTATGCGGATTGCTGAAGTTATTAAGATTGATTTCTTTTCTAAGCGTCAAGCCCGGGATATATAGACTACTTAGATAAAGACTAGATCTATTATCTTCCTAAAGATGATATTCTAATAGGAGTCCTATAGATTAGTAGCTATCTTCTATAAAGAATTTAAGATATATAACTGATATCTATAGGAGCTAGATAGATATCTAAACTATAATTAATTATACACGATATACTATTCCTTAGCCTAACAGGCTATATATTAGAACCCAATATACTAGATAATTTATATAGCTCTCTAACCCAATAACTACTACTAGTTAATCTTCTATCTATATTACGCCAAGTATACTAAGCTAAGGGACTAGACTTTCTTTAGGTATATCGATATTAATATTCCTTTCTATATTAAGACTGGCCAAGGCAAGTAAGCTATTTAGAGTTCCTTAAATCTAGATAATAAGACTTCTAAGAATTATATATAGATCTTACTAGGTATCTATCTTAAATTAGCTGAATAGTAGAAGCACTACATAGTTAACTGAGGCCTTAAGATAGATAGATTTATATATAGGGTCAAACTCCAGATATAGACTAATACTGACGCGTTCTACTTCAAGACTAATTAGATTAATATTAAATGCAATGCCTTCGATATTTATATGACCGATCTGAGAGTGCCCTATAGATTCCAAGGCCCTACTAATAGTATCCGATGTACCATACTACTATAATTTATAGGTATCTGAGACGACCATTTAATATTAGATATAACTAAGATAGATATATAGGAACAACTTACTACTGCGCACCATGACCTTGTTCCTAGCCCCATATCTCTATCTAGCCTACACAATTATTATGGTACTATCCCATTTCGGTTTCCTATAGCGGTTACCCTATAAGGCTTAGAATCTATTAGCAATGCTTTAGTAGGGCGTCGCAGATAGGATAACCCCTTAACGCAGACCTATATCTAAACCTATTAGGAAGGGCGACTTAGAGATATATAAGATCTATAACTTAAGTTCTAGGAGAAGTTAGTAATTACAATTAAGAAAGTATAGAAGATAGTATAGAAGAAGAAGTATTGGGTTTTTAGTGAGAACTCCTACTTTCTAAATTAGAATAGGGATACTACCTAGTCTTCTTATTCTACTAGATTGTCAAAGGAAGATAAGGAGCTCTTGCTTAGTGAGCTCCAGCCTATCTTAAAAGAAATAAGGGACTATTACTAGGGCAGTTAGATTTATATAGGTATATTGCTTTTTCTTATTCTCTATATATCTTATTTATTTTGTTTTAGTGTTTTGATTCGCAACGAGGTCGTTACTTTTAGGTTGGGTCGAAAATGTGGTGGTAATACCACGCACATAGCCGACCCAGCTTATAAGATAATCCGGCCGGGTTCTGTTGCGGCTTTCATATGTCTTCGCTTTGTACTTAGCTATTGTGGTGGTGATACCACGCACATGGCCGGCCCGGCTTATGAGATAATCCGGCCGGATTCTGTTGCGGCTTTCATATGTCTTCGCTTTGTGCTTAGCTATCAACAACACACATCTCAACGGGAGATGCAATACATTCGTTTGTGCTATGGTTCTTTGAGTGATCCAAGGCCATGCCATACCTCGCACACGCCCAGTTCGATTGGGTGCTCTCATTCCACCACAGTATCTAGAGGAAACTAGAATCTAATTCTAGATTATCTCTAGTAGAAAGCTATCTACTTATAATTTATAATTTTATCTAAAGATATAATATATAGTACTATCTTTAACTATAATTAATCTAGAAAGATTATATTTAAGATCTATACTCTAGATATAGATAGAAAGTTAGCTAGATAGATTTAGTCTAAGAATATATTAAAAGACTAGATAAATATAAATCTAAAAATATATTTATTAAAGAGGCTACTTTCTTAAAATTAGATATAGTTAGACTATTAGAAGTAAAAGTAAAAGGCAGTGCAGAATAATAGAAAATAATATCTTCTAATTAGTTAGTATTTCGTCTTCCTAAGAAGATAATATTAATTAGCTAATTAGAGGATGTAATATTATTTTTTAAATTTTGATATATCTTTAATAATTTCTTAAGGGCCTCTAATAGCGAAATTAGAGTAGTGTATCTCTAGTAAGATAACTATTGTGGTGGAATGAGAGCACCCAATCGAACTGGGCGTGTGCGAGGTATGGCACGGCCTTGGAGAAGCAGGAACCTTGCCAGACTGACTTTGGCAAACCAAGAACAAACACACACGCGCTTTATAAAGAAACAAGGAAACACTCAAAGAACCATAGCACAAACAAATGTATTGTATCTCCCATTGAGATGTATATTATATTTCTAATAGCTAAGTATAAAGTGAAGTCATATAAAAGCCACAATAGAACCCGGCCAGATTATCTTATAAGCTAGGCCAGCTATATATATAGTATTACTACTATATTTTCAACCTAACCTAAAAGTAACGACCTTGTTGCGAATCAAGACACTAAAATAAAATAAACAAGATATATAGAGAATAAGAAAAAGTAATATATCTATATAAATCTAATTACCCTAGTAATAGTCCTCTATTTCTTTTAAGATAGGCTGGAACTCACTAAGTAAGAGCTCCTTATCTTCTCTTAATAATCTAGTAGAATGAGGAGACTAGATAATATCTTTATCCTAATTTAGAAAGTAGGAGTTCTTACTGAAAACCTAATGCTCCTCTTTCTATACTATCTCTTATATTTTCTTGACTATAATCGCTAACTTCTCCTAGAACTTAAGTTATAGATCTTATATATCTCTAAGTCGCCCTTCCTAATAGATTTAGATATAGGTCTGCGTTAGGGGGTTATCCTATCTATGACGCCCTACTAAAGTATTACTAATAGATCCTAAACTTTATAGGGTAACCGCTGCAGGAAACCGAAATAGGATAGTACTATAATAATTATATAGGCTAGATAGAGACGCGGAGCTAGAAATAAGGTTATAGTACGCGGTAGCAAGTTATTCCTATATATCTATCTTAGTTATATCTAATATTGAATGATCATCTTAGATACCTATAAACCATAGTAGTATAGTATATTGGATACTATTAGTAGGGCCTTGGGATCTATAGGATACTCTTAGATCGGTTATATAAATATTAAAGGCATTGTATTTGACATTAACCCAATTAGTCTTAAAGTAGGATGCGTCGGCATTAGTCCATATCTAGAATTTAACCCTATATATAAATCTATCTATCTTAAAGTCTTGGTCAACTATATAGCGCTTCTACTACTTAGCTAATTTAAGATAGATATCTAGTAAAATCTATATATAATTCTTAGAAGTCTTATTATCTAGGCTTAAGAAACCCTGAATAGCTTGCTTATCTTAGCCAGTCTCAATATAGAAAGAAATATTAATATTAATATATCTAAAGAAAGTCTAGTCCTCTAGCTTAGTATACTTGATATAGTATAGATAGAAGATTAACTAGTAGCAGTTATTAGATTAGAGAGCTGTATAAATTATCCAGTATATCAGATCCTAATATATAGTCTATTAGGCTAAGGAATAATATATTATATATAACTAATTATAGTTTAGGCACCTATCTAGCTCCTATAGATACTAATTATATATCTTAAATTCTTTATAGAAGATAGCTACTAATCTATAGAATTCCCACTAGAATATCATCTTTAAAAAGATAATAGATCTAGTCTTTATCTAAGTAGCCTATATATTCTAGGCTTGACACTTAGAAAAGGAATTAATCTTAATAACTTTGGTAATCCATATAATTTATTTTACTATTATTAAATATACCATTAAGAATAGGGTAGGAGTCTCTACTAGAAACTTATAGATATCTAAAATATCTTTAGATTATACTAGATAAGCAGTAATTTAAAACTACTTATATATCTCTTTTCTAATTATTAAGATAGATAGATTATTATAATACTTAATAATCTTAGCTATATAGTAAGCTAATATCAAGTGATTATAGTATATTTATAATTCTACTAGACTAGCTAGAACTTTTAGATACTAGTAATAAAGATATAATATAGTCTATAGAATTAGAGCTTATATATAGTTGTAATATTCAGTAAGTATATCTAAGATCCCCTTTATCTCTATTATTAATATAATCTATCTTAGATAAAGCGCCTATAGAAGTCCTAATAGTATATTATAGTATCTATAAATAGCTATAGAGAGTTCTTTATCTAGTATATTATATATAGTGGCTAGTAACTAAGAGCGGAAATATTTATATATATTATCTTCTATAAGCTTAGTATTATCTTCGAGATAGAGATCTTAGGCTATTATAATAGTTTTCTCAGTGATAATAGCAGTAATATATCTTATATAGATTATTAAAGATAGTAAGATAGATCTCTTAGTACTATCAGTTAACTAGCGTTAATATTTAGCACTTAGTTCAATATATAGGTTCCTGGAAATAGCGGCTTCTAATTAGTTAGAGAATTTTATCTTTTTAAGAAGGTAAAATCGTAGCTAATCAGCGATAAGATTTTATATAGCGTAATTAAGCTATAATATTAGATTATAGCCTGCCCCTAGCGCTTCTCCTAGTAAGATAAACTATATACTAGATATTTCTAATACTTGAGACACTATAGATATTAATTGAGAATAGGTCTGCGGAATATAAAATGACGCACTATATATAAAAGGATTGTCGAGGTAGCCTACTTCCTGGGATTGGCTAGGCGATACTCTAACTAATACTTTACTTCTAGTTAGCAATATTGGCGACCTAGATAAAGTAGATAAGAGAGGCGGAGAGCTAGCTTAAACTATTCATCGCGATACTAATTATATCTATCTATTTGGACCGATTTCTAAACCGCTCTGCTTAAGGAGTTGGCGGCTGATTGGTCTGTTATCGGTGTCCACGAGTATCTTGTCGATATCGCCGGTCAGAAAGACTGGTGCCGTCAACACACCTCGTCGAGGGTATGCCACTCATTATATAATAGCTCTGTGTGAATACTATATCTGCCTCCTTCTTTCCCCAACTCTCTACCGCAATCTTGTAGGTTAGCGCGATCTTCTCCTTATCATCTCTCACCTGCTTAGAGATCTTCTGTGCACGTCCCTATGCTGTCCGATATACTTCTTATATAGTGACTCCTTGCCAAAGCCTAGTGTCTTATATATAGTTAATTAATCTGGTAATCTAATCATTATATCCCTCATATAGACTTATCAGCTAGTTTAGAATTACGACGGAGTATTTATAGCGCATCTGCTGATTATCAACACTTCTTAGGTAGTTAATGGTCTCCTTAATACTTCTAAAGGCTTGCCCTTCTACTTATACTAGAACTATACCCTTGGAGGGTCTCTCGGTCGCAGTCTCTTATTTCTTAGGCGCTAGATAGATTAGTCAGAAAGTTATAATATCTTGGTAGCTTGGTGACCTAGTGCATTTATATAGTATTATTCTAATGATCTTAGGATACTTATAAGAAAAGAATATAGATAAATCTCTAATAAAAAAGGGAAAGAGCGAAAGATAGGAAAACAATCTAAGGGAGAGATAATAGGTCCTCTATAATATCGCCAGTGAATATTCTTAATTATCCCTTTTTCAATGGCCTCCTCATTTAGATGGGGCATTAATTATATCACTAGGGGGGGTCCCTTGCAATCTAAAGAAAACAAAGAAGTATAATAGAACCTGTGGGTCCTTTGCAGTCTCACCGGTGCGCTTATATATACTCTCTAGCGTTCTCTGACATCTTTATTAGAATACAATAATAATAGATCTGCCACGCGGCGATAATAGACCCACTATACAGCAATAATAGATCTATTATATAGTAATGGATCTGCCAGGGTTCCCTATAAAGAAAAATAGAAAAATAGAATAGACAAAGAAAAATAAAAGAGATAGCGGGTCTCTTCTTCCCCGCTTCTGCGCCTTATATATAGAATTTTTCTATAATTTTCTAGTTTAAGTATAGGAATAGTGGTATCACTATTATAAAGTCTTAATTTAGAGGAATTACCTCACAATTTCCTAAGCAGGAAATTATAAATGCTTCCTCTCCTTTATTATTCTTGGGTGTGTCTAGGAGGCTAAGAGAATCTTCTTTAGGCGATTTAGGAACGTCAATTGGGTCTCATATATAATACTTCTTTAATCAGTTGGTATTGAAAACCCCTCATAGTGGTATACTATCTAGTTCTTTAATAGTATAGGATCCTTATATATTTATCTATACTATCTAATATAGCTCTAGCTATCTCTATAGTAGTTTTACCTTTATTAATATATTATAAGATTATAGTATATTATATAATAAGACTAGGTCTCCTATTTCTAGATACTTATATCAAAGTTCTTATATATTTTTGAACCAGTTATAATTATATTTCTACTGCTATTTAATGCTATCTGCCACTTTATCAATATTGATATTCCTTCTATTAAATTACTTTACTTATAAGATAATAAAATTCTAAGTAATATAGATAGATTTCCAAGATAGTATTCTCCACATTGGTATATCAGCTTTAATAGATAGAATAGTATAGTATTCTATATTTATATAATATAGGGATAGATCTATCGATCGATAAGTGGTAACCCAATCTATAAATAGAACTAGTAGCAGATTAGTAACCTAATCTATATCTAATTCTCCAGTTCTAAGTTTAGATAATGTATTCTTAATAATCTTATAACTATTTTTAATAAATCTATTTACTTAAGGATAGTAAGATAAGATAATAGAGATCTTTATCCTATACTTATTTAGTAGATATACCTCTAGGTCTTGATTCTCTAGTCCCTAATCTATAATAATTGTTACCAGTACCCCCTATTAGTAAATAATATCCTCCTATAGAAAATTACTTACTATCTATATTAATATATATTATAAGGCCCTAGCTTCTATCTATCCTGATAGATCCTTATATATAATTATAAGATACTTTTTATCTTGGTTCTTTAATATATAGATAATATCTACTGCGACTCTTCTCTATAATATAAAGACTAAATCTAGTTATAGTTCTTTCTCTTATCTCTTTACTAAGCGAAACTAATACTTATAATATTCTTGAACCCACTTCGCGATATTCTAAAATATACCTTTCTATTAATAGATAGATTAAATTCACTGGTAAGTCTCTTCTCAGTCTCGGTATTCTATATTATTATATAAGCTTCGCACTATCTACTTCTATTCAGTCTCATTATATATAACCCACTTTAATACCGCGTTTTTCCCTTTTCCATATTAAAAGAGATAGTTATCTTATACTAGAAAGTATAGGGCCTTCTCCTTAAAGATTCTGAATTCCCTATAAGATAGACTAAGAGATCTTTATAAGATAATTAGATATACCGCTATCCACTTATAGATTTTAGTATAAAATTTATATAGAATTCTATCTAGTACTTTATTTATTATTATTAATAGAAGTATAGCCTTAATATCTATAAACTATATCTATATATAGTTATTGATTTTAGCTTTATCTTTCTGATTTACTAGTTCCCTCTTTATTATAGATCTATAAGATAGTCTATCTATAGCTATATATTTTTTCTCTAGTATATACTTCACTATAAAGTTAAATAGTTATATCTATATTAGTTAACTTATTATAAGTACTCTAGATAGATCTATAGTAGAATAATTTAGTTAGACTACTAAGATATTAATATCTATCTCTAGTATAAAGTATATACTATAGATCTAGTATCTAAACTTTTTCAGAATCTTCAAAATAGCCCTATATTTCTATTTCCCTATATTATATTTATATTTAGCGTTGGTCCAAACCCCTAATTTATATCTTATAGGATGGTATTTTCTATTAAAGATCTATATAAGAATGCCGCTATATCCTTCCTTATTAATATCAATAGCTATAATAATTATTAGTAATTCTATATAATAGTTTAATAGCTAGATATAGAGTAGTTCCAATAGATATATCTTTAAGATATTGAATACCACGTCCTCTTCAGCTCCTTATTTCTATTCTACTTCCCTCTTTAGTAGATAATAGAGAGGAGAGGCTATAATTATAAAATGGAATATTATAATTTAGAAGAAGATAGCTATTCTAATAAAGCTTTGCACTTCCTTAATATTATTTAGAACTAGCTAGTTAATTATCTTTTCTATCTTAGTTATATTAGGATATTAATTATTATAGTTATAGATCTATTCTATAATCTTAAGATCACTTATAATAAATTGAGACTTCTCCCTAGATATAATAAGCCTGGCCAACTCTATAAGCTATAATATATAGTCTAGATTCTATATATATTCTAGTATAAATTATTGGATACCTAGCAGGCTCTCTTTATTATTATATCTACTGTATGGACCTTTGACCCTAAAGTCGTTAAGGAAGATATATATCTTCTTAGGGATTACCTCCTCCAAGATCTTTATAATAATATATTGGAACTATGGTATAGAGTTCGCACTGCCTTAGATAATTATAGTATACCTGAGCAGTCTAATAGATATTATTATTACTATTATATCTCTATCCTAAATATCTAAGGGAATCTAGTTATATCCTGAAAAGAGATCTATAAGTAATGCCATTACCAGATCTATAAATTTCTCTATAAATTTATTATAATCCAGTAGTATATTGATATTTCTAATAGTTACCCAGTTCTCTTACTATACTACTGATATAATCTGGTACTTGCCATTCTTTTTATATACTAGAAACTAAGGATTTTGGTATAGTCTATAATATCTCTCTATTGTTCTAATCTTTAGTTATTCTTGAAATATCTCTATTATAATTAGAAATAGTATCTTAGATATCTTAAATCTAGCTATCTACTATATATTATAAGGAACTATCCAAATTCTTTATAGAGAGGCTATTTCTAGTTAATATCTTCTAATCTCTAATCACTTCTATACTAAAGTATCTTCTCTCTAATATAGTATCTCTAGTAGGAACTCTTTTTTACGCGGCTAAAGATCCTTCTCTATTAGTATTCTTACACTTCTCTTAGTTATTAGCCTAGTTCCTCTAGAAAATATAATAATATATAGTTAAAGCTATATATTAAATCTTACTAGTAGGTCTAGAGCCCTCGCTTATCTACTATAATATTTATCTAGATACTTTTATATCTAATTATTATCTTTTCTAGGCACTTCCCCACTAGATAGATCTCCTAAGTCCACTGGGTTTACCTTGTCGGCTTTCTATTTATATAATATACTAATAAATACTTCTATAGCCGCCAGACCTAATCACTATATATATTATCTTAAATTCTATATAGTTATCTTGCTAGAGATACACTACTCTAATTTCGCTATTAGGGACCCTTAGAGATTATTAAAAATACGTTAAAATTTGAAAAACAGCGTTATATCCTCTAATTAGCTAATTAATTTTATCTCTTTAGAAAGGCAAAATACTAACTAATTAGAAGATATCATTTTCTACTATCCTATACTATCTTCTATTTTTACTTCTAATAGTTTAACTATATCTAATTCTAAGAAAGTAGCCTCTCTAATAGATATACTCTTAGATTTATATCTATCTAGTCTTTTAATATATCCTTAGACTAAATCTATCTAGCTAACTTTCTATCTATATCTAAAGTATAGATCTTAAATATAATCTTTCTAGACTAATTATAGTTAAAGATAGTACTATATACTATATCTTTAGATAAGATTATAAACTATAAGTAGATAGCTTCCTACTAGGGACGACCTAGAATTAGATTCTGATTCTCCCTAGATATTATAAAGATAGATATATATATAATAATATCTCCTATTTAAACTAGTATATCCTCATAGTATTCTATATATACTTAAAGATATCTATTCTAACTAACTATATCTAGGCTAGAACCTAAATATATCTCTAAATATATCTTCTAGACTAGTTTAGGCGAGATAATACTTATCTAGGCTCCAGTATCTAATACTATACTCTATAATATATTATTTATAGAGACTATAGCCTAAGTTATATCTACTATATAGATAACTTCCCTCCCAAAGATAGAGATTAATACTATATTAAGATTATTTATAGCTACTTTAGAGGCTTTAATTATCTCTAAAATCTAGTCTTTCTTCTTCCTTAGCTATAGTAGAGAATATCTAATATTTATAGAACTATATAGTAGATTCTCTACTATTAGCTCTTTAATAATCTATTCTAGAATCTTCTTATATATAGTACTATTTATATTATTCTACTTAACTATCTATAGTAAGATATCTTTAGTCTATCTAGAATATATAGATACTATATTATAGTTTACTAGGACCGATACCTCTAAAAAGACTATATCCTTTATTACTATATCTTTCCCTTTAATATCTTCTATCTTTAGATTTAAAGAATTCTTAATATATTATTAGGGCTAATTATAGATATCAAAGATTTATATCTTAATACTAGGATAGGCTGCCGTCTTCTTCTTCTTATTATCTAAAATAGCTACTTAATAAATATTAATCTTGATACTAGCTAGATCTAGATCTTATTTCTTATCTAAACTCTTATCTATATTAAGATATATCTTATTTAAATAGCTAGACAACCTAATAGTTAATACTTCTATAATATTTATCCCTACTATATTTAATATCTTAGCTAACTAAGATATAACCTATTAATTATATATCTACTTTATAGTAGCCTTCTTAGCTACTCTAGATTTAAAGAGAATAAGAGGACCCTACTTACTAGCTAGACTAACCCAAAGATACTAATTCTTATCCTTATAAATAATACCTTAATTTATTATCTATCGCTTCTAGTTATATTTCTACTTAAAGTATCCTAATATATAATAATAGAAGTATTTCTATTTATAATTTAATATAGAATCTAATCTAGAGGTCTTCTATATCTAGCTAGGATAGTATAGAGTAGATAGTTAGATTTACTACTACCTCTACTACTACTATATATTAAGAATAAGGCTTAGTATAGATATTTGCTAATTCAGCTTATATAGCTATTCCACTATCTTTCTCTACTCCTCGCGAGTATTATTAATAGAAGTATATCTTATCTTCCCTAGATTATTAAGTCACTAATAGAGTGATTATTAGTATTAATAGCTGACTGGCTGCTCCTACTTAGATTAATATATTTCTAGAAGATATTCTATACTTTATAAATTATATTAGATACCCTACTCTACAGTATAATATCTTTTCTTTTATAGTTTCCGCACTATATCTATTAATCTATTAAAAGAGATATCCTATAGGTCTCCTAGATTAATATTCTCTCTATCTATAATCTTCTTATATAGTTCTACTAGGAGTTCTCTTAGGAACCAGTCGCTCTATATTAATTTATCTAGAAATTCTTAGGTCTTAATCTACTCTAAAATAGCAGTATATTTATATAGATAGATAGTAGTATTCTTATTTTAATCTCACTTAATATCTTTATATATTTCTAAAAAGATATAAGAGTAGATAATCTACTCTAAGTTATACTAGCTATATTTTTTATAAAGTTTATACTTTAAAGCTAGCTAATTATCTACTATAAACTCTAGTAATATCTAAATCTAGATATTAATTATAAAGTTATAGTAATTTAATAGAAGTATTATAGTCTCTCTAATATTTTTATAGCTATAATTACTATAAATCTATTTAAACTACGCGAGAAACTAAGATATCTTGGTACTAGTAAAGTTCAGTATATTTAATATATAAGAGACTAATATAGACTAATATAATATATATCCTATAAAGAATCTAGAGCCTATTAGAGGAACACTTATACCTTCTATTAGTGGAGTTACTATAGAAGGATCTTTAGAGAATCCTATCTTAGATATAAGACTAGAAATATTATTAAGTACTGGAGCTAGAGTATCTACTATAGTAGTATTATAATAGATCTTATTAGAGCGCTATATTTTACTTTCTTAATAACTATATATATTACTAGATACATTATTAATACTATATTTATCTATAAGTTAATTTTCTAGAGAGACTGACTATAAGTATTCTTTCTAGTAATAATGAGGTAGTGACTTCTTTATAGAAACTAGCCTAATAGAATAATACTTAATAATTCTTAGTATAGTTAGCAATAGCTTCTTGAAAAATGGAATAGTAGTTATAAGACCCTTAAAAGAGGATCATCTAAAAGAAGAAAAAATTCGATCCTTTGAAATTCAACGCTATTTGACGGTCTCTAGGGCTTCGCTATGCCCCCTAGACCACCCCAAATCGACAAGGCCCCCCTAGACCATGGGGTGCAGGCACCAGGCCAGGTACACCCCCAGGGTGCCTCCATAGGCATCACCACTGGGGCAGCACCGCCGGCGCCCCCTGAGGCCAGTGAGGCAGTCCCCCAGAGCGAGGACTTCTTACTTGGCCTGGGCACCAATGTTAGGGAGCTTCTAGACACTATGCGAAGCGAGGCAGCCCCCGAGGAAGCACCCAAGACCCCTAGGAAGAGAATGCAGGAACACAGTCCTGACGGCTTAGGGAGGGCCCCTGCAAAGTCCCCCTTTGGCCCAGGCTACCGGAGCGTCGAATTAGCCTTATTGGAACATCTTATAAGTGGCAAGACCGCCATCTGCACCGAGATTACCACTATAAGAGCCTATACAGCCTCCCTTATAGAGGTACTCGAGCAGCGCCTGGCACCACGACTAGATACTATTAGTGACCGATTGAGAGCTCTAGAGACTCATCTTAATGCCCCAAACCCCCTGAACCACCCCCTAGAGCCTCTATCGTCTAGGGGTAGCCACTAGGGCCCGCGAGAGCCACTACTATCCTAAGAGACGATGTTTTTAGAGGTCGCGCATGGCCCCTCTACTAACCCGAATAGAGGCGCTAAGTACGCAGATCTATATAGAGCCTTAACCCCGGTATTAAAATCCACCCCTAGAGCTACCCCTGCGCCCTAGGGGCCAGGGAAGCCCGCGGCGAAGCCTTAATAGATCAATATAGCGACTAATAATATCTAGGACTGGTAAATCGTCACTAAAAAATGTCTACTGCCCACTAATAAGCTCCCTAAGGTCCAGGCGGACCTAGGCAGCTTGCAACCTATTCGCGTGGGCAGCAAGGGCGACCGTAGGCTTATTTTTAGGTGTGAGAATAGGTGTATCGCCCCGAGGAAGCCTAAAGCTAACGTTATCTTGTAGCTTAATCACTATTTAGTATAGGCAGGCTTCCTAAGCTTTATAAGGGTGGTTGACGTCAATTACACCGAATCAGGGGCAATCTCAGCCTTATTGGATTAAGGAAGTACCACTAGCACCCTTATACCAGCCTATAAGGACTCCCTAGTGACGACTTGCCACCGGGTTGACCCTGCGGTCGTCTTAGTGGAAGCAGACTAATAGTGGTATAAGATTAAGGTGCACGCAGTACTGGTGGCCCGCTATAGTGCCTCAGGTCTTGGCCTAGCCCGCGAGGAAATCGAATTAGGCGGTGCTTGCATCCTAATAAGAGACTCTATATAGATTAAGCCTTTAGGGGCTATTCAGGGCACCGGCCAGCGGTTCTCCACTATCATTATAATGGTAGGAGGCCTAGACGAGGCCTATAGTGTCCTCGCCCGGGGTATATACTTTGGGGATAATAGGTATCTAATCAGCCTATACCACGAAGTGGGCAAGGACTCGGTTTGTACCCGATGCTGCGGCATTAGCTACTAAGACTATAGGGCCTATAGTAACTGGCTACCGCTCTGCACAGTGTGTGCCGGTGTCTATGAAGCCCAAGAGCATACCTGTAACGTCCTGGACTGTAAGGCCTAAATTGGCTACCCTTGCCCCCACGTACCCACTAAATATGGTAACTGCGGGGGGAAGCACCAGGCTGATTCCCTGGCATGCCCCAAGATTAGGGAGGCCCGCCAGCGCCTCTATAAATGACTTCCATATATCTAAATTGTCGTGCCACTACCCCCCCCTGAGTGGGAGACACGGGAAGGTATTAGTGAGGAGGCGGCACCCCCTGTAGGCACCTAAGAAGCGCCCCAGGCCCCGGAGCTTAGGGACAAAGACGCCATAGACTAGGGAGAAGACCTAGCGTTCTCCTCCCTACCCTATTCGTCATTATACCCGTCACCAACGCTAGGCTCTGCACCCCCTAGTAATATTGATTTATTAGTATAACTGCTGCTACATATATACTATGGCTCTAGGGGCTCTAGAGGCAGGGATAGAGTGGCAAGCAGGTATTATATGTCTGCAGGAGCCCCCAAAAACGGACTTCTCCCACCCAGGCTATATGCTTTACTGGTCAGGGGGAGAGAAGCGAGACCAACGGGTACTTATAGGCGTTCGTAAGGACCTTATAGGCGCCATTAGGGTGGAACACCGTACTGATTTAGTGGATACCCCCTATATTCAGTGCCTGGATATATAGGAGACCGCTATAATTAGTGGGCACGCCTCTTAATGTACCCGAGTTATCAACTGCTATAATAACTAGGTTAGAGCTAGTTGCCGGTGGCAGGGACCCTCGCCTAGGCGGCGACGTGCCATTAAGGATGCTGATTGGGACGTATTATTAGTAGGCAGGTGCCTAGTAGTAGGCGATTTTAATATCTATAGCCTCTATTGGAACCCTAAGATCTCTTACCGGATTAACGCTGGTCCCCTAGAGGCTATTATTGATAGACACTCCCTATATATTAATAATCTACCTAATGAGGCTACCCGCTATAAGAAAAGCTCTAGATGGTTAATTATCGATTTAGCGCTATCCTCCCCGAGTCTTAGGCTTCTAGAAGCCTAGGAAATCGATAGGGAGAGGACCACGGGATCTAACTATAAGCTTATTCTTATAGGCTGGGAAGCCCTAGAGCAACCGCCCCCTAGGGGCACCTCTAGGGAGATTACTAGGTGGCAAATTGACGTCTTAGAAGCGAACGAGGACTCTCTAAAGCTGGCTACGGCAGTATAGATATTAGAGGCGGCAGACTGCCCACCGCTGGGCGACGATTGTACCGAGGCAGACCTCGCTAGGGAGGCTATTTAGGTATAGGATATCCTAACTAGTGTACTCAATAGGTATGCCAAAGCAGTGAGGATTTATATACACTCTAAGCGTTGGTGGAAGCTAGAGCTTAAGTGTGCCCGGGGCTTATAGATGGTAATCTGTAAGCGGTGGCAAGCCTATGTATACTCTAAAGCCGATTTTAAAGCTGCCTAAGACACCTATTACCAGACGGTTAGGGCCGCTAAGAGGACCTGCTAGGAATCTTACTTAGAGGGCACCCCCGGGGGATCTAATAATAATTCTAACTGGTGCTGGGTAGCACTGCGGTATACCAAGCCCCATAGCTAAGCTACCACGCCCGCACTATAGAGAACTGACCTAGAGATGGCTCCAGCCACTACCCTTACCGCTAAGGAGGCCCTAATTAGAAATACTGCGTTCTCTAATGCCTCCCGGAGCTCATCCCCAAAGGAATTACTAGGGGGGGTAGCATATATACTTATAATGCCTGAGCGAGTATACTAGGCCCTATTCAGCTAGAGCACTAAGAAAGCCCTGGGCACCGATAGACTTAACTTTAGGGTATGCCGACTGCTCTGGGCACTAGACTCCCCCTGAGTAATAGGCTTAGCTAGGCAATGCTTCCGCCTCGGGGTGCACCTGGGTATCTAGAAGTCCACTAAAGGTGTACTGCTTCGTAAGCTAGGTAAGCCTAATTATATCTAAATTAAGGCTTGGAGGGTTATAAGCCTGCTAAGCTGCCTCGGTAAGGTGGTTGAGAAGCTGGCGGCGACCCTTATAGTGGACTGGTGCGAGTCTTAGGGGGTACTATATCCCGGGTAAATGGGCGGCCGACGCGGCTGGGGGGCGATTGACGCAGTGGCCTGCCTTATACAAATAGTGCAGGAAGGATAGGCCCAAGGCCGCCTGACAGGCGCTATTTTTATTAATGTCTTAGGCGCCTTTGACTATATTGACCTCTATAAGCTCGGGGAGGCCATAGAGGCTGCGGGCATTGACAACAATCTTATATAATGGACCCTATCTTTTTTTACTGATAGGCGGGTCAGCCTAGTAATTAATAGTTACAAGACCCTAGAGCAGCCTATTATCTTGGGGCTATTATAGGGCTTATTAGTCTTTCTAATCTTATTCCTAATCTATATCGCGGGGGTGTTCTAGGCTATAGTACGCCGAGTCTCAGGGGTGAAGCCCCTATCGTTCGCTGACGACTTAGGCCTTACTGCCTAGAGAACCTCAGTTACTAAGATCTATATATAGTTAGAAGCCGCAGCCGCAGCCACTGTTGAGTGGGGTACCGCTAATTACATTAAATTTGACTCTAGGAAGATCGAAGCCACCCTATTTACTAGGGCTACAGGTAAAAAGCTTAGAAACTAGATCTTTAGAGTGAGGGTATAGATTGTGGGCATCTTAGTAGCTTTTAACCTGAAAGCCACCCGCTAGTTAGAGATCCTCTTAGATCTAAAGCTTACCCTTAAAACCCACTATAGGGACCGTCTAAGGAAGGGTAAGAACATTGAAAAATAGGTGCGGGCGCTATATAGAGCCCAGGGGCTGCCCCCTAATTTAGCGTGGCGGGTATAGAAGGTAACTACCCAAGTGGTGGCACTTTTTAGGGTAGAGCTCTGATGGCAGGGCTAATAGAACTGTCTCTAGAGGGTCCAAACCCTAATAAATCACCAGGCCTAGGCGGTCACGGGCATGCTCAAGACCACCCTAATAGGGCTACTTATAAGGGAAGCTGCCCTAGAGCCGGCGGAAGCGTTACTAGATACTAAGTAATGCCGCTACGCCCTGAGGCTGTTAGGATTCCCCCTAGGGCAGCCTACAGCGGAGATACTCTCTATAACGCTTAGAGAGAGTAATGCCTACGCGTAGCCTGGAGAATAGCCGATTGGGGACTGAGAGTGGGCGACTCCTACCCGCCGCGGGCCCTAGTCTCTAGGCATGGGCCTAGTATATAGGCTGTAGGAGGCTATGTCAATCGATTCTTCCAGGGGCTTTGAATACACTATTAGTGGCAACAATAGGTCTAACCCACTGGAATTTAGGGTAGAACTGCCTAAAGCGGCTATATAAGTGGCTACCAACCCCCTAAATAGTATAGGGTATACGGAGCTATACTTAGATAGTTCCTGACTAGATGATTAATGTGTAGACGTTGGGGTAGCCTATAAGCTACCGAATGGCTCCTGGAGAACGCGGTTTGTCTCTCTAGATGTAGGCTTCGAAGTCTTTGACGCAGAGCTTATCGGGGTAGTCAAGGCCCTGGAATAGGCGCTGGTAGAGAACCTTATAGGGTATATTAGGGTCTTCCTAGATGCGCAGGCCGCTATAAGCCACCTATAATATATCCGCCCTGGGCCAGGGCAGGCCCTAACGCTGCGTTCGTATGAATTGGCTAGAAAATTGCTGGCAACTAGCTATAGAGTTATTATATACTGGGTGCCAGGCTATAAGGGCGTCCCGGGGAACGAGGAAGCCGATAAAGCCGCTAAGAAGGCCGCTAGGAGACCCCCTATAGGTAAATATTCGGGGATCTCCTTAGCGCACGTCCGGCGGTCCTATATCAAAGTATATAGGGCCTCTAGGGCCAACTAGCTCACTAGAATGCTTGCAGAGCGCCCAAACTATATAGGCTAAGCCTATCGCCCCCTCTAGAGATAGAAGCTTAACCCTAGGGCGGCCGCCACGCCTAAGCGGCTGGCGCGGCATTACTACCAGTATAAGGTTGGCTACACCCTAATTAGCGCCTATCTATATCTAATAAATACCCGGGACTCTAGGGCGTGCTTAGGGTACTCCAGCGGCACTGAGACGGTCAAGCATATCCTTATAAGCTGCCGCCAGTGGCGCTACCAGCGGGATAGACTATACGCAGCCCTTAATAATATAGGGGTAGAAGCCCCCAAGAAAAGTGAGTGGTGCCCTGAAGCACGCCTATTTGAAGACCCTAAAGCCACTAAAGCGTTAGTAGACTTTTTAGGGGCAATTAGGGAGCGCGAGGACCACCGACAGGCGGTAGAGGAGGCCAATAGGGGGGATAATTGGGGCATAGAGGCCCTAGACGAGGGAAACAGGCGGTAGAGGAGGCCAATAGGGGGGATAATTGGGGCATAGAGGCCCTAGACGAGGGAGAACGCGAAGGGGAAGGGTAGCGGTGACCGGGCGGCCCGTTACTGTAGGCTAAACTGGTTTGGGCATGGACGTTAAGCCTTGATTAAATAATAATAATAATAATAATAATAATAATAAGACCCTTAAATATTAATATCTCTTTACTATCTATATTACTAGTAGACTTCTTATTCTACTAATAATCCTTATCTATACTAGTAGTGCTCTTCCTATCACACTATAATTCTTATTATAATAATATAAAAACCAATAAAAGACTTTTAAAAATTGGTGTTTTCCAAAATAAAAGAATAAATATATATACTTATTATATAATATAGCACTATATCTCAATATATAGGTAGACTAATACTTCAATCCACTTAATATACTTATACTATTCTAATTATATTATAGTGGTATCTAATAGGATCTAATCTTTCTCCTCAGATCCTAAAGGTTTTCCCCAAATTAGTATAGATACCCTTATTTTTAAAGCTATACTTCTAGCCGCAGTATCTATACTTTTAATAGTGTCTCTCTCTACTCTACCGCAGATTTCTTTTTCTCAGCCGTCGAAGCTTTGTAATTTTTAGGGTTAAATCAATGCCCCCAATTCTTAGGCCCTACTCTTACACCAGTATACTATACTTATTAATATAAGTTTTTATTCCCTGTGCGGACCTCCAGAAATATAGTGGAATGAGAGCACCCAATTGAACTAGATATATGCGAGGTATAGTATAGCCTTAGAGAAGCAGGAACCTTGCCAGACTGACTTTGGCAAACCAAGAACAAACACACACGCGCTTCATAAAGAAACAAGGAAACACTCAAAGAACCATAGCACAAACGAATGTATTACATCTCCCATTAAGATGTGTGTTATATTTCTGATAGCTAAGTACAAAGCGAAGTCATATGAAAGCCGCAACAGAACCCGGCCGGATTATCTTATAAGCCGGGCCGGCCATGTGCGTGGTATCACCACCACAATATTTATAGGTATCTTTCTAGATTTATATAATGCGGTACTTGTCTTGTCGTCACATTTTATAAGTTATTCAAGGCGAACTAGATAAGAGATAAGAGTTCTACCCAATCTATCTAATTCTAATCTAGATAGTGTCTTAAGTATTATTGAACTGTTTAGATTATTTATTCTAATTATCTATCTATCTACTGATGATTTACTATTAATAGTTTATAATTAATTCCTGATATTTTTGTAATGGTTTACCAATATTTCAAGATGAATAGCTTATCTCTATTAGAGATGATTTCTATTAGTAATCCGGTCCAATTAAATACCAATTTCATTATGAGTATTATATATTATTCTATAGTTAGCTCTGCTAGTATAGGACTAAGGATAATATATTTTATTAGTTAGTCCATAATAATAATTGCCTAAGTATAAATAATTCTAGTAATGATATCTTTAGATTTCGGTAATCCTTAGATAAAGTTAACTATTATACTTTTCTATAGTTCTTCTAGGATTACTGAAATATGCATTTTCCCATAAGATATATATCTGATTGGTTTATTTTGGTTGCATTTATTATAATTGCAAATATATTCTTTAACTTTCTTATATATCTAAGGGATATAAAAGCTTCAAGTAATAAGTTCGATAGTTTTCTCTATTCCTAGATATCCTCTATTTAGTAGATTATAATAGAATTAGATGACTTTTTTAATTATCTTTACTAGTATAACTATCTATTACTTCTATTTTATAAGTCTATCTTCTTCCTAGAATATCTAACTTATAATATTATCTTGGACTATCTTATCCTATTTTGTTGCTTCCTTCAATTCCTTTTGGAATTCTATTTCTATAACTATCACGATAGCGACTATTATAGCTTACTTATTATATTGAATTCCATTAGGATCTTCCTTTAATATTATTGCCTTAGAAGGCTCAATGCCAATAATATAGTCTGCTTATCTACTTAAGATATTAATAATTATATTCTCTTTTCCCTTGATATATTTAATTCTAAAGTTAAATTTTATAAGTAATTTAGCCTATCTAATTTATTATTCTAATAGTTTCTTAATACTTATAAAGTATTTCAGATTATAATAGTCACTTTTAATAATAACTTCTTTAATAGTTCCTTAGAGGTAGTATCTCTAATATTTAAATACTTTAATAATTATAAGTAATTCTTAGTTATATATATTATAGTTTTATTTAGTATTAGTTAGTTTCCTAGAGTAAAATAAGACTGGTCAAGTAATATCTCCTTTAATTTATTCTAAAACTATTCTAATAGTATATTCTGAGATATCTAGTTTTATAATATATTATATCTCTAGATTAAATAGTTTTAGTATCGGTGCCATTTTGATTCGCTTTTTCATTTCTTTAAATATATTCTCTTACTCTTTTTCCTAAATAAATATTTCTTCTTTCTTGAGTAGTTTCATTATTAGTTAGATAATTTTTATATAATCTTTAATATATTATCTTAAGTATCTGGTTACTTCTAAGAATTACTATATCTTATTAATATTTATTAGAGTTAGCTAGAATATAATATTCTTAACTTTTTCTGGTAGAATCTCTAATTCTTTAGGTGTAAAGATTATCCCTAGATAATTAACTTTAGTTATATTAAATTTGCACTTCTTAATCTTTAGCATTATGCTGGTATTTATAAGTTTCTTTATAACTTTCTAAATATATTCATTATATTCCTTGGGTTTCTTAGAGAATATAATAATGTCATTAAAATAGACTACTATAAATTTATTTAGGTATTCCTATAAAATATAGATTATATATTTAGTGAATTATACTGGTAGATTTTTAAATTCTATAGATATAACTATCTATTTATATAATTTCTTATTTATAAGAATTATAGTTTTCAGTATATCTTCTTCTTTTATTTAGAGATTATAGTATCCCTATTTAATATTGAATACAGTGACAATTTTTGCTTCTTATAGTAAATCTCTCTTCTATTCCTAATATAGTGTCTTATTGGCGTCGTCGATTATCTAACTATTCAGATATCGGTAATTATATACTACTCTCTTTATTCTATCCTTCTTTAGTATATAGAGATTCTGCGTTAAGAATAATAACTTAGATTCTCTAATATATTCTATAGATAGAAAATGTTCGATAAACTTATCTTCTACTCTCTATTTATCTTATAACTTCTATCTTTATTTTATTTATTTAAGCTTAATATCTAGTTTTAGCTTAATAACTGCTTTATATTTCTAGGGATGCATTAGAAGTCGGTATTCCTTCTTAATAAATAACTTAGTAAATTTATAATACTTCTCTAGTAGATTTTTCTATACTTCTGCGAGTTCTTTCTTATATTATTTTTCTGGTTTTAGTTAAGTAGTCGTACTAGTTACTATAATTTAGCTATCTAGTTAGCTAACTAGTTTAGTATTAAGTTAATTCTTATCGATAGTAACTATATCAGTCTCCTAATTAATTATAGGTTTTAGCTATTGTAGCTATCTAATTCTTAGTATAGTATTATAACTTTATAGTTCTAGTAGTATAAGTAGGAATGATATTGATATACTATATTTATCTAATCTAATTATTATAGTATAGGTTCTTTCTTTTGGTCCTTTAAAGACTGTACTACTATCAACTATAATTATTTTAACCCATTCTCCCATTTCCTTATATAGGATGTGGTTTCTTTTAATAAAATCTCAGTTAATATAATTGTTAGTTGCTCCCAAATTAATAAGTATCTTAATAGAGATCTTATTAATTATAGCTCAGATAATAATATAGAGTTGTTTTTCTGAGGTAATCATCAAAATATATATAGTTAAATGTTTCTGGTGATATTAGTCTTTTTCTATAAATATCTATATAAGCGAGTTTTTCCCTTTCTAGTAGACTATATAGTTTGGTTCATTATATTTACTAGCTAGGGTCCCTAAATAGTAGAGGTAACTAGATAGTCGAGTATAATTATACTATAAATTTAATAATAGATATCCTTTTAGTTATTTCTAGATCCCTAGTAATTTAGAGAAATAATTATATACTAACTTTACCCAGTAATATTATCTATATCTATCATCTAGATAGATAGTCCAGTCTGATTTAATATATATTATCTGACTAAGATTCATATAATATTTATATATATAATTAATCGCATATCCTATAGAGAATTCGTATAATTGAACTCTATTCATTCTGGACATTCTTTTATATTTGTTTGTGGTTTCAAGATATTTCTTTCTATATTTCTTATATTTATGATAGGTCTATATATAGTATAGTATATAATATTTAATATATTCTATCTAAGTGTCCACTGACTCTTCTCAATATCTTGGCTTTACTAGGTAATAATTATATCTTGGTTCTCTTTTATTATCGTCAGTACCCTAGTTAATATTAGTAGTTTCTTCTTCTTATAGTGTTATTTTATAATTTACGCGGCTTAATGGTCTTGATATATAATATTCTTATATAGTTGACGCAATTCTTTCGAGTTTCCTTATTACTTACTCGGTATAATCTAATTCTCAATCTAGGTTCTTATAATTTATCTAATCTTTATTATTCTAAAATATTATCTAATCCAGGGTTTTCGCGGATATTGAGGAATTATTAAAATCCTATAAATCTTGGACTTCCCTATAGGATATCTCTTTAATTTTAGTGCTCTTATAGAGTCGCTCTTTTTAAGCTAGCTTTTTTTTAAAACTTAGCTAGATATATCTACTCAATAACTTAGAGGATTCTATTCTCTCTATTACTAGAGTATTATAAAATTATTACTATATAATTTATTTTTAATTAATCTATATATCTTATTTTTATCTATCTAGGACTTCTATACTATTACTAGATAAGCTAATAATTATTATTATAATTGTCGCGATTCATTTAGAACTTAGGGTAGCCAGTCCATTATTCTATTTCTATCTATATGCTTTCGCGAAATGACTTTTTTTTCCATACTTATAGTATAATCTTTTCTTATATTATTTCTCTTTTTTATCCTTAATATCAATGGCATTTATCTATATACTGATATCTCTATCTGCGTTATATTGAGATCCTCTTTTCTTTATCTGGTTCATCTGAGGCAATCCTCTAAATTTCTTCTATCTTTACAATTCTTATTTTTTCTGCTTAATTTTAAATAGCTTATTATTAATCTTAATAGTTATTTTAATAAATTAATTAATATTATTAGGTCAATCTATTTTAATTAGTTTAATTTAAATATCTTCTTTAAGTATATTTTTGAATATGGCAATCTATACTCTATTATTATATTATAATAATATAATAATCTATTGGAACTTTACTGCTAGTTACTAGGCTAATCTAGTCTATCTTAAATATCTTAGCTATTGCTCGGCGGTTTATTATTTATTAATATTTCTAAAGGCTTTAGCGATTTTCTATTTAAATATATTATAACTTAAGAATAATTCTCTGGTAATAGTATTTTAATCCTCTTAGCTATTACTATAATAGTTTTCTAGAATAGATTATATCTATTTAGCTGCGGAATCTATAAAGCATAAAGCTATATAGATTACTTTCTTTCTATTAGCTATAATCTAATTAGCTTCTAGATATATTTCTATATTAATAAGGAATATCTTTAGTTTAGAGTGAGTATCATTGAAGATTATAGATTTTAGTAGCTTAACTTATCTCTATCCTAGTATTAAAGTATTTATAACTTAATTTTCTAGTTACTCAATATAGTTGTTTCTTTCTTTGACCTATCTTCTGAGAGTATTAATCTGTTCAACTATTCAGTTTATATATATTTCTATTTACATAATATAATTATTAATATCTATCTCTTTACCTCGCTAAATTTTAATATAGCGCTATTACTATCTAGAGATAACTTAAGTGGCATATAGAGTTTCTAAGATACTTAGGCTATTATTTCCTACTATTATTAGTCTTTACTAAGGGTACTTTCTATTGATATCTTTAAGTTATAACTTATTAGAATACTTTATTATTATAATATTATCGACTATTCTTTACTAAGAAGGGTTAAGTATGCTTAATAGTATTCTGCCGAGAAGCGGAGTTATCTAGTATTAATATATTTAAGAGGATATAATAGATAATTAAATAATAAATCGATAAAGTAAATATAGTATATATTCCAATATATATAGAGAATAAAGCATAATAAACTAGATATATAATAGTAAATGAGTATCTTTATATAGTTTCCTTTAAGTAGATCCTTTTCTAATACTAGCTCTATTATTAGTTAAGTAGATAGAGTCTGGCTTGATAGACTCAATATCTTAAATAGAGTAGATAGAGTCTGGCTCGAATGGCTCTATTAGTTACGTGCGCATTTCTATATACTAATCTCTTTTATTTATAGCTTAGCTCTATATAGATGGCTTTTCCATCTAGGATTCCTTTTATATAGGATAGTCTTTCGTTAGCGCCTTGCTGAGGTAACTAGCATCTATTATTTAGCTATTGGCTGAGCGTTATCGATTCTTATAACACTAATATAGAGAATACTATCTTAGAAATCTATCTATACTATTTAGAATCTTATTATCTTATAAGTGAAGTAATTTAATAGAAGGAATATTAATATTAATAAAGTAGTAGATAGTATTAAATAGTGTGGTGAAATGAGAGCACCCAATCGAACTGGGCGTGTGCGAGGTATGGCACGGCCTTAGAGAAGCAGGAACCTTGCTAGACTGACTTTGGCAAACCAAGAACAAACACACACGCGCTTTATAAAGAAATAAGGAAACACTCAAAGAACCATAGCACAAACGAATGTATTGTATCTCCCATTAAGATATATATTGTATTTCTAATAGCTAAGTACAAAGCGAAGACATATGAAAGCCGCAACAGAACCCGGCCGGATTATCTCATAAGCCGGGCCGGCTATGTGCGTGGTATCACCACCATAATAGTAGTAGAAATATAATTATAACTAGTTTAAAAATACGCAAGAGCTTTAATATAAGTATCTAGAAGTAGAAGACCTAGTCTTATTATATAATATACTATAATCTTATAATATATTAATAAAGATAAAACTACTATAGAGATAGCTAGAGTTATATTAGATAGTATAGATAAATATATAAGAATTCTATACTATTAAAGAACTAGATAGTATATTATTATAAAGGATTTTTAATGCCGACCAGTTAAAGAAGTATTATATATAAGATCTAATTAATATTTCTAAATCGCCTAAAGAAGATTCTCTTAGCCTTCTAGATATATCTAAGAATAATAAGGGGGGGAAAGTATTCACAATTTCCTACTTAGAAAATTATAAGGTAATTTCTTTGAATTAGGACTTTACAGTAGTAATACCGTCACTTCTATACTTAAACTAGAAAATTATAGAAAAATTCTATATATAGAATATAGAAATAGGGAAGAAGAGATCCGCTATCTCTTTTATTTTTCTTTATCTATTCTATTTTTCTATTTTTCTTTATAGGGAACCCTAGCAGGTCTATCACTGCATAATGGGTCTATTATTACTATATAGTGGGTCTACTATCACTATATAGTAGATCTATTATTATCGCATTTTAATAAAGATATCAGAGAATGCCAGAGAGCATATATAAATATACTGGTAAGACTGCAAAGAACCTGCAGATTCTATTATACTTCTTTGTTTTCTTCAGATTGCAAGGGACCCCCCCCCCCTAATGATATAATCAATATCCCGTCCAAATAAGGAGGCTATTAAAAAAAGGGACAATTGAGAATATTCACTAGTAGTATTATAGAGGACCCATTATCTCTCCCTTAGATTGTTTTCCTATCTTTTACTCTTTCCCTTTTTTATTAGAGATTTATCTATATTCTTTTCTTGTAAGCATCCTAAGACTATTAGAATAATACTATATAAATGTATTAGATTATTAAGCTATTAAGATATTATATCTTTTTAACTAATCTATCTAGTATCTAAAAAATAAGAGACTGCGACTAAGAGACCCTCTAAAGATATAGTTCTAGTATAAGTAGAAGGATAAGCCTTTAGAAGTATTAAGAAAATTATTAACTATCTAAGAAGTATTAATAACTAGTAGATATACTATAAATACTCTATTATAATTCTAAACTAGCTAATAAATCTATATAAGAGATATAATAATTAGATTATTAGATTAATTAACTATATATAAGATACTAGATTTTAGTAAGAAGTTACTATATAAGAAATATATTAGATAGTATAGAAATATATATGAAAGATCTCTAAGTAGATAAAAGATAATAAAAAGAAGATCGCGCTAATCTATAAAATTATAATAGAGAGTTAAGAAAAGAAAAAGATAGATATAGTATTTATATAGATAAAGATAGTATAGATAGCTAAATAATTAAGAAGACTACTAAGAGAGAGAATTATATATAAATAACTTACTAACTAAATGAATAGAGCTATTATATAATAAATAATATATTCTTAATAAGATATATTAATAGTATTAGTCTTTTTAACTAATAATATTAATAAGATATTTATAGATATTAATAATAGATTAATTAGCTATTAACTCTTTAAGTAGAATGGTTTAGAAATTAGCCTAAATAGATAGATATAATTAGTATTATAATAAATAATTTAAGCTAGCTCTCTATCTCTCTTATCTACTTTATTAGAGTTATTAATATTACTAACTAGAAGCAAAGTATTAGTTAGAATATTATCTAGCTAATCCTAGAAAGTAGGCTATCTCGATAATTCTTTTATATATAATATATTATCTTATATTCTATAGATCTATTCTTAATTAATATCTATAGTATCTTAAGTGTTAGAAATATCTAGTATATAATTTATCTTACTAGGAGAAGTACTAGAGATAGACTATAATCTAGTACTATAGCTTAATTATACTATATAAAATTTTATTACTAATTAGCTACAATTTCGCCTCTTCAAGAAGATAAAATCCTCTAATTAATTAGAAGCTACTATTTCTAGAAATCTATATATTAAATTAAATGCTAAATATCAATATTAGTCAATTAATAGTACTAAAAGACCTATCCCGCTATCTCTAATAATCTATATAAGATATATTACTATGATTACCACTAAGAAAATTATTATAATAGTCTAAGATCTCTATCTTGAAGATAATACTAAGCTTATAGAAGATAATATATATAAATATTTCTACTCTTAGTTACTAGCTACTATATATAATATATTAAATAAAGAATTCTCTATAGCTATTTATAGATACTATAGTATACTATTAGAGCTTCTATAGGCGCTTCACCTAAGACAGACTATATTAATAATAGAGATAAAGAGGATCTTAGATATATCTACTAAATATTATAACTATATATAAGCTTTAATCCTATAGACTATATTATATCTTTATTATTAATATCTAAAAGTTCTAGCTAGTCTAATAGAATTATAAACGTGCTATAATCACTTAATATTAGTTTACTATATAGCTAAGATTATTAAGTATTATAATAATCTATCTATTCTAATAATTAGAGAGAAGATATATAAGTAATTCTAAATTACTACTTATCTAGTATAATCTAAAGATATCCTAGATATCTATAAGTTTCTAATAGAGACTTCTACCCTATTCTTAATAGTATATTTAATAATAGCGGAATAGATTATATAGATTACTAAAATTATTAAGATTAGTTTCTTTTCTAAGTATTAAGTCTAGGGTATATAGGCTACTTAGATAAAGACTAGATCTATTATCTTTCTAAAGATAATATTCTAATAGGAATTCTATAGATTAGTGGCTATCTTCTATAAAGAATTTAAGATATATAATTAATATCTATAGAAGCTAGATAGATATCTAAATTATAGTTAGTTATATATAATATATTATTCCTTAGCCTAATAGGCTATATATTAGAATCTAATATACTAGATAATTTATATAGCTCTCTAATCTAATAACTATTACTAATTAATCTCTTATCTATATTATACTAAGTATACTAAGCTAGGAGACTAGACTTTCTTTAGATATATCAATATTAATATTTCTTTCTATATTAAGACTAGCTAAGATAAGCAAGCTATTTAAGGTTCCTTGAGCCTAGATAATAAGACTTCTAAGAATTATATATAGATCTTACTAGATATCTATCTTAAATTAGCTAAATAATAGAAGCGCTATATAGTTGACTGAGATCTTAAGATAGATAGATTTATATATAGAGTTAAACTCTAGATATAGATTAATACTAATATATCCTATTTCAAAACTAATTAGATTAACGTCAAATATAATGCCTTTAATATTCATATAACTAATCCGAGAGTGCCCCATAGATTCTAAGGTCCTGCCGATAGCGTCTAATATATTATACTGCTATAGTTTATAGATATCTAAGATAATTATTCAATATTAAATATAACTGAGATAGATATATAGAAATAGCTTACTACCGCGCACTATAACCTTATTTCTGGCCCCGCATCTCTATCTAGCTTATATAATTATTATAGTACTATTCTATTTTAGTTTCCTATAGTAGTTATTCTATAAGGCTTAGAACTTATTAGTGATGCTTTAGTAGGATATTATAGATAGAATAACCTTCTAACGCAGATCTATATCTAAATCTATTAAGAAGGGCAACTTAGAGATATATAAAATCTATAACTTAAGTTCTAGGAGAAGTTAGTAATTATAATTAAAAAAGTATAAAAGATAGTATAAAAGGAGGAGCGTCGGGTTTTCAATGAGAACTCCTACTTTCTAAATTAGAATAGAGATACTATCTAGTCTTCTTATTCTATTAGATTATTAAAAGAAGATAAAGAGCTCTTTCTTAGTGAGCTCCAGCCTATCTCAGAAGAAATAGAGAACTATTACTAGGGTAATTAGATTTATATAGATATATTACTTTTTCTTATTCTCTATATATCTTATTTATTTTGTTTTAGTGTTTTGATTCGCAATGAGATTGTTACTTTTAGATTGGGTTAAAAATATAGTAATAATACTATATATATAGCTGGCCCAGCTTATAAGATAATCTAGCCGGATTCTATTGCGGCTTTTATATGTCTTCGCTTTATACTTAGCTATTAGAAAAAAGACACAACATAATATATATCTTAATAGGAGATGCAATACACTCATTTATATGCTAGGGTTCTTTGAGTGTTTCCTTGTTTCTTTGCAAAGCGCGTGTGCGTTTATTCTTGGTTTGTCAGAGTCAGTCTGGCAAGGTTCCTGCTTCTCTAAGGCCGTGCCATACCTCGCACATGTCTAGTTCAATTGGGTGCTCTCATTCCACCACAATATCTAAGATAACTATTTGATATTAGATATAATTGAGGTAGACACATAGGAATAGCTTGCTACCGCGTATCATAATCTTATTCCTGGCCCCGCATCTCTATCTAGCCTATATAATTATTATAGTACTATCCTGTTTCGGTTTCCTGTAGCGGTTACCCTATAAGATTTAAGATCTATTAGCGATACTTTAATAGGGCGTCGTAGATGGGATGACCCCCTAACGCAGACCTATATCTAAATCTATTGGGAAGGGCGACTTAGAGATATATAAGATCTATAATTTAAGTTCTAGGAAAAGTTAGCGATTGCAGTTAAGAAAGCATAGAAGATAGTATAGAAGAAGGAGCGTCAGGTTTTCGGTAAGAATTCCTACTTTCTAAATTAGGATAGAGGCACTACCCAGTCTTCTTATTTCACCAGATTATTAAGGGAAGATAAGGAGCTCTTGCTTAGTGAGCTCCAGTCTGTCTCAGAAGAAATAGGGGACCATTACTAGGGCGGTTAGATTTATATAGGTATATTACTTTTTCTTATTCTCTATATATCTTGTTTGTTTTATTTTAGTGTTTTAATTTATAACGAGGTCGTTGCTTTTAGGTTGGGTCGAAAATATGGTAATAATACCACGCATATAGCTGGCCCAGCTTATAAGATAATCTAGCCAGATTCTGTTGCGGCTTTCATATATCTTCGCTTTATACTTAGCTATCAGAAAAAAGATACAATATAATATATATCTTAATGGGAGATGCAATATATTCGTTTATACTATGGTTCTTTGAGTGTTTCCTTGTTTCTTTATAAAGCGCGTGTGTGTTTGTTCTTGGTTTGCCAAAGTCAGTCTGGCAAGGTTCCTGCTTCGCTAAGGCCGTGCTATACCTCGTATATGCCTAGTTCGATTAGATACTCTTATCCTACCACAATACTTAAAGAAGAAGTCCAGACCAAATTAATACAAATAGATTAATCTAATAATATTGACTAATTTATTGAAATAGCTGTCAAGATAGATAATAAGTTATTTAAGATTAAATAGAAACGATAAGAATTCTGAAGATAGAAGAAATTTGGAGGATTCCCTTAAGTGAACCAGACTAGAAAAAGAGGATCTCGATATAATATAGATAGAGATATCAATATATAGATAAATACTATTAATACTAAGAAAGAGAGAGAAAAATGACGTAAAGAAAGATTATACTATAAATATAGAAAGAAGGGTTATTTCGCAAAAGTATATAGATAAAAATAGAGTAATAGATTGGCTATCTAGAACTCTAAAAAGATCGTAATAATTATAATAATAACTACTAGCTTATCTAATAATAGTATAGAAGTCCTAGATAAATAAGAATAGAATATATAGATTGATTAAGAATAAATTATATAATAATGATTTTATAATACTCTAGTAATAGAGAGAATGGAATTCTCTAAGTTATTAAGTAGATATATCTAACTAAACTTTAAGAAAAAGCTAGTTTAAAAAGAGCAACTCTATAAGAGCACTAAAATTAATAAAGAGATATTCTATATGGAAGTCTAAGATTTATAGGACCTTAATAATTCCTTAATATCCGTAAAAACTCTAGATTAGATAATATTTTAGAATAATAGAGATTAGATAAACTATAAAGATCTAGATTAATAATTAGATTACACTAAGTAAATAATAAGAGAACTCGAGAGAATTACGTTAATAGTATAAGAATATTATATATTAAGACCACCGAGCCACGTAAATTATAAAATAACACTATAAGAAGAAAGAACTATAAGTATTAACTGGGGCACTAATAATGATAAAAGAGAACCAAGATATAATTATTACCTAGCAAGACCGAGATATTAAGAAGAGTCAGTAGATATTGTGGTGGAATGAGAGCACCCAATCGAACTGGGCGTGTGCGAGGTATGGCACGGAGGCCGGATTATCTCATAAGCCGGGCCGGCCATGTGCGTGGTATCACCACCACAATATATAAATATTACTTAAACCTCAGCTAGATAATATATATTGAATTAGATTGGACCACTTATCTAGATAATAGATATAGGTAATATTACCGAACAAAGTTAAGATGGGATTATTTCCCTAGACCACTAGAAATCTTGAACCAACTAAAAGGATACCTAAGATTAGACCTATAGTATAATTATATTTAACTATCTAGTTATCTCTATCATTTAGGGACCCTAGCTAGTAAATATACTAAATCAAGCTATATAGTTTATTAGAGAGATAAAAACTCGCTTATATAATTATTTATAGAAAAGGATTAATATCATTAGAAATATTTAACTATATATATTTCGACTATCACTTCAGATAAACAACCTTATATTATTATCTAAGCTATAATTAATAAGATTCCTATTAAGATATTTATTGATTTAGAAGTAATCAATAACCATATTAACCGAGATTTCATTAAAAGAAACCATATTCTATATAAAATAATGGGAGAATGGGTCAGAATGGTTGCAGTTAATAGTAATATAGTGTTTGAAGGACCAGAAGAACGAACCCATACTGCGATAATCAAATCAGGCGAATATAGTATACCAATCTCATTCCTACTTATACCGCTAGAACCACAAGATTATAATGCTATACTAGGAATAGAATGGCTACGGCAGCTAAAACCAATAATTAATTAGGAGACTGGTATAGTTATAATTAATAAGAACTAACTTAACACTAAACTAATTAGCTAATAGGATAACTAAATCATAGTAATAAGTATAACTACTTAATCGAAGTCAAAAGAGTAATATAAGAAAGAACTTGCAGAAGTATAGAAGAACCTACCGAAGAAGTATTATAAATTATTGAATTATTTATTAAGAAAGAATACCGACTTCCAATATATCTACCAGAGTATAAGGTAGTTATTAAATTAAAACTAGATACCCAACTTAAATAAGTGAAATAGAGATAGAAGTTATAAGATAAATAGAAAGTAGAAGATAAATTTATTAACTATTTTCTATCTATAGAATATATTAGAGAATCTAAGTTACTATTCTCAATATAGAATCTCTATATACTAAAGAAGGATAAAATAAAGAGAGTAGTATATAATTACCAATATCTAAATAGTTAAATAATTGACGACACTAATAAAGTGCTATATTAAGAATAGAAAAGAGATTTACTATAAGAAGTAAAAATTGTCACTATCTTCAATATTAAATAGGGATACTATAACCTCCAAATAAAAGAAGAAGATATATTAAAGATAGTAATCCTTATAGATAAAGAATTATATAAATAGATTATTATATCTATAGAATTTAAGAATCTACTAGTATAATTTACTAGATATATAATCTATATTTTATAGGAATATCTAAATAAATTTATAGCAGTCTATTTCAATAATATTATTATATTCTCTAAGAGACCTAAGGAATATAATAAATATATTTAAAAAGTTATAAAGAAACTTATAAATACTAATATAATATTAAAGATTAAGAAGTATAAGTTTAATATAACTAGAGTTAATTATCTAGGAATAATTTTTACACTTAAAAAATTAGAGATTCCACCAGAAAAAGTTAAGAATATTATATTCTAGCTAACTTTAATAAATATTAATAAAATATAGTAATTCTTAGAAGTAACTAGATATTTAAGATAATATATTAAAGATTATATAAAAATTATCTAATTAATAATAAAACTACTCAAAAAAGAAGAAATATTTATTTAGGAAAAAGAATAAGAGAAAGCATTTAAAGAAATGAAAGAATAAATTAAAATAGTATCAATCCTAAAGCTATTTAATCTAGAGATATAATATATTATAAAACTAGATATCTTAGAATATACTATTAGAATAGTCTTAGAATAAGTTAAAGGAGATATCGCTTAACCAGTCTTATTTTACTCTAGAAAACTAACTAATACTAAATAAAACTATAATATATATAACTAAGAACTACTTATAATTATTAAAGTATTTAAATATTAGAGATACTATCTCTAAGAAGCTACTAAGAAAGTTATTATTAAAAGTGACCATTATAACTTGAAATACTTTATAAGTATTAAGGAATTATCAGGACAATAAATTAGATAGACTGAATTACTTATAAAATTTAACTTTAGAATTAAATATATTAAGGGAAAAGAAAATATAATCGTAGATATCTTAAGTAGATAAGTTAACTATACTATTAGTATTAAATTATTAAAGATAATAATACTAAAAGAAGATCCTAATAGAATCTAATATAATAAATAAGCTATACTAGCCGCCATTATAATAATTATAGAAATAGAATTCTAAAAAGAATTAAAAGAAGCGACAAAATAGGATAAGATAGTCTAGAAGAATATAATAAATTAGATATATTAAGAAGAAGATAGATTCACGAAATAGAAATAATAAATAGTAATATTAATAAAGATAATTAAGAAAGTTATCTAGTTCTATCATAATCTACTAAATAGAGGATATCTAGAAATAGAAAAAACTATCGAACTCATTACTTAAAGCTTTTATATCCTTTAGATATATAAAAGGGTTGAAGAGTATATTCGCAATTATAATAAATGTAACCAAAATAAACCAATCAGATATATATCTTATAGAAAGATATATATTCTAGTAATCCCAGAAGAACCATAGAAAAATATAATAGTTAACTTTATCTAAGGATTATTGAAATCTAAAGATATTATTACTAGAATTAATTATACTTAGGCAATTATTATTATAGATTAACTAATGTGGTGGAATGAGAGCACCCAATCGAACTGGGCGTGTGCGAGGTATGGCACGGAAACCCGGCCGGATTATCTCATAAGCCGGGCCGGCCATGTGCGTGGTATCACCACCACACTAACTAAAATATATTATTCTTAGTCCTATATTAATAGAGCTAACCGCAGAACAATGTGCAATACTTATAATGAAATTTATATTTAGTTAGACTGGATTACTAATAGAGATTATCTCTAACCGAGATAAATTATTTACCTTGAAGTATTGGTAAACCATTATAAAAATATTAGGAATTAACTATAAACTATTAATAGTAAATTATTAATAAATAGATAGATAGTTAGAATAGATAATCTAAATAGTTTAATAATATTTAAGACACTATTTAGATTGGAATTAGGTAGATTAGATAGAACTCTTATCTTTTATCTAGTTCGCCTTAAATAACCTGCAAAATATAACAATAAAATAAGTACTATATTATATAAATCTAGAGAGATATCTATAAATATTATAGATTAATATTCTATAAGATAGAGTATTAGAATAAGCAGCCCTAAAAGGAAAATAGCTATAAGCCTTATACTGAAGTATAGCTAAAGATATTAAATAGATAGAACTCCAAATAAAGTAATATTATAATAAAAAGTGCGAGAACATATCTATCCTTAAAAAGAAGGAGAGAATCTATATATTATAATGAATACTAGGAAATAAAAATTTCAATATTCAGAGTAAGAAACCTAGTAATAAATTTAATACAGTATACTATAGACTATATATAATAAAGTAGAAATTAGAAAATAATAACTATAAACTCTAATTACTTAGTAGAATATAGATTTATCTAGTCTTCTATATCTTATTACTATAGCTAATAATAAATTAGTAAGAGTATTATAATGAAGCAGAAGAAGAAAAATATAAAGTTAAGAAAATATTACAATGGAAAAAGGAGAAAGAAAAGATCTATTATCTTATTAAATAGAAAGGATTCTCTTATAAGTATAATACTTAGAAATCAATTAGGAATTTAAACTATCCTAAATAAATTTAGATATTTCTTAAAGAAAATAGTTAAAGGAAGCATTAAAAAGAAGAGTAAGATTAACTATAGAAGTTATAATAATAGAAGTAATCTATTTATTTACTTTTTATTCTACCAACTTTTTCTATTCTATCTTATATTTTTACTCCTTCTCTTTCTCTAGTCTTTCTAGCTCCTCTATATCTTTTATATTGATTTAAATAAATTTATCTATATATTTCTAAAGAAGCCTTTACTATTTCTTAAGATAAAGAAGTTTTATTAAAATTATCTCTTTATCCTTATTAATCTTTTTTTAGATAATAATTAACTTCTTCTAAGCTAGATTAGAAGATACTATATTAATATAGTAGTAGCGACTATTATAGATATACTTACTATAATGACTCGAAATTTCGGATTTTATATATAATTTCCCTTTTTTAGTATAATAAAGATAAGGAACAATTAAAGTGACGCTAGACTACTTAATATATACTATCAAGTTATCTTTTCAGATATTTAACTTTAAAGATATAGTTAGTATATTATTATAAAGAATATATAATAGATAGGAACTAAATAGATAACTTATCTCGAGACAAAATAACGGGGGCTTATAACTATTTATATTGCTATTGGGACGCCAGTCTATAAAGAAGGGGATTATTATAAAAATTGATAATGCTTAGCTAATAATTAAATAATGGACGCTGATTATATAAGTAAGGCGCTTACGAAAAGGAACCTTAGATGGAAAAGCCGCCTGCATGGAACCAGGCTATGAATGAAAAGGATTAGCGCCTAAAGACTATATATATAACTATATAATAAATATAATGAACACTATATTTGATATACTACAGAAACATAGCATATATAATAATTAATATATTCTCTATACTAAAGAATATAGTAAAAGGAAGCCACCGCTATGAAGAATAGGACTAGGGAAAGACTATATAAGGATACTCATTTACCATTATATATCTAGTTTATCGTGCTTTATTCTCTATATATATCGGAATATATACTATATTCACTTTATCGATTTGTTACTCAATTATCTATCGTATCCCTCTAGCACGTTGATACTGGACGACTCCGCTCCTCGGCAGAATACTACCAAGCGTGTTCAACCCTTCTTGGTAAAGAACGGTCGATAACATTGTGACATATAGTTTCTCCTGGTCATAGCCATCATAGCAGATGCTCTGATAGGTATATCCTATCCGTTATATCCATCATATCCATAGCTCTGATAGCTATAATAGGTCACGTGCGCGATCCTGTGCGCTAATCCTTTTCGTTCATAGCTTAGTTCCCTGTGGGCGGCTTTTCCGTCTGGGGTTCCTTTCCGTCCGGAACGGCCTTTCGTAAGCGCCTTGCTTATATAACTGGCGTCCGTTATTCAATTATTGGCTGAGTATTATCGATTCTTGTGACAGTTAGCTATGCCCCAATTAGCGCCTATCTATATCTAATAAGTGCTTGGGACTTTGGGGCGTGTCTAGGGTGCTTTAGTGGTACCGAGACAGTTAAGTATATTCTTATAAGCTGCCGCTAGTGGCGCCACCAGCGGGATAGACTATATATAGCCCTTAAGGATGCAGGGGTAGAAGCCCCGAAGGAAAGCGAGTGGTGCCCCGAAGCACGCCTATTTGAAGACTCTAAGGCCACTAAAGCGTTAATGGACTTTTTAGGGGCAATTAGGGAGCGCGAGGACCACCAACAGGCGGTAGAGGAGGCTAATAGGGGGGATAATTGGGGCATAGAGGCCCTAGACGAGGGGGAACGCGAGGGGGAAGGGTAGCGGTGGCCGGGCGGCCTGTTACTGTAGACTACGCCCTAACGTCCGGTATTAAGGAGGGGGTTGTGGGCATGCCACCCACTATAAGCCCCCAAATCGTCCTGCGCATATAAGCGGTTTGGGGCGAGGAAAGCGCCAGAATTATTATAACGCCAGGCTCCAATAGGGGGTAGTGGCACTAACTTACAGGGGGCAACCCCTATAAGCTAGGCTACCCCACTCGACACGCTGTCCGTCATAAACCACTGGTTTGGGCATGGACGTTAAGCCTTGATTAAATAATAATAATAATAATAATCGCTATGCGCGCTATGTTCTTGCAGCATATCAAATATAGCATTCGCTATATTTGCTATGCAGTCACGTGTATAGTCATTGGGCGCTAATTCTTTTCGTTCATAGCCTGGTTCCATGCGGGCGGCTTTTCCGTCTGGGATTCCTTTTCGTCCGGAACAGCCTTTCGTAAGCGCCTTGCTTATATAACTAGCGTTCGATATTTAATCATTGGCTGAGCGTTATCGATTCTTGTGACATCTATTTATTATATCTATTCTAGTAGTATCTAGTTTTATTCTAGGGGTATACTTATATCTATCTAATTTAGATTATCTCTTAGTAGGCTATTTATTATATTGATATCTCTAGTATTAACTTAATAGTAGTATATATAATTTAACTCTTCAATAAAAGAAGTGATAATAGTAATTCAATCCTCTAACTAAGGAGAGTTCATTAAAAAGAGGTTCTTAGAAGCTCAATTTAGATAGATAAGAAGCACTATATTCTTAACTCTTATATAGAGGAGATAGATCTGGATATTCATATCTAATATTATAAGCTAGGTCCTGCTATACTATTCTAGGATAGATATAGGAATTTGAGTAGATTCAAATATAGAGAAGAGAAAGAAAAGGAAGGGAAAGAATCGTGAAGATACGCGGTAGATATAAGATGTGTTAGTCCTCAGGCACTGTATGAGATGAGGTATAGCGCCCGCCATCAGGGGTTTCTTTAGGTCCATCGGCGCAGGCGTTGTGCAGGTATTGTGTAGGCGGTTCTACGAGGGCGACGCTCGAGTATCTCTTAGGCCAGGACTCTAACAATAGGGCACCCAGACTCGAGATCGTTGCTAGTCCCGTACCAACTTTGAGAGCCAGCCTGATAAACTGTACGTAGTCTGCTGTAACTCTGGCATTATTTGAGCAGATCCTGCTGATGCGCCATTGAGAACACCTCAGGAATCTACATTAAAGTCTGTTGTTCTTGGTGCTTTGTGTATCTTCCCTAGAAAGAAAGACTATGTCTCTGAAACAAACAGGGTCCCACCGATATATGTGAGCGAAGGGTACGATGACAATGCCAATCGCTACATCTTTTTCGGGAGCGTTGCATACAACCCCCAATCACACTGAGCATAAAGGAATTAAATAATACCGCAGAATTAAAGGCTGAGACGCCCTTCAACAGTTGGAACCACAGCACTTCAAAATGAAACATAAGAGGGGTTACTCTGTCATCATTGTTGCCTGTATCCACATATGTGATAGACATTGACCTTGAACCATGGTAATGCCTTGGATAGCAGGATCTAAGTGTGATGGCCGTTCTGGCAATGGCTTTATGCCATACATACAAAACAACCCCTCCAAAACAGATGGCAAATAGAATAGCTGCACCTGTACTTCGCCTCCAGAGCAACTGTAAGGGAACAGTGGAGCTGTTCTTCTTCCAGTGTTCGACGCCGTCGACCGAGTTACAAAGTACCGGCAACTGTTAATAGGGTGATGATACGGGCATTGTGCAATGTCTATGTTGTCCCGCCCTATGTTAGTGCTAAAAGAAGATAGACTGTTGCTGCCACAAAAGTGCAGGGACTGGCCAAGTTGAAATACTCTGTTTGGGCACGAACACCCCGTCAGCTGCAAGATTTTCGCCTTTTATAAGCCCCGGTATAGAAAGAATATAAAGTTGAAACTGCGTCTCCGATCCCGAGATTTGTGTTGAAACACCACTGCTATGTTGTGCAGTCCGAATAGGCTCCTCCCTGCACCAGGCGTTCAATTGTTGCCCGGAATCCTTGACGATTGAGAACATACCGGTAACGGATCGGCGACGATTCTCAACGCAAACGAGCTCCCGATTATATCGTTCCACATCGGTCGCTGGCGTAGCGGCATACTCTCTGCAAGCATGAGGGTGGTGTCTGCTTGTATGCCGGCAGATACGNCCCCCCCCCCCCCCCCCCACAACTAAAGCATAGGAACTTGGGGCAGTCGCACAAAATTTTATTCCCAATCACGGGAAAGAGCAAGGCTACCAGAAAGACATGTTTGCTGGCAACATAGAGTAGATCTTTCCGTAAGATGGCTGAAAAGCAAAGGATGTTAGGGGATAGCTGTTCAGTGGACCATCCACTGGTGTGCCTTACTTCCACCTTAGACTTGCTAGATCATGGGAAGACACGTTGCGATGCATACTGGCTCACAGTCAAAAACGCCGTTGAAGCTCCTGGTGATTTGGCGCACGGTGGTTGAGATGATGGCATTATCGACTGCTACACAAAAGGTAGCTAGGCAGAGTTTAATGGAGAGCAAGATCACTCTCGAAAGCTTTGGATACCGACGGGTCTCTTCCGATATTTGTAACTGAGTTTTAGTAGCCTCAGTAGCGTCCTCCATCGCCTGCTCGCTGTCAGGAGGTAGGGAGTACTGATAGTCATCCTGCTTATCATGTTACGTTGAGGCCAGGGAGCCTTGATAATTATATTCTCGCGCACTTATAAAAAAAAATCAAACGATCACCCCCTGCAGTTGGAAAGCACCATCCTCAAAGTCGAACCCACGTACATTGATCATAATCATAATACTACAAGACAACCTAAACAACTGTTGGATGTCACTGTAATCGCTGGGCTCGCAAGCCGGTCAGGAAGGCAGCAGTTACGCCACGCTGTCTTAAACCCTGCAGCTTTACATTCTAATATGTTTCTTCATTAATATACACAAACAATTCTTCTATTATATAATATTTATTTGTTTCCTTATATAACTATGCTATAAAATCTCTAATAGGGCTAGGATCGGATAGTAATACAGAGCGTTATCTATAATCGATTCAATTTGGGCTAGAATTTAGCTAGAACTGAGCAAGTAAGTCTTCTTGGAAATCTATTCGCGCAGAAGAAGTTGGCTTCTTCACGTGTGGTATCGCTGAATATGGAGTTACTAAAGCCACACGTATTATATGGTGAAGCTCTAGGATTTGGTACCATGCCACTGGAAGCTCATATATTTCTCAATTCCCAATAATCCTTCACACCCTCGCAATTCTTCTTGAATCTGGCAGCGAAGCTCCTCGGGGAACCGATGGTTTTGTTTTAAAAACTGTCTCTAAAGGTGAAGGTTACTATCGAAAGCCTGTCTGATGGCTGAGATTCCCCTCAGTCAGGCTGGAATCAGGTTTTATAATAACAGGACGTTAGAGTGGCCATGTATTAAACATAGCGGTAATCGGAAATTGAAAAAGGAAACCAAATTCTCTTATATGGCTTGGTTTTAGCACACATCTACCCTACATATTGAAGAAAGTCGTGATAATGGACAGAGGTTGCTGAAAGTTTCTTGTTTTTATCCCACAATTTGGAGGATGCGGGGATAATCATAGCTACCGGGATAGATGTCATTCCAAAAAATTCGGGAGATTTTCGCCTTATCTTTTGTGTGGATGGAAATACATGTTTGCCATTTGCTCGAAGAAGTCTCAATTCTCTCTATTTCACATATTAGTGTTTCCAGAGCCGATAGTTTTCGGTGATAGACCATCAAAATCTCTTGAAGTGTTGATATCAAGACTGAGTCTCCCAAACTATGAGGAAGCCGTCTCCTCTTAGCAACAGCCTCAGCGCCATCTTCGCTCAGCCGACACAGATGAGGAAGATTAGGGGTAATCCTCATTTAAATGCTTTTTTGCATAACTTCTTTATTATGATGATATGTGTATAGGATGTCCCGCTTCGTGAAGAGCTTCCATTATAGTCTACAGCAAGTTTCCTCGTTATCAGGAACCATTTGCTTTGGCATCACCGGCTAATTTAGCATTTGCCACTTGGTTAATCAAGGGAACATTCCGAAGTGCCTCTTGAGCAGCATTGTCGCCAGCTATCGCTTTATTCAGGCCACTTCCAGATCCCAGGTGTTGGTTCTCCCACCCCCATCCCGTCAGATACACCCCAATATAGTAGGTTTGTTTCCCCCCGGGCAATCGTTCAGGGGGCCGTTCATCCACGTACCTCAGTTTGATTCCCTTGCTCATTACTTTCTTTGCTAGAAGCTCCTTACTCTTAAGCACCGGTTGGACCCGTTCCACCCGTTCAATATCCATCAGTTTTGGTTGCCATAACTGCGCCAGCCAATTTTCAACGACCTCGAAGCCGTCAACGGGGTTCGACAGTATGGCAGCAGCAACGTAAGCTTCGAACACGTCGCCTCTTGTTTTCGTCCATCGTTTGGGCTGATCCCTGTGATCCGGCGGGACGGAGAGCTTCGTATCAAACCCGTATTTAGTAGCGTATTCGGCAAGTGTTTCGTTCTTCACTAGCTCTTCCCGAATCTGAGATATGCGTCCTGCAGGGATGCCAGGCAGCCGACGCCAAATCAGCCTTGTAGCAATAACCTCGATGTATGCATCTCCAAGGACTTCCAATCTATCATAGCTAGTCTCTTGACCCCCAGCACTAGGATTGGTATGTGCGCCTGGATGAGTAAACACTGCTCTTGCTAGTGATTTGTCCGAGATGATAGGAAGGTCTGGTTTATTTTCATCCTGTTTGGACGGAGGCCAATTCGGCGAGAGCGCATCTGAGGAAGGACTTGTTGCTGCCAAAATAGGTTGAAGCTGGGAGGCTATTGTCACGATGCTAGAACTCTTAGGATTGCCACCTAAGGCTTGTGGGCGCTTGACTATCTCATCAATGACCCTCCGAAGTGTTCCAATAAGCGTTTCATCTTCGTGTCTTTGATCAGCTCCTAATCTTGATGGTGATATCTCAGATTCGTCGTAAGAATTAATGTCCTGTCGATGAGATTCCCGTAAATCGTAAATCGCAGTTCCTCTTCAAAGCTTGCAATGCCCTAGCTTACCTTGGTCCTTTTGCTTTTGATAGTACTAACAAAGCCCGAATTATCTTCTCTGTCTTTTCTTTTCGGCATCATACCTGTAGAAATAGCAGCTCTGCTTTCGCGAGTCGCGACGAGTTGCGGCGTTGGAGAAAGCGACCCGGCGCGGATCACGTAAGCAACTGCTCGGCCGTCTCCGATCCTGAAACAACAGTTTAACCTTCTCTGGCGCTTCACATCAGAACAGAACAACTATCAGCTTCAAATCAAGAATATACAGAGAACCAGGAGTGCGGCTATGGCAGCTCCGCAAGGTCGCATCTTGGAACTCGTCAAGGTGTGTGATCACTTCGCCAGTCTGGCAAAACCACTACTACAACTAAAACGTCCTTAGGCTCAATGTCGCATCTTTTCAACTACATTCAACCCTCAACGGCTACGATTGGGAAATAAAGTTCTCCGACAGCGTCTGCGAGGACCTGCACTGGCATCATGGTACCCACGGAAGACGGTCTCGTTTCGTGATTTGCAGGATATGTACAAGCCACTTGACCTTGTGACTTTCGACGAAGCCCAGGACGATAGAGAGGAGGCTATACAAATGTACGATCAGCTAGCGCCTTTGCTTTACTTTCAACGCCCTTCTTTCTCTCCTCTTCCACACTTTCCTTTCATGCAGCGCTAATTACTGCCACAGTGCCAAGTTGCGAGGAAAAGGACGACCGAAGAAGAAGCGAACTGCCGCAGGTACTATATATATCCCCGGTCTCGGTTTTCATAAGACACATGCTAATCCTTCTCCCGTCAAGAATCGCGCACGAGCAAAAAGAAGAAGTGATCCAATTGCTTCGAGAGTATTTCCCACAGATCTTATCAACTGCAGGAAACCTTTTTGTATTCTTTTAATTGCATCATGGGCGTCTAGAAATTCTTGTATTATATGTCCTAAGATTCCAGGGTATCTAACCTGTGGTAGAGATTTAAAATCGACTTTTACCTGATAACTCATTTGATTCAGTTGTGTAATGAAACAAGTGAAATAGTAATCAGCGCTTTACTTTGTCCTTTGGATTCAAATCACTCTTGATCTAGGAGAAGATGCAATTTAGTTTTTGCGATGACCCACGTGACTTAGCGCGCTATGCTGGTCTCCACTTCCGTTTCGCCGCCGGTCTCGCCGCGATAGAACCTGCCTTGTCGTTTCTGTCCAAAAGTATAGCTGCGTTTCCTTGTCCACGGGCCATTGAGAGATTGTGTCGCGCGTTCTCTAATATATCTCAGCTACGACGCGTTAACTCTCGAGGTTGCCCACAATGCCAGCAGTCGCGAAACCGACCAAAAATCAGCTTCGAAGAGCTCGGAAAAAGGCGGCCAAGAAAGAAGTAAGAGACTACAAGTGACTGGGTACATTGCGCGTGAACGCGAAGGCTGACATATGTGCTCTCTAGACGCCAAATAAGACAGCCGAGAACGCCTCGAGCTCGGATGAAGTGAACACCAAGACGACAGAGGATGCCTCGAAAACAAAAAATGTGGATGTGGAAAGTTCGTTCACGACTGAAGTGAACTTGGACGACCCGCTTTGGGACGTGTATAAGAACATCGCAGATCGATTCGAAACTGGGGACAACGACGAAGCAAAGGCGGAACCGGAAAAGCCTCAGGTCTATTTTGACGAAGACGACGAAATTCCAGACGAAGAAGAGAACGAGCCACGGCTGTCCAAAAGAAAGAGAAAAGAGATGACAAAGCTTTCTGTTGCTGAGTTAAAAGCGCTCGTTCAGAAACCGGATCTCGTCGACTGGACAGATACTTCAGCCTCTGATCCGCGATTACTTGTCCACATTAAAGCACACAGGAACGTCGTCCCCGTCCCGTCACATTGGTCACTGAAGCGAGAATATCTCTCGTCTAAGCGAGGTATTGAGAAGCCACCTTTTTCGCTTCCCAAGTTTATTCAGGAGACTGGCATCGCAGAGATGCGCGATGCCGCCCTGGAAAAGCAAGAACAGGCAACACTTAAGCAAAAACAACGCGAGCGCGTGGCGCCAAAGATGGGTAAACTGGATATCGACTACCAAAAACTCTATGAAGCTTTCTTCCGCTTCCAGACCAAGCCGGAGTTGACACGATACGGGGAGGTCTATTACGAGGGGAAAGAATACGAAACAAACCTCCGCCATCTACGACCTGGTGAGCTCAGCGATGAGCTGAAAGAAGCTCTGAATATTCCACCTGGGGCTCCGCCGCCTTGGCTGATCAATCAGCAACGCTATGGACCACCTCCTTCTTATCCTGCACTGAAGATTCCTGGCCTGAATGCGCCACCGCCTCCAGGAGCCATGTGGGGCTATCACCCCGGTGGCTATGGAAAGCCGCCTGTCGATGAACATAATCGACCATTATATGGAGGTGACATTTTTGGTGTCCTCCAAACACAACAGAGCACTCAGCAGGGCGAGCCTGTCGAGAAGGAGCTGTGGGGTGAGTTGCAACCGCCCGAGGAGGAAAGTGAGGAGGAAGAAGAAGAGGAGGAAGAAGAGGAAGAAGAGGAAGAGAACGAAGACATGGGCGGCGGCCTACAGACGCCAAGTGGTTTGGAGACCCCCAGCGGGCTTGTGTCTACGGTTCCGACGGAAATCGCGGCAGCTGAAAGCATTGGCGGAGAGTTTGATGTCAGAAAACATCACAGAGGAACAGAAACAGAAGATTCCATACACCCGAGGTCGGCATATCGGGTCATTCCCGAACAGCAATCCCGAGTGCAGGGCTTCTTTGGTGGCGATAGGAAATATGACCTCAAAGCACCCGACCCATCGATCCCAGTGCTGGGCGCGGAGGATCACACTCGCAAAAGGAGACAGGGCGATGTGGATGTGTCGATGGACCCGGATATGCTACAGAGCAGTGATGGCATCAACAAGGAGCACTTGCAGGGTTTGTATAATGAGGAGCGTCAGCAAGAGCACTCGCAATGGAACTTCCAGGAAGACCTCAGCGATATGATTGCGAGCGAGAGCCGTAAGAGACTTCGCAACCAAGAGGAAAGGCGTGGAAGACGTTGAAGGGAAATGGCGATACTCATACAGTGTTGATAGCTAACTACGACTGCAATACGATAATAAATGTACTTTTTATCACAATTTATCTGTTCTTTGGGGTTTTTCTTTTTCGTTTACAATGCCATACCTTACTACAACTACAGAAAGCACACTGCTTAGTGTACTCAGCACAGCACTTGCGTAGTGTAACTTGGGGGACTTGAGTCTTTAAGTAGCAATTCAGCAGTTCGGTAGTTAACCCAGTTACATCGACGATGTGAGTCTGGCCAACCGCAGAGCCGCACTTGACAAGCGCTAACCGGAAAGCGGCTAGCCCCTGCGATACATGTCGCCGTCTGCCCTGAGCACTACCGATCTTTTTGTCCTCAAACTCTTTATTGTCGTTTGAGCAGAATGGAGCGCGACCGTGGCAGAAGGTAACATTCAGATCGAAATGATCAATGTGGATGATTCCAGTCGCTAACAGGTTGCCGCAGTATGAGATACGACGAGCGCTGGGGAGGTGGCGAGAGTTACAGGCCGGGCGGGAGAATTTCTCGCTCGCGATCGCGCAGCCGAATACGACGGCCTCGCTCACGATCTCGAAACCGTTCACCTCGCTTCACTGCCGATAGCTGGGTGCCTCAAGGTGGTGGCCGGCATCCGGGGAGATATCGCAGTCGGTCTCCGGCGAACCTGCGTCGCTCGCGCAGTCCTCCGTATCGTCCGCGCCAGCGTATTCCCTCTCCGTTGGGAGGGCCTCGTTCGCCGCGACATGGGCGTCCCAGATCTCCTTACGGTCCATCATGGCGTTCTCGTTCGCCCTACTCGCAGCGTCCGTCGGATTATCCGCCCTCGCGGTTCGGTGGTGACTCGTCGCGACCCTCGTACCCTCCCAGGTCACCAAGACGGGACCAGCCTGCATCGCCCCCGAGCAGATACCGTGACTTTCCCTCCCCTTCGCGTTCGGCTTCTATGAGAGAGCGACCCTCATTTAGCCGTTCTGGTAATCGATCACGGAGCCCTTATTACCGCAACGATCAATACCCTCCTCGGAATGACTCACGTCCGAGGAGAAGGACGCGGTCCCCTGTTCGGCCGAGCGCACCTGACCATCCTTCTTCACACAACTCGGCGGCCACTTCACGAAGGTCTTCGCCTCCTGCAAATGTTGACCGACCCAGTCTGACCCCTTCACGTCCGAGAAGCCGGTCCCCAGCAGACCCCGGTTCAAGACCGAAGCCCAGATCCACGGAACGGCCATCAGTGTCCAGTGTTGCTGGACCCTCTTCACATTCAAGTCATGATAACGTGAGGAACTCGCCCTTGACTAGTGCTTCAGAACGACCGATGTCAGAGAGGTCCGACAAAGCTGCGCCAGACCGTCCTGGGTTATCGCCACGTCCTAGCGTCTCTTCCGAAAGGGTCGACTACCCGAAAGGCTCAGGCTGGTCTGATTCACGAACTTCCCAGCAGGAGAGTGGGCCGTCTGCAGCATCTGGAGCACCTTCGTCGTCTGCTGCCCAGAGCCGAGCTTCCAGTATATCCTTGCTGTCTGCCCCGACCAGACCTAAGGGAGCCGCCAGTTTCCACGGCCGAGACCACAATCGTGATCCCACCTGGGCGGGACGACGCGCTCCTCCGCCTCCGCAACAAACACCACCCACCGGGCCACGAAACAGATACGTCCAAACTCCGCCTGTGAATGACTTGCAACGTGGACCGGCTTATCGGCCCAGTAATGGACTCGCGGCTCCGCATCACCCCCGCAGTCCAAGACCCAACTACCTGGCGTCCCTACCGGCTACGGTGCCTGGCGGGAGATTGTTACCACCGGTATTGGATATCTCGACTGAGAAACGGCTTACGCAGCTCGAGTCGGACCAAGACAAGCTGACAGAGCAGATACTAGAGAAACAACGTTCGAAACGAGGGGGCTTGAAGGACTGGGATCGGTTGGAACGAGAAAGCGGCCTCAATGCTTTGAGAAGTGAATTGGCAGAAGGGCATCTGCAGCGCATGACGGAAGGAGAGGGGTTTGAGGGAGCCACTGTTTTCTAGTGTAGCTGTATAATAACTACGACCTTAATGATATCCAACTCTTCCAATGATTCAGTGACCACCTCTCACCATCTACCTAACTCAAAGGTCGATTTGACTTATAACACTGGCTGGCTCTATCATACACATCAAGAAAAGTTTCCAATACCATTATCATTGTAATATCTCTCTATACACAGCTTTAATGGAAGGGCCTTTATGGGGATACCTTGTTTCGATGCATGAACTGGCCATAGGCCGCGAACATTTTCAACGCCCGCATCTAAGTATCCAAATTCATTTCCACTGTCAATATTAGATTTCCTACGCGAAAACGCAGGTAAATACTAGAAAACACGATAATTCCTAGCATTCGGTTGAGCGCGAGAGGTTGTCGTAAAGCATAGTTCCCGCGCTGTGATTGGCCAGTCATCTCTGGCTGGTACCGCGTCCGCCGCAAATTACGTCTGAGCATTTCGCGTTTGGACACATGTTCTTCGTTCAGGTCGACTTCCGGTCAGTTCATGTTCTCCGCTTCGTGCGCAACAGCCCTTGCTTCTTGACCTCCTACATGACGACCCAAGTTTAGGATTCGGAAAACACTGCCTCTCATTAATTCTGTCCTTTTTTCATCACTCACTTTCCTTTTCGCCCATTCAATTTCGACAAACATCCCGCGGTTGGGGTTGCGATTGCGATTGTGTTTTGCTTGTTGTTCGCTTTAGTCGCCAAGATGAATATCTTCAGGCTTCTTGGTAAAAGACAATCATCTTACTATGCATGGTAATCGCTGAAGCTGACGGGACTGATGCACAGCTGATTTCTCGCACCTGGTGTCTATCCTGGTTTTGTTGCAGAAGATGAAATCATCCAGCGTACGTTAAACCTCTCAATCATTGAACCTATTGTGGCCGGTCCTGACTGAGAATTTCTTCGACAGAGCTGCGCTGGTCTTTCATTCAAGTCACAGGTTCTATACTTTGTAGTTTTCGCCACCCGTTATCTGGGTAGGTTTTTTTCTTTCCTATTCACTCCACCTTGGGGTGTGTATATGTTATTACGCTAATATGTTTGGGACGATCCAAGACCTCTTCTGGACTTTTACCGACTCGCTGTACAACACCGTTTTCAAGATTCTTTTCCTGAGTTCCTCGGCGTATACGATTTATTTGATGCTCAATGACTACAAGCCGACCCATGACCCGAATACGGATACGTTTAAAGTGCAATATCTCCTTGGTTTCAGCGCCTTGTTGGGCGTTCTCTTTCCGCAGGAATATACTGTGTCGGAGGTCAGTTCTATCTCTTTTCTCGCCCCCGATTGTTTGAAAACCTCTGCGCACGACTAAAACTTTGGGGTTGGGAGTTTTAGATTCTTTGGGCATTTTCAATTTGGCTCGAGTCCGTCGCAATTCTTCCCCAGTTGTTTATGCTGCAGCGCACCGGCGAGGCCGACACCATCACCACACACTATCTCTTCGTGCTGGGTCTCTATAGGGCACTGTATATTCTGAACTGGATTTACCGCTACTTCGCCGAGGGCTATTTCCACTTGATTCCCGTTATTGCCGGCATCATCCAGACGGTACTATACTCGGACTTTTTCTACATTTACTACACAAAGTAAGGCACTCTCGTATGCTCGTGACATTTCATGTCCCGGTCTCCGTTAACTCCAATCTTGCAGGGTCCTGAAGGGGAAGAAATTCTCTCTACCCGTGTAATTTATCATTCTGAATATTCCTTATCTTCCCCCCGGACTTATCGAAATCGCAATTACGAATACCCTTCTTGGATGAATTGCTATGAGAGCTCTGACGGTGAAGCCCAGCCTTATCCGACCATTCGGACAATGGGTCCAGAAGAACAGAGGGGCAGCGTCGAAATTATCTTGACATCCTTAATTGCCCAACGACGAGACGTATTATCCATCATGTACCTGTGCCAACACCGCAAGAAACTGGGTCAACTTCTGTTCTTACGTTTACTTCATGTTTGTTCTTTTACTATATTTTGGAAAAATAATAATCTGAAACTTATGTAGTATGATCGAATAAAAGGAAAAGGAAAAAAATAAAAAATAAAATGAAGAGACTTTATATGGTTTCAAGTATATATCATGTACATATACAAGAGATAGTGAGAACCTGGTTTTACCAGCATTAGAGCTTTCAGAGAACCATGTATCGAATACCTTTTGACCCGGAAAGATAATCCCTGTTTTCAGAAGAAATCTGCTCCTGTTCATACCCGGAAAGAGAAGAAGAGTAAAGAAACAAAAAATACACAAACATTATCAGCCCAAATGAACAGCAGGAGGTTTGAAAATAAAACAAAAAAACATAATAAATAAAAGGAGAAACAGTTAGTACCCCGAGTATCGCGAAGTAGCATTAGCTGCCAAGAACCCATGAGATCCATATTGAGAGGCTGGCGTAGTATCTACAAGATGATGGGACTGGGAATGGTGACGAGGATGAGTATCGCCGAGCATGTGGAACCTTGATGGCTGTCTCTCGTTATTTTCATCAGCATGACGACGATTCGCAGACGGATCTGGCCAGGTTGTGTCATGGCGACTGAGGGCATCCTCAGAGTACGGGTAGGCTGCTGGTTTCCGCCGGTATGCCGCGTGAGTAGTATTACTTAAGTGACTGCTGTGGCTACTGCCGTATAGATTCTGGTGATGCCTCGCGAATATATGGTCGGACGGCTCTTTTCTGGACTCCAGGGGTGTCAGGTGTGTCGATACGGTTGAGCTCCGGCGGCCCTGGCAGGTTGGGCAAATTTTGACGAATCGGGAGATGAGCTCTTTGGGGACCCTTTTTGCCCGTTAGAATTGCCGGTCAGAGTGCGTTTGGAGTCAAGCAGAGGCAATCGATCTGACCAAGAGTATATCTGGCGCACATGAGCCGATGTTTTGTCACGGCCGCCGTGCTGGCATTGCTCATGTGCCCGGGTTAGAATCTTGAAGAGCTTCTCCCGGATTGCGACCGGCTTTCCCTCGTGACAGATGAGTTTTTTATGCTGGATCACGTTGTATTAGTAACAATTTCGTATTCAAGAATCGGATCAGTCACCCACGTGTGGCGTTCGCGGGTCATCTGGCTCGAGCTGGAACATTTTCTTCACCCAAAATCTAACAGACGTGAGCATATAGTGCTGGAGGAAACGGAAGCAAGGACAAAATAAAGGCACCTAAACTGAGCCGACTCGATGGCTGTATCCTTCGGGTTGTCCAGAACGTTTCGGATATTGCGTGCTCTTGCAGCATTGATCAATGCCTTGTCCTGTTTCTTAATCGAAAGATCGTTTAGATAACTATCAGATGAGCCAAAGGAACTGGACCAGAAAAGCTGTCAAGATCGGTTTTTGTACCTTCTCATCAGATCATCGAATGCCTCCACCTGAGGAAATCCATCCAACGGCGGTATGATGGGCTCGGAGAGCATGTTTTCCTCGTTCACGGAGTCCTGGCTCTCGATCACGTACTCGGCCGGGTCACCCAGGGACAGCCCTTGGGTTGCAGCCCCGTATCTGGGGAGATCCACGTATCGTGGATCTCGGATCGAGGGCTGCTCGTGGCGAGGCGGTAGCGATCCTAGACTGGGATGCATCACTGTCCCCGGAACTCCCAGGGAAGCGTGCGGCCCGTAGCAAGCCGACACTGACGATGGATACGAGCTGAATGGCTGCTGTACCATGGCGTAGGAGCTCGACGAGTGGTAAGCCAGCTCCGGGCTGGCTGTGGCTTCGTAGCAAGCCGCTATCGGACCAGTGTCACTAGGGTAGGCATAGTGCTCTTGTTGTGACGGCCGTCTGTATGTGTTCATGTCTTTAAACAGCTCACACCTCGGAACCGGAGTTTTGCCAGTAAACAACAATGGAGCACGAACAAATGAAACAGAGAAAATGTTGATGATACTGTTATCAACAAGTAAAGGGGGAACTGAGAAGAAACAAATGAGACTTGATCGAGACGGACATTATCCCCGACGAGGGCTCTCGCAGTTATATATAGCGCATTGGCCGAACAAATCAGTCCCAGGGCCAATAGGTGATAAGGAAGCAGTAGTCAGGATTGCCTCGTCCTAGTCAAACGAAAGGCAAGGTAACCTGCAGAAGTGATTTGATCGGGGTGTTTCTCTTCGGAGACGAAATCTGATGACAGTGTGCCTAGCAAGTCGGTGAGAGGTTACTCGTGATTGGTGCTGGCAGTTTCGTTCAATGTCAGGCAGAACAGCTCCTCAAACAGGGGTGACCAGCTGAAGAGGGGTGGCATTATGCACGTTAGTATGAACTGTAAGGTACACATAGATTTTGCCCTCGTAGCTACTTGAGTAATCCACACTCGCCTCATTTGCCTGGTATTGCCCAACTGAGATGCTGATACGTATGCTGCAACCGTATGTTGCTGCCTGGCGCGGTTCAGGCATTTATTGTTGCCAACGATCGGGTTGAGTCATTGCAATTTGCACCAGCACATCTGCACCCACGATTATAGACATACATACATACATTCATCATCACCACCACCACCACCATCATCATCATCAGGGCAACCGTTGGGCAATTAGTCCACGACAGTCTTTGTTGTTGCTTGTGGCAGTGGTGAGATTGTGAAGGAGGAGGCGGTGCTGTAGTTGGACGTCTGTACAAGATTAAGTGGTGTCTCGTGGCAAAGCTGGCAGCGACCAACCCACGATGGGGGAAGTTGGCGAGCCACGTTGTTGCTCGGGGTGAGGGAAGGCGCGGCCGCGGGGCAGCCAGCGCCTGCCTGCCTCGAGGCCCGACGGAAGGGCTCCTCCCTCTCTCGCGCTCTCGCTCTCACACTCTTCCTCACTCCCACCACGCACTCGCTCGCCCTTCTCAGGCAGAGAGAGTCATGTTAGACCGAAGCGGCCTGGTTGAAGAAAACTCGGCCTGTCATGCAGGATCCATGTTCGCCTTCCGTTTTGCTTCTTCAGCCTTTGTCTTTTTAGGCATTGTCCTACTAATGCGAGTCGCTGCTAAGAACCCAAGCCCCTCTGAACTTAGTGCCAACTTACTGCTGCTGGTCTCTGCGGCTACCATACCAGAACCACCAATATGAAAGGCCTCAACTTCGAGTCCGCCAGTGTCCTCTGCCCTCCCGCCAAAGACCTAACAGCCTACTCGTGCACCGGACGTATGTTTTCAAGCCCCGATAGGTCCGCGACCTGCTAGATTCTGGCAGCAACCCTCCTCCGACCCTTTCTCGTGCCTGCAGTCCGTTTAGGGAACGCGGTTGCTGTTGCTGGGCCGAAACTCTCTTTGCTGTTGAAATGCTGTTGAAGACCTGTGGCCTCGTCTAACCACACATCTTGTCCCTCCTGCTTTATCTCCAAGCACTCCGGATAGATACGATTCACAAGGGGATTTCGCCTTAGCTTCCGCAAAATTTCTGTACAACCAACGCGGTTGTACACCGAATGCATAGACGATACACGGGCTAGTCATTCTCTTATCCACACCCAATTCCGGCAGGACCTGTGTGTGCCAAATCCACAAGGGATTATTAGGTAGGAGCCGTATATGGAAGTCGACCATATGCTCCGGTTCTGACATTTCTGGTGTATACATGCTATATGGGAACGTTGCCTCGGTCTAGACCTGGCTAGGGGCGAATCCTCGAGTAGCTTTCCGACGGCTTACATGCTTCTGCCAGTAACCTGGCTTGACAGATGCTATCTTTATGCAAGCAGGACACCAAGACATGCCAAGCCTCTGTCAGTCCGGCTGAAGAATTGGCTACGGGATCCTGCCCTTGAAAAGAACCGCCCGATATTCCATCGCCGATTGTCTGTCCAACTTTGCCCGTCTTAAGTATCAAGAACAGACCCCTTTGTTTTCGATTTACAGTTTCAGTCTCTGGTGCTCGCGTTTCGTTTAACAGTAATCACTAAGTCAGTTCCCAGGACTCCGAATGGTTCTTTTCTTGGGGGCTCAGTTGCTACTTGCCTTTTCTAGATGCATGTTCAACTATGCATAATTAATTCTTTACCCTCCCCGCCCCACCCTTCAAATCCAAGAAAGCCTTCTCATACAGGCAGATGCAACTTTTTTTTTTTGGTACCATGATAGGCAAACACTCGAAAGGAAAAGAAAAAAAAAAAAAAGGAGGCAATTTGTAAGGGACAAATTGGAGGAAATGAGAGAAAAAGGTGCATTTGCAGAAGAACAATGAAATACTGGCTACTAACTAACTGGCAAACGAGCGTCGCAACGGAGTTGTTCTCCGAGACGACAGGCCAGCCTCCGCATTTTGGATTATTATCAGTTGGTCAATCATGACGATGCAAATGTAATGCAATGTGCGTCTGCATTGTCCTCGAAACACGGATCAGCGCCTTCAGAGGACTGAGAAATATGTAAGGCTTGTTTGATATTTCCAGCACCAATCCAAGGTGTCATAACGGAGGAAAACCCGTAACTGGTCTAAGGCCGAACAAATTAGAAAACGACTCGCTCGATTTCCCGCCCACTCCCAAAAAAGAGAAGGGAAACAAAGAAAAGAGACAAACTACAGACCAATTACAAGAAGGTGATTCATGCTGTCGTCGGCAACAAGCTTACGTAGGAGTAAGGTTGTACTGCACCTAGTCGTCTGGTAACTTTTAATCCAGGTGATCCCATTCCTCTTTTAGGGTTTCCAGAGAAACACTTTCCAATCTAGGAAAACCTCAAAATCTTCAGATCGTTCTCTTTGCCTTCTCCGAGTCGTGACCGAAGGGAAGCATGGACAGGGTGTCCTCATAATTGAATCGATTATTCGAATCTGGTTCATCCAATCATACCTAATGACGGGGATCACCATACTCGTTTCCTCAAAGAGGATATATGTACTCCCCTATATTTGTAATTATTCCACTTCTTCCCCCCTCAGAGAGAACTTCAAAAAACACTCTTCTGTGCTTCCACGAACAAAGCCCTTCACCGATGAACAGAACCGAGAAAAGGGGGTTGTGAGCCCCTGTCCATCTGGTGATTAATTCAGACTCAAGGCTTCACTTTCTTCCCCCTCCCCCGAAAAAAAGGAGGAAAAGAAAAAAGAAAAAGAGAAACGACTCCTCCCCCCACCAAAAACTGATACTGCAGCAATCAACACCCAGCACCAGTACCAACACCAGCAGGAAACATCTGCTTTTCTTTTCCAGATGCGGAGTTGCAAATAGAAGTGGGATATTTGTCCTCCGGATCGCCGGATGTTATCCTATTGGTCTGGTAGGGACTCTTTTTTCTCGTTATGCCTCCATCTTTGTATTGCTTCCCCCACCCTTCTTCTTAATCTCGCTATTGTTGGGGGTTGCATGAATAAGGGACAATGAGTCTTGAAGAAGCGGCGTGCATGCACAAGCTGTTGGATTCGTCAGTAGTACTCGCTCTTAAGATACATGGCGAACTACACAAGCTTAAGCAACGTGCCGTGATGGTGATGCCTTGAGCCCAAGAGATCGACATTAGATATCGACAAACAAGTCAAGGCTGGACAAACCTCAGCACCACTCGGATTAGCAATTAACAGTATAGCAAGTAGAAACGCACTATCAAAAACACATCTAAGTATACATCGCAAGTCATTATCATGCAAAATGCAACCCGTTTCCTCATAAAGTCATAACAATCATTCGTGTACATGTTCGAGTTCCCGACAATACTCTCACCATCTGCATTCCAAACGGGATGCTGCTTTCTTCCAGTGGGCATGCAGATAAAAAAAAAGTTTTCTGTCACTTCGAGATCAAATCTCGGATCGCCCAGCGCCAGCCATCTCCAGATCGCTGTCGCTCAGATGTAACCCATTTTGCGACCTTGCGTCTCCACCTTTCTTCTTCGGCGCGCTGACGTTTGACAAACTCAGGCCCAACATCAAATTCCTCGGTTATCGGCCACTCTTCCGAAGAGTCACCGCCACTTTGGTCATCTGATAAATCCATGTCATTTGCGGTACCTGATAAGGCCCTCTTGTGCCGCGCCGATGAATCAGGTTTGTCTTGAAGGTCTTCAAGACCGGCGAAGACGTCGTCCGACTCGTCGTAGACAATCGGTGTACCTTCGGCCTTGGACGGCGAGGACGCAAGCTTCATCCAGCACATCCGTTGCGGGTCAAATACCATGTTACCGACAACTTGTGCGTCTTTGCTTGTCCCCATGCTAGCAATGAGCGCTGGTGCTGCCTTAGGGGACTTGGGCCGCGTCACCACGTCGAATCCGGCAACTGTATTCTCGTTTCCCTCCCAGCGATGGGTAGCAGGATTATACTGCATTCCTTTGACATCTGCAATAGTGGGAAAATAAAGAATTAGAACAGGTTATCAGATATAGTCATCCGTGAAGCATCTACTTACGTTTGGTCTCACTCACACCGGACCCCATAGGTCGGATCAGTTGTGGCCGTGCTCTGGAGGATTTCCCCTTTTTACTCCGTAGAGTCAACATGTTCTCGTTTTCGCGAGACTGCTGTTGGGCCTTCCAGTTCGTGCTGAGAGGGGCAAGTGCTGTGGCCCCCCGGTCTCGATTGGGAAGTGAAAGGGAGGCGATCCGTTGTTCACGGGCATTTCTGGATGCATTCGTATCTCTAGCAAACCGGGGAGTAAAAGAAGTTGGGCGAGGCAAGGTGACCTGGGTACTAGACGAGGGTGAAGTATCGTTTGTTCGCGACATCCGGGTAGGGGAAGTATGGGTTAACCGGCTGCGAATAGACCTTGGCGCGCCGTGTCCCACAGGAGTCTTAATAAAGCGGCTTTCAGCGGCTGCAGATGTCGGTAGATCATCGAAAGATTCCAGTTCAGAGCCGTCCCCGTAATTGCGCCGACGTGCAGGTCGCGTAATTGTCCGTTTTGCTGTAACAGTAGTGTAGTCGCCCGTAGTATCAGAGTTGTGACGAACGAAGCGGGTTGGTGGTGGCTTCTGAGAGGTCGCAAAATCCTCCGATTCTGAGCGGCGGGAGTGACGCGTGTATTTGACGCTCGCATGGTGTGACTGACCGGGAGACGCGCCAGCGGGGAGAAACGGCGCATGTGGTTGACGGTTTACCAACCGGGAACTGGTTGTGGTTCGCTCCACTGGTGTTTTCGGCCGTATGGATTGAGGGATAAAGCTGGCGCCATCCTGGCGAGACGGCGGTCGCGGATGGGGCGTAGAGGAAGATGACGGGTCATATGCACGGATAGAGGGCATCGACCGCTTTGCTTTCAGAAGCTGCGCGCTAGTCGTCGTTTCAGTACGAGTACTCTCGCCAGATATCCTAGAACCGAGAGATCGCCGAGCTCGCGAGGAAGGCGTGGCTGGTGGAGAGGTGTGGGAGGCGTGTATGCCGGTCACGGACGACCGACTTGTGTGGCTGGAGAGCCGTGATTGTGGTCGTCGAAACCTCACGATAGGTGCGCCGCTTTCCGATACTGGCTCAAGATTAGAGTGGCTGCGATCATGCCCAGATAGCCGTGGGATCCGGGTAGCTGTTGACGGTGTCTTGTTCGTGAATGTGATTGTTTTCTCGGAGCGGCTGGAAGTCGGCGTGTGGGCTACTTTACGCTTCACGTTCCGGTTGACGCCTGGCCGTACAGTCGAAAAAACATTGTCATCTTCGATCTCCAGGTTGTCGAAAAAGTCATCATGAGTCTCTGCTTTTTTGGGAGCAGGATGAGATTTTGGGCTGACATCGGGAGTCGAGGGTGCCTGTCGCTTCCTTAAAGTTTCCTCGAAATCCAGAGGCCCATCAGGCAAAACCAAACCCTCTAAAACATCGTCACTCTCTGCAGTAAGACAACTCGAAACACTAGGACTGAAGGCAGAAATGGATGAACTATGGGTGGAGCGGCCATCTCGCTTCGTGCCGCCAAAGCGTACGCCAATACTTCCTTCTGCCCAATCCAAATCCCAAGTGTCGTCGTTTATAGCTGGAGCATTTGTGATGTCCTTCGGCGTAGAAAGTTTTAGAACAGAGTTCTCAGCAGGAAATTCAAAGTCCTTTTCAAAGTCATCCATATCAATGTTTGCCTCCATCTGAAGCTCGTTGCCTGCTGCAGCAGGCTGGAGCTCGTTGACGCCTGACTTGGCAATTTTGATCGTAGGCACGTCTTTCAAGTCATTTTGCTCGTTTAATTGTTTTCGACTCGGCGAGGCACCGGCGGCAGTCTCTGTCTGTGTCTGTAAAGCGGCGTTGGGTTCACGAAATGAATCTAGGTCGATGGCAGAGCTTGGTTTAGAAGGACTGATGATGAACGGAGTGTTGATATGCTGCAGAGACTCGGGGAAAAATGATCGCTCTCTTGGTCGAAGGGAGAGCTGCTCCACGTCCACTGGAAATTCCAAGTCTTCGGACCAGTCATCGATTGTGTTTTTCCTGACGTGTTTGGCCTGCAGCTTCTTGATGGCACCGCCCGTGAGTGCGGACTTGGGAACACCACTGGGGATGGGGATGCCGGCGCTTCGGGCGGAGGCAATGGCTTCCTCGGTAGCAGTCTCGTCGTTATCTCGCAACAACACTTGCCAGTCCTCATCGCCCGGGTTGGACTCAATATCTGAGCGGACGGAGAGCCGTGAAGAGACCGAGTCGCGGTGGCCGCCGGTGGACCGGCGCACGGAGCCGGTGACTGACGTCGTCGTCGAAATGGCCTGGAATTGAGTGTCGTCCAGGCACTGGAGGTCGCCATCGTCGTCCCATGATTCCACCGGCGGTGCTGTGTCGCCCTGCAGCAGGTGGAACGTGTCGGGCTGCATGGTCGAGTTTCTTGGTTACGTAGAATCAATCATAGAAAGACACTGGGAAAGATAGGCACTTGTTGGGTTGGGCGGTGGTTAGGTAGCAGCTGATCCCATCTCCAACTCAGGGACAACCAGAACGTACAAACCTAAAGCGGGTCGAGAGACGTATCGAGGTTCTTAACGGGTTTTGATAAGGCTGTGGTTGGACTGCTGTTTGTGCCTGCTCGCTCTGCAGGTCTGCAACGCACGCTCTCAAATACCTCGAGGCCGGACCTGGGTCCGATGTTCGAAAGCGGCTGGCCGGTAGGATTCAGAGAATGCTGCACACAGACAGCCTCTGTCAAGTCATTTGCACGGCTGCTAGCTGCAAGATGATATGTATGGTTGTAGAAGGGGCAGGAGGGAGTGGTCTTGGTGGTGGTTGAGCAAGGTGAGGAGTGGCTGGGCGAGAGTCCAGAGAGTCGAGACGAATGTTCGCCGGGAATGCCAAGTCGCGCGCGTTACCGGTTATTACGGGATACGCGGGGTCCGCGCTTGTGTTGGGCGCGACAGTCTGTACGGGACAGTAAAGTTACACCAGCTGGTAATGTACTCGCTTGACATCTAGACGGGTATTCAGAACATGAAGCTATGAGTTATCGGGGTGGCTGGGAGTGAAGAGTGCTCCTTGAACCGCTGCCTTGAATGGCGATTGTTATTTCGAGCAAGTAAGATACGTAGCTGTTCAGTGTAGCGAGTCCGACCTGTCTATAAACCTCAGGTTTGCTGTCTGATAATGGTGGATGACTGCAAAATGCCATGAGTAACTTCATCTAGCATTATGTCCAGCACAGCAATAACTATGCTAGGATACTTAGAGGCTCTATATAATAAAAGTCTCTATGTTTATCCAACATCCGTGGCTGGTGGAATCATTGGAATGGCTGCCTATTCTCGTGCCCGCGGTTCCACTTCTAGATTCCCTCCCCCAAGAACCATCCATGTCCGATTCAAAAATTTAGCATAACCAGACAAACACGTCTTTATCCTTCGCTTTGGAATCCAGAAGTCACATACTCTATGCTGGCCATGCCATCTGACGGAAACCGCGTCATTCGCATTCCGCGGTCCGACGACCCAGGTGCCTTTGTGCTGGTCTATACAGCGCCAGCGGGACGACAAGCGCTAAAGCTCATTGGCACAGAAGGGGAGAGTCCCTACGTTGTCTCAAGTCCGTACTACACGCAAAACAAACACATTGTCCTGCTTCGTGTGCTAACTAGAAGTGGCTACAGTACGTAAATCTCACATCAAAGAGCTTCGCTCCAAGAACTTTCAGGGTAGCGACGAGGATTTTGAGGATATCTTGGCCTCGGTCCTCAAACATCGCTTTGACAGCGACAACGATAATGAAGACGATGCCAATAGCATTGAATCCGTCCCAGCTGGAGGCATTGAAGCCAGTGCCTCTATCAAACAGGCTAGGGATCGTGCGAACCAGCTGGTGATCACTATTCGCAAGCACATTGATACCATCACAGTACGTCCCACGCTATCCACCACTTCTTGATAGAAACATGCACATCTAAAGACACACCAAAAAACCTTCCAGCAACGAGTCGCTTCAATATCCCTCACGCAAGATGACGATCAAACAATCGAGCTCTTTGAATGGACTGGCCTAATGGTTACACGCGCCGACTCACTCGCGCAGCAAATCACCTCGCTGACCGAACGACTGCACGCCGCTGAGGAATCAATCAAGAGCCTGAATTCGAGCATCAGCGAGCTAGTCGCTGGCAAAAAGGAGCATGAGGACCTGCTGCTGACAAATTTCGTGCAGGTGTTGAATGAGAAGAAGCTCAAAATTCGTAATCAGCAGCGACTTTTAGCAGCAGCGAGTGTTGATGAGGATAAACGTTTGTCTCGCAATTCCCCATTGAGCCTTTTTCAGCCTTTTTCAGGATTCATCATATGTATCTAACAGGAGCAGTCTCAGAGTTAAAAGCAGCTTCTCGGCCTCGCCATGCGGAGCCGAAAAGCCGAAGAGGAAAACGCAAGCCCACCGAGGAACCGTCCGACTCGGACGAGTTTGAGCGTATGGATGTCGACCAAGGTGCCATCGATGATCAGAAAGACGAAGAGGACGAAGAAGATGCCGGAACGGAAGACCTCGACGGAACAGAGACTCCGCAACCGCTCGAGGAAGAAACCGAGTCTGAGGCCGAAGAGGCGCGTTCTGAGGAGACTTCTTCACAGAAAGATGATGACAAGAAGGATACACGTCCGCAGCTGGCACAGCCATCAGAGCCACCACCAAGGCGAGACTTGCCATTCCTAAGGAATACCGCTGCCTCTAAACCTCGCGCTCAGGGAGACGAAGACGACGGAGGTGAAACCGATGACGACGAACTCTAGGGATAGATTTAGCAACCTTTTATCACTGTTCATCCTAATGGGATTCAATTTTGTAGTTAAATTGATCTATATACAAGTCTAACTCTCTGCTACAGTCCAGAATCCTCATGAGATTTTAAGCCAACAGGGATAACGGTCCATAGAAGAACTTGATATTCGAGACATAAGGAACACACGTAAAGTCAAGATAGGTTTACAAAACAGAGAATAAATAACAAACGCCGATCTTGAAAATGACGATACTTTCTTCTGAGATTTTTAACCGAACGCGGCTTGCGGCGACAGCTCACCAGCAGCCATAAAATTCGTCTCAGGGTTGCCAGTAGCCTTTGCAGCCGAGGTACGTGCCATTGTAGGGGAGCTGTAGAAAGATCAGCATTGCGTAATCAATAAAAGTAAAGAAATCATACCTTCGAGAAATGGAATCTGTGAAGTAGAAGTCTTCAATAACCTTCTTAAAGGGAGTGCCACTAGGCTTGCTGCCCTTGTTCTGGTCTACTAGCTGAACTTTGCTGAGGGCACTGACAGAGGTCGGTTCGAGAACGTCATATCGTCGGAGGGCAGGGCTGATCTGCTCCATGCGATCACGCAGGGCTTCAATATCGTCGTATGGCAGAGGCGTGCCCAGGAATTCACTGGCAGCGCGAATGATCTTCCAGTCATCGCGAGCAGCTCCGGGCATAGATGTAGCAGCGCGAGTGACTTGAACACGACCCTCCGTGTTGACGTAGGTACCGGACTTCTCGGTGTAGGCGGCGCCGGGCAGGACGACGTCGGCCAACTGGGCACCCCGGTCGCCATGGTGGCCCTGGTAGATGACGAAAGCGTCCTTGGGGAGATCGCTTGCGCTGATCTCGTCGGCACCAAGGAGCCACACAATCTTGGCCTGCGTCTTGGACACTTCGGGGGAAGGACTGGTGAAGCCAACCTCGTAAGCTCCTGCGCGGGAAGCGGCTCTCTGCAGAACATTATAACCCTGCCATTCCGGAGTGTTGAAGTTCGCGGCGTGTTTCTCGACAAACTGGCCAACTGCCTCGAAGGCAGCCTTAGCATCGACGTGCTCAGCGACCGCGCTGCCAACAATGATCATAGGGCGCTTAGCCGCGGCAAGCTTCTTGCCAAACTCGCCGGCAAGGACAGTCTTGAGGCTGTTGACATCAGCTCCTAGGTGCTCAAATTCAAAGGTGCTGTCAAAGGTCTCTCCAACGAGACCAATTTCAAGATCGGAGCGCAGCCACTGCTTCCGGATTCGGGCATTCAAGACTGCAGCCTCGTGGCGTGGGTTCGTGCCAACAAGAAGGATGGCATCAGCTTCTTCAACACCGGCAATGTTCGAGTTGAAGAGATAGTTGGATCGAACATCAAGGCCGTGCGCAATGGGATCGCTTCCGCCAGGCTGGTCAAGGGCGAGGTTGTCTGAGCCAAGCTTGTTGGCAAGGTCCTTCATGGCAACGAGAGATTCAGTCTCCACTAGGTGCCCAGCAACAGCCTTGAACTCATTGGCCTGAGGTTTCCGCTCCGCGTGCGCAGTAGCAATTTCTGTCAGAGCCTGTTCCCAAGTCGCGGGGACAAACTTTCCTTCACGGCGAATGAGTGGCGTAGTCAGTCGCTGGGTCTTCAATCCGTCACAGGCGAAGCGGGTTTTGTCGTTGATCCATTCCTCGTTGACATCGTCATTGAGTCGGGGGAGGACACGCATGACTTCCATACCCCGAGAGTCCACGCGGATGTTCGAACCAAGGGCGTCGAGGACGTCAATAGATTCGGTGTGCTTGAGTTCCCAAGGACGAGCACGGAAAGCGTATGGCTTAGAGGTAAGGGCACCGACCGGGCAGAGATCGATGATATTGGCCGACATCTCGGAGCCGCTAATGTTCTGTTCTAGGTAGGTTCCGATCTGCATGTCGTTGCCTCGTCCAGTAGTACCGAGTTCCGGGGCACCAGCAATGTCATTCATGAAACGCACACAACGGGTACAGTGAATGCATCGGTTCATGGAGGTTTTGACCAACGGCCCGATGTTCTTATCCTCGACAGCACGCTTGCCGTCGGTCTCGTGGAAACGGCCACGGTCGGCACCGTACCGCATCGATTGGTCCTGGAGATCACATTCACCACCCTGATCGCAAATCGGACAGTCTAGGGGGTGATTGGCCAGGAGGAACTCCATCACGCCCTCCCGAGCTTTGTGTGCCAAGGGCGAGTTTGTCTTGACGACCATGCCGGGCTGGACGGGCCACGCGCATGATGCGACGGGTTTGGGGGCCTTTTCGACTTCTACCAAGCACATACGGCCTATTTCATTAGTTTGAGCTTGGTAATATAAGGTAATAGGAACTTACAGTTTCCTGCAATCAAGAGTTTTCTTTGGGGAGGGGGGAACTGGTCAGTATAGAGCGATAACAGACAGCATGAACGGGGAGAGGATCCGGAAGGCTTACTCATGGTAGCAGTATCTGTAGGAATGTTAGCGGAAAGTAATTAAGAATGACCAGAGTCCATACCTTGGAATTGTCGCGCCAGCTTTCTCGCAAGCCTGGATGAGAGCCGACCCAGCTATGATTTGTCAGTCAGATCTTCACGCTTTGCATCAGTTCCAAAGCCGAATATCTACCTTCAACCGAGACCTTCTTGCCATCTGACGCACAGATTAGCCACCCACACATTCTCATATCAGCGAATGAAAAGCTTACCGATGGTCAACTCAACCTCTGCGCTGCGCCGCGTGGTGGTTGTGAAGGGCCGGGACGCCCTGGCAGCAGCGATGTGTTTCGAGCGAGCGGCCGCACGAAACAGTTGCGGCCGCATTGTGAAAGTGAGGGACGGCCGAAAGGCGAGGGAGATCAAGAAGACGAACAGAGAGGCGCTCTGCAGCCAATTGAGAGGGTAAAAGGCAAAGCAAAGACAGACACGACGACGTGCTGGGGGGTTTGCGAGTGAGGGAGGAGGTCCCGAACTGCAGAGCTGGTCGTGCCAAGCCTCGTCTCGCTCGTCTTCAAATCAGCGCCTTCCGATTGGCTCGTTCTTCGGTCGCGGGTTTCTCCGGGCGGTCAGTCGTTCTGCCGTCGTTCTTCCTTTACATTCGAGGTTTTTTTTTTTCCCTTCCGTGTTTTCCTTTTCTTCTTCAAACAAAATACTCATTTCGGATATGATTATTGTAGGCGGTAGGAAGCGCTCTGCAAGGAACGTCGCATGTCTATCTCCTCTACACCATAATCCAAGAGCAAACTGAGCGCCGTAGCTGGAGCGATCGAGGACGCACGGCGTCTGATGAATATTTGTTCCTTACCGACGGAGGCGACATTGCTGCCATTTGGGATAGCCAACTATCAAGTAGCACATACCTAATATGTGTTAACTTGATTTATCGCACGAGCCACGCGTAGAATGTCTATTTCTATCAATGTTCCAACCTGCCACGGCTGGTTGAAATTTCTGAAAATCAATAGCATTTGATATAAACACACATTACGTATCTCCGTACTGAGAACGCACTCGTTATAATCATCAGGAACGGGTTTGTGTTACTTTCTCGCCGTGAACTATGCGCCCGTCTGAGGCTCAACTCTCAATGCTTCTTGGGATGCTTCGCGATCCATCTGACCTCATGGCTCCTTGTCACGGGGATTGTTATAAAAGTTTTCCATGTAGAATTAGACTGACACACGTCATACAGGGTGCGAAGCTTCATTGAGCTTCTACGCGGTAATCGATTGAGGTGATGTCATGTTGATACTCCGCTTAGCGCCCGCATCTCTCGTAGTCATAATACTTAGCCTACCAATATCACAATTCCTCACTCCCAAAACATCGTACCACAACAGCAACAGTGAATCGAAGCGCCAGAAGAACAGCTAATGCTATGCTCATATATGCTTCGTCGCAGTAGCCCCTCCGTCCGGACGATGCAAAGCCGCATCCAACAAATGGCGTCTCATATCAGCAATAGCAGTAGAACCACAGCCGACGGTGTCACGCTGGCCGAAATACCCAAATCGAGCACATTCACCGCGAAACTTCCACCGGATGCCGCTTTTGCAACGCCTGCAGAATCACACAATGCGCCGCGAGAGTCCTTGGGACCGCGGATGGTCCGGGAGGCGATGTATACCTATGTGCGCCCAGAGCCGAGCGAGCAGCCTGAGCTGTTGAGTGTGAGCCCGCGCGCAATGGCAGATCTCGGGTTACGAGAGGAAGAGAAGCAGACCGAAGAGTTCCGTAGTCTGGTAGCGGGCAACAGGATCTTTTGGAGGGAGGAAGATGGCGGAGTGTATCCATGGGCGCAATGCTATGGAGGTATGTTTGTTCGATCTAGAGGAGGGATATCAACAAGACCATCAAGCTAACGTATCAAAGGGTGGCAGTTGTTAGTTGAGCCTCAGCATGTCTTCATGCAAGACGTATAAGCAATACTGACAGATGCAGTGGTTCCTGGGCAGGTCAGCTCGGCGATGGGGTGCGTAGCTCATTCGTGTCTGGTTAAAACTGCTTGCTAACTGATGTACAGCGCGCTATCAGCCTGTGCGAGTTGACAAATCCAAAGACAAACAACCGCTACGAACTGCAGCTCAAAGGCGCAGGACGGACTCCGTATTCACGGTTTGCAGACGGCAAGGCGGTTTTGCGGTCGAGCATTCGCGAGTACATAGTATCCGAAGGTGTGTGGTATCAGTATCCTACGTGCAAAGGTCCGAAACTAAAGGTTATGCAGCCCTCAATGCTCTTGGAATACCAACGACCAGAGCCCTCTCGCTCACCTTACTCCCCCATTCCCGAGTGTTGCGGGAGAGAACAGAGCCTGGGGCAATCGTCGCTCGGTTCGCAGAGAGCTGGCTGCGAATAGGTTCCTTTGACATTTTCCACTCTCGCAACGACCGGGACATGATTCGAAAACTGGCGACGTATGTAGCCGAGGACGTGTTTGCCGGGTGGGAGTCTCTTCCAGCAGCAGTGCGTCTGTCAGACGGAACAGACGCATCTGGGGACCCAGTCGACAACCCGTCACGCGGGGTTCCAGCGCCTGATATTCAGGGTGAGCCCGGCCAAGAGGAAAATCGATTCACACGCCTATACCGAGAGATTGTACGCCGCAATGCCAAAACGGTGGCAGCCTGGCAAGCATATGGGTTCATGAACGGAGTACTCAACACGGACAACACATCGCTGTTTGGACTGTCGCTTGACTATGGACCGTTCGCCTTCATGGACAACTTTGACCCGACGTACACGCCCAACCACGACGATCATTTCCTGCGGTACTCGTACAAGAACCAGCCATCAGTCATCTGGTGGAATCTGGTGCGGCTGGGCGAGAGTCTGGGCGAGCTTATCGGGGCCGCCGATCAGGTCGACGACGAGACGTTTATCGCCAAAGGCGTAACGGCGGAGTTTGGCAAAGTGCTTGTCGAGCGCGCAGAGAAGATCATCAACCGGGTTGGGGATGAGTACAAGATAGTGTTCCTGAACGAATACAAACGGTTGATGGCCAAGAGGCTGGGTCTGCTGACGCTCAAGGACTCTGATTTCGACGTGCTGTTTTCGGAGCTACTCGACACGATGGAGCAGCTGGAGCTGGACTTTAATCATTTCTTCCGCCGGCTGTCGGACATCAGGCTCGACGATATCGAGACGGAGGAGCAAAGGGAGGCCATCTCGCGCACCTTCTTCCACAACGAGGGCGTCGGCGGTATTGGCAACACCGAAGAGAGTGCGAGCAAGCGCATTGCCGCATGGCTGTCGTCCTGGCGCGACCGGGTCCGGGAGGACTGGAAGATCGCAAGCGACCAGGACCGGCAGCACAGTATGAAAGCCGTCAACCCAAAGGTATGTAATCAGTTTTCTCGCCTTCTCCTTTGCTACAACTGTACTGATAACAAGTAACAGTTCCTTCCGCGGTCTTGGATCCTGGACGAAGTCATCGACCGAGTTGAGCGACAGGGCGAGCGCGCGATCCTAGACCGAGTGATGAACATGGCCTTGAATCCTTTCGATGACGAATGGGGCGGAGAGCGAGACGAAGAGGACCGGTTCTGCGGTGATGTGCCGCGGTTCAAGCGGGCGATGATGTGCAGCTGCAGCTCTTGAGTCTACACACTGTCTGCCCTTTGTACATATGTATATACACACTACGATATATACGACAAGAAGGGTTTGGTTTTGCTACGAGGGACCACCTTTTAAACCGAACGAGCGTGTAACGAAATATAATGATGGAAAGGGTATATCTCAAGTAGACTCTTCGACTGAAAAAACTGCAGGATCATACAACCGTCTCCTTTTTTTTGTTTTGTTTTCCTTGACCCATTCACGATGCAAAGTTCCCTGTCTCATGAAGTAACCAGACCAGACCGTATCGTAGACCGTATCGTAGACCGTATCGTAGACCGTAAGACCATGCAAGTGTTTTTATGTTCTTGAACCCGAGAAACATGAAAATGAAAGAAGAAAAAAACAAGAAAAGAAAAAGAAAAGAAAAGAAAAGAAAAAGAAGATTCGTAAGCCAGACTTCTTTCCCGTCCGTTCTTGTTCACATTTTATTTTTTTATTGAACGGACCCCGTACCAAAGGCATAGTTATCATACCAAAAGCATAATCGTCGTACCAGAGGCATCAAGGCATCAAAGCATCAAACCGAGGGAGCGAGACAGCTTTAGTTGGGGCAGGCCGACTGGACATGGCCGGGCTGTTTGCACTTGTAGCAAACACGCTCGCCGTTGGCTTCGGTGGTGCAGTCGCGCGAGACGTGACCAACCTCGCCGCCTACACTTGGTTAGAAACAACACGCCGGCAGAAAAGAAGAAAGTCGAGAGACTGCAAGAAGAAACATACAGTTGTAGCACTTCTGGCCCTGCGTGCAGTCACGCGCCATGTGCCCGTACCCGCCGCACGAGTAGCAGGTCTGCTGGCGACCGCCGCCACCGTAGCCACCGCCGTAACCACCGCCGTACGGGGCGCCGCCGCCCTGTGAGCAGTTGCGCGCAATGTGTCCGACTTGGCCGCACTTGTAGCATTCCTGGCCACCGCCGGGGGCGTTGCCGCGTGAGAATCCGCCGTAGTTGCTAGGGCCGTTGTTGTTGGTGGTGCCGCCGGGCTGGGGACATTCGCGAGAGATGTGGCCGGGCTGGTTGCAGCGGTAGCAGGTCTTTTCCTTGGGAGGGGCGGGACATTCGCGGCCTGTCATGTCAGTATTCTTTCTCTTCCTCAAGGAAACAAAACTCGAAAAGAAATAAAAAAAGAGAGAGAGAGGGGGGGGGGCAATACTTACTGACGTGTCCTTGACCTAGAGTCGGAGTTTGCTAGGTTAGAACATCTCATTCGTCTTCATTTCCATCCATTTCATTCATCCATCCTTGGGAATTGCAGCATACCGTTACAGTTGTAGCTAGGAAACTCGCGTCAGCAGGAAGGAGACATATCTCAGGCAGCGTGGCAAAGTTTACCAAGTAGGGACGCCTTTCTTCGGGCAGTCACGAGCCTGTCAATCGAGTGAGTCAACCTCCGATTCTCTTTTGATTCGAACGAGGGGTGTTCGTTATACCTGGTGAGAGGCATCGCCACCTGCAGTCTCCACGGTCAGCCATGTCCCATCCCAGACGCGTAAGAATCTCGACAGCGAGAAAGAAAACTCACAGTTGAAGCAGCCACGACTTCCAGACTGGTAATCCATTTTGAATATTCAAAAGATTCTCGCGCGAAACGATTAATTCCAAAGAGAGGGATAAACGTGTAGAAGAAAATTCCTGACAGAGGAAAGATAATGGAGTTAGAGGAGGAGAAAATTTCCCTGGGATGAGAAGAGATCCAAGTTTTGGTAAGGTTTTGAGATTTTTTTTCCTTCCTTTCCAATGCGGGGAAATTTATTTTTATTTTTATTTTTATTTTTTTTCTTTTTGCCTTGTGTGGAATGCGAGGGTTTAAGCGTACCGAGAATTGGGCAGAATCTTGATATATATATATATATCTCTCTCTCTCTCAATATATATAATAAATTCAAATCAAGACAGACGGGATCGAAAGCGGTGCAGAGTTTGCGATTCAAGAAGCATGAAAGAACGAGACGACCCAGTCCAAGAAACACAGGCAGAGACAGACTTTGCTCACAAGTGGAGTTAGCTTTACCGCTGTGCCGGGCGGCAGAGGGATCATAGTGGCTTGACTGGTTGAGTGGACTCAGCAGTTTGTGGATTTCGTCTGCGGATGATGAGCGACTGTCTTTCTAGATGTAGCTTTTTATACCTGTGTCTCGTCTTGTGTCTGTCATGTATTGTTTGGTATCTGCTTGTTTGTAGGTTCTGCTGCGCTGGTCTGGCGTTGCCTTTCAGGCTGGTCCGAGCATGCCTCTACAACTAGAGGCTACTGGTTGTCAAGTGCGTAGTAACAGGAGTGAGTGATATAGCAGGATTGAATCACCGACTGACTCCTGTTGCAAAAATAGTGATGTACCAGATTCTGAGCGACGACAGTAGATGTCTCGCACCGTTGATCCTTGGACTAGACATGATGCAGTTGTAGTCGGCCTTTTTCTAGCTATGATCCCGATAAAGCATAAGCGAGAAAAAAGGTGGCACTGCTGCAGGGATAAGCCAAGAGTAAATGGATAGAGGTAAAGAGTAAGATCGAGAGAAGAGGAAGAGTAGAGAGGTCAAGAGGTCAGAAAATGCAGAGTCCGATGCAGAACTAATAGTTTAATTCTCCGGCGCGACACAGTCCGGCTGTGTGCCCCAAGGTCCTTGTCTGTCGGTCACACCATGATCCGATTGGTTTTCTGTCCAGAAGGCCGAAAGGGGTGTCAAGAGTCTTCACATAAGGCGCTGGTTGAAAAGGCTAGAGAGAACAGAACAAGATCGGACTTGCGTTGACGTTACGAGGTGGAGGAGGAGGAGGAGGAGCACACGCATCCCTGTCGGTGGTGTTGGTCTATCCGGCGAATCATGTATCATCACGACATCGCCCTGCATGGGCTGATAGCTCGGTGGTATGAATCGGTATATTCTATACAGCACAGTGAAACGGACTAGAAGTGTGTCCATTGATCTACTTGTCGTGGTATATCTATTTCTATATACAAGGTGGCTGCATCGTGCAGTATCATGTAAAATCGTAACATTCAAGCAGTTGCGCTCGACAGTCCCTTTCACACAGCACCACCACCTGCTCGTCGTCAAACATCACGCAGCTGCCAATCTTTGTCTCTGTCTCGACTGCCTTGCGCCCCCAGCGCATGGCGCCCGATGTCGTGTCTACCGTGGCCACCGTGTCGACTGCATCGCCCGAAACACCAGCAGCTGCCGCGTGCTCGGCCGCAATCTGCACACTGGATTCTTCGGCCGCGCTGGACCGCGAGTGCGTTCGCGAGTGGAAGCGCCCGGAGACTGCCGGCTCGAGTTCCCAGATACGAATCTCGTTTCCGCGTGGGCTGACCGACACCGCTTTGCCGCGGTCGCCTACCTGCACGCTCGCCACAGACGATGTGTGGCCCCAGAGGCGACGGCCGCTGCGGATCGAGAGCCGATCCGACGAGGAAGAGACAAGATACATGGTCAGCGTATTGTCGTTGTGTGAGGTCAGGAGATATGGATGAGAATAGGATATTGATGTCGGCGCTTCCCTGTGTCGGATGGAACGGCGAGATGTCGCGCCCGACGATCTTTCAGAATGAATGAGCCCCATGTCCCGCTGCACAGCGGTGCTGGCAAGCCGCGACCCGACCCGTTCGCCCTCTTGACTGAAACGCAGTTCTTGTATCCCCACTGCCCAGGTGCCACTGATGTGAAAGAAGCTATACGCTATTGATGCGATGACCTCTGAAGCCGAACACCGCAGTGACAGAGACATGGGCGCAAATGTGTTGTTTGACTCCAGAGAAGCGAGTAACGTCGGCGCAGGAGTAGTGGACTTTGATCGAGAGTGATTTGGTAGCCGGTAAAGGGACAAAATCTTGTGCTGTGAAACCGTGAGCAAGAATGGAGGCGACGAGGCTATGGCCGTAATCGGCGTGTCTGCTGAGTTGGATGGCGACGCCTGCGAGAACCTGAGCGCAAATCTCGCCAGCGCAATGTCCAAATCGTAAATGTCAAAGTGTCCATCGTCGAAACCGACAGAAACTTCAGTGTTCGATGTCAATGAAGCATCCCCGCGCGCCATGAAAAGCGCCGTAGGCTTTTTTCGGTGTGGAAACGAGAGTGCGGTCAACAGCTGCTTGCTGGACGTCTTGGTCGACCACGCCCGGAGCCCATGTTCTTCATCTGCCGTCACCACCACGCCAGCGCACAGCTTCATGTGTATCTGGGGCAGCGGCGGCCGCGAGACCTCTAGGACTCCAAACCTGCAGGTGCCTTTGGACCAGTTCTGACGCAGCCGGAACTGGGTCTTCCAGTTGAGGCGGGCGCCGTCTGTTGCGAGATGGCCGTGTCCCGGCCACTTGGACACACGCGGTGAGTATGGAGCACCGCTATGGGGTATCTTGAGGCGAAGAGCCTGGCGTGATCGGGGCAGCACCCATCTTGCATAATATTTCTGCTTCCACAGTTCCGAGTCGCCCGCGAGCTCGCTGAATCGCTTCGACACCCTGGAAGGAAATTAGCATAGTCATGGTATTGTAAGTATTGGAGTCTACTCACCTCTGGCAAACGGCAAGGGTGCTGATAGGTAAAAATGACAATATCTCGAGCAGGATTTCGTCGCTCAACGACGACAGATAGTCTGGTTTGGCTGGCCGAGGACGCTTGACTAGGCGGCTGGCCGGGGAATCGCTTCCACGTCGCTTGGGCATTCTGCTATCGACAAAACGCCAAGAATGTATGCACCTATGAAGACTAAAAAGCTTTAGGAGTGAGAAACCTCAGACTCCGGAGAGGAACCAGGCCATGGAGCCCGGCAAGAGAACATGATGCGGCGCTGGGAGGGAAAGAGAAGTTGAGAGGCGGAGGCAAGTGCGATAAGCGGCGATAAGATCGTTAGCTACTTCCTAGTCCCAACTTAAACGGTCGATCGCTCATCAACGCCACGACGCGTGTGGCCGCGGTCAATCAGTATCATTATCGCTATTTTCTACAATATGCATCGTTGCAATGGACGCCCTGAAAAGATTGCAATTGTCTTTGGCCGAGCACTACGACCACGCCTTTGACGAAGCCCACCGCAGCCTAGCTGTCGAAATCAACACACGCGATACCCGGATCCACGAGCTCGAAACGCTTAACCAATTGTTACAGGATGTCAACGCGGACGAGAAAGCGCGAGTGCGCGAGCTGGAACACCGCATTGATCAATTAGAAGAATTTTCTGGCCAGAAGGCACCAGGAGGAGCAGCAGCAGCCACTCTTGAAAGCCCGGAAGACACGCTGCGTACGCTGCGCTCCACGTACGACGCGGAGCAGCTCATGCGAGATTTGAAAGACTCGCGGTTGGACACTACCAACAGGAAGTTTGAGAAGGTTCTGCAGCAGATGGAAGGCTGTTATGAGGCCCTCTACGAGGAAGTCCGGACGTTGCTGAGCGTCACGGAGTCGCTACGGACGCAGGTTAAACGGCACAAGGAGAGGGCAACGCAATGGCAGCGCTGGTACCACCAGAACAAGAAGGAGGCGGGCTCTGTAAAAGAGGAAAAGACTAAGACCAAGTTAACACCAGACTCGTCAACAGACCGGCTTGAGCTTCGCGGTTCTCGGGAAGAGGCGAGTGGACAGCTTCTTGTGAATAGCGCGGGTAGGGAGACCGACGATACCGGGGTTAGCCGTGGTCATGAGAGCCCCGTTCACATAAAAAAGGAACCCGATCTGCCCAGTTCCGTGGCTGACATCCCCTCATCTCGAGAAGTGGACCCCTTGGCCACACAAGATCTCGACGATGTTGGCCATTTGGTGCAAACTCCGAAGAGACCTCGTCTACATGTCCATCAAGAAGTAGAGCCTGCACCAAACCAGCCCGACAAGGATGATTACGACTGTCGAGGAAAGAGACTCCATGTTCTCCAACCTTTAGATGTCAATACAACTGGTCCTAGCCGAGAACTGTCGTCCAAACGACGCAGAATAAATGATAAAGGATCTGCAGCAATTTGGAGTGTTTCCGAAGACGGGGAAAATGTCCACAACAAGCACAGGACTGACCATGGCGACAAAACCACGACTAAAGCAAAGCATCACCATCTGCAGACGCATTCACGTCTTGACGAGCTTCTCGAAGAGCGGCCCCATGCTGAGCGGCAGCGGTTTGGCCAGCAGACGGATGTTAGCCGAGGAGGATCTTCTGAAAGACGAGCACACGAGTCGAGTCTAGGGACCCCAAAGTTCAAACTCAACAGAGAAAATGATCTAAAATCTATAGCCCAGTTGGTGCCCTACAAAGAGCGGCCCGTTGACTTACTGGACCTCAACTGCTTCAAGCCCAACCCAGCAAGGAACGACGGCTTGGATTATGCCTTCAAAGAAGTAGTCCGCAATCGGGATCTGCGCAAATGCCTTCCCGGATGTATGCAGCCCGACTGCTGCGGCAACAAATTCCGAGCCATGGTGCGAGCGGGCGGCATCGAGTTCACGGAGCAAAATCGGGCCTTGCTCGAGGAGCACCTGGGCGAAGACAAAAAGCATACCATTGATGAGATGAGTGAGGCTGAGCGGCGCGAAGCTCTTGTTGAGATCAAAGCTAGGGCGCTAGCCAATCGGTTTGGTAAACACCGGTCCCCTCATGACCGTCCACGCTCGCCGCCTGGCTTCTGGCGTACCGATATGCCGAGCACTCAGGAGCTGGCTAGAGACCGCGAGGAAGCTGATCGTATCGAGAGGGAGAAGATCATTGAGCGTCTCCAGGAGGCTATGCGACCAAATGGGCGATGGAAATTTGCCGACGAGGGCTGATTGCCTAACTTTTGCTGTGTTGATGTTGATTTACATGTAGTTGTGAATACCAGATAGCGAGTAGACAGTTTAGCCTAATGACGGAAGAGGATACAAAGAACGATTGAATTTACCTGCAAATAATATGAAGTTTGATATGTTAGAACCCTGATACGGTAAGTATTGCTTGGATTGAGGATGCCAAGACCTTGGACCTCGGCTCAGCGGCGCCTGACGAGGGCAACTCTAATCAGAGCGCCTCGACTCCTGACTCCGATCCATCAACATGAGGCTAAGATATTATCGTGTTTCTTGCTTTTACGTTCAATGAATTATACAAAACAAACATAGTTCCCTGCGCGCCCCCTTTACTGACGCGCGTACGCAGACGAGCTGATGGAGACCCACGCCCCGACGCTGTCACAAGTGACGTCGACGCTGCTGCGGCCGTCAAAATGGATGTCGTCGTACGAAGACATGGTTACGAAGAACGCGAATGCCGTGGGGCAGGTTGAGTCGGCTTTGCGCTCTCTAATATACATCATCCCTGGTAAGCTTTTGTGCCTCTTCTCTGTATTCTGGTTCATTGCTGATGCTTCTTGTAGGCCGGTTTCGTGAGTCGGAGCTTCCTTCGGAATGTGGTACGCTAGCTATATGACTACCTGTTCGATTGACAAGTTGCAGTACTAAATGAGACAGTCCATTCCGGAGTACAACTTCTATCGCTCTACCATGATTCGCTTGTCGCGCGCGTCGTCTCGCAGCTGCCCGCGACAGCATCTCGGCCCACGCCGTCGCCACATGCCCGATACACGAAATACTGGACAAGCAAGTCTCCGCAGTACCGCAAGATCGCGCTCGCACTACAGATGGTTCAGTACACAGAACTGTTATGGGAAATGATTGCGCGGCGCCGCGGCGAAAGGGTGCGGCAGCGCGTGGTTGTCATGATTGAGATTGCCAAAGCGATTTGTCGGCTGCTGCTGCTGCGACTGACCAATTCGCGACCACTGGTTCACCCACCGTTGCCGGAGAGAGAGCAGGACCCGCGATCGATGGAGCCTGAAAGGGATTCCGGTGGTGACTGGAATGGGATGGATTCGGTACCGAGCGAGATCCCTTCGTCTGCAGACCTGAGCTGGACAATGCCGCGCACTGGGTTGTCGCTACCTAGTCTGCCTGACGCGAGCGAGATCTCGGATTATCTGATCTCCAAGGTCTTGACTCCGGACGACGTCAAGCCGCCAAAGTCGTTGCTTCACCGGGTTTCCGGGCAGGGCCAGATGGCTGAGATTCTCTACATCTTGCGGCCCGTGATCTATGCGCTGGCGATTCAGAGATGGTCGGGCAACAAGCGAAGCTGGAGTCCCTGGCTGATAGGCTTTGGCCTGGAATACGGAAGCAGACAGCTCGCAAAGCGTGATTTGAAGGAGCGCGTCGCAGGGGGTCTGAGAGGGCTGACTGGGTTGGAACGAGATGAGCTAAAAAAGAGAGGCTGGAATATGGGATGGTGGATGATGCGCGGTGCTTTTTACGAGAACATCACAAAGTATGCTTTGCTATTCTTTCACCTTTCCCCCCCCCCTTCTTGAATAGTTACTAACGGAAATAGACCATGGGTCCAGGGTTTGTCGAACAAACTCAAAGGCAAACCGCTACTGGGTCTGCTCGGCGAGTTGGTTGATGATTACGAATTCCTGTGGGAGAACTACTACTTTTCAACCGCAACGCTATGATGGTCGTTTTTTTCTCCTTATTTTCTTTTCTGTCTGTTACACTACCTTCTTGTTTGGATTTCAACTCGGCACGTTCAAGGGTTCAAAGGAGGGCGCAGGATAATCAACTGGTCATGGTCACGTTACATTATTATGCTCTATAAATCTAATACAGTTAAACATCACAAAAGCAAGATGTCTAGAAAGAGACCCCAACTCTCGACCCGTACCAATTTTCCAGACCTTCTGGCCGGTTTATCGTTGTTGAGCCATTCCCGCCGATCAAAAACTCTGATATGCCGGCTTCCTCGGCCTCTTCGCTGGGCCAGTCAACCCGCACTGCGTCTTTGCCCTCAAGCATCTCCTTGGCTGTACCCCAGCTGAACCGACATTCGGTTCCCCAGCCAAACACCGAGTCCATATCGCGACGCAACCAGCCAACGCATTTTGAGTCGGACGGGTATCCGCTGCCCCAGGCGGGCTCTACAGCCGTGCCTTCTTGATTCGCTGATTTCTCGGATAAAGCATCGTAGCACAATTCCAGAGCAATGTCACGAGTCACCTTGGCGACGACACTGGCGGCGCTGACGCAGGGGTATAGCGAGTCAGCCTTTTTTGCAACCGTAATTTTCAGGTTCGGAAAAATGCGCTCGAGCTTGTGTTGGTACGTTGCCGGGTTCCCAATGGTATCGATGTAGACTTCTGTAACATTGATGTTCTTTTCTTCAATCACACCACGGATGATCTCAATCGTGGCGTCCATCGCCTGTGCATTGAGATTGTACACGCCCACGCCTGGTCGCAACATTCCCGCGGATATGTCGCGCGCGGAGAGCACTTTGACAGCCCACCCGCAGGATTTATGCAGTGGTTGCCCTGCAGAACAAAGCTGCTGCATGAGATTCTTGCGGACGCCGGGCGTCAGCACTTTGCTATCGTCGAAGCTGTGGTCTTGTGTCAGGAGCGGTTTCTCGAGTGTTTTGGGAAGGTAGAAGGCGCTGTAGACCATGGGGCCAAGGACAGGACCGCGGCCGGCTTCGTCAACGCCGAGGACGCATTCCGTTGGTGTGATTTCTGCTGAAGTGTTGTCATTGTTGTTGGTGGTCGTGGCCGTGGTCATGGTGCTGGCGGGGGTTATAGTGCTAGGGCACGCGGAGTATGAGCTGTAGGATTTTCCGCCGAGGAGGGTGTGTAAATCGATGGTGGGTGGGACAAAAGCCTCAGGGGCATCTTGTGACGGCGAGTCCATTGTTGTGTTTCGAATGAGTGCAGAATAAAACAATTCAGTGTAGGTGTAGATACTTGTTAGTTGTCGATGCTCTGGAAGTGCAGAAGATAAAGACGCGTCGCACGCTTCGGGTTAGCGCATGCCTGCCCGCGCGTTGTGGCCCGCCGAAAGAGTAACTAAAGTCAACCAAAGCGCCCAGAGTGAAGCAGAGACACTTTGCCAACTTCGACCGACCCCTCAGTCAACGGTTACCTTCTGTTTTCACTTTTGCTGTTTTCTGGTCTAGGAAATATTTTGGCTGAGAGGATACTATAATTGGAAAGTCGGGCACACAAATTTATTGGACCAGTCACCATGTCGCGCGGTCCCAAACAGCGCGATTACGACTACTCTAATGTCGGCACTCAGGGAAGGTATGATCAGCCGTTAACTCCAAGGTCTCGATACTTCAGCTAAGAATGTAGGCGAACCGGTATTACCCTCAAAGAGGGCCGGCTGGACGAGCATGGCATGGAGGAGCTCGACGGCATGTTTTCGTCTCCAGAAAAGTCCCCGGTGCGGTCGAACGGGTTCTACAGCAACACAGCCAACGACACGATGATGGGTTCCGAGGGCATGTCTATGGACGAGGGTATACACTCCTAGCTACCTGGCCTTCTTTTCTCTGTACAAAATTTAATCCATCTAGACGCCGCTCCAGGACCAGCCGACTTTCTGCGCAGATCTAACGGACATCGATCGCCATACTTGCCTCCGCCCGCCGCGCGATCACCACGGAAGAGCGGCTTGGGCGGTTCGCCTCGGCGGACGCCCGGGCTGCGCTCGTCGCCTGTTGCGCATGACGGGCAGCAATCGTCCAGTAGTCCGTCAACACTACCTCAGCGGAGAGGTAGAGGAAACGAGACGGCGCGTCCGCCCCTGAACGACCGACGGCCAAATACAGCGCCAATTACGAGCAACGGACGGCGACAGAAGAGCAGTAGGGATGTAGAGTACGACAATTTTTCAGATAATGAGAATAACCCGGTGCCCGACGATCCACAGGACGATGAGAGCGTGTTCCAGAATGATACGGCGGGGGATGTCGATGTTCATGTTGACGGTGATTACGGTGGTGACAATTCGGATGACTATGTAGAAGACGTTGGTGCCAGACATACAGAGGTTTCATCGCCCTCGGTTCATGCCTCCAATACGCGGACGAATAATCGAAGGAGCGTTGCAACAAGTAGGTGGAGAAATGAGGAAGAAGAGGAGGAGGTGGAGGAGGAGGAAGAAGAAGAAGAAGAAGAAGAAGAAGAAGAAGTGCAACTAGAGCCGCCAGCGCCAGCCGCGAATAAACTCAAGAGAGGACGAACAGGGAAACCGGCCAAATCACAACAGAGGGATAGCGATAGCCGACCATCGAAGAAAATGAAACCTTCGAGAACAACAGCACCGAGCCCGCCTCCTGAGCCATTGGACCCGGAACTGGAGAAAGTGGTCGAAAACCACGTTAACCGCACTGGTCCGCTCAAAGGTCGCAGTCTCTACATTTTGAAGCGCGAGACGCCATCGGACGAACATGCGACGCATACGCGGTCCGGGCGAGTCTCGGTTCGGCCATTGGCATATTGGCGCAATGAGCGCTGTGTCTACGGCGACGGAGAGGCGAATCTCGGCCAGCGGTATCCATTGTCGACAATCAAAGAAATCATCCGGACAGAAGAGCTACAGCCCGAACAGAGCAAGCGCAAGCGCAAGCGGACTAACAAGTCCAGAAAACGAGATGACGACTCTGACGATGACGCAGGAGAGCCTGATGAATGGGAGACCAGAGACAAGGTGCTTCATGGATACGCGAAGAAATGGGACCCAGAGCGGCAGACGGCGTCCAAGGAGGAGGAAATACTGGGTAAGCCCACTTCTGTATGTTTGTTGATTTGGCTTTTACTGACTTGTTAGAAATCGCATACGCGTCCAACCATGTGGAGACACGCGAGGTCAAGGACTCGACATTTCGGGTGGCCAAGTTGTTGAGCTACTCTTTTATCGGGTCTGGCATCGTCGAGATTCCGCCAGGGGGAGTCAAGCGACCCAAGAACTCGAAGCGCATGCACATGGTGTTTTATGTGTCGCATGGGCGTGTGCAGGTGGACGTGAACGGGGTGCAGTTTACGGCAGGCAAGGGGTGTGTTTTCCAGGTTCCGAGGGGTACGTTCATGCGCTCTCCTTGCTCTTCAAGCCTGCATATAATTAATGATGCTGGAACTGACACTGGTTATGTACTAAAATTAGGAAACCACTACAGCTTTGCCAACACATACAAGGCCAAAGCGCGCTTGTTTTTTACGCAGGCATTTATACCCACCGAAGAAGAGGGCGAAGGCGAGGGCGAGGCGGGGAACGATAGCGCTGAGGTTGAAGCATCTCGATCAACAGAACCAACGGGGAGCGAGGCTCCAGCCAAAGGCAAAGGCCGGGGGCGTGGGCGAAAGGAGAAGACATGATCTGTAACCAAGTAGTTGACGCGGAAGGATATGCCATGTGTTACGCGTTGAGCGTCCATTGTTTTTCTGTACACAATCTATTGATAACTGTATAATGATTACCCAATCAGGTAATTCCAGTAAGCCGGTAGGAAGACGCACGTGCCAGGCTGAGTGTAAAGAAGCTTAGTTCACTTGTGGCCCCTTGGAGAAGGTGCTAATATCAGTGCTCTTGAGATGCCAAGGTACAAATCTATTAGGATACTGTACAAAGGTGAAAATTGCATCAGGAGAATATTTAATTGCAATGCTCACATACAGACTGGTATTCAAACCGTAGATAATAAATGGCCTCAGAGCAAAATTGTCAACGGCAGGTTGGTATCAACGTGAGTCATTTATTTTTCATGTATACGAGCTACTTTCGGTGGATGAAATCTTGTTGTGATAATAGCATTCGTCATAAGTAGAGGGATGGCTTTTGAATGGACTACTCGAGTCTATAGTCTTAGATATTATTTCAGGTTGGTGACATCAGAATATAACTTGTGTAGCCAAGCTAAAGGGAGAAAAATAATTACTGATGAGTCAAGACTCAGCCAATGTAAGAGTATTAGAGAGTTTCACTAAGCGGGTTCTAAGATATCGTTATTGAAACCTACATGCAGTACGAGAATATATGCTAGCTATAGATGATGTACCCTGTTTTGTCCAAAAGGCTTTGCAAAGTCATGTTCTGTATTGAGGCCCGACTTTTCAACTCGCCACCTTACTCGCCTAGTCTCAATCCCTTTGAAGGATTCTTCTGAGGATTGAAGCGCTACATCAGTGATATGTGGCTCAGTTTTGGCCCATTTAGCTAGCGCATTCCCATTTAGGCTTTTCAGCGTCTCCCTGGGCAGACGTGCGCAGTCAGAGGGAAAAGAAAGAGACATCGCGGAAGCTCATATTGAGCATGTTGATAAAACAATACAGTACGGAAACAGGTACGACGCATGAAATACTTGGTTATACAACAGCATGAGTCATTGAGACTGTTACGATAAGAGATGAATGACTGAGAGTATTTGGTGGTTGATTCAGACAGTATCAAGCACCATTAACAAGTTCGATCGAGAGACCAAAGAACTGATTGACCCTGTCCTTGAACGATTGACAGTCATCGCAGATCTTAAAACTGAGAGCATTTACCCAAATTGTTGCCTTTTCTCAATTGGTGTCCTGGTGCCATTTCGGAAATTCTAACCGCCTGTACTTCTGGTCTTTTTTCAAGGCTGCAAAGTTGTCCATTGCAATCTGCTATCGCCTCTTTCAGATTTTGACTAGTTCTTCGTCGTACTCATTCGCCAGGGATCATCCTTTTTGGTCCTCATGTTGTTCTAGCAGACGAAAGAGGACCTTGATGGCGGGCTGTTCAGAGACCCGTTCACCATGAAGTTCATCTTCCAGACGATCAATCTCCTCATCAGAGTAAGAATCTAGCGCTCTGTATTCAGGTAGAAAAACATGCTGGTCAATAAAATAAGCGATACTGTTCCGGATTCCTTGATCGAATGGGGATGAATAGCCAAGCGATGGCAAACAAGTGCCGCTAAGTTCATGACTCTTTCAGTCCAATCGCTGCGTTAGGGAAACCTTTTAGGGAGAAGTGTGATGCATTTCGAGCTTGTGGATCAGGGTCAGTTGCGGTTTGCGGCCCGGTGTCGAAATATGAACCTCAATGTCTACCCGCTCCTTCTCAGAGCCCATCAGTCTTATAGAAGTGGTGACTTTTGACAAACGACCTAGGATTCTCCGACAGTAACATTAGGACACTATAATTCACTGATAAAACAGTTTCAATCTCGACTACAGAAAGCAACGCTGTTCACATGTTCAATGAGACCTTCTCGTATTTCGCATAGTCATACGCAAGCGACACTGGTTGTAGTCACTCTTAATCGCGCTGCTAACATTGATAAGGTATCTGAGCAGGTTATCATCGTAACCCTTCTTTTCTCTCTGAAACCAAAATCCATTCTATGTATGACAGATTAAGCATGTGGGGGTTAAATTAGGGGTGCGAAAGTCAATCTCCCTGTCGCCCTGCGCATTTGGGAAGGAGAGTTCTGATGCAATAGGAGTGAGTGACTCTGTAAAACCACATCAGGATTACATTAGAAGAGTACACCAGTGGCCATTTCCCAAAATATGGAGTTAATGAGCTGAGACAACGTCAGCAGAGCGAAACCGTTGCACTGGACCTTGCCACCGACTAGTTACCACTTTGACATGATCTCAATTGACTTTCATAATCAATCGGAATAGGTGACTAGCTAACGAGTTACTATCGTTTTGATGATGTCGTTCCCTTTCAAGCGGGGACGCCACCGACGATCACCTCGAGGCGAGCGGAGCACAGGGCACAGAGTGTCGGAGCGCTGATCAGAGATCCATAGTGACAGTAGGTCGCCAATACTTGAAGTTAGGTAGCGAACATAATGAAAACGAATGTAGCGTAAAAGCAGGCAGCAGCACTAAGTAGTAGCTAGTTAAGGAACCCCAAGTACCGAGCCAACTTGTGTCTAGCGATTGTGGGTTCTGCCTATAATTGGCGATGCTGCGAGGGACCGACAAAACTAGTTGGCGTTGCTGGGCGCCCAGTCTGTAGGTACAGCCTCTGTGGCGGAGTCAGCGCAAGGAAGGCGGCCAATCAGGGGGCAACAACAAAGAAGCCGGAGCGAACTAGCTGTGCACTCACGCTGAAAATTGCTGACAACAATCAATCTACTGGGTGCTATCAAAAGATGAAGAAACACAAGAAGACCAAATAAGAGTATAAACAAGTCCCGAAGAACCAACGCGCTAGTCCCCGAAAGGCATGATCGCTGCCAAGAAAATGCCAAGCATTGCATCACGGCGGGCGATCACCGCGCTGTGATTGGCCAGGACTCAGGGCGGCCCAAGACATGCGTCATTGTGTGTCTCACTCTGTCGATTCAATCTTCAAGGAACCGTCTTTGTATGTTGTTGGTTGTATCAGGTACACTCTGACAGTGGGCAATGAGGCGTTGGGAGGTGCCTGCAGCATAAATACGACGGTTTCCCAGAGTCATGCTCCTATCATCACACAAGGTTCACTTCAAAAGACAAGACAAGACAAACATCAGACCATCCAAACATCTTATTCCTCCAAACTCAGAAAGGCAATACATCAAGACAATTTGTTTTATCTACAATCTAGAGTCACGAATTTTCTCAATTGAGCTCTGATCGAAAAATGCATTTCCTCAGCCTTACCCTGCTCGCCTCGATGGCCACTGCCGGCCCGATCATGCGCCGCACCAACACCAGCGTCTGGCCCGTGTCGCACTTTGACGTGGGCTGCTCGCCTGCTGCATGCCAATACAACTTGGTCGTGACTCGCCCTGCCGGTCCAAACAACCCGGGCTTCAACACGACATGCGTTGGCAACGACCTGAAGAAAGAATACCAGCCGTGCGATGACCCGAGCGTGTCGGCCACGCTGATTCCGCGCGATTATCCCGTCTGGGAGATTGATATCAAGCACAGCTATGAGGATGGCAATGACAAGACGGTGAATGCCTATGCCAAGGGAACCACTAACGAAACGGCTGCCCCGTTCACGGTGACGGTGTACAAGACGGATTGATCAGATCCTCAAGAGGTTTCGCTTTGGTTTTTGTTGTCTTTGGATACTTCTTGTGCATATGCGGCGTTTGATACCTACGATGGTCCGGGATATTCTACTTAATGATTAGTTAATAGCTTAATTGAGACTTGTGGATATGAACATGAATAATATGAACAATATGAGGATATATCTTTTGCATGCATCTCAACGAAGAAGAAAATCCGAAACAAGGGTTACATCTCCTCCAGATCATCCAGATCGAGATCCAACGGCGGAAAATCACCCACCTGGACTTTTTCTGGCTTGACAAACACACCGCAACTGGCACCACACTCAAAATAACGTTTCCCGCCCACACTGCCATCGTTCTTCCCCGTAGGCTCGTCCAGCTCAATCCCCACCCAGAGCGGCTGTTTCTCAGCCTCTTCTAACGACGTGGCAAGAGGTTTGCCCTTGAGCGGCGCAAACGGAATCTCCTTGACCGGTCCAACATACCGCACCGTGCCGCGACGCACATGCGGCGGCGACGAGGGCAGGATAATCACACGTGCCCTCAGGCCGATTCGCCGGGCCGAGACCTCTGCTTCGTCGCGAGCCGCCTGCTCATGGAAAAGCGTCTCGGGTGATGCGGCGTCCGGGTTGAACCGGCCGAGTTTTTGATTCTTCTTCCATGCCAGCACGGAATTGGAGAGTGTTTCGTAAGTTTCGTTGGGTAGCTCGTATTTCTCAACGGAGGACAGGTCGCTGAAGTTGACGCGCGCGGCGGGGGGGCGTGTATCGTGGACCTTTCTCGCTCAGTACATATACACATACAGATTCAAATAGAATATAAAATTTCCATGTTGCCAAAAACCACGGGGAAAGGGAGAAACTACACACCACAATCTCACAGCCCCGGATCAACCCCCATTCGCCGACCTGTCGCTCATCGGCGCCGTCGATCCAGGTATCAGCCTGCCCGGGCGCTTTATATAGCAGTTTCTGGCAGCCGGGAGGAATGCCAGTCATGGTCTCGAGTTTGGCTTTGAGCACGCTGAGACTCCATGACGGGGTAATGCGGCGTTCCGTGGCGAGGGACGGTGCATCTGTTGTTTCTTGGGAGGTGCCGCCGACTGATGTCGAGATTATGACCGAGACATCTGTCGGTGTTGGCTGGAAGGACATGTTTCTCCTTGTGGGTGCTTGCAGTCCGAGTATATATACTATAGCCGCGTAGCAATTCACCCAAGTCTGTCTTGACTCCCTCTGTCTGTTGTCGTTGTAATGGTAGTTGTCACAAGAAGGGAAAATCAAGAAGTGATGTGGGGATGCGATAAGATTATCAACAAGCCCCCCAAAAAAATTCCCCCTCAGACAGGAACCGGAACCCCGCTCATTGTTCAACCCTTATGATCCCTCTACAACCTCTCTTGATTCGATCTTATTCGACATGTCAGAAACACATAATGGTACGGATGGGGATTCATACGAGCAGAAACACGTGCACGATGTGTACCAGCAGATAGCCAGTCACTTTTCCTCCACGCGCTACAAGGTTCCTTTTTCCCCTTTCTTTCGCCTTCCCTGCTGTTACTTCGCTTTTTGAGGGAAGAAAACAAAGAAAAGGCTTCAGAGCGCTAATTCGACCGCTACAGCCATGGCCGATTGTCGAGCGATTCCTTCAGAAGCAGACCCCCGGGTCAGTCGGCCTAGATGTGGGCTGTGGAAATGGCAAGTATCTGACGGTGAACCGCGACATTTTTATCGTTGCGTCGGACCGGTACGAGATCTAAGAATATCTTTAACCATTCGAAATACTCTACATCACATTTCCATAATCTAATAATGATATCAATATCCAGGTCCGACGCTCTCGCGCGTATCGCCGCACAGCATCATCCTCACTCGACCGTAGTAGCGGATATCCTGAGCCTGCCGCATCCCGATGCGGTCTTTGACTTTGCCATCTCTATTGCTGTCGTGCACCACCTCTCGACCACGCAGCGCCGGGTGCAGGCCATTGCTGCCATCTTGTCCGCGCTCACCCCACACACAGGTCAGGCGTTGATATACGTCTGGGCGCTCGAGCAAAAGAACAGCCGCCGGGGCTGGGACAAGGGTGACCAGCAGGACGTCATGGTTCCGTGGGTCTTGCACAACAACAACAAGAGCAACAGCAACAGACCGGCTGCTGCTGATTCCGCTGCTGCTAGCACCCCTGCCTCTGCTAACCAAGTCTTCCACCGATACTACCATCTGTACCAAGAAGGCGAACTCGAGCGGGACATTTGCGCTGCGGGCGGCCGCGTGGTGGAATCTGGGTATGAAAAGGACAATTGGTGGGCCATTGCCACTCGTCCGGAATAACGGAAGATGAAAAACAACACAACAACGCAAAAGAAAAAAAAAAATATTGGTATCTCAATCGTCAGACGTCACTATATCCGGTGATGAATCGACCATCACTCGTTCGTATTTGCAAAGACTGTCTACCTCCCACAAACGCTATGCAGTAAAAAGAAATCCATGCAAGAAAACCAAGGAACAATACAAAAGAGAATTTCACGCCCGGGTACGTGGCACCGCTGGCTCGACGCCCGGCATATCCCCAGGTCGTTGAATCGGGGGCTGTGGTGGCGGTGGTGGCCGGCTCATTCGATACGGATCCGTGATGGGTTGTGACAGGGGAGATGTGTATGCGGGCACGCCGGCGGTGAGCTCTTCCAATGAGGGCAGCTGTGGCTGCTGTCCTGGCGCCCCGGCCGGCTGATGAGGATGAGGATGGGGATGGGGATGGGGAGGCGGATGTGACTGTGGATGCGACTGTGGCAGTTGGTGGGGATGAGCTTGATGGTGAGCCTGAGGCAGGACCGGAGGGAGCGCCTGAGGAGGAGGAGGTGGTGGTACCATCGGCGGTGGCACGACTGCTCGCTGTGACACAGGGGCGACAGAGACCGACGGGCGTCGCAGCCGGGGCATCACCGTGTTGCTTCGACGCACTTTGGGAGGAGGTTCGACTGAACCCCCGCTGGAGGAGAGCGAGAAGGGCACCACCCCGGCGCGACGAGCCATTTCCTGCTCGCCCAGCTGCCAGTGCATCGCTTCGGCCGCGCGCCAGGGAATGGCCATTTCCTCGGCCACCTTGGCCCACATTTCCGCCTTGAACCTGCTTTGGAGTCAGCTCGATACTTGTCTGACAGAGAAACCAACTGGGAAAGGGGATAAGGAGGGTTACCTTTCGTATAGCCGCGCCAGCTTGTTTTTCCGGTCCTCGTCCCACTCGCTCCGTCGCTCGAGATAGTTCTGGTAGTGAAGCCGACAGCTGATGGCGCTGCGCCCTGGTAGCCGCTTGCTGATATCCTCCCATTTCATGCCCCGGCCTCGCAGCTCGATGATCTGGGCGTCCTCTTCTGGCGACCACTTGGACTGTTTCTTTGCGGGGGTCTCATGTCCAAGCGACGACAGACTGCGTTTGGCACCGGGGGCAGTGCCTGTACCAGTACTTGCACCCGCCAGCGGTCCCTGTTGCTGCTGTTGCTGCTGCGGCGGCGGCGGCGGTGGCGGCAAAGCCACGGGCATGGGCATTGCTGGGGCCACCATGGGCATGATGGACGACGGGCCTGAGTGTCTTCTGGACGGCGACGGGTGAGCTGAAGTCGAAGGCGCTTCCTCATCGTCAGGCTTGAGAAGCAGTGAGATATCCACTTTGGCGGAGGATATCGGGTTGACCGGTTGTTGTATGAGGATCATATGCGCGTTTTTGTCAGGATTTCAGCAGTTGGTGTTTCTTTGTGTTTTTTTTCCCAGATGAAATCACAGCTAGTTTTAGTCCCCGATTTATTTCAGGAAGAGCGAGGCCAGCATGTAATTAGTTAAGGAATCGACGCATCAGGCACGGTTGTTTTGTGTCTTCTTGTTGTTTTTCTCTTGGGTATGCGTCTTTGCCACCCAGTACGGTTGCCCAGTGTGTAGGTTGTCCGTGCAGGTCGTAGTCAACAGCCAGGGCAGCAAACGCGTTCTGCTGTCCAATACCAACCATTTAATTCCCTGGCCAGAGAGAACGATGGCGATTGGTAAATTGTTTGATTTTTTATTTCCCTTTTTTTCCCTTTCTTTCTCTTTTTTTTTTTTTTTCTTACAATCTGAGTGTTGATTTATTTCCTGCGATGACAATCCAAGTCCAGGGGAAGTTTGTGTGAAGTGGAAGGAAGAGGAAGGAAAGGAGGGAAAGAGAGAGAAAAGAGCGGCAGCGGAGGAAGTCACCAAGGGTAAAAATATCGGATGGGAAGGAGAGAGAGAGAGAGAGAGAGAGAGAGAGAGAGAGAGTGACAGACAGAGACAGAGCGATATTAACTCAGGACCGGGCTAGTTCGCTATAGGGTTTGAGTCTTGCCTGGGCATGACAGAATTTCAGTTATTGGGCAGGCTCGGCACCCAGCAAAAGGATCCACTGGAAACAATCCAGATCAAGCTCTATTATTATAACTTTGATTACTATGATGATTCTTAAAAGCTAGACTAGGACACTAATTATATTTAAATTAAGACGGCAAGTGTTATAATCTCGTGCTGACTAACTAGCTGCTTCATCATCTGCAGTTTCCAGCCAACTGTCGTTCTTTGCAGGGTGACAGATTCGAGCTTGTTGGAATTAACATGGCTGTCAATTTCTTTTCTTTTTGCTTGGATGCTGTCTCGGATCGACCGAGGAGGACAGCGTCGTGATACTGTGGGATTGACAGCCTCCTTTCTTTCGGATCGACAACAAAAAAAAGTGCATCGAACATGGGATATAATTACGGGAGTCTCTGCAGGAGCTGATCTGCCCGCGCACCTCTGTAGGATGCATCTGGAGATGCTACCGATGCGTAACTCTGGGAGCATCAGATCACCGTGTTACTGGCGTGGATCAAGAAGGAATAGTGAAGCGGAATCCGCAGCGTACACGGTGGTGAGTGACAGAGAACGTAACAAGAGTACTGAACAGTGAGATTGCGGGCAAATGAACGCCTCGAGCCAGGACCTGGCTAGACCCACCCGCCCCTCTTCCCGGACTGATACGGTACGACGTTACAGCAATCGTCAGACCTGGTATAATTATGGGCTACTATTATTATTATTATTATTACGGAGGACCGTCACATGTAATTTTCTGGCCGGGTTTGATGATTGTTTATTATCCCCTCGTTAATGAAAGCACTCGGACGGCTAGGACCAATCTAGACACTGTGTTCCGAGCGAAGCAGATCCTGTCGCGAACTGCTGCAACAGCTGTTCGCATCTCAAGAAACTAGTCTTTGGATGATCAGTCTGTACGACGACAGACTGCGACTGCGGAGTCTTGAACGCCATCGCAAACACACACATACACATCATCCTCCCCTAACAATAAAGCGCGAAAACGAGCTAGCGGACGGAGGCATAGGCTGCAGCATATCTCTCCCCTAGGCGTTAACCGAAAGAGGTCGGTTCCGCCCAAGTCAAGCCTTCAAGGGCTGAGCAAGCCACCCACGCGGCCTCCACTCGTCGGACACGCCAAACCGGTAGTGGATCTGGCCGCGTCCAGACCGGGGGCGATCTCTTACTGCATTCCAACTGCCCAAGAGTACCAAAGGGGCATGGGTACATGGAGCACAAGGGTACAAGGGTCCGTTTGTGTTTATCATTGGTCAGTGACATGGACAACACACACGCAGAGAGAGATGTATACAGGATCTAGAATATATATATATATGTATGTATATATATATATATATATATATATATGCACAAGACAAGTGGATAGACGGATGCGAGCGGTCCTCCTTGCAGATGCCCGCCCGGAGCAGGAAACCGAAGCCAAACGAACCATTGTCCGTCCCGGGCGCGGGCTTGGGTAACTTTACACAAAATACACGGGAGCATACTAAATGCATACAGACTCTATCGATCGGACGTTGGACTAGTGGCAACGGTCAGTAGCGGGCTCATCCCTGCTAGCTCGACATTTGGTTCGCTGCATGGGCCCCGCTGGTTGAGGCTGATTAGTCCAGTGGGGCGGGGTGGTGGGGCCGGCCAGCGTTTTAGCGGGCGCAACCGTGTCTGGTTCGTGTTTCAACTGGTTCCACCAGTCCGTGCGTGTATTCTCCGTACAGAGTCGGGAGTACAGATCCTCTGCCCGCATGTCCACAGTCTCACCAGGACGAGCGCTTAATTTTCCACGACAGTCACCTTGCGAGGGATAGTCTCTGGACGGTGTCGTTATGCCAGGATAGTAGAGATATGGGCCTCCGAGCAATCGCACCTCGCATCGAGTCTTCTACATTGGACGTTTGTGTACGTCAGACTCGGGCAAACGATTGGGGCGGCGGCAATTTCCGTGTGTTCGCATGTCTGGCATTCGGACCCACTGCCAACAGCATACCCATTACACATTACACACACCCTCTCTCCGTCTCCTACTGTGTGTGCCCAGCCTCCTCTGTACAGAGGGAGAGATACGAGGAATACGATTCGTGCGTAGGGAGGACCAACCTACGATTCGAAACAAAACCACAAATGTCGATAGAACGGACATGCTCCCTACAGAAACGATAGCAAGAATCCAGAAATACCACGTACTGTCGTCTCCAAGAGAAAATTAAAGGACAGCAGCGAGGACGCTGGCTGAAACGGGCGGTGGCCAACGACAGGCGCGCCATGTGATTCGGCAACCGTGGCGGCGGTGCTGATTGGCCGCTGACCGCAGTCGGCTGTCTCACCCTGCCGGGTTAAGCCAATCACGGGGTGTTTGTCGATCAGCTCCTCTTGTCTCCTCTTTCTCTCTAACCAGCGCAAGCCCGCGCAAGCCCTTAAGCGAGCTTCGGCAGCGGTGAATCGATCCCAAAAAGAAAAAAGAAAAAGAAAAATAAAAAATAAAAAATAAAAAATAAAAAAGAAACAGTCATGATGCAAGGTGCAAGGAGGTGCCAGTTGTCTGCTCTATTCTCTGTACTTGGGTTGACCATACCAAGTAGCTCCATTCTAATTTTGGATCTCACACAGGCTGGTCTCAACCCGGCGACAGGTCCGGGTCATCGCAAACCGGTTGGGGCATTCCTCATCTGATACACCGCACCGTATACCGACTAGATGACTTGGTCAGGCTGTGGGAAGGAGAGGCACAGGCTGCTACCCCTTTGGGACAAAACAGTGCGCCAAAGTCTAGACCAAACGTCGTGTCGCACGAACCTCCCCCCGAGGAGAAAGTCTTAGTTTATTAGATCACCGCGAACTGGGCTTGCGATCCGGTGGAGTGCGGAGTCTAGCTCTGGAGTCGGTCTCTCTGTCCAGAGTTCATCGTTGACTAATGGAGTGATAGTTGGCTACTGATGATTGTACAAAATGCTGTAGCCGTATGTATGGCAAGCAGCGGTGAGACAGCAGTGTGTCTCTTCCCGCATGCATGAGGCGTGGCTGGCAACATGGCGGTGGACTGGCCGCCTGCATTGGCCTTCCATCACTGCTACCTATACTCTGCAGCCTGCACGCTGCCCTGTGCGACGACGCAAAGTATACAGCGGTGCCGGCTCTAGAGTCGATCGCAGACGTTGCTTGGCGCCATTCGGGGATTTTTCCTGCCTGGCCAATCAGCGTGTCCGTTCGTGCCTTACCGGAGGATTAGCTGCCGAACTCGATAGGTCATTTTCGTTGTGCTTGGTACAGAGCTCCAGCTCCTGCTGCTGCTGTTCACGCATGCCTGACAAGGCATCGTACTATAGACATGGAAGCCAGCAATCCAATAGCAACCACATCATACTATCAACAGATCGGCAGCCGGATTTTTCTCTGTCTGTCTGGCTGGCTGCAGGTGAAATTCCTGTTTCAGTTCATCGTATTTTTATTTTCCTCTCCTGACGCCCTTGGTCTAATTTCGGTATTAACATCGTCATTCTTTTCGTCTTTCCTATTTAGTTATGCTGGACCTGGCCGTCTGAAATGAGGCGTGGCTGGTGGCCCCGGCCATTCGCCTGGTTCTCGGGCAGGTGGGGATGACAGGAAATGAGCAGGCAAATTTAAGATTATACCCGATCATAAACCCATCCAGGATGTTGCTTTCTTCTCGACTTCTGACTCGATCCCGAGAATGCTTGGATGTCCTTGGGTGGGACCACGTTCTGGACTGCCGTTTGTGGAGATTGCTTCTCGAATCTAGACCATTTGGTCATATTGTTCACACCCTTATCTTTTGTGAACATTTTTTTTTCCTCTTTCTTTTTATCTTCTTCTACTCCTCTTTTTTTTTTTTTATTTTTTTTTTATTTTTTCTTTTTTTCTTTTTTTTCTTTTTTTCCCTTTTTTGGTTTGATTTGTTACTATCATCTGGGGCCGGTTGTGGAGGTTTGTAAATATGTAGTTGTATAGGGTGTCGTAGAGAGAAGACTGTTTCAACAGTTCTCAGAAGAGAGCCGGTCGCTCCTTCCTCCTGTGTCCTCCTGCTCCTGCCTTAGCTACTAGAGATTACAGACGACAACCCAGATTATATCATGTGACGGTGTCCTCGTCCTTCCACCACGTCGTCTTTGTCTCGGCGTGTCTATTTATATCGCCTCCATGAAAGAACCCGAGGATACAAAGACGTCCCCTCTGTTCGATCGTAGTATATACACGTATACACTCATTATGCGTTGTCAAGACTGCCATGTCAGAGGATGCACCCTCACCAGATTGTTGAAGACACGAGGGAGAAAAAGAAAATTATAATGTCCCACCAAACGAGCGCGCCTACTCACCGCCGAAGACACCGTCCGAGTCAGCCTGTCCAGGCCAGCTCAGCAGCCGCAACAGCAGCACGGCCTCGCAATCTCGAGAACCGATCTGACCCAGCAGTCAAATGCTACCGAAACGTCCTGCTTGTCCTGCTCTTCAGCACCCTCCCGTTCTTGGACGACATCGACCGGAAGCATCGACTCCAGTGTCCTTGGGAATGTAACACCGAGCTTTGCGAACTGTGTCTCTTCCGCGATCTGGCGACACGGTTCACCGCGCCGGACGAGGACCGCATGTTGGATACAGGATTCGATGCTGATGTGGATCGACTCTGGAAAGGGGCCATGCATGGACCATGGTCCTTTGACACGCAAAACGACCCTGTCGAGTACATGGACAGGTTGCTGTCTTATTTTGAACAAGCCTGGTAAGAGACCTGACTCCTTCCTCGCCCTCAACCGCCTCCATCGGGAAGTAGCACTGATTGACCATGGGAAAAAACTCGAAGCGGCGCAGCATGGATCAGAGACCTGATATACCCCAAGTCCACAGCCTTGAAAGAGTGCCAGACATGCTCAGCTCGCACAAAGGAGCCGGCTCCTGTACAGAACGTCTCGCTTGAAATGCCAGCCAAAGATGCTCCCAGCATCAGCCTCGAAGGCGTCGTCGCAACTCGATACCCGCCCAACTCTGCCGCTGCCTCCTCCATCCGCACGAGATGTGACCGATGCAAGGATCTGACGCTGCACACCTGGGCCGAGCCGCTCGTGTTCGCGCCTCCAGTCCTGCCCATCCAGATCTCGCCAGCTCTTAAGGATCACAATGGTGTCTACTATCGCGGCTCGCTGAAGAGCTTGGAGCAGATCATCACGGTTTCCAGCCATGCCGAACCGCTCGAAGAACGCGGCCAATTACCGGACTATACTTTTTACCGACTGTACGGGGTCATTCTCCATGCTGGTCATGCAGGATTCGGCCATTATGTGTGTGCGGTGGAGGGTGCGGATGGGGGATGGCTGCTGTTCAATGATATGGAACTGGCAGATGAATCGCAGCCGGACACGAGTCCGCCGAGTCAGCGGATCACCTTGCAGGAGCTGGAGGAGATGCAGCAGGGTGATGAATGGCAGGCGTATCTCTTGGCGTATGAGAAGATGTTTTCTCTGCCTCCGGACAGGTCCTCCCATAGCAGGGCAAAACGCAGACTTGACGAGTCCGACGATTTCGAACCGGCCAAGGGGAAGGAGTCAATGAATATGTAGGGATGTATATATGAACTATTCATTCGGATGAAAGTATTTCTCATAATATCAGGTGATAATTGGCGGCTGAACAGAAGCCAACAACATTCCTGCATATAGTTAGTAGCAACGACGAAGACGATTAGTTTCATCGAGGTTCAAATAGCCCAAAATATCGATAGCTGGCTTGTGGTGCAATTTGAACGTGGATCCGTTGATACATGTCGTAGTCATCCATACCCGCATCCACAACAATCAACCACCTACCAACCAGAAACCGACCATACACCACTCGACAACTTTAAGCCAGCGTGCAACAATGAAAAACAAGATGAAAGAAGGATGACACCTGTCAAGACGTCTACCCTGATCACCTCCCTGATAACCCAATTATCCTCGTCCCAATCCCCATTTTCCAACACCAGTCTCGCCGACAACGGAAGCAATACCAACACCAACACCAGCATCGGCAAAAACATCCTACTAACACTCCATTGCCTCTTCCCCCACGATCTGCTCCTCGCCCTCGACATAGTCGATCGTCGACTGATTCGACGCTTTCACTATACGTGTCACCAGTATGCTGACGAACACGACCACCATGACGACTGCATCGACAGCAGAGAAATGGGAATGAAGAAGTCGAGCAGAGCGGTATTCTTCGTCGACTCTACTGCTTTGGTTAATACTACGACTACTACGACGGCTACGGGCAGTAGCGGTGCAAATTCGACTACGAACAGCCCGCGCGCGGGAAAGAGATATGAAGTGCGACTAGATGCGTGGAATTGCTCGTGTCCGGCGTTTGCGATGCGTGCCTATGACGATGGTGACGGTTATCAGGACGATGACGACGACGATGATGGAGGAGGGAGAACAGGACAAGACTGGTTTGGCGGGACGCTGGTCCGGACGCACAAGAAACAGAGACTCCCTGTATGTAAACATCTGCTGGCGTGCGTGCTCGCGGTCAAGTGCAAGAGCCTTTTTGGGAGTGGGATTGTCGAGGAACGTAGTGTTGATCACGCAGAGTTTGCCGGGTGGTGTGCCGGGTTTGCCATGTGATGATATCGCTACAGCTACGGGTTCTGGATTCGCCATTTCCGAGTGGTCGATTATAAGATGATTTATGATAATGCAATAACATAATACATGACTTATGAGCCCTTCTTCTTTTCCTTGGTCTCCTCCTTGCCCTCCTTATCGCCGGTGGCCGTCCCATTCGTTTTCCGACCGTCGTCTTCTTTTTTGCCCTCCAGCTCCTCCTGCTGCTGGCGGTTCTGGATCTTGTTCTCGATCAGATCATGGAACGCTGTGATGGCCCGGATCAGACTGCTCAGATAGATGGCCATGAGCTGGTCGTTGGTCTTGACTCGCATCGCACGCACCAGCTCGCTGTTCTCGATGCTGCCCGCGTCGCTCGTGCCCGCTTCGTCGCCTGACTTTGGCGTCGACAGATTCGGGAGCAGGTTGAAAATATCCTGCAGATTGCCTAGGATCGCGTGATTGATGGGCAGCTCGTGGTCGAGCACTTTTTGCAGGTACTGTCCGATATCGCGCAGGCGGAGATGCAGTCCTTGTAATGATTGCAGTTGGCCCGTTATCCTGCTGCTCAGTGTGCCAATGGCGACGTCGCGAATCTACCGAGTTGGACCGGGTCAGATGATGTTGAACGAAAGATAAATCTGAGAGTAATCAACTTACATCCCGAAGTAAATGTTCCACGCCGATCTCCTCCGCCTCTTCCGCCTCGATTATCGATGGAGTGTGCACAAACGTTTTGGATGTGGTGGTGCCGTCCTAACCAGTCAGCATGCTTTCCTGCAGGCACCAAGTTCTGCGAACCCAGCCGCAACAGAACAAGCTTACATCTTTAATCTCCTCCACGGCAAAGTATGCGTCCGTCGGCACGCCGACTTCTTTCGGCTGCACATCAATAATCACCAACAGCGGGTTCGGCGTGTAGCGCTTGAACAGCTCGTTGATCTCGGCATCAGAGGCTCGCAGCTTGGGGCCCGAGTGATACCAGCCTATCAGCTTCTCGCGGGCATTGATCTTCTTGAACATGTCGTTCATCGACTCGACAAAGTTGTGGTCGAGAAACCACACGGACGGGTCCTTTTCATCTTCCTCGAAAGGAACTGACTGGTCAGTACGAAACTCTGCCCGGAGGGACCGAAAACCAAAACCAAGGCTGCTACACACCCGCAAAGCTGTTGGATACCCTCACGTTCGTGCCATCGTTCTGCCCGAGCAGCACGCCGACTACTCGCTTTCGGGTGCCCTTGGCGGTTCGCCCGTAGTGATCTGCCGCTGAAAGAAGAACCAGAGGAGCTACCGAGACAGTGCGCGTCACGAGGGACAGCGTCTCTGCCGTAGTGGCGGGCATTCTACTGCTGTGAAGCACGGGCACCAGTGAATATGTCGCTGGCGATGATGATGTGGTGATTAACGGATGCGCGGAGAAGTCGTAGCTCGTTGTTGTAGTCAGTCTGCTCAGTCAGTGAACTGGTCAACTCAGGCAGATTCGCCATTACGAGTTGTCGCCGGGAGCTGCCAGAGCTCAGCTCACCGCCCGCATCAGCGCTAGCCGCATTTAGACGAGGTTGAATGCCTGGGTGCCTGGGTGCCTGAACAAGTTCTTGTCTGCTGCATCTCTCCTGTGAGTTGCTTGATGCTCCAATTTGTGGTTCATGTAGCTCTTTCTTACAGTGGGAGTCAAGGGAGACTGCATCAGCTATTTACAGCCGTATTCCTAAAGTTACTGGTCTCTTCAAACGTTGGTACTAAACCATGCAATACTTGCTGGATACATGACGTGGTGAAATCACAGGCAAATCATAAAAAAAAAAAAACAGAATTGAAAGGGGACCATATCCTATGACCTTGTAGGTAAAGACCTAGCAAACTATAGTATCAATACCTAAATCTTTCTCAACTGGATTGTTGTCTATCCGTGTAGATATACACACTGATTATAGGTAAGCCGGACTCCGAGGCTCGGACAGGCGGATCTGCGGCCGGCGCCCTGTTTTCGCTGTTCCCGTGCGCTGACATCGCTCGTCCCGTCTTCCTACTTTTCCGCTCCCCAGAGCTCTGTCAACGTCAGCCTTTTTACCTCTGCTGCTTCTCTCGCTATTCCGCCTTCTGTCTCTCTGCGAGTCTCTGCGACGTCGGTCGGCTTTTCTCTCCTCTCCGCTCTTCCCTAGTCTCAATGGCTCCCATCACGCAAGAGACCGTCGATGGTCTCAAGGACATCATTCACAAGCTCGAGTCGCGCGTGGCTGATCTCGAGAGCCGCTTGGTCCACGGCTCCAATGACTCCAACAAGGCTCCCTCAATCTCTGAGCAGGTCCGCATCATCCTGATGGGTCCTCCTGGTGCAGGTGCGTTGCCCGTCTTTTGGTCGGCTTGTCTGGTGGTTTCTCGTTCGTCGTCTCACATGCGCTCTGTATAGGCAAGGGAACCCAGGCGCCCCGGATCAAGGACAAGTACTGTGTGTGCCATTTGGTACGGTTCCCTTCCCTCTCTCTCTCTCGTATACTTTCTTTCTGTTCTTTACCATACAGCCAGTCTGACAGTGGTAGGCCACTGGTGATATGCTACGGTCCCAGGTCGCAAAGAAGACGGCGCTGGGCAAAGAAGCCAAGAAGATTATGGACCAGGGCGGTCTGGTCAGTGACGAGATCATGGTCAACATGATCAAGAGCGAGCTCGACAACAACAAAGAATGCAAGAACGGGTGTGTGGAATCGATTTCCTACCACTTTCCACATTCTTTGGTGGCCCAAGCTAACTAGACAGATTCATCCTCGACGGCTTCCCGCGTACTGTCGCACAGGCCGAACGCCTGGACGAAATGCTTGCCGAGCGCCAACAGAAGCTTCAACGAGCTATCGAGCTGCAGATCGACGATGCTCTGCTCGTCGCCCGTATCACCGGCCGACTGGTGCATCCGGCCTCTGGACGCTCCTACCACAAGATCTTCAACCCGCCCAAGCATGACATGGTCGACGACGTCACTGGCGAGCCTCTGATCCAGCGCTCCGATGACAACGCCGAAACCCTCACCAAGCGCCTGTCGACCTACCACGCCCAGACCTCCCCCGTGGTCGATTACTACAAGAAAACTGGCATCTGGCGTGGCATCGACGCCAGCCAGGAACCCGGCCAGGTCTGGAAGAGCATTCTGGGTGTTCTGCATGAGCAGAATGGCTCCTCCAGCATCCTGAGCAAGGTCGGTCTGTCCAAGTAGAGTGGTAGCAGGACACGAACGCCTTTACCTTGAACAAAACGTGCCCATGACCTGTCCAATGTGGAGAAAAGTTCATATTTGGCCTCCCTTTTGTTTGGCATGACTATTTACTATTTTCTTTTTTCTTCCCAACAAGATAAAAGTTCCGTGTGAAGATACCGGATAGAATAGGGCAATTGGGGACTGTACCAAGATGCTAACTTAGTTTGTATAGTAATATACTGTTCTTGACCTTAAAACATACATATATATAAACATGCATGTGCTAGAAGATTTTTGACTAAAACGTCAAGAGGCTGCTTCATAGATTGACCGGATAGTCAGTCGACTCAATCTTGTCCGGATACACCAGCCCATGCTGCCGGCGCACCTCATCCATGACCTCCATGATAACCACACTCTCTTCCCAGGGCATCCCGTCACTCTCAAGTTTGCCGTCACGCACACAGCGCGCCGCCTCGTCGGCCTCCCAGTACATTCCGTGCCCGTTCGCCGGAAACTCGTTTTCGACCTCGCGCACCTGCACCTTGTCGCCGTCCCCATCAGCCTTTGGAATTACACGGTACCGCTGTGGCCGATACGCCGGCCCATCGACCTGGATCTCGCCGCGGGTACCCTGGATGCGAATCGCGGGTCGCGCCGTGTTCTGTTTGTCCGGGTTGCTGTCGACCGCGAGGGCGGTCATGGCGACAGCGTGCGAAGTCCGGTTAAGGCTGTTAGACGGTGTCGTGGTCGGGAAGGTGATGAGCATGGTGGTGTCCTCGTCGGCGCCGGTGTTGCTGGTTTTGACCATGCTTGATACAATCGAGGACGGTGCTTTGCGCTGGGAGGGGGGCAGTGTATGGTACAAAGTTTGGAAGACCCACGTCAGGGAGTAGATGCCCACTACACCACCGCATTAGAATTGCTCACAATGGGAATAACAGGAAAAGAAAACATACAGTCCAAGAGCGCACCCCCGGCTAAATCCAAATTGACCATACGATGGCTTGGATCCCAATCGTTTTTCCCGATACTATTATCTGCCGTCACACGCAACACCTCCCCAATCTCGCCCTTTTGGATTAACTCGCGAACCTGCACGCTCAAGGGGAAATAACGCGTCCAGACAGCCTCCATCAAGAACAGCCTTTTCGATCTTGCCAACTCAACCAGGATCTTGGTCTGCGCGGCATTGACCGTGAAACTCTTCTCGCAGAGGACATGTTTCCCGCTTTCCAGGGCCAGGCGCGCATTCTGGTAGTGGTGCGAGTGCGGTGTCGCAATGTAGACAATGTCAACAGACGGGTCAGCCACAAGCTCATCGTACGATCCATATGCAGTAGGATTGCCGGGGATGTTCAGGGTGGAAATAAACTCTTGAGCGCGCGCTTTCGAGGATGAGGAAGCCACCGCGGCCACGCTGTGGGTTATGTCGCTGGTGCCACGGGCTTGGGGGTCGCGGAGGAGGTCAGTGACAAAGGCTGTTCAGTTTGTACATGTTAATTCTCGAAACTCGATTGTGCAAGACATGGTCAGGCTTACTTTTGGCGATGCCGCCGGTGGCTGTATACAGTCTTGTCAGTATTGATGTCAGGGCTGCTTGTCGTGATCTGAGAGATACACACCGAGAATGCCCCATCGAGCGTTGTAGACCATTGTGCCGACGTCAAAGTTGCTTCTGAAGCGTGCGGGTGGGAGAGGGTGATGAGGAACAGAAAAAGAAGGAAAAAAGAGATAAGAAGGCAATTGGACAAGAGGTGTCCTGATGTTATCTTCTGTACATGAGGGGCATGTTGTTCCCCGCCATTCTATGGGGAGGCATTCATATTATGTCATACGAGATCTCTTCTCGGCATCGGCTATATTTACAGCTACGATCTATTGAGTATGTGGCTATATGTGGCTATATGTGTCAATTAATCTGTTTCTCAAACAGTAGGTGATGAATATGGTTATTATCTCCACAAGAACAGAACAGTCAATGCACCAGTCGCGCCAATCATGCAGATAATACAGTGGTAGCTAAGTTTTGCACGCATAAGTCCAGCTGCTGTGCACTGAGAATAACACCAAACATATATATCAGTACTAGAATTCCGTATGCAGAGCAATCATGACGGCTCCATTTTGATCCGGACTTTCTGCTCGGGGGAATCGTTCTCCTGTATTGTGTCAGCTTGGAACCATAAAAGAGGACACAAGCAGGGGATAAAGTACCTCAGCCTTACGCTTCCCCAGCACCGAGTCAGGCGTGCCAGTTCGCGCCTGAGGCGTCCCAGTGCGACCGACAGGGGGAGCTTCCTTGGTGACCTCGGCATAACAGCTGGCGTGGTACACACGATTGCCCACCTTGAGCGCATCCTGCCAGATCCAGTCCTGCACGTCTTCGGACCAGGTCGACTCAAACTTTTCCTGGCATATCGGACATGGTGCGTTACGCAGTGTCACGTCATTTGGCGCGCGGAGCCACTGCTTCTGGGGCTGTTTCTTTGCAGCGTCCTCGGCGGTTGCACTGCTGCCGCCGGAGCCGTTGCCAGTGGCTTCGTTGGCGTCGTCGTACTCTCTAGATTTGATCCAGTCCTGTTATTGTCAGTATGTGAAACACAGAGAAAGAGGGGGGAGAGAGAGACAGGGAGGGACGGAGGGAGGTAAAAGAACTGGAGTGACATACCCTTTCATCAACGTACCAGCTCCTGTTCTGTCCCCGCTTTGCTGCCTCGGCCATGCGCTGGTTGGTCTTGAAATGCCAGTCGAGATGACGGGCCTTTTTCTGCTTGCCATCCTCGGTACTAGTGAATCGGCGCCCGCAGGTGCCACACTTGTTGCTCTTTGCGTCGTATAAACTGTTAAGCAACACTGGTCGCGGTCTGGAACCGTTGTTAGAATTTGTATTACCCTGGAAGCAGTGTAGTCTACTCACATCTTGATAGACGCTGTACTCAAATGCACATGTAAACTAACATCAGTTGCGTTCTGCGGTGAAGCTGTCGAAGTGGTGAATCCAGTCTGCCCAGGAATAAGTAACGGAAGACCAGATGGTGTTGCTGTCGGCGTCGTGCCAGTCGGTACCGGAGGAAGAAGCCCCCGCGCTCTTAACGACGCAATAAGAGGATTCTCAGAGGCGGCCGGTGTAGCAGATGGCTGTGGAGTACTGGCAGCCTGAACTTGAGAAAGAAGACCGGCAGTAGCTGGCGGAGGGGTGGGTTGTTGTCGATTTGCTGTTGAATTGATCAAAGCTGCAAGTGCGTTAGGATTTAGTAACGCCGCAAGATTCGGCTGAGGCGTAGCCTGTTGGACAGGTTGCGAAGGTGGCGTGGGGACGTTAGGATGCGGAATCGGAGAGTTGGTATAAGCAGGGAGCGCCTGAGGAAAGCTTGCCGGCGGTCGTGATGCTGGTTGTAGTGCTGGTGCTAGAGCTGATACTTGGTCTCGAATATCCCTCAACTGTTTCGGAAGGAGTTGCTGGCTCTGCAGAATCACTTGAAGATCCAACAAAGCTTTGAGACGCTGCTGAATCCCAAAATCAAGAGGATTGTTAGCGAAGTCGGACCGAGCGTTCACGACCAGGGCATCAATATCCCGGTGCAACGCGGCCAGGTCGACTTCTTGCGACGGCTGAGGCGTATGAGTTTGTCTGCCAGTATATGCTTCTGCCTGTAGAATTGGTAAGAGTCTGACCAACTGAATGAGAATTCACTTCACTTACTCCATTCGCTCCGTAAGCAGCTTGACGAGGCGCGGCACTCTGTGGAGGCGTCGGAGTATGCTTCCATCCAGGGGGTGTTGCCGAGCCACGCCCACGGAGAACATCTGGAGGTTGACGTTGTTGCTGGAGCGCTGCTGTCCTTGCTTTGATCAAAGCGTTCTCAATGCTCCGCGTAATCTCAACCGGAAACACTGGTCTGGGATCCAAAGAACCCGGCACAGGCTCCTTCCACGTCCTAAGCATCTCGTCCAGCTTCCTCCTCGTCTGCTGATCAACCAAGGTGTATGCATTCATAAACGTCTGATACAGATTCCGTCCCAAAAAGAGGGTGTAGGGCGTCCCGACATTCTTCACCACACTGTCGACTACATAAAGCGCTGGCAGTTTCTGCGATGGAGGGGTCTACAAACGTAACAATTAGAGCGCCTTTCCGCAAGTGCCAACTACATGAAGCATATCTATAATGCAGATCAGGAAAAGAAGGCATGAGGAAGCACCTACAGTTCGAATATGATTCTCCAAGACCCGGGAGATTGCCATGGCATGTTCTGTATTCTCCTTGGCGATGACGGTCAAATTGCTGATCTGGAACCTGTCATTCGTCGTTAGATCCTCCAGAGAGTTTTTGTAGTCTTCGGCGACCTCGTCTGAAGGAAGCGCCGAAGACATGGTGTCGAGCGCGTGATCAAGAATTGAAGAGAGTTGGAGAAGGAAGAGCAATGTCCCAACTTCGACGAAGACCGCGGTGTCTACCAATAAACAATATGGTGAATCCCTCTGTCTGCTCTCTTTTTTTTTTTGTATCCCTTTTTCTTCTTTTCTTTTCTTTTTCTTTTTTCTTTTTGGTATTGTGTTTCTTCCCAGGATCAATTACTTGAGTTTTTTCCTCTGATCCTTCCGCCTCGTTTTTCTTCTTTGGACCACGAGTCTGGAAATTGGAAAGCGAGAAGGAATATCTGACCACTCCAAAATACAAATTTTGATTGCTTTGGACGTTCCTTGAGGTCTCAGTAAAACCTTTCTGGAAGTAACAGCGCGGTATTTGAAATCAACAGGTTTGGTAGTAGAATGTTTGCTAGCTATCTTTGCTAGACTGAACAAAAGGTCTCACAACACCCACCGAATGCGTTCATAAAGTAGAAAGATGGAGAAAGATAAAATGGAAAAATGGAAAAAAAGAAAAATCGAAGAACAAGACAGAGAAACCACAAGCCTCAATCGTTTATATACCTAAAGTCCCCTTGATAATAGCCTGCGGGGATCAACGCAGCTTTCTCGGTCGGTTATTGTCAGGAAAGGTAGTAAGGGTCGACACTGGAGGGATGCGATGTGAGCTGTATGCACGCTTAATTGCAATCGACGAAGCAGAGAAAAAGAACAGCAGGTAGGCAGCTAAAGAAAACTGCGCCTGTAGAAGCGACAAAGGGACTTGGAGAGAGAGAAATGGAGGACGAGGAGGAACAGGAACAGGAGAGTTCGTCAACGGCCGTGAGGGAATGACGATGCGAAACGAGGGAAGCTTTTGCAGTGCTGAGTCATCTATCGAGACAAAGTTGGTGCCTTGTCGCCTCAGGCGCACGTGGGATGTGACGTATGCGGCCGATTCGCCTCGGATTTGGTCGACTTGTGTCAAGCCGACATCTCTTCACCCTTTTGTTCGTTATTTATTCCACTAGAAGGTGTCACGAGTCTATCGATCCACAAACACCATTACTGCGCCGCATCTGTGCCCTGCCAAAATGAAGCTGTTTCCGTACTTGGTCGTTCTCGTCTTCGGACTTGTGCAAGGAGTGCTTGCTGTCGAGTCTCAGAAGTCTGTCGTTATTACGTTCCCCGACAATACGCCCGACACCGTGTTGCAAGAAGCCAAGAAAACAATCATCGACGCTGTGAGTGCAACGCAACATCCCATGCACTGGCCATGACCACTAATGCCTTCAACAGGGTGGCTGGATCACGCATGAATACAGTAAGTACTGCCAATCTCATCCGTATACACACAATTATGCAGATATGTTGCTAACTTGGCGCTAGACTTGTTCAAGTATATCTCCGGCTGCAGTACTTTCCTACAAGTCTACAAACACTAACAACGAAGTAGAGGATTTGCCGCAAAAGCTACGTCCAACGCCCTCGACACCATCTCGACATCGTCTACCTCCTTTCTTCCGGTGATCGAAGAGGATCAGATTGTGTCAGTGAATGGCGATTAGGAGGATGAATAATACTATAGTCCGCCTTTCATAATGGAACTGGAAAAGAGGGATGAAACTGAACCCATCAAGGGGCGGAATAATACTGGGTATCGGTAACTTATAAACCGCTCTCCAAAGGTCACAGGCGGAGTATTGGACTCGAGTAAGGTAGCTTTCTTGGTTTTCGGATTGACGGGGTTTTTGCTGTATTATATGCCTTTCGATGTTTGACGAAGTTATGGCGCCATCGCTATCAATGATGACATTTCACTCTTGGAATTTCATGTTCTGCTTCGGTAAGCGGATCAAATAAATAAGAGTGAGAAAACGTAATAACGACAACTATCATATGGGAGTTGTGTGCTCTGAAGTTCAGAGAGAGTAACTTAATACGGGGAGTTTTCCCCTCGGCACTAGGGCAGACGCGCGTGGATCGGCGGGCGCTCGACAATCTAAACACGACTCCGTGTCGTCTCGCTCTGCTGCTCCTGTTTCGCAACTCCAGGACAGACGCGCGACTGTGATCTGCAAGCAACATGCTTCAATAAAATAAAAAGGATCACCAGCCTAGTCTACGAAATACACCCGCATGGACTGGTGGCAGACCGACCTGGCTCGAAAAGATGGCTTCCGAACACACAGTCGCCAAGGTGCTGATCGAATGGGTCAACAGTTTCTCGCTGGGCAAGACCATCCGTAGTACCGACGAACTGACCGATGGAATCATCCTCTGGGAGATTCTACAAGATGTCGACCCCCAGCATTTCCTCGACGAGCTGCCGGAGCGCAACCCATCGGATCACTGGGTCACGCGGTGGCAGAACCTCAAACACCTACACAAACTGCTGACGAGCTATATTCGCAGTCAGAACGATGACGAGATACCCGCCGGTCTGGATCCGTCGCCGGATCTGAAAGCGATCGCCGAAGCAAACTCGCTCAAGGAGACGAACAAGCTGCTCAAGCTGATCTTGATCGCGGCCATTAGTTCCCCGAACGCGGGAACTTATGTTACCACGCTACAACAACTTGACACGTCGACCCAGGAAGTGCTGAAGGATATCATCACAGAAGCTCACAATACTCAGCACGAAGACTCTGGAGTTGAAGACGAAGATAAAGATGTCGCGGCCGCCAAGCGAGAACTCGCCGTTGACCCTGAATTGCAATTCGAAGAGCGTGTTGGGAAAGTCCTCGCGGAAAATGACAAACTTGCAAGCGAGAAGAAGGAGATGGAGAAGGCTTTAGAGGATTTGCATAACCGCCTGGTTCGCCTTCAGGAGAACAACGACACTCTACAGAACCGTCTCGCCTCGACGGAGGATCGACTGGTCACGCTCAAGTCTGGAAAGGGAGATGGTGTTCTCAGTTCAAAGGCCCTGGAAACCAAATCACGGCAGCAAGAAGAGCTTATTGCGAACCAAGAAGCTAAATTATCCAGTGCCCAGGACGAGATTGACAGTCTTAAAATGTCGTTGGAATCTATGCGGATTAAGACCCAGCGTTTCCAGAAACTGCAAGATGACTATGACGAAATGAAGACCGAGAGGGATCAACTCATGCGCAAGGCCAATGCTGCAGAGAAATACCGACAGAAGCTGCAGGCTAGCCAGGACTTTGAAAAGGAAAACCAAGCACTCAAGACCCAAGTCGCAGATCTTCAGCAGCAGCTCAAGGAAGCAGACTCAAACCAGCGACGATCTTCTGAGCGCGACGTTGAGCTGGAAGAATACCGACGACTCTTGCCGCGCATCGAACAGGACCGTCACGAGATTCAGAATCTGAAGAAACAGTTAGAATTCAATAACCATGCCCTGACTGAGCGTCTTCAGAATGCCGAAGAGCAGCGTGACCGAGATGAGTCGCTCATCAGTGAGCTTCGCGAGCGGATCCGAGAACTAGAGGGTTCGAGCAGTCCTTCTCTTACGCCAGGGAATACGACTCCTACTCTACGTGGAACACTGCAAAAGGATCTCGAAGATATCGGAACGAGGGAAACACAATTGTTAGTATCGTCGTTATTGCCTTCGTACAAGTCTACAATACTGATGTCCATAGAAAATCCGAAAACGAAGAGCTGAAGAAAGAGGTTGAAAAGCTAAAGACCACAAGCTCGGTAGGCTCTCCAACTTGCTTGAGAGATCCCATGACTGACAATAGTAGCTTGGATCAACCTTGGAAACGTACTCTGAAAATCTGATGTTGACGGCACAGCTTGCCCAGGCCAAGTCGACGCAAAGGTGTGAATGCATTTCTTTATTCGTTACTAAGCAAGCTAACAGTTGCAGTGAGGAGTACTGGAAACTGTACGATCAATATGCGGAAGTACGGCAGAAGCTCGCAGACGCTGAAGACGTTATTGATACTACTAAGAGACAGATGGACGATGTGAAAGCAGAGCGTAAGCAACCATCCCTTTCTTTGTTTTGGATATACTGATGTCTGTGATAGTGGCTCTGGTGGGCAAAGAGAAGCTCGATATCATCGCCGAAGTCCGGGATTCCAACTCTTCGGAAATTTCCAAAGTCCGCGCAGACTGGGACGAGCTTACACGCAAGATCCACCATCTGGAGGCTGAAGTTGACGCCTCACAGGCTCTCGTTAGAGACGTGTGCGCGGAGCGTGATGAACTGCGCACACTACTCGACAACAAGCAAGATAAAATTCATTCTGAAGATGAAGACTCCATCAAGGAAATGCAAAAGCTTCTGGCAGAGTTCGCCGCCCGGGAAAGTGTTGACAATCCTGACGCTCCCTCAAAATCAGGCATCGAACTGCTGAAACATTTCGCTGAAGTGACTGAGAAGAGCGCAGATAGGCTAGCACAGAGAGCGGTGGTAAGCATAGTACCAGATATACTTATGGGTCATTATGGCTGACCATGTCTACAGTATATCCACAACCAGAACGAGCTTATCAAGTCACTCCAAGAACGAATCAACAATATGGAAGAGGCTAACTCCGGGCAGGACGATGGTATACCCAAAGAGCGGGAGGTATGTCCGCCACTGTCTCCCCACAGAGAAGAATATTGCTGACATCATGCTACCCAGATCGAACTGCAGGAGGTCATCCAACGCCAGGCTCGAGAAATTTCTCTCATCTGCTCTGCATGGTACGACCTGCAGGGTCGTTTGCAACATAGTAATGTGAGCGTCTCACGCTACCGCCATCCTGTGGGTGGTAGCAGTGCCGATTCGCAAAAGGGATGGCTTGCAAGGCAGCGAAACCTTGTTTCTATGGCAAGTACTCCTAGATAGACTTGGTTTTCATTTGTCTGTACAGAGGTAGTCTTATATTTGTTTTCTACCGTTTTTCGACTGAGTTTATATGCCCACGTGTATCAGCTTTATACCTTGTTGTTAGTTGAGTTAGATGCCGTTCCTCAGATATATGTATAGACGTCTTTTCTGGGAATGGTATGTCGTGTACTAGAAGATCGTTGCAGTCTTATTCAAGATTGGACTTGTCTGTTATTGATCTATTCTTTACATAAAGTTGCAGGTTGTTCCGTCTGCTGCATGTAATACAACTGCCTTCATCAACTTACACGTGTAGGAATATACTGTTTGTGAACTTTTCATATGTTCCTGTTTATATTCGTACATCGTCTGACTACGTACCTAGGTACAGGGTCTAATTATATAGATGAGAAGAGCTTTTCTAATATACATATATATATATATGCAAAAATCTAATGAAAAACAATATATACGCTCCTTTATGCCCATTGCCGAGGATTTTTAAGCACGTCGAGCATCTCTCTTTCGCGCGCATTCTCTTCAGCGTCTCTTTGACCATCTTCGGCCGCTTGTCCGTCAACCCTCGTACCCGAAACCGGATCCATATACGCCCAGCTTGCCGTACGAGGGAGACTCATCAAAATACTCTCAACGCGTGCTTGGGGGGTGCGGAGACCGAAGCTTGTTCCCCGATCATAGACCAGATTGAATTCCACATATCGGCCGCGCCGAAGTTGTTGCCATGCTTTTTCCTTTTCGGTATACGGCATATCCTTGCGTCGTTGTAGGATAGGCACGTATGAAGGCAGGAATGAGGCGAGGGAATCGCTAACAAAGGAGAAAAGTGTCTCCTGTGGGTTCTGTGATGAGGAAGCAGAGGATTGCAAGAAGTTTGTGTCGAGATCGTCAAAGAAGATGCCGCCGACGCCTCGTGCTTCGCCTCGGTGCGGGATGTAAAAGTATTTATCGCACCAGGCTTTAAATTTCGGGTAATACGTGGGATCGTGGCGGTCGCAGGTGTCCTTGATGGTTTGATGGAAGTGCTTGCAGTCCTCTGGGTAGAGGTATGATGGCGTCAAATCAGTGCCTCCGCCAAACCACCAGTTCTTGTCCCCGTTCATCGGGTCCTTTGGGTCCGATGTTTCGAAATATCGATAGTTCAAGTGAACGGTGGGCGCATGGGGATTATGAGGATGCAAGACGAGCGACAAACCCGCGGCAAAGAAGCTGAGAGAGTCCACATTCGTGCCGACGAAGGACTTGTGATCTGCACGCATCTTCTCGATCGCTGCTCGGGGCAATTCACCGTACACAACTGACACGTTCACGCCCGCCTTTTCGAAAACATTCCCATCCTGGAGCACGCACGATATACCTCCGCCGCCATTGGGGCGAGTCCATGGATCCACCTGGAAGGACTTGCCGTCAATCCGGCTGAGTTCTTCTGTTATCTTCTTCTGGTGATCCTTGATCAGTTTCTCCATGCGCAAGCGCATTGGCGACGCTTCATCGATCTTGGACTGACGCTTCAACGCCTCGTCAATTTCTGCGATTGTCGGAGGCTCGGTTTCCGCGACATTTTCCGTCACCTGTACGAGTAAAGCACATGTGTAGTCAGCTTGAGTTGTCCTTAGTGGATGACTATTGTTAACGCACCATGGAGTAGATCAATGAGCCGACAAAGGGAATGCCAATCGCGAGGCGGAGATAAGGTCGCCAGATCATATATTTCTCTGGCTCTTTTTTCGAGTTGTAGAACCGTACATTCTGGCGCTGCAGAACACGAGCGGATGCTTGGTTTCTTGAGTTTGCGCGTAAAGCGAATCTCGCCTTGGGCATCCACAGGCGAGATGCCATTATGACGAGAGACAGCAATTGAGAAGGTTAACGGGTCGAAAAGAAAAGGAGGTCAAAAAACCAGAGAAACTGCAGAAAAACTGCACCTGTCAACGTTTTGATAGCGCGGCGTCACCTCATAAGTTACCGGAAATCGATCGGCATTCGGAAGAGACAAACAGAGCAAACAAAAAGCTATGCGGGGTGCATGGGCCAATCATGAATCAGATGGCCGTGAGGGGCCGACCGAGCTTTGAGTTAGTCACTTTTGGCTCTTGCCTGTTCTGTTACCTTTTTTTCTGCCGCCAAAAAAAACCCGCTGCTCGTTGCCGACCCCCGCGGTTTGACGGAATTTCAGACGTTGCGTATCACGTTTGTCGAACAGGCCGGATATCGCTGTTGTATCTCTGCCTTTTTCCTGCAGTTGGGTTTTACAGCGAGAAAGAAAGGAGGGAAAATACCTACCAAGCTTGACACTTTGCCCCACCTGGAGAAGGAAGCAGAGAGCACCTCGCCAACTATCATGCTTATTATTGAGAAAAAGCGACTGCGATGATGCAGAGTATGATGGAAGTAGACCTGGGCAAGGCCCAGGTTGTTGATAATGTGCCCAAGGTCATCAAAGGACTGAAATTTGGCGCACTGTGAGCTGTCCCCTCCGCAGAAATTTTATGTTGTTCTCAATGCGCCGCGTGTTCATTTTACTGATGTAGCTCTGCCTAGGTCCAACAACGAAATTCTCAGCCAAGCTGTTGTTGAAGTCTCCGATCGGCGATTCTACGACCTCGACCGGAACCGCGTTGTCCAGGAAAATGGGCCTCTGGATCGGAGGCTTGGAGTCAGTTCCAAGACAGACAAATGCCTTACGTGTGAGCTCGGACACAAAGAATGCAACGGCCACTTTGGACATGTGCGACTGGTGCTGCCTGCTTTTCACGTGGGATACTTCAGACGAGTCATCGGTATCTTGCAAATAATTTGCAAAGAATGCTCGGCAATACTGCTTCCGGAGGCGGAACGCCGCGCTTTCTTGAAAGAAATGCGCAAGCCTCGAATGGATAATCTGAGGCGCTTACAGATTGCAAAGAAGGTTGTCGAGCGGGGAAAGAAATCGAGGAATTGTTATGTTTGCGGTGCTGTCAATGGCACAGTCAAAAAAGTCGGCTCCAACGCGCTCAAACTCGTTCATGACAAGTTTCGTTACTTCAACCAGTCGACAGCAGCCAACAAAACCGCGCCACCGAGTAAGAATGTATTTGACGCTTCCTTGGAAGAGGCTATCGCGACAAATCCAGATGTGGAAAGATACTACAAGAAAGCCCAGGATGACCTGAACCCCCTGCGAGTTTTGAACCTGTTCAAGAAAATCTCAAACGCAGACTGTGAGCTGTTGGGGCTCGACCCAACCGAAGTCCGACCGGAAACCTTTCTCTGGCAATTTGTGCCTGCACCACCAAATTGCATTCGTCCATCCGTGAGCCAGGATGGTGCGTCAAACGAAGATGATCTCACTGCCAAGCTAGGCGATATTGTCCAGAGCAATATTGCTCTCAAGAACAACCTGAAGAAGGGAGCCCCAATTCATCTCATTGTTGAGTGCTGGGAATATATGCAACTGCAGATTGCTATTTACATCAATGGTGACAACCCTGGACTCAAGGCCGAGGGTAAGCCGACGCGCTCGCTGGTGTCTCGCTTGAAAGGAAAACAAGGAAGATTTCGAGGCAACTTGTCTGGAAAGCGTGTCGATTTCTCTGGGCGAACAGTCATATCTCCAGATCCCAACTTGCGAATTGACGAAGTGGCAGTGCCAGAGCTCGTGGCGAAGAACATGACATACCCAGAAGTGGTGACTCGATACAACAAGGAAAGACTACAACAGCATGTCCGCAACGGTAGAAAAAAATGGCCTGGTGCAAACATGCTCATCAAGAAAAATGAGTCGTTTAAAAGCTACCTGAAATACGGTGACTTCGACAAACTCGCGGATAACCTACAAGTCGGAGATATCGTGCAACGCCATCTGGTGGACGGTGATATCGCGCTCTATAACCGACAGCCTTCTCTTCACAAACTCAGTATTCTTTCGCATTTTGTCAAAGTTCGCCCCTATAGAACTTTCCGAATGAACGAATGTGTCTGCAATCCATACAATGCCGATTTCGATGGCGACGAGATGAACTTACACATTCCTCAAACGGAGGAAGCTCGCACAGAAGCCATGGAACTGATGGGGGTGAAAAACAATCTGGTCACGCCGAAGAACGGTGAACCCATCATTGGCGCTATTCAAGATTTTATCAGTGCGGCATATATGTTGAGTAGCAAGGACAACTTTTTTGATCGACGGTCTTTTACCCAAATTTGCCTTTATATGCTTGGTCCAGAGACTCGATTCGACCTTCCCCCTCCCTCGGTTCTGAAACCTCAGATGTTGTGGACTGGGAAACAGGTTTTCAACATTCTTATGCGGCCTAATAAGAGCGATCCAGTGAAGGTCAATATCGACGCTGCCTGTCGAGAATTCAAGCAACCAAAGGACAAAACACCGAAAGATTTGGATCCCAACGATGGATGGCTCGTCATTCGCAATTCGGAAATCATGTGCGGTGTGATGGACAAGGCCACGATTGGTTCTGGCAAAAAGGACAACGTCTTCTATATTATGCTGAGAGATTTCGGCCCTCCTGCTGCTGCAGAAGGCATGAACCGTCTGTCAAGGCTGTGTGCCAGGTGGTTTTCCAACATTGGCTTTTCAATTGGTATCACGGATGTTTACCCGAGTGAAAGACTGGTTCAGTCGAAGAATGATTTGGTTGAGAAAGCGTATGCCGCTTGTGATGAGGTTATCGCCAAGTACAAAGCGGGCAAGTTGGAGAAGTTGCCGGGTTGTGACGAATTGGAAACAATGGAGAGCCAAGTGTCTGGTATCCTTTCCAAAGTCCGTCAGCAAGCTGGTGATGAATGTATCCAGCAGCTGAGCAAATGGAATGCTCCTCTAATCATGGCTACTTCTGGATCCAAGGGTTCCAGCATCAACGTTTCCCAGATGGTGGCGGTTGTGGGTCAGCAGATTATTAGCAGTCAGCGTGTTCAGGATGGTTTCCAGGACCGTACACTGCCTCATTTTCCGAAGAATGCTCGGTCGCCTCCGTCTAAAGGTTTCGTACGTAACAGTTTCTTCTCTAGCTTGACGCCTACCGAGTTCTTCTTCCACGCTATGTCGGGTCGTGAAGGTTTGATCGATACTGCAGTCAAAACTGCAGAAACCGGTTACATGTCCCGTCGATTGATGAAATCACTAGAAGACCTTTCTGCCAAATATGACGGCACTATTCGAACATCCTCAGCGAGCATTGTGCAGTTCAGCTACGGAGGTGATGACTTGGATCCTGTGAATATGGAGGGCAAGGCCCGACCAGTTCATTTTGACCGGACCTTCAATCATGCAATGGCAATTACCCATGATAATAACGAGCGCGGCCTGTTCCCTTCTGAGATTATGGCTATAACCGACGAATTACTGGAGAAGGAGAAAAAGAGATTTGTCCGCAAAGATCTCTTCGGGAACCAACTCGGTTACTTGGAACGGACCGATGCAGGCATTGACCAGTATGAGAGCGCGCGTGACTTCATCCAATCTATCCGTGATTTTGTTCAGTCAAAAGCAGACAAACTTGTCAACTCTGGTGGCGATAGGAAAAGTACGGCGGATAAGAAGCTTAACATGGCGCGGGACCACGTTGGCAAACTGTCGGAGAAATCTCTGCGGTACTTTGTCACGTCTTGTCTATCAAAATACGAAAAAGCCAAAATTGAACCCGGTCATGCTGTGGGAGCAGTAGGTGCGCAGTCGATTGGAGAGCCCGGAACACAGATGACACTGAAGACGTAAGTATAACAAAGTATCTTGCTCGTTTTGATTGTGGTTCTAATGGTTGCTAGTTTCCACTTTGCTGGTGTCGGTAACTTGGCACTCACCCAGGGTGTCCCTCGTATCAAGGAAATCATCAACGCCTCGAAAGAAATCAGTACACCGCTGATCACCTGCCATCTGATTACCAATGATTCCGTCGAGGTTGCCCGGATTGTGAAGGGTAGAATCGAGAAAACGTTCCTCCGCGACATCATCCACTATGTGAAAGAGACATGGACGGGCAAGGATGCATACATCACGGTCAAAGTCAACCACGAGACGTTGTCCAAGCTTCAGTTGGAAGTTAGGATGGAAGGCATTGTCGCGGCTATCAAGAATCACAAACGGTTCAAAGCCCCCGACCTCAGCATTAAACATTCTCGGCACCATATTCAAATCCATATGGACATGGGCTCTGGCAAGAAAAAGGAGCTGTCAAAGACGGACATTGCCTTGACAAGTTTGGACCCGTTCCTTCGGTTAAAGCATCTCAAGCGGATGCTGCCGGATATTCAGGTCCTCGGACATCCACATGCCCGACGAGCTGTCATCCATACAGATGACTCAACCAATAAATTGCTCGTTGAGGGTTATGGACTGAAAGAGTGCATGACCACCGAAGGAGTGGACGGCCTGCGCACCACAACGAACAACGTCATGGAGGCGAAGCAGATCCTGGGTATTGAGGCTGCACGGGCGACCATCATCAATGAGATGAGCGAAGTCATGAAAGACATGGACATTGATCCTAGACATGTAAGCTGAGCTTCCCACAAATGTAGATATGTGTGTATGCTAACAATGGCCACAGATGCATCTGCTAGCAGACATCATGACAACGAATGGTGAAGTTCTCGGAATTACTCGCTTCGGCATGTCCAAGATGCGCGACTCGGTCCTTCAGCTGGCTTCCTTTGAGAAGACGGCCGACCATCTGTTCGATGCTGGCGGCACTGGCCGTACTGATCCGGTTGAGGGCGTGTCAGAGTGCATTATAATGGGCAAAACAGTGTCTCTTGGCACAGGGGCCATGGAAGTTGTGCGCAAGCTCAATTTCTACGCCGGGCACATTGGACCGAAGAAGACTGTTTTCGAAGACGCCTGGTCCGAAATGCACACTCGACCAGAAGCACTCAGGCGCCGAGTAAAAACCCACTAACCGTTTATCACTACAATGAATTGTACTAAAAGAAAAGAATAAAAGAGCATACTTCTGGGAGTTGGGGTGTTTTTGTCTTGTACATTCAGCCGGGTGGTTAGCTCTTCATTGCTCATTCAGCATCTTCCTCTGATCAAATCTGATCAAATCTATCATAACCTGATTCTGTGTATTTTGTTGTCTTGTTTTTCTTTCTCGCTTTCTCTCATCACATATGACATCATGAGTGTGATTATACTTTTACCAGCATTGTTTGTTCAAGAATCGATGTCTTGCGTTCTGTTTGTGTTTTTTCGTCTAGTACTTACCATCCGACCACCATCAATCACCATAACCCAAGCCATATAGATACCGCTCATGTGATCGTGTTAGGGCACATGGGAACGTGACTCGGCGAATCACGGGATCTGTGACTATTACTTCGAGTCATCGACCAGTTGACGCTGGCAAGGCATCAGCCACGCTCTGCTTGTGACTTTTTTTTTGCATCATCGTTATGAAGATAGAGTCGATTTGTTTGATAGGCTATGCTGCTAGTTAACGCAATCTTGGTGGGTAAACGCAGCAGTTTCTGGGCGGTATCTGTGTATATTGGATTATTGCAGTGCATTCGCCCAAGCTCTCTAAATTGATGCTTATCAGAGACCCTTTTCCCGGCTAAACTAAAGTTTTCAGCCAAACATGCATAAAATTGAATAATATGCTGTTGTTTCCCGCAAAGAAAGCAAAGGAGAAAAGAGCCATGTTCACCGCCACCAGGTCAGGCGCAGGTTGGTGGCCGCGAGTGTGACAAGCAAGCTGCGGGGCTCTCCCGTGTTCTTGGCTGCCTGGCGTCCTTATCCGTCGCCGCCCTACCCCGACCGCCCATCCTCCTCCCACTTCCTCTTCTTGTCATCATCCTCCACCAACTTCTTCCCTTTTCCATCTACTTTGCCCTCGCATTTATCGCCAGTGCATATCCCGCGACTGGTATATATCCGCGGTGCGCGTTTCCCGCCAGCCACGCACATACACACAGCAAACCCATAGTTGTCGTCGTCGAGCGATCTTGTTATCGGTTCCACCCAGCTTTATCAGCCCGATTACCAACCCCAAGATGCGATCCAAGTTCAAGGACGAGCACCCCTTTGAGAAGCGCAAGGCTGAGGCCGAGCGTATTCGCCAGAAGTACTCCGACCGCATACCAGTACGTGACTAGATCCGATAGCTGTTGCCCGTTAGGCTCTGTGGCCCAATACAAACTCGGTCGCTAACCGCTGCTTTTTGGATAGGTCATTTGCGAAAAGGTTGAGAAATCTGACATCGCCACGATCGACAAGAAGAAGTACCTGGTGCCCGCAGATCTCACCGTCGGCCAGTTTGTGTATGTGATTCGCAAGCGCATCAAGCTGTCGCCAGAGAAGGCTATTTTCATCTTCGTCGATGAGGTGCTTCCTCCCACGGCAGCTCTTATGAGCAGCATCTACGACGAGCACAAGGACGAGGATGGCTTTTTGTACATCACGTAAGTTTCTCTCGTGGCTGTATGCGATGAAAGGTTGCTCATATGTCAATAGGTATTCTGGAGAGAACACATTCGGCGACTGCTGATGGCGACCGTTAGGGTTTAGTTGTCGCTGTGTTTGACTTGCTAGAGTATTTGTGTGTTGTTATCGTTTCTTACGTCTTGTTTTTCTAACCTATCCGCGAATCTTGAGATCGCGCAACGACGATAATGAAATGAAATCCAACGGGATGGCGTGCTTCTTTCATCTCATGCCGGCGTTATAGGGGTTGTTCCTTTGATTCCTGCCACTTTACATAAACACCGATGTCTCGCATATGCCCCTCCGTGCGTCGTCTACTGCCAGTTGCGTCTTGCAAGACGCAGGCACACCTCGTACGATAGCGTTACAAGGCAAGGTGCGGATGCGGTCGTCCAAATCCGGCCGGTGTGTAGTTTTATTTGCGTGTACTTGCAATCAGGCACGTCCATCTAGCTCTATCAATGAAGTTCGCCAGATCATGGAAATATAATCCAGTAGTCTCAGCCTTATAGTAATCGATGTTAAACGGCGTCATATGAAAGACGTCGGCCGGTGTCTTCCACAGTTTAATAACAAAGTAAACTAAAGCAGCCTCGGTCTTAGTGTTATCGGCGCAGCTTCGGAGCGGCTTTTGTCCCCTTCGGGTTTAGCGGCAGGAGCGCGCGAGAATTCTCGACCCGAAAAGATTCGGGATTTCTCCAGCGCATTTCATTATTGTTGTACCTGTGTTCCTGACTGTGCTTCTTTTTCCTCTCCCTGTTTCCTTTCTCTTTTTCCGCATTTAGCTTGTGATTTTATCGGAGCTTTCTCACTCCAATTTACCTGTTGCTTACGTTAATTACCTTTCTTCTTTTTGTTTCTTGTTTGCTCAGCATACAGCCATGTCGCCTGCAGTAGCACAACTAGGTGCCGGTTCGGCCGCCAAAGATGTCAAGAGAGAGTCCGGTACTGCTCGATTGCTGGGTTCCGGTACGTATACAAGCTGTTGTCTTGCAGGCGAGAGGACAATTCTAATCGGATCGTGTAGGCTCTGCCGGTATCGCCGAGTTGCTGGTCTTCCATCCCGTACGAGAAATAAAGATCCTTTTTCGAAACAATGCACAAAGATGTCCGACTGATAGTTGAAACTTTCTAGGTGGATACCATTGCCAAGCGATTGATGAGCAATCAAGGAAAGGTTTGTTACTTTTCGTCTGGGAGACTGGATCTGAATGGTCGTTGACGTCCAGTTGCCATAGGCCAACACTGCCGCTGCCCTGAACACGGTCGTCTTCAAGGAATACGCCAATGCGTCTATCGGGACCAAGTTCACCTCGCTCTTTCCCGGTCTTGGATATGCGGCTGGTTACAAGGTGCTGCAGCGCATTTACAAGTATGGTGGACAGCCGTTCGTCCGCGACTATCTTGCCGCTAACCACGGCTCAACCTTTGATAACGCCTTTGGCAAGGGCTCTGGAAAGGCTATCATGCATGCTACTGCTGGAAGGTGATTTGTTTCCATCGTCGATGAATTCTTCTTCTTCGAGCCATGCGGCTGACTAGTATAGTCTTGTTGGTATTGGTGAGATTGTTCTCCTGCCTCTCGACGTCTTGAAGATCAAGCGCCAGACCAACCCGGAGGCTTTCCGTGGCCGTGGCCTGTTCAAAATCATCTCTGATGAGGGCATGGGATTGTACCGTGGCGCTGGATGGACTGCGGCTCGTAATGCTCCTGGCTCTTTCGCGGTATGTTACTTTCTGTTTCCGCTTCTTTTGTCGTATCTCTGCTAATCGCCCGGACAGCTGTTCGGTGGTTCTGCGTTTGCCAAGGAATACATTTTCGCTCTCAAGGATTACAACTCCGCCTCGTGGACTCAGAACTTTGTTGCCTCCATCTTTGGTGCCAGCGCCTCTCTGATTGTCTCCGCTCCACTCGATGTGATCAAAACCCGTATCCAGAACCGCAACTTTGAGAATCCAGAATCTGGTGTGCGAATCATCGCCAGCATGATCAAAAACGAGGGTCCCTCGGCATTCTTCAAGGGTCTCGTTCCGAAACTGCTCATGACCGGCCCGAAGTTGGTTTTCAGCTTCTGGCTAGCTCAGAACTTGATCCCTGCTTTTGGCAAGGTTATCTAAAAGCAGTCGCTCTCTACAGATTCCTGGATTGCTCCACTCCCCATTCAATCTTCTATGGCTCCTCTCAGGAGGGCAAACCCGTGTTACGCCTTTTAATTCTTGTTTTCGAGCCTCTGATTCGGATGATGGATCGGCGTGTTTGGTTGTGTGCGTTTATTTGTCTTCTAGAGATTCGGTACATATTTGTAGTGATTGAGTACCGTATGTAAATTATGGGTCAACGCTTCTCTTTTAGTCTTTTGATATTACGTTGTAAAAGTTAAACGGGTCTTGTAGGGGTACTAGTAGTGTGCTGTGAGGTTCACCATTAGGTCTGCTCTGCTGGGATTGCTCGGCGGTAGTATGCCTCATTCAGAGTATGTGCACCTTGCTTCAACTTGTAAGGTTACGAGTCCTAACATTTACGTTTCGTATGATTCGAACAAAGGATGTAGCTCACTGGAGATGACTATCTACTGAAGTGAAGGTCAGTTACTCGCAAGCACTGTACAACCTGTCAACCAGGATTTCCTCGGCGGCGTTCGATTGATACCGACCAGTGACTGATTGAGTGGCTAGTTAGCTAGTAAATGACTGCATTACTGCATGTATAGCCCGAGAAGTTCAGAAACCGTTATAACTTTTTTTTTCAGCAAGAACCCTCCTTCTTTTGAAGTCCATGGACATCGTTTCATTTGTTCGCGAGACCGCGTAATCGTTACTGATACACTCGTGGGCTCAAGCTACCCACCTGGCCCGTGCGCAACCCCAATCTCGCAGTCACGTCACTTCGCCCTCTTTTCTTCTTTTGACCAGACATAATACCAACATATCAGCTGAAAAAACACGCGAAACAAAAGCCACATTGAAGACAGAAAGAATACAATGTCTCATCCGTTCCTCATATCCAAGTGAATACCACCGCTACCTTTTATCGTCCGTTTCTACTATGTCTTGTGATTACTAACTGGATAGATAGACTCGCCGACCCCATCTTCGCGCTCGCCATCGGCGCTTCTTCTGCAGTCATACGCATCCAGCGCGACCAGCGTGCGGCGGCGATTCAGAATGGTGAGGACGGGAAGCCGTTTGGTTTGAAACAAATTCTCGAGACTGGAGGCAGGAGGGCGCAGATGTGGTGGGAGGGGCGGTTTAAAGGATTGTAACTCCGGAGTCGACTAGAAGGACAAGAAGATTGACGAAAGAAGAAAACGCAAAAAGATACGGCGAGGTGTTCTGATGGCAAGGTCAAGTTGGGGCTCTCGAAATCAATGATTTTGGAGAGGGGGGATGGTTTGAATGTGCTAAGATAGATGATACCCCCTTTCGCGTACGGTTCTACAAATGTTGGATCTGCATGGAGTTAAGATTTGAGTATTGGGATATACAAGCTTCGTTCTGAATTTGATAAATTGATTCATCACTACACTTTTATGATACATGAATTCTACAATTATATTGAACACAAAGAGGTAATATTTAAATCGTCTGGATTAAGACTCATAAGGCCGTTGTAATATCATGAGCACAACGCACCGCATCTATGCAATCATAAAACTAGCAAAGAAAACATGCCCTCATAAAAAAAAACATTAGCGCCCGCAAAACTTGCTTTTGAACAAGTTTGCAATTTTAGGATAACAAAAGAAAAAAGTTGGAAGTTTTCGAAACGGCCAGGGCTGGAACGAAGAGCACTGTCGCGCTTAGTCAAGTTCCTCAGGGCGCTCTTCAACCTCATCGGCAGTGCGAGTGGCACCAGCGCCAGGAGCAGCACCAGGAGGAGCTCCACCGGCGGCACCGTAGGCGGCGGAGATGATCGGGTTGGCGACCGACTCGAGCTCCTTCTGCTGGGACTCGTACTCGTCCTTGGTAGCAGTTTGGTTGTTGTCGAGCCAGCTGATGGTCTTCTCAATCTCGCCCTCCAACTTCTCCTTGTCGGCGGCTTCGATGTTGAGTTTGCCCTCGCTGATGGTGTTCTTGAGGGAGTAGGCGTACGACTCGAGACCGTTCTTGGCCTGGATACGGGAAGCCTCGGCCTCATCCTCCTCCTTGTACTTCTCGGCCTCAGCCAACATGCGCTCAATCTCCTCCTTGGAGAGACGGCCCTTGTCGTTGGTGATGACGATCTTGTTGCTCTTACCGGTGCCCTTCTCAATGGCGGACACGTTCATGATACCGTTGGCGTCCATGTCGAAAGTGACCTCGATCTGGGGGACACCACGAGGAGCAGGTGGGATGCCGGTGAGTTCGAACTTTCCGAGCAGGTTGTTGTCCTTGGTACGAGCACGCTCACCCTCGTAAACCTGAATCAACACACCAGGCTGGTTGTCGCTGTAGGTAGAGAAGGTCTCGGACTTCTTGGTGGGGATGGTGGTGTTGCGCTTGATGAGAGGAGTCATGACACCACCGGCAGTCTCGATACCGACGGAGAGAGGAGCAACGTCGAGGAGCAAGATCTCGTTGGTGGACTTGGAGGAGGTATCACCAGAGAGAATAGCAGCCTGGACGGCGGCACCGTAGGCGACGGCCTCATCCGGGTTGATGGACTTGTTGGGCTCCTTGTTGAAGAAGTCGCTGACGAGCTTCTGGATCTTGGGGATACGAGTGGATCCACCGACGAGGACAATCTCGTGGACGGAGGACTTGTCAACCTTGGCATCACGGAGGACGCGCTCAACGGGCTCCATGGTGCTGCGGAAGAGGTCCTGGCAGAGCTCTTCGAAACGGGCACGGGTGATGGAAGTGTAAAAGTCGATACCCTCGAAGAGCGAGTCGATTTCAATTGAGGTCTGGGCGGACGAAGAGAGGGTGCGCTTGGCACGCTCGCAAGCGGTACGCAGACGACGGAGGGCACGGGCATTGGTGGTCAGATCCTTCTTGTGCTTGCGCTTGAATTCGTTGACGAAGTGGTTGACAAGGCGAGAGTCGAAATCTTCACCACCCAAGTGGGTGTCACCAGCGGTGGCCTTGACCTCGAAGATACCCTCTTCGATGGTGAGGAGAGACACATCGAAGGTACCACCACCAAGATCGAAGATAAGGACGTTGCGCTCACCCTCGACCTTCTTGTCGAGACCGTAGGCGATAGCGGCAGCAGTGGGCTCGTTGATGATACGAAGGACGTTCAGACCGGCAATGAGACCGGCATCCTTGGTGGCCTGACGCTGGGAGTCGTTGAAGTAGGCAGGGACTGTGATGACAGCGTTGTTGACGGAGCCACCGAGGTAGGACTCGGCAGTCTCACGCATCTTCATCAAGACCATAGAAGAGATCTCCTCGGGGGTGAACTGCTTGGTCTCGCCCTTGAACTCGACTTCGATGACGGGCTTGGAGGCCTTCTCGACAATCTTGAAAGGGAAGTGCTTGGCATCAGCCTGAACTTCCGGATCGGTGAACTTGCGGCCGATCAGACGCTTCGCATCGAAGACTGTGTTGGACGGATTCATGGCGACCTGGTTCTTGGCGGCATCACCGATGAGACGCTCGGTATCGGTGAAGGCAACGAACGACGGGGTGGTTCGGTTACCCTGGTCGTTGGCGATAATCTCAATGCGGTCATCGCGGAAGATACCAACACACGAGTACGTGGTACCCAAATCAATACCAATAGCGGGAGCCATTGTGTGTGAGGGGTATCAAAAAGAAAGCTGGAAACGGAGAAGAGAAAAGGTCTAGTGTACAGTTGGGACTTCTTTTATTGGAAAAAGAAAAGCGGATAGGGGGAAGAAAGTCCTCGGAAAGGATTTATGAGATAGTAATTTGCACGAGGAAAGAAGTGTGGAAGAAGGAAAAAGCAGATTTGCAGGCTGAAGAGAGATTCATATAGGTGTGGGCGGTGAAAGGCACTGTCTGGGCCGGGCGGTTCTAGCGACTTCTCTACGATTCCACGGCAGGCTGGCCGCTTCCAGAGCTTGCCTGTACCCGCCTATCATCGCCTCCTTACCCGTTCGTTTGCTAAGATTTTCAGTTATAATTTCATTCGCCCGCAGATTGGGCTCCGCTACGCAATTAATGCCCGCGCCCCAATGAGCGCGAGCATTGGGCTGCCAGTAGGCTTGCTCGTTGCGTGGTGCTGGGCGACGATGGCGGGGTGCCGAAATCATGACGTAGTTGATCGCAGCTGGAAATTTTTTTTTTGTTGTGGCTTGTGTGAGTCACGTGACCGCGGCTGTCTAGTTCCCTTAGCTTTATTTATTATTATGATTATTGCCATAGATGCTGATCCCCTCAGTAACTGCTCATCCGCTAACCCCGAAGGAGTGGGCTCACTATGATGCATGTGGGACGGACTGGCCATCACCATGACGCCCAGTTGCCTCCTTCTACGCCAGTCTCCTTTGGGCTCCTTTGGGCGGGCCGAACGAAGCTATGTAATCAGTCTGTGTACACAAAGCCAGCAGCGCTACTCTTGTACGTTTACATGGAGCTCGAGACTTCCGCAAACGGTTGTGGTGATGGAAGATGTTTCCTCGACGGGCACACGTCCGCCAGTTCAGCCTTGCTTCAGACGGAAGAGCTCAAGCTGCGTGATTTCCAGCCCGCCACGAGTCGGAGTTCTAGATGATCTTGCATCATGCGAAAGGCAACCAACTGACTCCTTGCAGCATGCTCGCTCTAGTAATTGACTAACCAGTCCATGATGAGTGAGGTGGGTAAACATCTAAGGGAGTTAATACTCTGTGGTCTCTACTGCTGCCCTAGCAGGTAACGACTGCTGAGTCCTGCTGGCTCACTGGCCAACCACAGCAGTGCCCGCCGTCCTGTGAAGGCGGTCACGGCGCGGTGTCCATAGCACTAGCCAATTAGACAGCCCAGCAAGGCGTCCCTTGCAAAACACTCGCATCGCATCGCGCCGCCGTGTTTGGCTGCTCTTTCCTCCCCAAACACTCGCTTTCGTCGCACTTCCATCTCTCTTTTGTGTGCTCACGTTTTCTACACTGGTTGGCTATATATCTTGCCATCTGATCTGGGCCGGATCCTCTAACTCCTTACCATTGAGCATCTTTCATACCGACAACAGAGTACGCCATAATGGGTGACAACACCAACAATCAAGCCACCACTCTCAACGACCCGACTGCTGGGGCCCCTGATGCGGCGGCCTACGAGAAGGGCAAGGGCAAGGCGGTGGATGCCCCCGATCTGAGCATGGATGAAGATGAGGACTCTAGCTCAGAAGACGAAGACGTATGTTTTGTTCAATCGCTTTGGCTCCGTTTGTTTTCACTTGAACAACCCTGACACGCGAGACAGATTGATGAAGGTAGTACTCCTTACACGACTGACAACTCGAGGCTTGTTCCTCGTGGACGAACCGAAAACCGCCACTAACTAACTACTCTCTATAGTAGAAGAAGAGGATGACGACCAGAGTGGCCTAGAACCTATCGATCCCGCCAACATCATCGCGGGCCGTACTCGGCGCAAAAACATCGACTTTGATGCCGAACCTGCGGGGAAAACCACGATTGGAGGCGACGACTTAATGGATGACGAAGATGACGACGATGAAAATTACCGTCCCGACGCCGAAGGCGACGACCTCATGCAGGAATAAGCGGTTTAATCTTTGTGCGACTCTCGTGGCATCTTGTGGGGTGGAAAAACCCGGCGCATGCATCGATAGCTGGTGGCGCTCCAGTGTCAATATATTTTGTTGGAGAGAGAATCTCTCGCTGGGCAAGCTAGAAAGTCCTACATAGAAGTCATGTCATGAGTTGCCAATCAGCAGGTAAATAAATCCTGCTCATTGAAACTTTGAAGAAGCATTCAGAAGCCGAGAGCTGTACAGTATCACTCTAGTGCTCACAAGCACGGGGAGGCGGTAACGACAAACAAGCATTGGCAAAAAGGGTTACAATATACAGTAGTATTTCTTTTCAGTCTGATCAGCCAAAATTAATCCCTTGAATTATCATTCTATAGCAAGAGAACTCCTGCCGTAGTTGAAAAGAGGACGTATTGCTATAACCAGCGTGGGGATGGCATTACATGGTCGCCGGACACCGTCCACCGAATCAGAATAAGCCAAGCGGCCGCACCAGCCAACGGCTTCCATCACATCAACACCACAGATCTCACCAAACAACGGACATACGTCTACCTCACCAACAAAAATCCCATGCTGTCCACTGGGCGCACCGAGACATCCCAACGATAATGGCGTCGCGGTGAGCATACCACCATGTCATCTCTTTCGCTTTCTTCAACATGCCCTACCCAGGGACTAGGGGACTGATTACGTCTGTTACCAACAGGTTCCCGCACTCCAACCTCCATCAGCGCGATCCCCGCTCCGCCTCATCACTGTTCGATTCATACAGTGGCAATGGCGCTGACCGGTCCCGTCCGTCGAGCAGACAACAACCGGCTACAAGTTACGGTGCATATCCCGGAGCAACTGCTGGTGGAAATGCGGGTTATGGGAGCGGCGGGTTGACCCCTGGCGGTAGCGGGTATCGAGCGGCCACGCCAAACTCGAGGTTTGTCCATATCTTGCTGCACCGGAGTGGGAGAACAAATGCTGAGTGGGATAAATAGGGGCCATTACTCGGACGCGGTCCTCTCGGAACTGTGAGTGTTCCTTTCTGTGTTTTAGGACAGTAGTAAATGCTAATGGCTGCTATAGCGAGTCGCAAAACGATAACGAAGTTGAAGGAATCACAGCAAAAGTCAAGGCTCTAAAAGAGGTATACCAAATCTTGACATTTACTCATTCTATTTCACGTACCTGAGCTAACAGTATTTACAGCTCACAGTAGCCATCGGTGATGAGATCCGCTCCTCCTCCAGCCTGGTGAGCAACAGATCCGATCTCCTCCATCCATACGCACACTCTCTGTCTAACATGAAGAAATAGGCGGATTCGATGAACGAAGCTTTTGATAACACACGCATCCGTCTTCGCGGCACCATGAACCGGATGCTGCTCATGGCCGAGCGGACGGGGATCAGTTGGCGTGTGTGGTTGCTGTTTTTCACCGCTGTGTTCTTGCTGTTTTTCTATGTGTGGCTGTTCTGATTATCACCCTCCACCTTTTTTCCGCCCTCAAAGATGCCTCTTTTCCTTTATCGTTCTGTGTATACAGCATTGCATGGCTGGAGTTGGGTTTTGCTACTGCTGAAGCTGGGTTTTGTATATCAACAACAGGCTTTTGCCGTCTACGTGGCGAATAGGCTGAATAGTATCCGATGTAATATTAATGTCTTTTTAGAATGGGAAATATAAATACAGCTACTATGTACATATATGTATGTATGTGTATATGTATAACCACCAACGCCATGCTCAAACCAGACCTATAATGTCAAAACCAACAATGTCCCTAATCAAGACTGTCCCTCGGCCCACCCCGTCGCGGAAAGCGACCAAATCTGCTGAGTCGCCGCACACTATCCTGACTGGTAATTGATGCCCGCAGGTCGTCCTCGTCGGTGAGCATGCTCGAATCAAATGCGTCGGGACCACCGCCGCTCCAACGCTGCAGAAACCGCCGCTGAGCTTCTGTTTCGCGCGGGCGAGCTGCAGGGCGTGGAGGAGGTAGAGGGATGCCACGTCGTCGGGCGCTGTTGGTTGTCTGTGGTGTTACCATAGGTGTTCCCGCTGCTGCTTCGTCTGCTGTCTGAAAGTGCTCGGCGAATGGATCGTGAACATCGTCTTGGTCGTCATCGCCATCTTCTGCTTCGGAGTCTGTGTGTTGCCATTCGCCTTCGTCCATGTCTTCATCTTCATCGTCATCGGTCGCTTCAGGGACATCATCGTCCAGGTCGCGCACCATGACGCCGCCATAGCCTGCCTCCTCGCCGGCAGCTGGAATGTCATTGTCCAGATCCGGCTGGTTATCAAAATCTTCGTCTTCCTCGTCTTCTTCCCCGTCTTCCTCTTCATCATCCGAGAACCCATCCGGTATATCATCGTCGAGATTGCGCTCCATCAGCTCTCCATCAGGATCCTCGTCATCGTCATAACCTTCTTCGCCTTCTTCAACCAGCCCTTCGTCAGCCTCAGGAATGTCATCATCCAAATCACGCTCCAATTGCTCTTCTTCTCCTTCTTCTTCTCCTTCTCCTTCTTCATTTATATGCCCAATCTCTTGCTGCGTAGCATCGCCAAAAGCATCAAAATCGGCGAGCCCTGTCGCCCCGGTACCCGCTGCCGCGGCAGCGGCAGCAGCAGCAGCAGCAGCATTCATCTCTTGCGCCGCAGCGGCTAGGCCTTCCTCCCGCTCAGCTTCTTCCTCCCTCATGCCCAGCATTGTCTTCGGACATCCTGCCGGTTTGATCCAGGCGCATCCAAAGGAGGCGATGTTCTCTTTGCGTACGCGTAGCGCACGTTCTTCATATAGTAATGCGGCCAGACTGTCTGCCGGAGTCGTTGAGGAAGCTAGTGCTCGGGAACTGGCATGTTGATGGTGATGGTGGTGATGAGACTGTCGACGCGCGGTTTCTGTGCCTGTCGTTGGACCGCCGAGGTGGTTGGTCGAAACGAAGGGCGAAGAGCGGCGGGGACGAGAGGATCTAAACCAGAGCTCGTGCGACTATAATTTGACTTAGTAACGTAGCTAGTCAGCTGGGAAACTACAAGTCAAGGCTTACGTCGCGAGGCGCTATGAGCGGAAGAGGGAGCATTGTGATTTTATGATAGGTGCGCCTCTTCAATTGCAGCTGAAAGGCTACAATGTAGGCGAACGTGAAGGTTAATGTTGAAGATCATAAGGGACAAACAGTTAGATATGACCTAGTACGCATACAGACTAGCGGAATATGTAGTGGGGCATCCGCATCAAGACTGGCAGTGGCAGTACTCCCGATTAGGAAACCAGTGCTAACCTTCCTGATGTTTCCTTCTGATTGTTTGTTTTTCAACCCTTGTTTTTTTCTCTTTTCTCTTCTCATCCTTTCCCTTGATCCAATTCATTTGTTCTGTTGAGGTTGAAGCTGACAAAACGATATGGGTTCTGATTCATGGGTGAAATTTTGTTAAGACATATTCTTAACAGGAACTTCTTAGAAAAAAGAGGCAAGCCTCGTTCCATACGCCATCTTATGTTTTTGTCTCTAGCCGATGTGTAATAATTATTCTAGTATTCTTAGCTCGCATCATGAGACCTGCGTCGTCGACAACATCCTAGGAAGTGTTTTTGGTTGTACTTCACCAACATTTAATGATTCGGCGAGATTTTACTCGAGAGCTGTCTAGTTCTAATCTAGCAGTCACCGAACAAAATACCATTCATAAAAGATGGCCATTCGTTAAGCTGGAGGATGCCTACATCTTCTATTCAAAACAGATCCCTACCCAACGACTCATTTGTCGGAACTATTCTAGGAAGGACCTCTATATCATTGTCAATGAAAATCGATACTAGGGTGTCACAATAGTACTTCGAGGAGCAACTAGCAAACTATGCTACCGAAAATGCAACGACATAGGGGTGGGCCAATGATTTTATCTCCTTGTCGTGACTAGACTTAATCCGGTCGCTTCGTCGAAGCTTGAGAACTCTGCAGACACCGAAGGAAGGCAAACCTCGCCGCCACATTTTTGCAATTCTATATAAACCACAAGTGAGCAGCGATCATTAGAACATACCGGGATCTCACGTAAACAAAATGGCTAAAAATGGCTCAAAACATAGGCGCAGTCAAGAAGCACTGGCTTGGAACTACCAGAAATATCAGAGATGCGAAAAGCATAGCCTCGATACTATTTGGTATCCTAGTCACCAGCACTTTTGGTGAAGGTTTATATAATCCAATTAATGTACAATAATACCCAAAGGAACGAGGCCAGCGGGATGAATTCTTAAAATACCAAGCAATACCAAAGAAACAAGCTGAGAATTTCTATGCGAGGGACTTTCAAGACTACCCTTTAAGGTCTCTATCGTCATGGCAGATCAACCGACACTGTGGTGATCTAGCCCCAATGGGAGCAAAACCGGTCTGTCAAGACAGTTGAACAAAAACGAAATCAGCACACGCGTACACTAGAAACTCTTCTTCGCATGGCCTAAAAGGAGAGCAATGAAGGAAATCCACAGGAGAAAGCGATTCAGAAAAGTTTCACTTGACCATTCTGAATCTTAGAATGGGAATGGTGCAAGCGACGGGGCTCAGGGATTTCCACTCCGCCTCAACTGCTCTTCTAGAGAGTTGGCGTCTCATGGTACAGCCGCCAGATGATGAGAAGGTCCCCTACAAAGCATCTGATACATTCAATGCCAATGAGCTGTGTTAGAAGCTAATATGCGAGAGAACTGCCAAAAACCCGCTAAAGACGACCCTCTTGATAGAAAACGGCTTATTGGGCTTTGATAAGCTCAGTACGGATTCATCAGAGAGAGAGCACGGGTAAGAGACGGACGATACTAGCATAATGGGAACAGGCAAGGAGAAGACCTTGCATGAGCAGTACGAAAGCAAATTTGATCACGATTTGAGAACACGCTATGCATATGCGGGCATGGACGTGAGAAGGCTTCCAGCAGAAACAGTCGGTTCCAACTTCTGAGGACGAAAATGAAACACGGTCCAACGAGGTTACTTGTTCCCGTTATGATGTATATCTCAATATATACCATATTTCATACTTTTCGGCATATGTCTGCTGATTTCACCCCAGCTCGTCTCTGTATCCGTGTATCTAGATTTGAATAGAGGAGGATGTCGCATAAACTACCGCAAGATAAAACCTGACAGATACCTAAGTGGTAACGAAGCCTCTATGAGATATCCACCCAAAGCTTAAATAACGGACATCTTCGGACTATAGCAGGTGCTGTTGCACTTATTATCAACTGAGGTCCGCGCTTGGTTCCAGATCGGATGGCATAAGTCGACGACTCACATCGAAATAACGTCGACATGTGTTATTTGATTTCTGATCGCTAAGCCCGGACATTTACGGAGTACGAAAGTTTGATGGCATACAACAAACTCATGTAGGAATTTATTTAAACGCTGCGTATTCGCAAACCATCCCCCAGTTATTTTTGTANTTTTTTTAAAAAAAAAAAAAAAAAAAAAAAAAAAAAAAAAAAAAAAAAAAAGAAAAGAAAAAAAGATCAGAAAGTCAGTATTCAATGACTCTACGGAAGCCCTGTCATATATTGCATCAGGCAGACAATATATCCTGGTAGTGAAAGCTGCGACAGATTTAGGGTTCAATGGTACCACCCACGTACTTAGGGTTATTTTTTCCGAAACCAGCAATGTTTTCTCATATAACTATCGATCGATCCCTCTTTCCGTCCATCTTTTTGTCTATCAATATATATATTTCTCTTCTCAAAACCTGTTGCCAATAATCGTGACTGCTCAATGGAAAAAATCAGGCACATAGGACAAATCATAGTAGCCATAGCTATTATCATTTGGAAAAAGCATGCAGTAATAGATACTCTAACAAACAAGCACGGGGTAAGCGCAGAAAACAACCCTCCGGTTATCGCATATACAAAAGCGGTTTGGTCTGGTAGTCTTACTTTCTTGACAGCATAATAAAAATGCCCAAACAATCACCCGTACTTCCGTACTAGTCTACGGAAGTCGTAAAATTTTAGTTTGCCGTCTAAGGTGGTAGGAAAGTTGACTTGTAAGTACGTACAACATTACTCCGTACGGCGTATGCTGCTCGCTTGGCGGTGCTACAGTTGGACTGACGCCGCGTTCCGGTTTTTCCCGATGTGGCACGTTGTGAGGTGCGGTGAACTGAACGGGTTACAACCTGCCAGTTGGCTTAGTTGTCTATGGCTTGCTGAGTTGGGAGGAATGTTTTGATGGAATAATGGAATGATATAAAAAGGGGTACATTGTTGAAACTGGCTTGCACGCGGGCGGTGCTACATACAACATGGAAATTTATCCCCCCCCCCCCAAATGACTGATTATACCTACACTGCACTGATATATACATGCAACACACCATCAATCGTCAGTGGTCTACAATGTTACAATCAAATCTTGTAGGAAAACCTGCGGTGGTGATGGTAGCAATGGTCTGTTCGACACAGCAGACAGGTCATGAATTAGCCTATAATTACACAGTACGGCAAACGAAGGCGAAATCGCGGATGGAAATTATGGGTACTAATATTAATATCAACTTCTTCGTCCATCATTTTCAAGCGGGGAACATGCAGATGCGATACACTAGTAGTCCTTAGTACTCTTGATAGTTCCGTGTCAGCTGTTCGTCAGGCTGTGTGATGGGGGCCGGGGAGGGGAAAGGGCTGAACAGGCAATGTAATGGTGCTAGGTACGGTGTTTGTCAACTGGAGACTCGGAGTTAGGGATTCCGGATGCGCCCGAAGCGAACAAAAAACGTGGTAGACGAAAGGACGATTCACATGCAACAGCGTACAACGTACAAGCAAGTAGCTAGCAGAGCTAAAGCGGCAGACTAAAGCAGAAGGAGCCTAGTTCAATAAGTTTCGGGGTTAGACAGTGCAGAGTACTTTGCAGCACTAGATGAGATGCATGCTAAGCCATGTACCCCTCATCAGATCTGCCCAGTGGCCCACCCTAAGATAAGGTCTGGCGATGACCTGAAAGGTTTACAACCCAAAAAGCCAGCCGTCCAATGGAATGCGCGCCTGATGCGGCTCCGCCAGCCGACATCGGCTATGCGGGCCTGCCGAGGTTTACGCGTGTCCAACGTACGGAAGGGTGTGGAAGTATGGTCAATATATAACAATGAACACGCACACTGAAACTGAAGCTTCTTTCCTATAATTAACCTGTAAGAAAACATTGCTTTTTTTTCTATGCGAATTTATAGGAAGACAGAACTCTCTTGTAGAGATAAGGACACACTAACTACTCTGTACCATGCATAAAGCTGCAGCGTGGGGTACATGGGGCGGGTGGTCTGTGCATGGCGGGCAATCATCGCGCGCCCATTAGCAATCGCCCGTAATCTTACGGTACCGCGTACGTGCACACAGCGGAAGCCTCTCCTCCGCTTGCAGAACGTCCCTTCCGGAATCGGCCACCAGAGCAATACCAACAATGCAGCAGTTAATTTCATCTCTGCTCGTCTTCCCTGGAGACTACTCGAGAGATGGACCTATGAGTATCAAGTATAGCGTTCCTAGCAGCAGTGTGCTCTGTGCCTCAGAAATAAACATCTCGGCCGACTCACATTCCGCCCGTCGGAGCGGAATTAAAATACCGTACGAGCCCGTACAGCCCGGTAATGGCCAAACGCTGCCGGTCGACGTCAAGCTCCACTGGCGCATGGAANAAAAAAAAAAAAAAAAAAAAAAAAGAAGCAGGGGGGGGGGGGGGGGGGGGGGGGGGGGGGGGGGAAGAGAGAGAGAGAGAGAGAGAGAGAGAGAGAGAGATCGACTGAATTGGTAGCCAATTGCTTTCAGTAATCTGCAGTCCGTAGGAATCCAGAAGGTAAACATGGAGGGCTGTAATAATAATAACGAGTCGAGCCATAAACACTAGAAGGGCAAATGCAGCGAAAACGGGGGCGTTCCGCCTCCGAAGACGCAGCGGGGAACAAGCACCAGCTCCTGGTCCCGATGCGGTTGGCCAAGCATTTTCCACCGTAGGCGCCAGGGAAAAAAAGGTCTCTAGCCAGCCAAGTGCCATGTATTAGCGATTGGTGTGCCTATTTGTTATTTGCCACTGCTCTTTGGCTGAACCCTCCTTCTCTGGTTTCTTTTTTTCTTTTTTTTCTTTTTTTTTTTTTTTGCTTTTGGCATCTGCTACTCACCCCACAGTCCGCGCTTACCTTTTTGCTTACTATTTGTTCTCTGGTCGGTTGTTGTCGTCGGAGCAGCCCATCCATCTCCGGCCTTCACCCCCCTCCTCCTTCCTCCTTCCGCCGGCTCCCCTTCTCTTATTATTTTTTCTCTTCTTCCCCTCCCACTTTCTCCTCCTTCTTCTCTTTCCCTCCTCTACTCCTGCCACTTCCTCTCATCACATTCAGACGCTGGGTCGAACCACCTCACTTTCTGTGTCTTCTCTCAACTGCTTGTCTTGTTCCAGACAAGCTGCTGACCCACACACCCCAGTCGTCGTGACGACACTATCGCCGTCTGGCCCCGCGCTCCGCTATCATTCGTGACAGAAAAAGATAAAAGAGGAAAGAAGTCTCCTAAAAAAGTGTTATTCAAAAAAGCAGAAAATTCAATTTCCCAACACACTATTCTTCCAATCGCTTCTCCTTCTCTGTCCGTCCCCGGCGGAAGAATGGGTTTCTTGGAGGAAGTCTACGGAAATGAAATAATCGAAGAGCAAGCTCCTCAGCAGTACTCCGAGTACAAAGCTGACAAAGGCTATGGCTGGGCTGACGCCCTGCCCTCAAAGCAGGGTCTCTACAACCCCGAACTCGAGAAGGATGCATGCGGTGTAGGCTTTGCCGCCCACATTAAGGGCAAGGCTAGCCACAAGATTGTTAGCGATGGTAGGCAATTTCTACAGATTTCTACTCTCGAATGTTGAAGCGTCGCTAACGCTGTTCCAGCGCGCAATCTGCTTTGCAACATGACTCATCGTGGTGCCGTGGGCTCCGATGTACGCGATGGCGACGGTGCCGGTGTCATGACCAGTATTCCGCACAAGTTCTTCGTCAAGAACTTTGCGCGCGACGCCGGTCTGGAACTGCCACCGCTCGGCCAGTATGCCGCCGGTAACCTGTTCTTCAAGCCCGACAACGAGACTTTGAAGGAATCCATTAGCACTTTCGAAGAATTGGCAGAGACGCTCGGCCTGCGAGTGCTGGGCTGGCGTGAGGTGCCCCGCGACTCGACTCTGCTCGGTCCCGCCGCTCTGTCTCGCGAGCCCGTCATCATGCAGCCTTTTGTGGTCCTGCGCGCTGCCTACGGAGATGGAACCAAGCCCGAAATCACCGACCCGGAGAAATTCGACGAGCGCCTCTTCGAGCGACAGCTCTATGTCCTGCGTAAGCGCGCTACCAATGTCCTGGGCTTGGCCAACTGGTTCTACCTCTGCTCTCTCAGCAACCGAAACATCGTCTACAAGGGCCAGCTTGCCCCGGTACAGGTGTACGAGTACTACCACGACTTGGTCAACGTCGATTACGAAGGCCACTTTGCCCTCGTCCACTCCCGTTTCTCCACCAACACATTCCCATCCTGGGACCGTGCTCAACCCCTGCGGTGGGCTGCTCACAACGGTGAAATCAACACCCTGCGAGGGAACAAGAACTGGATGAGGGCCCGAGAGGGTCTGCTCAAGTCGGACGTCTTTGGCGACGAGCTTGATCTGCTATACCCCATCGTTGAGGACGGTGGTTCCGACTCGGCCGCCTTTGACAACGTCCTGGAATTGCTCATGATCAACGGAGTTCTGTCCCTGCCCGAGGCCGTCATGATCATGGTTCCCGAGGCCTGGCAAAACAATGCTGCCATGGACCCGGCAAAGGCTGCCTTCTACGAATGGGCTGCGTGCCAGATGGAGCCCTGGGATGGTCCTGCCTTGTTCACTTTCTCAGACGGTCGCTACTGCGGTGCTAACCTTGATCGAAACGGTCTCCGCCCCTGCCGTTTCTATGTGACTGATGACGACCGCATCATTTGTGCCTCCGAGGTCGGTACCATCAACCTCGATCCCGAGTCTATCGTACAGAAGGGCCGTCTGCAGCCCGGAAAGATGTTGCTCGTTGATACCGTCGCCGGCCGCATTATTGACGATGCTGAGCTGAAGCAAACGGTGGCTACTCGCCAGGATTTCCGTGGCTGGCTGGACAAGGAACTGCTTACTTTGCCCGCCATCGAGAAGTCCCTGCTTACACAGAACCACGATCTGAGCACTCCCTTGGATCCTTCCACCGTTCAGACGGATCCCAGGCTCAAGGCTTTTGGATACTCTTACGAACAGGTTAGCTTGCTGCTCGCTCCCATGGCGGCTGACTCGAAGGAAGCATTGGGCTCCATGGGTAATGATGGCCCCCTCGCTTGCTTGGCCCAGCAACCTCGGCTGCTCTACGAATACTTCCGACAGCTCTTTGCTCAGGTCACCAACCCCCCCATTGACCCGATCCGAGAGGCCATCGTCATGTCTCTCGAGTGCTACGTCGGCCCGCAAGGCAACCTGCTCGAGCTTGACTCGTCCCAGTGCCACCGTCTGATGCTGCCTTCGCCCATTCTTACTTTGCAGGAATTCCAGTCGGTGAAGAACACCACCAAGGCTTACCCTGACTGGCCTGTCAAGACTATTGACATCACTTTCGAAAAATCCAAGGGAGTCCAGGGCTACCTCGATGCCCTCGACACCATTTGTGAGGCCGCCACTGAGGGTATCCAGAATGGCGACAAGATCCTCATTCTCTCTGACCGTGCCACATCTGCTGATCGGGTGCCCGTCTCGGCTTTGCTTGCTACCGGTTTGGTTCACCATCACCTGGTCCGCAACAAGTGGAGATCGCTCAGTGCCTTGGTCGTCGATACCGCCGAGGCTCGCGAGGTTCACCACATGTGTGTCCTTCTCGGTTACGGTGCTGATGCGATCTGCCCATACCTTGCTATGGAATGCATTCTCAAGATGAACCGCGAGAAGCTTATCCGGAAGCCCATCTCCGATGAGCAGGTCCTGCTTAATTACAAGGCATCGTGCGATGGAGGTATCCTCAAAGTCATGTCCAAGATGGGTATCTCGACGTTGCAGTCGTACAAGGGTGCTCAGATCTTTGAGGCTCTCGGTATCGATGACGCTGTTATCGATCGTTGCTTCGCCGGCACTGCCAGCCGCATTAGGGGTATCACATTTGAGCTCATTGCCCAAGATGCCTTTGCTTTCCACGAGCGTGGCTACCCTTCGCGTTCAATCGTTGACATTCCTGGTCTGCCCGAGACTGGCGAATACCACTGGCGTGACGGTGGTGACCCTCACGTCAACGATCCCACGAGCGTTGCCAACATCCAGGACGCTGTCCGTTCAAAGAATGACAAATCATACGAGGCGTACGCGCGATCCGAGCACGAGGCTATCAAAAACTGTACTCTACGAGGAATGCTTGATTTTGACTATGAGCAGCGTACCCCCATCCCCATTGACCAGGTTGAACCGTGGACCGAAATCGTGCGTCGCTTTGTTACCGGAGCCATGTCCTACGGTTCGATCTCCATGGAGTCTCATTCCACCCTGGCTATTGCCATGAACCGCCTGGGCGGCAAGTCCAACACTGGCGAGGGTGGTGAGGATCCTGAGCGAAGCAAGAGAATGGAGAACGGCGATACCATGCGCTCTGCCATCAAGCAGATTGCCTCTGGACGATTCGGTGTCACCTCAAACTATCTCGCCGATGCTGACGAGCTCCAGATCAAGATGGCCCAGGGTGCTAAGCCTGGTGAAGGCGGTGAACTGCCCGGCCACAAGGTGTCTGGGCCTATTGCACGTACCCGTCACTCCACCCCTGGTGTCGGTCTGATCTCGCCCCCCCCTCACCACGATATCTACTCGATTGAAGATCTCAAGCAACTGATTTACGATCTCAAGTGCTCTAACCCGCGTGCGCGCGTGTCAGTGAAGCTCGTGTCCGAGGTCGGAGTCGGCATCGTTGCTTCTGGTGTCGCTAAAGCTAAGGCCGACCACATCCTGATTTCTGGACACGATGGTGGTACTGGTGCCTCGCGCTGGACTGGTATCAAGGCAGCTGGTCTGCCTTGGGAACTTGGTTTGGCTGAGACCCACCAGACTCTTGTCCTCAACGATCTTCGTGGCCGTGTCGTCGTGCAAACAGATGGCCAGCTGAGAACCGGTCGTGATATTGCTATTGCCTGCCTGCTCGGTGCTGAGGAGTGGGGCTTTGCTACCACCCCGTTGATTGCTATGGGCTGTATAATGATGAGGTATGGAATCTACTTTCACATCCATTTGATCATTTGCTTACCAGAATTGAAAACAGAAAATGCCACTTGAACACTTGCCCTGTTGGTATTGCCACCCAGGATCCTGAACTGCGAAAGAAGTTCAAGGGTACCCCCGAACATGTCATCAACTTCTTCTACTACGTTGCAAACGAGCTCCGGGCTATTATGGCCAAGCTGGGTATCCGCACTATCAACGAAATGGTTGGTCGTGCTGAGCTGCTCAAGGTTAGGGACGACATTCGCTCTCCCAAGCAGGAAAACATCGACCTGTCTCTGATTTTGACACCCGCCCACTCCTTGCGGCCCGGCGTTGCTACTTACAACGTGCGCAAGCAAGACCACCGCCTCCACGTCCGCCTGGACAACAAGCTGATTGCCGAGTCTGAATTGGCTCTTGAGAAGGGCCTGCCCTGCCGCGTCGAGTGCGATGTTGTCAACACTGACCGTGCCCTTGGTGCGACTCTGTCGTACCAAGTCAGCCGTCACCATGGAGAGAAAGGCCTGCCTCAGGATACAATCCATGTCAACATCAAGGGCTCTGCCGGTCAGTCATTCGGTGCCTACCTTGCTCCTGGTGTTACTTTGGAGCTTGAAGGTGATGCCAATGATTACGTGGGTAAGGGTCTATCTGGCGGTCGCCTCATCGTCTACCCCCCACGAGGCGCTGTTTACAAGGCCGAAGAGAACGTTATCGTTGGAAACGTTTGTCTTTACGGTGCTACTGGTGGTACTTGCTTTTTCCGTGGTGTGGCCGCTGAGCGTTTCGCTGTCCGAAACTCGGGTGTCACCGCTGTTGTCGAAGGTGTCGGTGACCACGGATGTGAATACATGACTGGTAAGCTTTTCTCTTTCCGCGTGTAAGCCCAGTTTTACTGATGTTGATTCTTTAGGTGGCCGAGTACTTGTTCTTGGCTCTACTGGTCGAAACTTTGCCGCTGGTATGTCCGGTGGTATTGCCTACGTTCTCGATGTCAACCAGGACTTCCACTCCAAGATCAACATGGAAATGGTTGAGGTCTCTGGTTTGGAAGACCCTGCTGAGATTGCTTTTGTCCGCGGCCTCATTGAGGATCACCACCACTACACTGGATCTGAGCTCGCAGCTCGCATCCTTTTGGACTTCACCCGGGCCCTTCCCCGATTTGTCAAGGTCCTCCCTACCGACTACAAGCGTGTTCTCCTCGAAGAAGCTGCCAAGGCTGAGGCTGCCAAGAAGGCCGAGTTCACTCTACCCAAGCTCCCGAGTACTCCTGTTCCTGCCGAGGAGAAGAAGCACAAGCATGAGCAAGAGGGGAAGAAGACCGACCTCCTCGATATCGAAGACAGCATCAGCGACTCGAAGACCGAGAAGAAGCGCACGGCTCTCATCCTCGACAAGACTCGTGGTTTCATGAAGTACAACAGGCGCAGTGAGAAGTATCGCAACCCAGCCACCCGTACTCGCGACTGGGCCGAGCTGTCCAGCCGCTTAACCGAGGACGAGCTCAAGTATCAGTCTGCCCGTTGCATGGACTGCGGCGTTCCCTTCTGTCAATCCGACACTGGTTGCCCCATCTCCAACATCATTCCTAAATGGAATGAGCTTGTTTTCCAAAACCAATGGCAGGATGCTCTGAACCGCCTGCTCATGACAAACAACTTCCCCGAGTTCACTGGTCGTGTTTGCCCTGCGCCTTGTGAGGGAGCTTGCGTGCTTGGCATCAATGAGGATCCAGTTGGTATCAAGTCCATTGAGTGCGCTATTATCGACCGTGGTTTCGAGATGGGTTGGATGGTTCCCCGACCTCCTCAAACAAGGACTGGAAAGAACGTTGCCATCATTGGCTCTGGTCCTGCCGGTCTTGCCGCGGCTGATCAGCTGAACCGTGCTGGCCACTCCGTTACTGTCTACGAGCGCGCAGACCGTATCGGTGGTCTGTTGATGTACGGTATTCCCAACATGAAGCTTGACAAGAAGATTGTTCAGCGCCGTGTTGACCTCATGGCTGCTGAGGGTGTTAAGTTCGTCACCAACACCTCGGTTGGTCCTGATTCCGAGGTCTCTCTACAGTCTCTGCGTGGCTCTAACGATGCCGTTATCATCGCTACTGGCGCGACTGTTGCCCGTGACCTTAAGATCCCTGGCCGTGAACTCGAGGGTATCCATTTTGCCATGCAGTTCCTCCACAAGAACACCAAATCTTTGCTTGACTCTGCTCACGCCGACAACGCTTACATATCTGCCAAAGACAAGCACGTTGTTGTCATTGGTGGTGGTGATACTGGTAATGACTGCATCGGTACCTCGGTCCGCCACGGTGCGAAGAGCGTGGTCAACTTCGAATTGCTGCCACAGCCTCCTCCGGAGCGTGCTCTTGACAACCCCTGGCCTCAGTGGCCCCGTATCTATCGTGTCGACTACGGTCACTCGGAAGTCAAGACACACATGGGCAAGGATCCTCGCGAGTACTGCATCATGTCTAAGGAGTTTGTTGACGATGGCACTGGAAAGGTCAAGGGTATCAACACTGTCCGTGTTGAATGGACCAAGAGCGCCTCTGGTGGCTGGGACATGAAGACCATTGAAGGTAGCGAGCAGTTCTTTCCGGCCGATTTGGTCATGTTGTCCATGGGATTCTTGGGCCCTGAGGACCGCCTTCTCGGAGACGATATTGAGCGTGACGCTCGCAAGAATGTGAAGACTGCTCCTGGCCAGTACGCCACTAACATTCCCGGTGTGTTTGCTGCTGGTGACTGTCGTCGTGGACAGTCCCTTATTGTCTGGTAAGTCAAGAGCTTTAGATTGTCCTCTAATACATACTAATACTTTACGTACAGGGGCATCAACGAGGGCCGTCAGGCTGCCCGTGAAGTCGACACATTCCTTATGGGAACTGGATCTGTTCTCCCGGTAACTGGTGGTATTGTCCGCCGCCCGGCAGCTGATTCTGTCCCGCAGACTATCCAAGTTGCTTCTTCTTGATAAAAAGCAATGAACAAAAAGAAGAAATCAGACCGTAGCCCGCCATGTGTATTGCGATGTTTATTTTTCAAAATACCCAAATAAATATGTTGCAGGGCTTTTCAATTATCTCTTTCGTCTACGATGCATGACAGCGTGTTTATGGAACGGAAGGAGGCAATATCAATTTGTTTAGAGTGTTTCCCTCCTCACTTGTTTTGTTTCCTTTGATGCTTTCCTTTTTGTACGTCTAAAAGCTTGCCTGTTCTTTTATTTTGTTCATTTTTCCATTGATTTGTGAATATTGCTTTCTAGATACTTCAAAACAACAGGTAAATTGAAATGATTCATACCCGTAGTATGAGTATTTGTATAATACATAAGCTATCCCTTTATAAACTATTGTACAGATAGAAGAGTGAGTTCGTCATACATGAACCAAGCCTATTCATACACACGAGAGAAAGAAACTCAGAAAAGGATTATCATGACCGCTCGAACCCGGCAGCTCTCTGTTTCTTCATCTCCTCCTCGAACGCCGCAAAGTCCCCCTTGAACGGATCCTTGACGGGCTCCAGACGCACCTCCCACACATCCTCACTACTCGGCCCGGTCTTGTACTTGATTGCTTTCTTACGATAGTGATCGCGAATCGTCTGACGTCGCGACTCATCCGAGTATCCGCGCGCTCTCATGCACAGCCAGAAATTCTCCCAGTGTTCGCTGCAGGAGCGTAGTTCGCCGTACCGATATAGGTTCACCCATTGTCCGCCAAAGGATTGGCAGAAGAAGGCGTAGTCAAAGGCTGAGCGGCAGGACATTTCGTCTGGGTAGAGGGATTCGGGAGATATGGAGGAAGTTCGGGTTTGTTCTGAGGATGTTGGTGTTGATGGTGAGGTTGTTGGGGTTGCATTTGACGTTGACAATGGTGGCTCTGGTTGTGATTGTGTAGCAGTCTTTTTGGGTTGCCTGTTGGCATCGCCGCTCCAGTCGATTGAGGCGAGGAATTCGCGGACTGCGGCGTCTTCGTCGTGGATCGACTTTAGGTTTGATGATGGAGGAGGATTCTGCGACGGTGATGGAGGTTGGGCTTCCGCTGGAAGAGATGAAGTCATATTTGTTTGCCCATCGGCGTGCGATGAGGAGTTCCACCACCAACCCATTGTGTCTGTGTCTGTGCGTCAGATTGACTGCGCTTTGGTTCGTTGTGTGTAGGTTGGGTGAGGAAGGAATATAGTTGATTATTCGAAAGTGACGGATCTTCGCCGTGACAGTACGGTACATTTCCTTGGCGGACTTGGCACCACAATGGCTTCGTATTAACGTAATATAACGTTTTACTCATGACATCGCTTACTTATATGTGAAAGAAGTACATATATAGATCAAATTCATTTTACATTGATTCTTCCACTTCTTAATGAAGTTGAAGTTGATAGAGATCAGAAAGCTATCTCGATAAAGTGCTCAAAATCTTCCCCAAGGCAGCGCCCTCCCTTTCAAGCTTCTCCAACCGCACCTGAGACGCATGCAACTTCTGCAACACCCACTGAGTCCTTGCGTGGAGTTCGGGCGGGTACTTTCTGAGGTTTCCCAGCAGTCGAAGCTCTTCCTCATACTTGGCAACGGTTTTATCTGCCTTATCGATCTGTAACTTCAAAATACCAAGGTCCATGCGGCTCCGCAGCTGCTCATCCTTTGTCAAATGTCTGAATGCTGCATGGTACACTGGGCGACCGGGCTTGATCACGGATGGACGCCCGTTGACAGACGTGATTGTGATGAGGTCTGCTTGTTCTAGAGCGGAGAGGGTGGCTTCGCCATTGTCGGCAAACAAGTCGGAAAGCAGAAGGTGGCCGTACAGGGCTGTTCCCTTTTCGTCTTGGGCCATTTGTCTGATCAAGTACCAGGCTTGCTCACGCGTCCATTGACGGTCTTTATGCTCGCCGGAGTCAAGGACATAGATTTTCAGGATCTCAGCGGCGGCTTGCTCGATAATGTGTTTGACAGCATCTATTCGTGTTTAATAATTTTAGGCCAAGGCAACTTGAACATGGTACTCAGTGTGGACTCACCTCTAGGATTCTCTCCCGCTTTGATCCTGTGTGCTATGTACTCCAGATCAGTCAGGCGGCCGCCTACAATCTTGATACATTCGTCAAGACCGTCGAGACCCTGTGATAATTTAGGCTTGCTGTTAGGGTCTGTCTTGTTCTCGTCACTCCCTTGTTCTTCAATATATCGAATGATAAAGTTCTTGCCCACTTCGAGAGAGCAGTCGCCAAGTGAGATGGACCGGAAGACCTGGCTCGGGAGAGCTTTGCCGAGAGATTTGGAATATGACACGTCAGGTGTCAGAAAGATGACATGTGCAGTATTGCTAGAAACCAAACTAGCGGCCCATTCTGTGATCTTGTCATACACAATGCTGCCTTCTTGAGCTCCATGCAGAAAATTGTCAATAATAACTACTGGTCGGCGTTCCGGGTGCGCCTCAAGGTATTCGTCTTCTGACAATGTATTATCCTTGTCGTCTTTCTTTTTGCTCTCAAGAGCGATTTGTCGGAGAGCAGTGGACGTGTTATTCCAAATTTTGCTCAACTGAGAATCCAACGTCTCCGAGAACCCTGCCTTAGTGCCAATAACGCCTTGCGAGGCTAGATCAATCAGACTGCTGATACTGTTCATCCACGAGAAGATCGGTCGATATCCGACCTGCTGAGCCGCCGCGGAAATCGTTTGGGCATCGCTTCTTGCGTCCTGAATTGGTTTGCAGTCAATAAGCAATTTCTGTTTACGATCTCTCAAAGCCTGATCAACTACTATCTCCCTCTTGCCGGATCCATGAGGGCCCTGGACGACGATGAACGTGTTACCGTTCTCAACCAACCAAGACCGCAGCTGTGTAATCTCTTCCTGGCGATCATCCCAGATCGCGCGGAGGACATTTCGTTCCTTCTTGCGAGTACCGAATGACAGGATATTGGCCTTGCGGACCTCCTTCCGAATCCGCGACCATATGGGTTGATCCTCGGCGTTAAGCGAGTACTTAATCTTGAGTTTGATAAAGAATGTGCGGATTGGGTCGAAAATGAGAACGGTGATTCCGGCAAGCAGCGCCGCTATAATCGGGATCACGATCCGCGGATGATTCATTATCCAGTCTGTGATCCAGCGTCCGCGCACCTTGGGTTCGTATGTGAGTTTAAGTAGCGTCTGATTCTTGCCGCCCTCGTCGGTCCCGGGAACAACAAACCCGTGCATACAGCTCCGGGCGAGAATAGCATGCGTTGTGCGCGTAAAATCCACAATGGCGTATCTGGGTAAAGTTTTTGATTCCGAAGGCTGGCCCTCAATGTCCTTGATCTTCCCATATCTCCGGAAAATAGAATACAGTGTCTCCTGTGTCAGCTCCATGGGAGCTGAGCCTGACGACGGCGACAAAAACTCAACTCGCAGTCTGGCACTAGGGAATCGAAACATATCCTCAATCCACGGCTTCCCCAAAACGCGGCCAATCTGTACGCGGTCCAGGGGGTTGAACCATGGTCGAATCGGGTTCTTCTCCAGATGTTCCTCGACGGCTGAAAGAATTTCTTCGTTCGTCTTGCCCGCTGGGAGACAGTACCTGACAAACAGGCCGCCCTCGTTGTGACGCGGCAAGACTTGTTTGATAACGACGTGGAGGTCTGGAGGAAATGCGCGGCGAACAACGGACCAATGGTCAGCAGCAGCATACGAGGGTTTGTCGACGCGCTGGATAAGTTTGTTCACTGTTCGAGGCTCGTCTGCCCACAGGAGTCTGTATAGCCATTGGAGCCTCAGTGGAGCAATATCTAGTTGTCACCTCGGGGTCAGTCTGCAATATTAGGTGAGGGTGGCCTTGCCGTACTGTTGATATAGAGTAGTCCTTCGTTGCCAGAGACCGAAATGTGGCTAGAGTCAAGGAGTTCGCTTGGAGGGGCAACGGCAGCAGTGACATTGAACCGCACCGCAGGCACGCGACCCAGCGCACCAGCAGACTGCAAGCAACTAAAACGTGGCCTGCACCGGATTGCCCGGGTCCTGACTAGAGTCCACATGGTCATATTACTTGCCTGGGTTTAAAGCATAGCGGCATGATAATGGGCTGATGGTGACAGGTCTGGAGAGAGGAGGTAGCTGCAAGATGGAAAGCTGTAATATCCCACCGTGCGGAGGCGGTCGTGAACAAGCTTGGGATAGGCGACCACACCGCAGATACGGATGTTTTCTCAATCCTAATATTGAAATAAGATGGGTATGTCAGCACTCAAATTAAACAAAGGCAAGTTCCGAGTCTGAATTCGACATTGAGCTGGTGGTTTCGTACATAGCTGGCTGCATGACGTCATCACTCCCGTGCCAGCACCATTCAAGTTACCGGCAGACAGCCAAGCGTAAATCTGCCCTCATTATTTAAGACACTAGCCATCACAAAACTTGTCGTAGTCAGGCCGAACAGATGATTTATGCTTATAGTTTACCCCGACATGATCATTCCTGTATCCAGAAATAGAAGCGAGAGGAGTATGCTAGGATAAAGATTGTACGGACCTTTGTAGCGCTGATGGAGCCGCAACATTTCTATATACTCGTAGATCGCAGACACGAGGAGGCATTCTATATATTTACCCACATAACGATCTACCAATGCCCTAGTACATTGTCATGTGCCCCACTTCATTGTGCCTTTGAGCAACGAAGATAAAGCTGAAAGGTTGCAACCAGACTCCTCGGTATTGAACCCGTTAACAATGTGTTATTCCCTAATAAGTCTGGTGTAATATAGGCGCGTTATTTCCGAAGAACATGAAGTGGGCATTTTCTAAGGGCTGAAGCCAATCTTATTGCCGGAGCATAATCCAGTCACCCACCGACAAGAGAATGAGAACTTTCTGGTAAACGTAAGGGTTGCCATAACTACGAAAACAGCCAAGTCGAGACAATCAAAGGGAGACACATACTGGAAAAGATAGCTGTGGCATTGCCAAATCGATCGAATAGATAGACGAAAGTGACTGCCAAAGTGACTGCCAAAGACCTAACGCACAGATCTGTGGTTCTTGGGGCCTCTCTTTTTTTTTTTTTTTTTTTTTTTTTTTTTTCAAGCTTCAATAGTAATCTTGGTGTCCACAGTTATTTCTTTCTTTTACCCGGTTAAGCTCAAGAAGCTCGTCTGTTATACATCTTTTGCGCTCTTCTAAGTACGACTTTCTCCTGGGCTTCCTCAAGGATGCCTTCGATGGCTGCAGCAAACTTTCAAAGAGCGTCCCATAATCATCTCGATTGGCAAGGATCTGGCCATCCGGCTGACTATAACAGTTTATGACGTTTCAAATGTATGAAGGGGCCATTTATGGATCAAACATTCGTAAGTCGCAAATCCAGTGCAGCTGCGAAATAGTTGTTTCAGCAAGCTGACGCCCACCGTTGGGCGTATTTATAGATATCCGGGAAAACATTCTTCCGACTGGTGCTATAATTGGCAGTTTGTTACCGTAACTTACCGTTTTAAGGCCACTTCCACGTCAGTCTCGCATTGATATGTGCATTCTTGCTTGTGCTTTTCTAGTCTGCTTTCGATTTCTTCCTTCGCTAAAACCACAGCTGGAATTTTCTCCCTGTTTTTCCCTTTGTGGCAAGATACCGGGCACAGGTGGCCGGGTTCGGCTCTTGCTGCTGTGTTGTTGGCTGTATTTCCTGGGTACAATCATCAATTGATCACAAATCGTACAACGCCAGTTCCTTCTAGGAATAACACTCTTGAATCAGCTCTCTACAATGGAGACTTCTCCATCAACGCCGCATGGCCTGCTAGAAGTAGCCAAGGATACTGCATCGCAATACTCGCTATACATCCTGCTTGCTGTGCTACTATTTTCATGTCTTGCCAACAGAACCATAACTGGTCTTCAGAACCAGCTTCAGAGCTCAGCAGAGGGTGAGCCGAATCGCGTCCGGACACTTCCTTATTGGGTTCCGGGATTGGGTCATGCTCTTTCGTTTGGATGGGGCCACCGCGGGTTCTTACTGAAAGCAGAGTATGTTATGTGAGATTGTCCAAGGAATCAATCGAGTGCTGATGACTGTAGGCAAGCCATGGATGAGCCTGCTCTGGCACTAAAAATGGGGTTCCAAACACAAAATATGATCTACTCACCTACCATGGCCCAGAAGCTGTTAAGATACGAAGGGGCCAAACCTGATGTCTACTCCACGAAGATCATGGAGAACTTTGTGGGCGACGTTGGTCCATTTCGGAGGACCAAACCAGAGGTCCTTGAAAAGATCAACAATACGTTGACGCCAATAAAACAAGGCCCTGACCTGGAACAAATTTCTACACATATAGTCAACTTTCTCCACAGAGAGACTGCCAACCTGGTCTCGTTCAGCCGAAGTATTGTTGACCAGACGCTATGGGAACGCAACGCAATGGTTACGGTGGAAGAGGGTAGCAACCCCCCCATTTGCGAGGCGAATCTGTTTGCGTTGATAAGAAGCTTCACTACATATAGTATCACTCAAACCGTCATGGGTCAGGCTTTCCTGGATTTCCATGCAGGTGTCGTTGAGGATCTATGGACTTGGGAACGCGAGTTCGTACGCCTTACGGCTGGGGCACCGAAATGGCTTCCTGCCCCGGGAATATCAGCCGCGTATCCGGCTCGAGAACGCATCCGGAAGCTTGTTTCGGTCTTGCAGGCATCATTTCTGGCGTTGGAAGATGGCCGAGATGCGCCGATGGAGTTCCGCGACCTGGATGATATCTCAGAATTGATGAAGACACGATTGCGACTGTGGAAAACGCTAGGTATCAATACTGCCCTGAGTGCCCGCCTGGACAGCTGGTTGCTTTGGAAGCTGACCAGTGACACTTCAAAATTGACATTTTGGATGATTTTCCACGCATATTCCAACCCGGACCTCCTATCAAACATCCTGAAAGAAATAGCACCGTTTGTGAAAACATCCCGGCTTGGGCCAAAAGAGACCGGACTCCCGTTCATGGAGCCACCTAAACTCTCGATAGACTTTGAAGGTCTTTACAAGTCATGTTCTCTTTTGAAAGCGACCTATGCCGAGACAACACGCTTGAACACGAACCCAGTTTGGTACCGGCAACTCACAACCGACCTCGTATTGACCGAATCTGATACAGAAGCGACACTCTACGGTGCTAAAGAACCACGATCCTACCAGTTTCATCGTGGGGACATCCTTGGTGTCCCCTCCGGCGCTCACCACATCGATCCTGTTTATTACCCGAATACCCAGACATTCGATCCAGCGCGCTTCATTTCTACCGAAGCGGGAGAAGAAGCTTTCAAATGGCGAACAGTCTTGCCATTTGGCGGCGATGACACTTTTGCTGCTTTCACTGAGCGCCAGGTGTTGGCCTTTTTTGTGGCGATCATCTCTCTTTGGGATATTGAGCCTGTCGGCCCTTCTGGCTGGAAACATCCGGGCCATAAGCTGTCGGCAAATACTTTTAATGTCTCTCGTGAGCTGCGGGTGCGCATGAAGCATCGTATATAGTGTGTTTAGTCAGGGTTTTGTACTATACATTTGCATAGCTTGGGATCTGATATAGAACATTGGCGTTGAATCCTTCTACAAGATATATAGACAACCTAAGCCTGTAGATAGCACCTCTCCATAGTTGCATGTTTAGTGAATGGTGCATACGTGAGCCGGGGGTAGTAGTTACACGGAGAAGTGCCGCCTGCCCGCACGCCAACCTTCCCAACTCGGCAACAGGAACGGACAAAAATCCGGGAATCGCGGAGGTGATCCGTTCTCCACATCAACTGAGCGCTACTGTATATACATGGTGATATTTGTCGTGTGCAGATTACCAGAGGAAATCAAAGTTCCCTGCGCAGCACAGGGAGGGGAAAAGGGAATTATGTCTTCAAGAGCAACCGAACGTCAACAATCTCAAGTCGAAGACGACTATGACCTGAACAAGACCATCGCGTCCCGCTCAGGGTTGCGACAGGGCTTGACTTCATACGGCGACGCACATTTCTCTCTTTTTTTACGCAAGGTCTTCATCAAGGCGCTTGGGTACACGGACGATGCACTGTCTCGGCCCATCATTGGTATTATTAATACTTATTCGAGCTACAACCCTTGCCACGCCAATGTGCCGCAGCTCATCGAGGCTGCTAAGCGGGGTGTGCAGTTGCATGGCGGCCTCGCTATTGATTTTCCGACTATCACGCTGCATGAATCCTTTGCGCACCCGACAAGCATGTTCTTGCGGAATTTGATGAGTATGGACACAGAAGAAATGATTCGTGCTCAACCAATGGATGCTTGTATCATGATAGGAGGTGCGTGTTCTGCCACGGATTCGTAAAATCAAAATGCTAACTTCGGCTTAGGCTGTGACAAAACTGTTCCCGCACAACTAATGGGAGGCATCTCAGCGAATAAACCCGTTCTTCCGCTCATTACTGGTCCAATGATGCCTGGTAGTCATCGGGGCAAACGACTAGGAGCTTGCACTGACTGCAGAAATAATTGGGCAGCGTATAGAGCTGGACAGATTGACATGGAAGAAATCAGTGCTATCAACGAGGAGCTAGCCCCAACAGTATGTTCAAATACTTTCATTACCGCCAGATTTGATTGAGGGCTGACTGGCAAAGTCTGGTACCTGCGGTGTCATGGGAACAGCAAGTACCATGGCGTGTGTCACTGCTGCTTTGGGAATGATGCCTCTTAAGGGTGCTTCTGCCCCAGCTGTCTCATCCGGACGACTACGCATTGCGGAAGAGACGGGCGCAAATGCGGTGTCTGTTGCTCAGGCCAAGCGAACGCCGCAGGAAGTTCTCTCCAAAGAATCTTTTCTAAATGCAATCACAGTCCTCCAAGCCATAGGCGGATCGACAAACGCTGTTGTCCACCTACTGGCTATTGCAAATCGGCATCCAGGACTTCAAGGGCAGATCACGCTTCAGACTTTCGATGACATTGGTCGAAAGACCCCTCTGCTCATTGACCTGAAACCCAGTGGCGACAATTACATGACCGACTTCCACAATGCCGGCGGTATGTTAGCCCTGCTGCACACTCTTCGGCCATTACTTCACCTGAACGCCATGACTATATCTGGAAAGACTCTCGGCCAGATCCTGGACGAGACTCCCTTCCGGTCATTCCAGTTCTCTCAGGATATTATCAGACCCCTTGCCAACCCGCTCTACCCATCCTCGTCACTCGTGGTCCTCCGAGGGAACATTGCCCCCAACGGAGCTGTCATGAAAGCGTCCGCCTCCAAAGACCGCTCGCTCCTCAAACACTCCGGCCCAGCAGTCGTTTTTGAAAATAGTGCAGATTTAGCCGATCGAATCGACGACCCCGATCTTCCCGTGACAAAGGACTCGGTGTTGGTCTTGAAAAGCATTGGTCCAATCGGAAACCCCGGAATGCCTGAAGCCGGTTTGATCCCGCTGCCGCGTAAACTCGGATCGCTTGGGGTTACGGACATGTTGCGTCTCTCTGACGGTAGAATGTCTGGTACAGCCGGAGGCACAATCGTACTTCATATCTCGCCCGAGTCTGCTCTCCACGAGTCGCCGTATGGCATTGTGCGCACAGGAGATATAATCACCTGTGATGTGGAAGCGAGAAAACTTCAATTAGAGGTCTCAGACGAGGAAATTCAGCAAAGAATTGCAGAGCGAAGGACCCTTGCAGGGGCCAGCAGCGAGAAGGTTGACAGTGGTGCTCGACGGGGTTATCGGGCTTTGTACACGAGATCCGTCAATCAGGCAGAAGAGGGCGCCGATTTCGATTTCTTGACAGCGAAAGGCGCCGACTGGTAGAGATAAGAGTGGAAAAGAACCCATAATAGAATGTTTATTTTGGTAAAATTAGAAGCCATATCAAACAAAAGGCTATCGCTGCTCCGTTGAAGCGCAACATGCCCATGTACCCCAGCCCTATGCCCTAGACCCTATTTGGCTGCCATGGCGGGCCAAGACCGTGTCCGGACCCGCGCGACGCGTCTCCCGCAGCAATTAACGCGTTCCCGCGGATCATCAATTATTGTGTCATGTCAATGGAAATCAGAGATCGCGACAATTCTACTAGAACACAATCACTCCCACCGACTCGACTGTCCAATCTTTCAGCTACCGAGGATCCTGGTTTGTACCGGGATATCTGGCTTTTGACAAACACATGACATCTGAAGCCATCCGGCCGAGGGGGCGGCCAGCTCGTGCGTATAAAGATCGGGTGTTTCTAGCGTTGATTTACGATGTTGACTTTGATTCCTATCTAGATACCCCTGGCACAACAATCCTCACATACACGCCAGACGGACGACGTGTGATAACTGCAGGCTCGAATTCCGCGATTCGGGTGTACAGCATTGGGCAGGATGGGGAGCCAAAAACTATCGACGAAGGCGTGGAAGCGCATTTCGGAATTGCCGCGACGGTGAATCATCCTTTACAGGGAAAGAAGTAAACGGGAATGCACAGTGCTGATTTTGATTTCGCTAGAACGACGCTTTTATTATGGGTGCGGAAGATGGTACAGTGTGGCGCTACGATATCGAGTCCGGGAAGATGGAGAAGCTCCTCGTGCGATGCGCTTTGCCGGTTCGAGACCTTGCAGTATCGCGTGATGGGGAGTGGATCGCTGTTGCGAGCGAGTAAGCGACTGGTTAAGATTTCAGATGCCTCGTAAACTGACAGAAGGTTCAGTGAACTCACCGTGAAATTGGTTAACATGGAGGACATGACGAATGTGAAATATCTCAGAGAGCAGACGAAGGGATCGAAACATGTCACTTTTGATCACACGGGCCGGTTCGTTGCTGTTTCATGTACAGACGGGATTCTGTACATTTATTCAGTAGCATCTGATGAGCCACAATTGGTTCGGAAGCTGGACGGCGCCATAAGACGACTCGAAGCAGAAGACGAAGCCACATCACGAGCAGTATGGCATCCGGATGGAACGGCGGTGGCTCTGGCACAAGCTACACGCGATATTGCGATCTTCTCAACCTCAGACTGGAGCCCGCAAAAGTCTTTCAAGAGTGGACACAACGGCGACATTACAGCTCTTGAGTGGTCTCCTAACGGGGCTCTTCTGGCGACTGCTGGCGCGGATGGACAGATTTTGCTCTGGGAGACGAATACCCAAAACATCCTAAAGCGATACGACTTCTCGAATGTGATCAACCTCTCGTGGCACCCAGGCAAAAACTTGCTGTCTTTCACCACATCAGATGGGGAGCTATTTATATATGAAAACTTCGTGCCGGGCGAGTATCTGCCAATCCTTGAAAAACAAACCGAATCTGTTCTCCGTGGCGGCCCGCTGGGAGAAGCATCAGCCAATGTCAGGAAGCCTATGGTCAACAGACCTAAACCCGGAAGCGAGAACCGACCCAGACGAGGTGGCTCTCCCGATTCCCTGGATGATATCCTCGACCTTGGTGACGCCGATGATTTTGTCGAAGATGATGATGGTGCTGGCTATGCCGAAGATCTTGGCATCAATGGCTTTGGTAAGCGCACTAACGAACATCTGGAGGGCCCTGAAGGTCGGGAGCAGAAGCGCCTTGCTGCATCCTGGGAGCCTGCGGTTCATGTTCCATTTCAGCCAGGAAGTACGCCCTGGAGAGGGAATAGATGCTATCTTTGTATGTTTCCAAAGTATTCTTGACATTCGGGTCATCTTGCTTACTTTGCAGGTCTGAATTTGACGGGAGCTGTGTGGACTGTGGATCAAGAGTCTCACAATACGGTTACTGTTGATTTCTATGATAATGAGCTACACCGAAATTTCCACTTCACAGATCCCTATCGTTATGACAAAGCATGTCTCAGTAAGAATGAAATCTCCATCAGGATGTTTTCCATTATCTGATCAGTAAAAACTTTAGATGAGAATGGGACCCTTTTCGCCTCCCCCCCGGGTGATGGCCCTGCCACTATCTACTATCGCCCCCATGAGACATGGACAACGCGAGGAGACTGGCGAACTCAACTGCCTGTGGGAGAGACCGTCAAAGGTGAGAACGTCCAGCAAGCTGTCGATAATATCGGCTTTGTCTAACCGTGCCAAAGCAATTGCATTGAGCGAGTCATACATTGTTGCATTAACTTCCGCAAATTACGTACGCATTTATACGCTCTATGGAACCCCGTTCCGCGTCTACCGGCAAAAGAGCTCTGCAGTGACCTGTGCAGCTTGGCGGGACTATGTTTTGACGATTGGAAACGGACCAGTCGGAGCCAATGGATTTGCGTCACTGACCTATACGATAGAGAATGTTAAAAGGGATGAGATCTGCCAGAACGAAGACATCGTGGCAGTGACAGAAGGTGAAGAGCTGAAGAATGTGTTTTTCTCTGATGCTGGCGTAAGTCCTGAGAAGTTTTAGCCCTGTTTTGACTAGTACTGATCTGTTCAGGATCCTTGTATCTATGACTCGGAAGGAGTGCTCTTAGTGTTACAGCATTGGAGAACCCCGGGCCAAGCTCGGTGGGTACCACTGCTCGATACCAAGCTTTTGGACCGTTTGACCAAGGGCCGCAAAGAGGAGAGCTACTGGGCTGTGGCGGTGGCACAAGACAAATTCCATTGCATCATCCTCAAGGGCGGGGAGACTCATCCATACTTTCCCCGACCGCTTTTGAGCGAGTTTGACTTCAAGATTCCTGTCTCGGTCGCGCCTCCCAAGCCCGGCGAAGGAGAGGCAGAGATTGAAGTGCGAAACGACATGACAAGATTCGAAGAGAAATTTGTGCGCGAGAATCTCTTCCTCAGTCTGTTCCAGGATCTTATCTCGACGACAAATGCGACGCGCAACCAGCGCGCCGAACTGGCGCGGAAAGAAGTCGAAATTGACAAGATCCTGTTGCAAATGCTTGCGGTTGAGTGTCGAGAAGGCGAGGACCGCGGCATGAAAGCCCTTGAGCTGGTGGAGATGATGAACGACCGCAGTGGCAAGATGCTTGAAGCAGCAGCCAAGGTTGCCCAACGATATGGCCGGTCCATTCTTGAAGACAAGATCCGAGAGCTCGGTGAGCGCCGGCTCATGGGTATGGATGAAGATGACGACGAACTTGCTTGATGAGATGACTTTCATGAGGGATTTTTATCTTGGTTTTTGTATCCAAACGAGCTGGATTCAGGATGTTTAGTTTCTGTAGATATCTTCTGCTTTGCTCACAAATTGGGCTAAGAGTAATGTTGATACAATAATTTGAAGATGCAGCGCTGATACAGTTAATATGCCCTGTATACTCTATAGAGCGAGAGGAAACGCTTAAGGGACGCTGATTGGCTTGGCCGAAGCTCCGACCAACCGCCCCACACTGTCACCAAGGCGACTTTCCAGACTGCTTGTCCCGCAAGACAACACAACATAAATACTCGACGGCAACAGCGCTTCCTATTGCTGTTTAACACGCGCGATTCTTCTTGAGAAAAGAGAATTCACAGAAAATGGTTGTGACTCAAAAACTATACCCCCGCGCGACTGTCAAGCGCATCGTCAAAGCCCACGCCGGTCGCAACGTGGGCAAGCACACGGACGTCCTGGTACGTTTGAGCACTGTCACCCCAAGCTTCTTTTGCATCATGTATATTGAATTGAAGTGAATCAAAGGTTTTCCTGGACTATATGCTATTCATGCAAGAGTGAGCCCGTTCTGGGAAATGGCGGGAATGACGACAAACCTGGACTGATCGTTTGCAACCATTTGCGACAAACAGACTGATGCGTGAAGCCTCAATTCGGGCGCGGAAATCCGGCGAGAAAAACATATCAGCGAGGAGTGTGCGGAAAGTCACGGAGGTTCGATTCCCCCTTTTTCGTATTCTTCTTACCTTTTTCCTTTTCTCTTCTCTCTCTTCCCTTCTTGCTTGTCGCGGCAGGGGATGTGACTTGTCCTACGGATCTGACCCGCTGTATACCAACAGATGACCTTGCGCAAGATGAGGGGATGATACATTCGTGTGTTCCAGTCAGGTGTTTGGTTTCACGGCGTTGGATAAGAGACTAGGAAGACGTTTTCATATATATCTGTGCCTATATATCTGGGGGAAACAATTCGGCGTTATATCTTAGAAGGCGTGGTTAGGGGACATTGCGTGAAGTTTAATTGTTTTTGCGATACCCTTTGCTGTTGTTAGTTTCTGCCGCCGCGCTCGGTGCGAAAAACAAGGATGATGGGCTTGTTATTCGAAACGGGATGATTGTGTAACTGTTTATTTTTATTTCATTATGTTGATTGTACCTGAAGTAGAAGGCATTTGTTAAAGAGATCAATCGTTGCCCAGGCATCAATTATGGTTCTAAACCAACTAGTAGTTGACATGGTATATGCAGGAGGCTGAGGCGGCGCCCGAGACAGGAGCCCGACAGCGGACGATGGCGTCGATTCCATTGTTTCGACCGCCTTCCAGCTTCTCTCCGCACCATCTCCACCAGACCTCTCTTCTCCCTCTACATACTCTTCATTTTCTGCTGCCGTCACCAAGACTCGAGAGAATATTCAAGCTTTAGCTCTACAACTATTATTCTTTTTTAATTTCCTTCTCTGTCTTTTCCTTCCTCTTCTTCCTTTCTAACTCTGTTCATAATCATCCAGAACTGTACCACACACACACCCATCATGTCTACCCTTCCTCTCAACGGCAACCCCCCAACACAGACCCAGTCCAAGTCATCCAAAAAAAAGCGTGCAAAGGCTGAAATTTCTGCCAATGTGTCCGAGTCGACTCCCTCGATCCCCGACGTCGATACTAAACGGGAGCCTTCTGTCAATGGTGTGACCGACGAGGCTGAGGTCTCACTTTTCAAAGAGCTTCAAAAGTGAGAGCGCACCGATTCGATTCCATCTCTCTCTCTCTCTCTCTCTCTCTCTCTCTCTCTGTGTGTGTGTGTGTGTGTTTTTGAAATTGCCATTTAACACATTGAATATAGGAACCTTCGCAATGCGTCCAAGAAGCTTGTAAGTCGACGGCCAGCCAGCCCCGTACCTCGCATGTGGAGTCAGCAGGTAACTAATATCTCTCTTCTTTAGGCTGCAACCGCCAAAGTCGATAGCATCATCGCGCAGAACCCAGGCAAATCCCTTGATGAACTGGTTGCCGAGAAGAAGATCAACGTCGACCAAAAGGCGCAGGCCTTGAAGAAACCGGCTTTGCAAGCGCAGATCGCTCAGATTGAAGAACAGATCACTCAATACAAGCAATTTGCAGCGCACTACGAGGAGCGTCTCGTCAGCCAGAAGACCGCTTTGGAGAATGCGCACAAACAGGAAATTGAGGCTATCAAGCAAAAGGCCGTCGCGGAGGCGAAAGAAGCCCAAGAGAAACAGTTCAAATTACAGCTACTCTCTTTGAGCCAGTTTCTGCGTACTGCAGCTTCTTTCAGACATGCCGGTGATGAAGCTTCCCCCGAAAGCCCTGCCTTTGAAGGCGTGTTGTTTCAGATTTACGGTGGCACTAAGCCTGCTGTTGACGCGATGCTGAAACTCATCAATGGTTCCGAGGAGAAGGTGGTGGGAGTTGACGAGCAAGTTCTGGATGTGTCCTGTAAGACTCCTGCTGTATATTTTTCGTGACTAGCAATTGCTGACTCGACACCGGCAGATGCCCGTGTGAAACAGGTATCGGAAGAACGATCGCCCGCCGTGCCGGAAGATGCATGGAACGAAGGAGTTCAGGGTGACTCGGCGTCGGACCCTACCATTGCCAACGCTGGCCTCACTGAACTCCAGGATCGAACAGTATCTGCTACCGTCGATAGTAGTAGCTTCGCTGCGGGTGCTGCTGCCCAACTTGAGGAGCCTGTGGCTGCTGCTCCAGCTCAGACTCTGGTAAACGACGCTGCCAACCCGGTCGCGGAGACGAACTGGGAATCCCAGACTGCTGCTGCTGAGCCGGCCGAAGTGACTCCCACCGAGGCCGCCCCGACGGACCAGCAATCTAGCTGGGCAGAAGACACGCCCACTGAAACTGCGCCAACCGCAGGTAATGATGGCTTTGAACAAGTCGTCCATCACCAGCGTCAAAACAGTGTCCGTAATGGTCGTGGTAATGGCCGTGGACGCGGCCGCGGAGATGGATCTCGTGGTCGTGGTGGACGTGGTGAATTCAGGGGCCGCGGTCGTGGCCGCGGTGATGGCAAGGTTGGCCGTGGTCGCGGTGGATTTGGTGGCCAGCAAGGAAACCGTTCTGAAGCTGTCGCAACCCACTAGACGCTTTTTCCGTTTTTCTTTACGGCGCCGGTGTCAACAAATTCTGAACAATGTCTATCCGGCGTGTTCTGCACATTCGACATTTTCTGTCCGCTTGAGTCTGGTGCGGTTTCTACATTACATGCATTGCTCTGCTCGGTTCCAGTTTCTCTTGCCTTTCAGCATTATTCCACTGACGAAATTTCATTGATTACTATGGGTCGGGTCTAATGGTATCGGATTCGCCCATGAAAAGGAGACGAGACAGCTTGATGCTGTATGTCAACAACGAAAACGAGTTTATGCCTTACAACTTTGCGCATCTATGCGCGGCGAAAAAAAAAAAAAGTTTATAATCTTCATGTCTTTCAGCGTTGCATAGTGATTTTCTTTGGCTGGGATTTTTTATGTCACGCAAGGATTCCCCTTTTTTCATGTCTGGTTGCATTTTATCGGATGAAAGGCTTGTCTTTTGATTTCCGTTTCAAAAGCAATCGTGTGAAAAATCCTGTACATCTAGTTCATCATTGTTTTCTGTGTTCTTTAGTTTTAGCTCGCTTTTCTTTTTATCCTTTTTTTCTCCCTCTCTTTTGCTAGGGGCATCATGGGTGGCGCAGGCAGGAACAGTGACTAGGAAGGTTTTAGGGAACTGGTTCGTGTATATGGCTTTGCATGTGGCTTGTAAGGAAGGGCATGGGTGAATAGCGAATGGATAATGATGTCTATATGGCAATGGTCTCAAACGTAGAGAAAACAACCACGTAGACAACTCTTTGCAAAGCCACTGGATGATTCCAAATTCACCTAGATTCGCGGCTTTAAATAGCCGTTTAGGGGTGTGGCTTAGCCCCGGGATACGCTTTACGCATGTATAGGATTGTTATTCTACCTAAATCAGCTAACTAGCTAGAGTGTCTTCCTTAGGTATACGCAGGCGGTTTGCGTCATGGCTGACTGCGATAAGCAGTCCTTATCGGGGCCTCTGCAGCGGGCTGTTTATATTAAAAGGACGCCGATTTTCCGACAACAGGACACCATATACATTACTCATATAACTCTCAACTCCGCTGGCCGATTACACGCTGCACAGGACAATTGTGAACAGCAAGTAAGATAGCCATGGCTTCGGAGCCTCTTGCGGCGGCAGGCACAGTGAGCCAGATGTGGCGCAAAAAGGTCTTGCGTGTCATATTCATCTCTCTGCTATTGGACCTGGTATGTTTACTTGTCTGTGGCATTTCCACATTTGACGATTGGATTGTACTTATTCGCAAATTTGGGAATGCACTGAGTCGATGCTTCTCAATACGCTTGCTGATCGAGGACAGATTTCATTCACATTCATCCTGCCTCTATTCCCCTCACTACTAGATTTCTATTTGAAACGCGACCCGTCTCCCAACTCGCTACTAAATCGCATCTTCCACTACCTCAACGCCTACAAAAACTCATTCGCGAAACCAATCGACTCGCGCTACGACATCGTTCTCCTCGGCGGGGCACTCGGGTCTCTCTTCTCCTTTCTGCAAGCCCTTGCTGCTCCTCTCATTGGGCGAATCTCAGACAAACATGGGCGACGAACAGCACTTCTGTGGTCCATGATGGGGAACATCGTCAGTGTTGCACTCTGGGTCGCAGCTACGGATTTCCGCACGTTTCTTGCTAGCCGTGTCGTCGGCGGTCTGAGTGAGGGAAATGTGCAGATGGCCAATGCGATTGCCACGGACATCAGTGACGAGAGTCAGCGCGGGTCGACCATGGCGATGGTGGGCGCCTGTTTCAGTATTGCCTTCACGTTTGGTCCTGCGCTCGGCGCGGCGCTGGCGAACGTGACTGTTATCGCGGCGAATCCGTTTGCAACGGCGGCGGGCATGTCGCTCTTTCTGATCGTGGCTGAGACTCTGTACTTGTACTCGAGTCTGCCGGAGACGCATCCCAAATTCACCAAAGCGCAGGCGAGCGGCAATGACTCTACCGATTCCAAGTCCGGCACCACAGTGAAAGAGAAACAAAGAACAGACAACAACGCGGTTATCAAAACATACACCAACAACCCGGCGCTCCTCAACGCAGTGCACTTTCTCTTCCTGCTCCCCTTCTCCGGCATGGAATTCTCGCTACCTTTCCTGGCAGCCACGCTGCTCGGGCAAGAAAACTCCCTATCCGTGAGCCCAGCGGCACTAAACGGACGGGTTCTGGGTCTCGTGGGAGTGATTGCTTCCTTACTGCAGGGCACCATGGTCCGCCGACTGCCACCCCTGTTCACCGTGCGCATCGGCCTCGTCTCCTGCGCCATATCGTTCTTCTTGCTAGCCAACGTCAACACCATTGCCGGCCTGTATGGTGCCGCCTGTTTCCTGGCTATCACCTCAGCCACCGTGGTGACCGGCCTGAATAGCCTGGGCAGTCTCGAAGCCGGCGCCGGCGAGCGCGGCGTGATTCTCGGACGTCTTCGGAGTTGGGGCCAGTTGGGCCGCGCGCTGGGTCCGCTGGTGTTTTGCTCGTTCTTCTGGTGGGCTGGTCGTCGGGTTGCATTTATGACCGGTGGTGTGGCTATGTTAGGGGTCTGTGGTTTTGCCTTCGTGGCCTTGAGGGGGCCACCCAAGGAAAAAGCGTGAGCGTTTATGAGAGATATCTTGTTGGAAAGCACAAGAAAGAAAAGGAAGAACACAAAAATGCAAAAGAAAGAAAGGAGGGGAAGAAAAAGCATGGGTCACTCTACAAATGCACACATGAAGGAATGTGATATTCAGTATTCGAGGGAGATTCGATTTGTTCAGGGTATACCTCTCATAGAGCGGAGATAGTTTGTACGGTTTCTTTCCAGCGAGTCAACTCATCATTGAACAGTTTGAACCTGGTTGTACATGTATCAAAGAGAGAACGAAATCAGTAACGAAAAAACAAAACGCACAAGAAACCTCCACGCATGTTTCGAAACGCCGATAAACCCCATATAGATGCTTCAGTATGATACAAAGTGCATGCATTACCATTAGTCCGATCTTCGCACTCGTAGACTTGATGTCCCCTGCCGTCGGTCACAATGACCGCTAAACTCATGGCACGCTTGAGCAGCCAACGACGGAGAGGGTTCCATGGTCCCCCGAGCTTTCCCGAGAAGCCAGTCGGTCAGCGTGACGAATTTAGAGGTCCGGTCCCAGCCATCCGCCTGGTCGGCATGCTCGATTGTATGGCCGGCAATACGGCCCTCGTCGTCGAATGCAAAGATGAAAAGCCCCTCGAATTGCCCTTCCTTGCCCAGCGAAAAGATGGGAGTGTCACCACCGAGAAGCGTGCTGAGGCTTTTGTTCACGCCGACTCGTGATTTCGAGCTGGGGCTTAGGCTGTTGGATGGTAGAGAGAGTGGCTGTTGCTGTTGCTGCTGGGGAGCGGGAGACTCCAACGTCTGTGTAGAACTTTGACTGCCATGGCCTGTGGTACCTTCGTGCCTTGGCTCCGTCTTCCAGCGTACTACCAATCTCTCATCGCCACAGTCCTCTGCGTGCTCGCAGCCCAGCACCGAGTTTGCGCGCACCATGCGCTCGCTGATGATCTGAAGTCGGACATTGCCAAGAATCGGGAGACTGCTCCAGGCAACGGGTACTGTCCACAGTGCTGCGCGGTACAGAACTCGACCTTTGACGTTCGGTAGGTGTGGATGCGTAGAAGGAAAAAGGTGCAGGGTGATCTGGGGGGAGAGCAGTTCGCTTGGAAGCGGATTGATCAGGATGGTCGGGAGGAGAGGCGATAGTTTTCGTAGTGCTATAACGCCACCGTATTGTTAGCTTCATCAACTTTGTTTATTGGACTCCTCAGAATATTTTCAAAAAGGTTTTAATGGCAGATGCATACTTCTTCCAAGCTTTATGACACGTTCGTCCGACGGCTTGCGATCTCCGTCTGAACCACCGCCTTCTATACCCGGAACATTGTCAGCGCCATGTTGCGCGCCACTACCCGAATATAACGTCGTCACACTTGTCCGAGGAAAAAGCACATCATCGAGAACAGCATCATGGGCTCGTGCGAGGGGTTTGCTGGTTGCGTGCGTAAACGAGCGACAACGACAGCAGCGCAGACGGCGAGGAAACGGGCGCTGGTGCTGGAATGACGTCCGATGCAAAGCAATTTGCTGCTGACTGACACCGGACACAAGCGAGGAGAGGCGAGGATTGCACTGGACAAATCTCGGCATTACGAGCGCCTCTCGTCTGGAGGCATGAATCCGTATATTGACTAGGGACGAGAAAAAGACGATGATAAGTAGTCAAAGTGGTGGTGGCAGTTGAGAGTTACCGTCGGCAAATGACGTTGTTCCGGATTCTTTAGTCGGTTTCCTCACTTTCTGTCGGGTTCTTCCGAAAGCCCGTAAGTATGCGGCCAACAAGAAGCATCCATTCAAATGGGACTCTTTAAATCTATCTGTCTATTAAGTGGTCAAATATAAACTCCAACCGGGTATAATACACAATATACATGTCTGTGCAAAACACGTACAACTAGCTCTACAGACGCGAGCCTAAGTAACGGCGTCGCACGAACCTGAACAGATAGTATGATCCAGCCGCTCCTACAAGTGTTCTCCAAGCAGCATATATCACGATCGCCAACCTGAGGCGATCGTAGTACCCCTGCAACAGAATACCAACGGCATGGTGATGGCCCCCTGTCGAATCCTTATCTGTCTTGCCATCCCCGGCAGCAGGGCTTTCATCCGGAAGTAGAGCAATCGTGGTGTCATCGGAAGCAGTTTCGCTGGGCCGTCTGACACTCTTGGCCGTTTGCGCATTTCTTTTGCGCATGGAGTAGGTCAGGATGGAAACAAGGAATCGAAGATCAGGCGCAGTGAAAGTCGGATGTTTCCACAATTCGATAGCGTTGTGTGGCGGAAGCATCTCGAGAAAGTCAGCCATGACTCCCAGCGTCAGCCCCCAGAGTAAGAGCACTCTGGCCTTTTCAGAAACAGCCATCTGATTACGCAACTTCGAATGCCCTAGCCCTCCAGACTCTTGAGAGTTTAGATCTGGGAGGAAGCCTGGTTGGGAACTGCAGTACAAGCTTTCAGTCGGAATCAGTTTGATCGCAGAAAACTCCATCTTGCCAGTAAACCAGCGCATAGCTAGGCGACTGATGACGCCGCCTTGTTCCGCATACCGGTCAGAGACGTGGACGTGTTCAACGGTTCGTAACGATGGCGCGAGCAAGGCTCTCAACGACACCCAATGTGTCGAAGCTACTTCGGTCGGCTGTAGTTTGAGAGCCGGCGATTTGCTTGTGGTTAGCAAGAACATAAAGGGACAAAGCACCATCAATCTGGGCATGAATCAGCTTTCACAAATCTCCCCGCCAACAAATCTCAGAGCGGTCCACATACGGAGTCCTCCCAAAAGAGGTTGTCACCACGCGCTCAGGAAGGTTCCCAATAGATATCACATCCCCCGTATTCAAATCGAGACCAATTTCTTCAAAGGTCTCTCGGATTGCCGTCGCTCTGTCGTCTGCATCCTCCGGGTCTCGTTTGCCTCCCGGAAGCGCGACATGGCCGGTCCAGCGGTCTCCGACTCTCGATGCTCTCTTTATAAAGAGGACCTCAGGGTCGCCATATTTCACCCAGTCTTGTGCAAAGAAACTGTCTAATTTCTGCGGTGTCGAAGAAGGCTGTTCAGTCGAGGCAGCCGGCACATATCGAGTCTCTGGCCAATGGTCATATTTGGGACGGACTCGAAGAACTAGAGCGACTGCAGCCCGTTTACGGCATTCTGGCGGATTTGGAACACTGGGGTAGGGAAACTGGTGTAGATCAAGGAGAGATTCATGCAAAGATTTTATTAATATTGGGAGCGTGTCTGCCGATGCCATAACTTAGCAATCCTTTGGTATCCGGCGAATACGTTTATCCTCTTCGGCAACTCGGATTTTTAGTGACTGGACATAAAAATAGAGGTATACAAGTAGAGGACTGTCTCTGGTCAGTTAGCTTTCCTGCAGCTGATAATAATTGTCGTCATCTCCCAGTATCGTCGATAAGCAGCCGAGGAATAATAGCTGTTTGCTCTGTTTGTCCTGCTAGACCCGCAGCTGTTCCATTGGCCAATGGGCGGCCGCGATCGGTTCTAGCCATAGAGAGCTTCCCAAAGCGGCACGTGGGGAGGCGCTTGATAGCTCAGATATGACGTTGAGACTGACAGAGCTCGGAAGCAACCGCTCATTGATCTCTCTCGAGTTGGTCTTTCGTAGACGTGGCCCATTCGTTATTGATCTTTCGAGTATAGGACGATAGCTTCCTTGTCTTTCGTCTGACGGTACCACTGTTCATCCTGCGTAGCTAGGGCGGGCATTTTGGCTATCATAATGCGTTTCGGGAAAACGCTGAAGAACTCCATATACCCTCCGTGGAGGGACAAGTACATCGACTATGCCAAGGTCAAGCGGTTACTGCGAGAAAAGGATGTTGACGGCGATGAAAGCGACGGCGAGGTCCAGCCCTGGACAGAGCAGGACGAAGAGGCGTTTGTGCAGGAACTGATCAACGTACAACTGGACAAGGTGAATGCCTTTCAGTCAGAGACTTCCCGAAAGTTGCGTGAACAGACTGCTGCTTGCGAATCCAAGCTCAGCGCACTAGTCCAGAAGCCTGACAGCCAGGAGAAATATGTGAGCGACGAGGTCGAGCGGAGAAAAGTTGCCAGTGACGTCCTTCAGGAACTTGATGAAATAACCAAGGAAGTCAGCGAGTTGGAAAAATACAGCCGGATCAACTACACCGGCTTTCTCAAGGCTGCTAAGAAACACGACCGCAAACGTGGAGCAAGATATCGGATTCGAGCGCTACTGCAAGTCCGGCTTTCGAATCTGCCCTTCAACACGGAAGATTACTCTCCCCTTCTCAATAGGCTCTCGGCCATGTATACATTTGCGCGTGAGATTCTTCACCAAAAAGTTGAAGATCCACAAGGGACAGCCGGCGAGGGTCGTTCAGCCCATGACGCATATGTTTCGTACAAGTTCTGGGTGCACTCCGACAATGTTTTGGAGGTAAAGACTTATATATTGCGGCGACTACCGGTTCTGCTCTACAACCCGACTACCTCAAAGGAATTGGACGTTTCACAAAAAGATCCTACAATCACATCCCTGTACTTTGACAACCCCCAATTTGATCTGTACAACGCAAAAGTTACCCGAGCGCCGGAAGCCTGCTCGCTGCGCCTTCGTTGGTCGGGCGATCTGAAAGATAAGCCTTCCATCTTTCTGGAGAAGAAAATTGTCACAGACGATGACCGCAGCCATGAAGTCCGGGTGCAGCTCAAAGAGAAACACGTCATGGATTTTCTTCAAGGAAAGTACAGATTAGAAAAGAAGATCAATCGCCTTGAGGGAACGGGCCGAAGGGACTCACTCGAGGCAGAAGATCTCAAAAGGGATGTGGAAGATCTTCAGTCGTTTATCAAAAAACTTGGACTGCAACCGATGCTTCGAGCAAATTACACCAGGACCGCCTTCCAGATTCCCGGTGACGATCGGATTCGAATCTCGCTTGACACGAACCTTGCCCTGATTCGAGAAGACTCCCTTGATCCGGTACGACCGTGTAGAGATCCCGATGACTGGCACCGAAGAGACATCGACGATAACTCCATGCAGTACCCCTTCACTTCTATTAACAAGGGCGAAATTGTGAGATTTCCTCATGCACTGCTGGAGATCAAATTGCGCCAAAACACTCGCCATATAGAGTGGCTGAACGACCTTATGGTTTCACATCTTGTGAAAGAGGCTCCTCGATTCTCGAAATTCGCCCACGGGGTAGCCCAGCTGTTTGAGGACAATATCAATACACTCCCGTTTTGGCTGAGTAAGCTTGAGAAAGACATCCGTCGCGACCCAGAAACTGCGTTTCAAGAGGAACAGCAGCGACTGGCAAAGCGAGCCGAGGAAGAAATGGTGGTTGGTAGTTTCCTGGGGTCGAAGACCAGCCCTTTGCAAATGATGGTTGGTTCACCAATATCACGAATGGATGCCGGGAGGGAAATATCTCCGAGACGGTTATCTGTGGGAGCAGGCGTGCTGTCAACATCTGGGCCATCATCCATGCCTGGTGCCGCTAGAGAGGGCCAAGCCGAAGCCGAAAGAAACAGGAAAACGAGTATTGCTGAACAAGATGCCCGGAGTGCAGAAGAAGAAGAAGAAGAAGAGGGAGAGCCGTCCTACCTCAGAAACCTGTTTCCGACCTTCTCAATGTCTCGCTACGCTCAATCGCGTCGCCCTCAGCGCCCTCGTCTCCCTCCCGGTGTAGAAGCTCCGGCTGTGTGGATTAAGGATTCGGGACCAGTTCGCGTCGAGTCGAAAGTATGGCTGGCTAACCAGCGGACTTTTATCAAATGGCAGCATGTAAGCATTTTGCTGGCCTCTTTGTCTCTGGCTTTGTACAATGCTGCTGGTGTGGACAACACGGTCTCTCAGGTACTAGCCATCGTGTATACTTGCTTTGCCGTGTTTGCCTCAGTCTGGGGGTGGTTTATGTATGAGAGACGGGCTCGTTTGATCCGCGAACGCAGCGGGAAGGACTTGGACAATCTGTTTGGCCCGATTGTAGTTTGTGTCGGGCTTGCAATTGCTCTGGTATTGAACTTTGCTTTCAAGGTAAGACTCATGTCCCGAAAGATGCCATTCGTCGTCTCCGTTACTGATACGTGAGCAGTATCGAGCAGCACTGCGTGAAGCAGCAATCAAGGGCCAAAGCAGCGGAATTGCCCCTTCTGCAAACATGTCGCGGGAAATCGAGTACAGTAACCGGTAGTATCAGTCAAGACCAAGGGATATGAGGACAGAAGGGGTGAAAGCAAAAAAGGATCAGCTATACATGGCCATCCGGCGGACCTAATTCATATAACCACAGCGGATTCAAAACAAGAGAGAATAAAAGAGCGCGCATTCAACCAAAGATACATAAAATACTTCACGCCTTTGAGCCTGGGCTCAAACTATATGCTCTCTGGACCCCTGGGGATCCGGTAGGATACCCTGTCTTTTGCGCAGTTTTGGGATCCAGTAGTACCTATGAAGACAACGAAGTCGGCAGAAAAAGAATTTGGGCACCAGATCATTGGGACTGAGGATACTGGGTCCAAAGAGTCATAATCCACAAAACCCCCCAACAGGACGATCACCACGAGCGGTAGCCAGGTTGGATAATTGCGCCGGCAGCGACGGGCAATCAGGCCATGGAGGTTTTCGCGGCACTCAGGCTCGCAGGTAGTGACATAGTGTAGTGATTGAATAGAATGAACGATGAATAAGTCAGAGGAACCGTAGAGAAAGAAAGCCGGAATGGATAACTGTATATGTTTGGATATACTGAATTGTGGTGGTGCACAAATATGTCGAGTATATGAAGCTCAGTGTGGCAGAGGGCTTTTGGTTCGATATCTTGACTGGTTTTGATTAGGTGGGCAGATACAGGAGGAAAGAATCCTCTTCGTCAAGCGAGAGATCTTTGTGCGTATGGCGGTGCCTATACAGGTCATCGCTCGTCATGTAACCAGATGCCGACAAGAAGTGCCGACAAGAAGTGTAAGTGGTGCGCAAAAAGAAGAGAAGAAGAGAAAGACGGGGTAAGAGGGAGGTAGGCTTGCTATTTATCTAAATTACATCCTGACATTGTCCACGGGGAAGGTGCCTCCAGGGACTTAAGATGGGCAGGCACCTGCCGCCGGTATTTGCTTAGACATCTAAAAATCGACCCTATCCTCCAAGCGGAAGGTACCCATTTATCGTGTTGGCTTTGAATCTTTCTTTCCTGGCTCTTTTGCCTAAATGTAATCCTTGACATCATCGAACCAACATCACTTGGACTCTCTCTCGACCTCTGGGGCCGTACAAGCGAGTTTGAGCAAGATACTCAGTTGAATTGTAAGCAACAGCATGCTACATATCAAGCATAGCTATGCTTTCGCCATCTTTAGACTGCGTCCCCTGAACCAAAGCGGGTGGAACGGAAGCGTCATTGCGTTTGACAGCAAGAACACTCGACCGTACAGTGCCCATACACTCCAAAAGCTTGCATATCCAAACCGGCCAATGGTGAAGTCCCAGGAGGTACCAAAGGCTTTTCGCAACACCCACACTCCCAAGCGCAGCAACCACCAGACATGGCACAGAGCATCTGCTTCTTCCGCCAGTAGTACGGCTTGTCACGTCCTGGAAGGAACGAGTACTGTGGCTACTGAGACATCATTATATCTCTTACCCAGGCACTTTCCTTGGCAGAAAAACACAGTCGCTTCATTTCCGCTTGGTGAGCGCTGTAATCTCGACGAGCCTCAGCTAGTTGCTCGTCAACCTCGTAGAGTTCATCCGGCGACTGCGTGCCCAGTTCGCCTTCGTCAATTCGGTCGCACTTGCGTAAACTGGTGGTACCAAAAGTTTTGTTTGATAATATCTCCGTTCTTTTGTCTTCAAGACGATTCACGCGCTGTAACAGCAAATGACCTTTGTTTTCCTCGGCTCGATATGCTCTTTCCCATTCCCGGCCACCGCGAAGGCAGCAATTATCGTATGCTTTCTTGAAGCCCCGAATCCCTCGCGCAAGCGGGTAACAGCTCAGGAAGTCAAGTAGCTCTTCAATCATCTTGTTGGTCTTTTCTGGGGTCCTCCATCCGCGCCTTTCGGTTGGTAAGCGTGAAGAAGGAAAGCTATTCTGTGGTGGGGACGGAAGGGGGCACTGGGCGGCTATAAATGATTTCAGTACAGTGGGCTGGCTGTAATATCTGAGAGGTTATTCTAAACTTTGATACCCTGCAAGCTGAGCTGATTGTTGCCTAGTGATATTGTTGTTTAGTGATATTGTTGTTTAGTGATATTGTTGTTTAGTGATATTGTTGTTTAGTGATATTGTTGCTTAGTGATATTGTTGTTTGATGACAGGCTCATTGTTTCGTCACCTGCAAGTTAGGGCTCCCAGCATGCACGTGACGTGGTTGACTGATTCAGCCGGAGAGCCACATGCAGCACCGGTCGATAGTATGTGTACATCATATACTCAGAAATACTAGTAGGAGTTACAATCCGTTACAGAAAAAGCTGCATTCTCAGTGCTGGCAGCCCCTACTTCTGCACGAAAGATCTCGGAAAAAGCTGAACCCAAGGCCCCAGACATCGATTGTTACTGTTGGTTGCTCCTTCGGGAAATAACACCGCCTTGGACTGGCGGTGGGCTTTGAACCGTCCAACGAAAGCCAGAAGAAGTCAATGATCTTGATATCAAGCCAACGATCAAGTAAAGAGCTTTGCTGCTTGATCTCGCAGTGAATCATATTCATTCCGATGCAGAATGTCGACTGACCCAGCAACTTGAATTGGCATATCAAGCTCATAGCGTCTGATTTCAATCTAACTTTTAAATACAAGTCTTTAAACCACTATTGTTTTTTCGATTCCGTTTTCTCCCCGCTTATAGCAAGTCCAAGGTGTTATGGGTAAACGATTTCCAGTTATAACATTCAAATCGCGATTTCACCGTGGAGTCTGGCTATGGAGCCGCCAAACCGGAAACGGACGCTTGCCCGATGATGGGGGCACTGCTTCGTCTTACAAATACAAAATGATAGGCACGGGTTTAATAACGGGTTCATGCCCCCAGGATCGTTCGGCCACCACCAGATCTAGTACTGCCAATTACTAGTACATTAGCTCACTATTGTACATCCAGCACTTTATTATACACCTAATATACAGTCAAGGTCAAGCTGGCGGCATCAATCAGAAGCCTCGTTACCAGAATGACGAATTTCAAGATCGATATTGTTTCGGATACAGTTTGTCCTGTGGGTTGTCTTCTCTTCCTGGAAACCCCAGCCGGTTTCCTCTGCACAAGGTCCTGACATGTCGCAGTGGTGCTATGTCGGCCATCGACGTCTTTCCAAAGCCATTGCGCAGCACAAACAGGCTAACCCGGCCGACACGTTCTCGATCGCATGGCATGCCTTCTACCTCAACCCTGATGCCGCGCCATATCCCGGCGTTAACAAACGCGAAATGTACGAAAGCAAATTCGGCGGTCCACAGCGCGTCAACGCCATGTTCGCGAGACTCAGCGCTGTCGGTGCCGCCGAGGGGATCAACTTTTCTTATGGGGGAAACACCGGCAAGACGAGGGATTCCCATCGTCTGGTGTACCTGACCGGCAAAGAGTACGGTCTTGAGAAGCAAGGCAAGGTCGTGGAAGCGCTGTTCAAAGCATACTTTGAAGAAGAGAAGAACATCACCGACAAGGCCGTCCTGCTACAGGCGGCCACCGAGTCCGGAGCGCAGCTCCCCAAAGATGTCGTGCTGGCCTGGTTGGATTCCGACAAGGGTGGCAAGGAAGTAGATCTGGAGGCGAACACGGCCATGGCCAAGCTGGTCACAGGCGTCCCCAATTTCACCATTCAGGGCAAGTATATCGTCGAGGGCGCAGAGGAACCGTCCCATTATCTGGATATTTTCGACCGCGTCAAGCGCGATGAAAAGTAGGCTCTCAACGAGAAAACGAAAACAAAATTGGAGTTACTGGCCATCGGGCTCGGAACGGGTTGTCGGAAGAGCTCACAGCTCGATTGTCAAGTAGTATTAAGTTGGTTGCATTAAGTCATTAAACGAAATGGGATGCGTTAGTCTCACGGAGGCGGTCCGTATTTCAGGAAGCTTCTGCGCCATGCCGATGGGGGCCGTCCATCCCGAACTCTTTCTAAACCCTGTTCCGTCGCTGGTTCGTATTGGATACTAAACTCGTCCTTTCTCTTGATATTGGCCAGCGGGATCTCATCGTCGCATTCGCTCTTCTGGCTTTCAATGTCCGACATACGGTTACGAGAGCTCGAAATCGTCGTTGTGGGCCACTTTGGCGAAGTAGGAATGCTCGCTTTCCTCGCGCTACTGCCATTGTTGTAGCTGCCTTTTCTTCCACCACTGTCAGCGCCAATATACGATGAGGTGTGTTCAGCGTATCGACTATAGAACAGTTTTCTGCCCAGGAGAGACTCGACGAGCGGGGCGATAGTCGGGACGCAGGCGCCTTGAATGATGATATTTGCTTCGATACTGGGTTGGTCAGCTTCCATGCTCGATGTTTGTCCAGTATGCATGGAAGAACCCTACCTCGTCCACAGGAAAATCTCAGAAGCGGAATCTGCGGGTATTGTCAGTAATTGACAGCATTGATCTTCGTTCCAACGTACAAGTATAATCAGACTTGTCCAGCAATCCCGTCAGTCGTGTCGCTTTGAAGATGCAAACTACGCAAGCACTACGTCTGTTAGAACAATCACCTCCCTATGATAGCCAATGCTGTGAACGACTTACATGACGCCTAGGCCTAAAGTCACCGTTAGGCCGATCTTTTTCTTCCGATTCATCTGTAATCTCCACAGCACAGTTGCGGGATACACAGCGAGAAACAAGTCGACAAAGCCAGAGAGCGCTGCAAATTTGTTAGTTTCAATGTGCCAGTCGCAATATGAATCAGAGTGTTTTTGTTGTTGTACCTGCAGTAGCAATCGAGTACAGTTCCAATACTTGGGGACTCCAGCAGTCGGCATCTGTCATGGACGGGGTCCAGGTGGCTTTGGTCGGCCTGCATTGGGCATACAAAATAATAACGCATCCGAAGATACAGAGGTTGCTCAGGCCGACCATGATCCACAAGAACCATTTGAATTTGGGGGTTGGGTTCAAAATCCGGACTAAAAGGGCCGTCACACCAAGCTTCGGGAGGGTGAAAGACAGAATGCCGGGCGTGAAAGATGCCGTGCTATAGAAGAAAGCGTTCGCTCGTTCGATTCCGGACAGCTGGTCCACATGCTTGGCCATGCCCCAGTATACCGAGGCAGACACCAGGCCACCAAAGACATAGCAACATATCTAAACAATCAGTTTTTGCCTCGTCAATTTTGCCCGTACTCGGCCGACTGATCCGTGCTCTTACCAACGAAGCGGTCATGATGTAGTCATCCAGGCCCACGGTGTTCACAATCCGTAAGCGAGTATAGAGCCTGGCAACAATGAACACGGTGCTGATGCCAACAAGAGTCCAGATGACGGCCATGATGGCCGCGCCACTGGCGTGACCAGATGCCATCCTGTCAGTTCCTCAAACCAGGCATGAGGCCCCTGCCCTGCCACTGCCCGAGTCGAGTAGGGTGATGGTGAGGGATTGGCCAGATCCCAAACAAGAAAAATCACCAAAAACCCCGGGGTGATGCCAGAACGGACGTGTGGTTGATGAATTGATATCAATGACAATGCAACAGCCGATATACGTACAATCCGTAATGATTTACATACCCAGCATGTATGTCATGACGGTGTCTGCTCTGTAAGATGTATGAGAATCGCCGCCGGCGAACGAGGTTCCTTTTTATTCCAATCTCCTGCAAAAGTGGAGTCGCGGCTAGATTGCTTTCGAGTGCTAGTTTGCAACAGACGTTAGCCGTTAGACCCCGGTAGAATTTTACATGATCGTTAGTGTCTGAGAGCGAACGAGTCGCCTAGATCCACCGCGGCTGGCAGCTCCGTGCTAGGGAATACCGAGCTAGGCCTTCTGCATCACTGCAAGTGTCTGGTATCGGTATCGGCGAGCCACTGACGAAGAAAAGCGGGAACTCGCTGTTGTTCTCTTCTTGTACGTTGCCTTGTCCACACAGACATGGCGAGACTGCGTATCAACAATGGCCGATTCAGCTTGATTGTCCGTTGCAAGATTGGGATGACGTCCATGTCCACAAACATTCCAGTATGTAATGATCATCGATGCACCTCACGGCGCAGAGAACCAAGGCGGTCCACGTTGTCTCCAGTCGACAAAGCGGCACCAGTGAGCGGCAGAGCCCAGTCCATGGCCCCCTATCCTTCCCCTCCTCCCCCATAATCATATCTCGCTGTTTCTCTCCGAGATCGACGGCTGGACCTGGACGGGACCACACACAGAGGGGGTGTTCTGCTGGCTTATGCAAGCCAACGTGCACGCGGCATAGGCGAGCGTTCCTGTCGGCTGGGAAATGCACGCACGCGAACCTATTCCTCGGAAGAGGGGTCGACACATGCGCCGTGACGGGTCGGTCTCGCGCTTGGGAGAGTCTAAATGCCTTAGCGTAGCTCTTAAAAGCATAACAAGGCCGTGCTCCGCAAAATCTGTTTGAAATTTCTGGTTTTCGTATGGGGCGAAAATGGTGATTGCTCGACCTTATCCCGGCACTTTTGGGCCGGACAGAGCAGAAGGTAGAACGGCTGCATGGAGGAGAGACCGGTGTAGTCATGCCCCTGTCCTCGGCCAGGGCAGGAGCCACGAGGCCGGCGGGTCAGGCCTCGGCTCCTGGTGGGTTTTTCCCCATTAGGCAATTCACCATCGCACCGGTGATCTGGAGGGCATGTTAGCATTATGATGATTATTATTACCACTATGGCTTGGCTTATGCTTCGTATTTGATGCAGACTTGGAGTTGACTGTGACTTTGTGCATGGCCCTTGCATAGTCTGTACGTTTCATTACTGTTAAAGCCAGCAGGATGCACATTCATCATTGATCTCATCCGGACCAAGCAGTCTCGAACAAATGGCGGCCATAGTCTACGATCTGTTGCCTGCTTCAAAGTGCAGAGGATACGCTCAACTTTCCAGATGTCGACTATCGAGTCCGGGTCAGCTTACTCTGTGTCAGAAGATGCAGAGGACACAATACTCCCCTACAACAGCACGGAAGTCGGCGTGCAGACGGCAACCCAGGCGTGAAGCCTCGTTCAGAACCGTACATATAGGCCAACTATTATGACTCGCTGCTCTGTCGAAAATCAAGGATAAACATTGGCGACAACCAGTCGATCATTGTCTGAAAAGGGTTAATTACTGGGCCACAAAAAATTGACGAAGTCTTGCTATTGAAATTTTGCTGACTTGATAATTAGCGGGCATTAACTAACTAGCTAGCTAACCGGTTAGACTGTGCGGACCAACAACCGGTTTGCGGTTAGGTTTGGTTTAGTGATGCCCCTGGCTGCTGGCGGACCCAGTCTTTCTCATCAAATCGACTGCCAGTCCACCGCTATCACTCCGTAATCGTATGATCATATTATTCAGTCCCAATTCTCGTAACTTTTGCGCTCTGATTTGCTTGACTTGATTACTGCCGCGTACGCGGAGCGTATTCTGAGAAACAAGAAAAGAAAAACCACCTTGAATCATGTGCCGTAGTCGCCACCGCAATTCGTCTGGTAGGATCCGGGTTCATGACTCGGCACGACCCGGGCCTGAAAGTGTAACAGCTTATGGCTTATCAGGCTTTCAGCGGCCTGAAAGAGCATCGCCCAACAATGTTCACCTTCTGCAACTGAGGCTAGCTATGGGGCGAGTTAGTTAGTTGGGGGGTCCGACTGAGCCAGTCTTGAGGCTCTCTCGACTAATACTCTTTGTATGCAGTTGTGAGCCAATTGCCATGAATCTCTGTGAAGATCAGTCATTTTTCTCAAATTACACGGAACACAGAGTACCAGACAAATGCTCGGTACAACATAAGGTGATAATATCAAGTTTTTTATGGCAATCTGTCCTGGGGCTATACAAATTGAATCCTCCCAGCTCCGTCCGTGGTAGCATACGAGCCGCAGACGCGTCAATCCAAGTGCACCACCGTATCCGTAACCCCTATACCAGGACAGACATGGGGAGAAGCATCCAGTCTCCCGGTCACACCCACTATAAGTCGTGAGGCTCCGTCCATGTCAATGCGGATCTTCCCAACATAGGGCAACCGGCAAAACTTCGGATTGGACAGAGGTACGATATGCAGGGCCGGCGAAAGAAACTATATCGGAAAGAAAGAAAAAAGAAAAAGTATTTGAATTAAGCTTTTCGACACATCTGCGATCTTGCAGGATACAGCGTACTGTGTGAATGATTTGTCAAAATACTGATTTGTCAATATACTGACTCGACAATATACACCATATCTCTCGCTGCATTTACGATCCCAGATCTGGACTGTTGGACCATTGTCTGTGTTCTACTGCCAGCTCGTCACTTAGCCTGTCGACTTCAATGAATAAAATTGGACAAACTTGGTTGCAATTATGAGGATTAAACAGCGGAGGAAAAGAAAAACGGACACCCTTTAATACACCAACAACGCAACCGAGGATGGCCGGTTGTGAGCACTAACAATCTTGACAGTCTAACTAACACTTGGCTCCCGTCTCCGCGAGTGCCCGTTCTGTTGGTTGGCAGCGGCAAAGGATGCGATGTGCAATGCACATACCAACTGCACTGACCAGTTTGCACGGATGGGTGTTTTGGGTCCAGACGGCCCGTTTTTTCGGTTTATCACCTCGAGTCCTAAATCTGTCGGGTTGCCCCTCGTTGTACAAATCAGTCAGACACTGATGTGGGATACAATGATGGAAGCATTTGTTACTTTGCGCCGTGCTCTCTCGGTTGATCTATAGTTCAAGTTCCAGCATTTCTTGAGACGAGGTCATGTAATTATGCTGCGAAACACACAAGACTATAATGAGCTAACGGCCGCGAAGGATCGGTGTGTCGAATGAGACAGGAGGGCGCAGCACTGAAGATCATTTTGGCTATCAAACATTCGCAGGATCGTGTACCATGTTTTGACGGGTTACTCGGTATGAGTTCTCGTAGATAAGAACCCAAGGTGTCGGCGCAAAGCCTAGAGAATGACATCGAATTCTATACACCCCAGCTTGGCCATGGCACGTCCAATATTATGTTCATCAGTCTGGGTCGGGGTATCGCAAAGCGTATAACTCAGATGATGAATTCGCCCGTATCATGGACCGCTGTGTAGCTTTCAGGGAGAGCAAGGGTTTGATTAACATATACCAACTGGGATGGTATGGCTGGGAACGCCCTAGAGCAACCCCTTAAGTTTGCCAAAGGGTGAATTAGACGAACAGGAGCTTTGTAATCTCGTCGAGTGGTGCCACAGGAGAACGGTGACTAAAGAGGTTCGACAGGTTGGTTAATGGCAGAGAAGAGATGTCGTTTTGGGAGATCTGTAGGAAAAGCCAGTTCCGGCGTCCCGGGGCTCAACGCTCAACGCTCAACGCATTTTTCCACTATCGTCGAAAGGTGCGACGCTTCAAGTGTCCGCATCGTGCTGAGGTTGCTTATCGAGAGGCCATTGCAAAGTGTCATGGAACAGCCAGCTGCAGGATATGCTCAGGTCGTATACGCTTGTTTGCAAGGAAGTTTGCAAAGACAGCCGAGGACGCAGAAAAAATCTTTGGAGCTCAGAGTCTACAAGGAAGGTGCTCCACCAACATCACTAGTGGGCACCTGCTACGGAAGGCACGCGTTGTCTACATCGACCAGTGGGCAATTGACACGCGATTGTCAAAGTCAATGGCAGTAGGATGATGGTTGAAAATATATTTCTCATTAGCACATGTATTTCACAGCATCAATATTTTCTTTCTTGAACGCACATAGTCAAGCCAAATGACAACGACAAAAGTACCGGCTCAAATACCACCCAAATACAGAGAATAACACCTGTTTATACGTACGCGAACACTTGGGCATGCAGATCTTACACCATAAAACGGACAAGGAGATAAAACACAGCAAAGAGACTCCAACAATGCATCATCTATCATGACAAGAGGAAAACAGACACATGATAGTCACACAAGACTTGAAAATAATCACATGGGGTTGGTCTGTCGCAGCTTGAAATCAGGCATATAATCAAACCAGTTGGTCTCGGGGTTATATCGGTACGCCTTGAAGTCGACACCGTAGGGTTTGGGCTCAAGCATGTACAGGACGCCCAACGGCACATCCAGACTCGCAACCTCGTCACGGCCCAGACCGAGGAAATAGGCGAGCAGCACACGTGCCACGGATCGATGCGTCACCAACAAGACGTGGTCGGTCGTGCGTTCGGCTTCGACAATGACGGTACGCAGACGGTTGATGACGTCGAGGTACCCTTCGCCGCCAGGGCCGGGATAGCGATACTGAAGCTTTTCACGGCGGCGGGCTTCGTATTCTTCCGGGAAGCGCTCTTTGATCTCGTCGTATGTCATACCTTCCATCTTGCCGGCGTAGAGCTCGTCGAGCATGCGCATTTGCTTGATATCATAGTCGTCGTCGTTGAAGTACGACGTCGTCTGGATTGCGCGTTTCATCATTGACGACCACACACAGAAATTGCGGGGTCGATCTCGCGTGCCGTAGGATGGATTCGGCGGCGTGCTGTCGCCAGGATGCGGGGGGAAATGGCTCGTCATAGCCTTTTGCGCCTGGTAGTCTTCCCATAGCTTCCGCTGGTGGTCGACAAACCTCGCCAGCGCCTCGCCGTACTTGTGTCCGTTTTCGCTCAGCTCCGAGTCACCGCCGATGCGGCCCATTTGGTTGTCGATACTTTCCCCGTGCCGCGTGATCCAAATCTGGCGTGGCGACAAGTTAAAGTTCAGGAGATAGTAGACGACTTGCGACGACAAGAATCCGTTTGTCTGGTGGGCAACCACCTTGCGGCCAACATCAATCATCTGCACATATGGCATGTCATTCTGCTCCTCATACTCGCCAAGGGGCACGTAGGACTTGTCGTACATGGCGACACGCTTCTTAAAGTCTTCGAGCGCTTTGACCGGGTCTTGGTCGCGGTAGTCAGGACCAGAAAGCTTCAACCGCATGTTCGACTCCAACAAGACGGGGTCGACACAACGACTTTCAAGAAACAGCACTCCCAACTCGGGCCCGGCTCGTTCGCGGATCCGGTCCATGACCGCTTTGCGGCGTTCGAGCGTGCTGTTGGTGGCGTCCAAAATGCCCACACTGCCGCCCTGGTCCAGAATATAGTCGAGCAACTCATCCAAGGTCGCCAGCGCGACCTGATCTCGGAGCTGTACGGCCAGTTGATTTTTCGGATCGAAGAAACTGGCGGACTGGTCGATTGATTCGCGCTTGGGTTCCTCGTGGGGGACAGCCAGACTGGCTGGTCGCTCGGGCGCAGGCTGTGGCTCGTTGTTTTGGGAGACTGGTTCGCCGTTGACCTGAATCTCTGTCGGGACAGCAGGCGGAGGAAGCGATTCGCCAAGGTCGGCGGGCGGCAGAGGGTTGCCTACGCTGACGCTCATCCTGCGGACCGAGTCGACGAGTTCCCGATCAATGACGCTCTTGGTGCGGTCCTTGGCCTGCATCGCCGAGGGTGACGGAGAATTGCCACCGGCAGCCAAGCGGCGGCGTTCGCCCACGTTGAAGATGCGAGTATCGTGTTGCAGCCAATTCAGATAGCGGGCCATCTTCTTGGTGATGTAACTCTTGCCCCGGGCAGGCAAGCCGACCATGACAATGACCAGCTTCGAGCCGACATCGCGCTCCGGGATGCGGCCATCAGGCGAGACTTTGGACCGGGTGAGACCGGGGATATCGAGAGTAGTTGCTCTTGGTTTGGGGGTTGACGCGGTCGGGGTGGCACCTGAAGATGTGGGAGTATGATGTTGTTGGGCGCGACTGAAGGGTGAGTTGGTTAGCTTTAGTGGCTCAGAATATGGGTTATATCACATGCTTCGACAAGGACGGATGCATGGAGGCTTGTGCAACCAAAACGGGTCTGGCATGTGGCATGCAGTAGCAGCAGGAACAGCAGCAGCACTAAAAGGCGACGATCTGCCGGTGACGTACTTGCATTGCCGTACAGGACGGAGGCACGATGCCCCGCAGACTGCAAGCAATACACAACTACATCACTTGAAATGAAAGGAAAAGAAAAAAAAATGGAAAAATGGAAAAAAAAAAAAGGAAAAAAGAAAAAGAAAAATAAAAAATAAGAGAAAGAAAAAAGAAGGAAAGAAAGATAAAAAGGACTTTAGAAGATCAACTTACATCTGCGGCGAGCTGGGCGCTGTCGATACCGGAGTGTCGGACAGAGCCATACCGACGCCGTCCTTGGATGGGCGGCGCTGCAAGAGAGACGAGGCGGCGAGAGGCTTGTTGGAATCAGAATTCAGCTCGCTGCCGAGCGCTCTTCCGACCACTGTCTTCGAAGGATTATAAGCAGACGGCCGAGGTCCGCTGAGCTGGCGGCCAGTGGTAGAGGTAGAAGGACCTGACGCGGGACGAAGGTCCCGACGTGGAGGAGAAGTTGGTGGTGAGGAGGTCGAGGTCGAGGTCGAAGTCGACGATGAAGATGATGCGGCGTCCATGGCTGGGCGGCGTCAGGCTTTTGGCCTTTATACACTTAGTAGTTGTGCGGTGCGATGCGCGCGCCCCAGCAGCTCGCCGCTGCTAGGCTTGAGGCGATCCCAGTGTGGAGTGGGTCTGGCGACAAGGAAATCGAGCTGCAAAGCAGGGTAGGTAAATCAGACACGCTGAAATTAGATTGCAATAGCGTGCGAGTTCTCCCAGGTCTCGACGTGGAGGCGTTCTAAGTTAGTTCGGCCGGGGCGAGCTGGCGAGGAACACAGAAAAATAGTGCGAGAAACAGCAAACGCCACCGCTTAGCTGTCGTACAGCGATTGGAAAAGGAATTAAAGATGCAGGCCGACGGCGGAAATTGTCTAGGTGACAGCAGATGTTTCGGTGCAAGATGGAGGCTGGTGCACGTTATAACGTTGTAACTCCAGTCCGTCCAGAGTGAGTTCGATGAGTCAGTCCGAAGCTTTGCGGCGGGCGGCGCCAGCCCCGGCGTGGAAGAGTGAGAAGGGGGGCGCGCTTGCCACAGATCCTGCTTCTAATGATGATGTAGTGCTGGGTCTCTGACCCGCCCTTAAGTAGCTATTAAGACTGTCTTATTGTTGTTTGCGTATCGAAAGGAAAAGGAATGTAACAGTCCGTCGGGCTCCTCAGTCGTGCAGTCGATATCACAATAACAATGAAATCGAGACTGACAAACGGACAAGACGGGCGAAACAAGAAGTCGACTGACTGACGGACTGCATGCACTCGTCGCACCGTAGGGTCCGCTGGATTGTGGATCGCGCCCAACAAAAAGATGGCAGGGCAGATCGGCCTTGTTGAGATCGCCAAGCAAGGCGTACAACAGTCGTCTTTTTGGCTGACTTGATTTGCTTTCGGGCTCTCTCTGTGTTCGCAAGTAGCAGGCAAGCAACAACAGTGAATGAAGCTGCCGCTGCTGCCTGTTCTGTCAGTTGTGTCCGCGGCGGCTTCTCGGTACCCGCGGACGGTCACGGGCCGTCTGCGCCGATATACTCATATACTTTTCCCACGCCAGTATTGATAGTATACACTGACTTTGCATGATTAAAGTACGGACTGCTGAGAGAATTCTCACATCTACCTGATCCACCATGTTCGAAACTCTCAACAGTGTACAAATAGTATTCACCATGTTTTCCATACGAGCCACCAAGAGTGATGCTAGCTTCTGCCTTGTAACAGTCTACACAGTAGGGTTCATGGTTCCATGAAGACAGACGATGTGCAACTCCAGCTGATGTCCACACCTTTCACATCATCCCAAGTCGCGCCTGGGAAAAGGACAATATCGAGCCGTCTCACCTGGCGCCTCATTTGTTATCTGTCATCCTGCGTACCCGGGGTGAAGCCCCCAAGATCCTGCTCTAGTGATCCCTTGCAGCAAGTGCCGGCGCCTCGACTGTGCAGGTTGTACTCTGTACAGTTCTCTGAAATTATCGCGACAGATCTCATGGACACCCTGCTAGACCAGAACGGGTCGGGCCAAAAAAAAACTGATTTTCTTCGGAGCCCGAGCCTTGATTTTGGCGCCTCTGTTGGCCTCATTTTGCCTTCTTCCCGCGACGCGCCAAGGCCTTGTACGACGTTTGCCAGCAGCGTCGTCACCACCTTTCAACAAAAACATGCAAAGTCATCGTGTATCTCACACTCCGATAGATCATAAACAGTGCAGGGCGGAGCAGGCTTGGCTATTTTTTTTTTCTTTTTCATCAGCTACCCTGCTGTCGACTTGTCAATTTGTTGTCTTATCCGCTATTCGACGCCTCGTCTCCGCCAGTCTTGGCGGAGCTGATGGGGAAGTCGATCAAGGGCTTGCTGTTGAGGCTGGGTCACGTCGTCAGCACTCGACACCTATGTCGGAATCAAAGGAATAAAATGGTACGCACAAACAGTGATAACCGGGGAGAAGTCCTACCAGCCCGTATTGTGCCTCGCTCCCTCGTATTGTTATGCCGCTAGACCCATGGTAAGCAAGGCGATACCTCAGCGACCCAGCTTCAGAGTAAGACCGATGAGACAAGCATAGGCCGCGATACTGAGGGCTGTCAACACGACAACCGCGTTGCCACTGGTACGAAATTTGCGGCGGTGCATGCCGTCCGCGCCAATCTCGGAGAAGAATTGCTTATTGCCCTGCTGGCGACGAAACAAGCTGATCAGCAACACGCCTGTCCCGTAGACCGCGAACAACGCTCCGATGCCGTAGAACTCGGCCGTGAAGACCTTGAGCACGATGAGTGCAAAGGAAAACTGCGACAGGGCTGTCCGGACATAAGCGCCCTCGAATGTGCGTTGTGCCGCGCGCACTTCGACTATCTCGTCCGACGTGAGCACCGCCGACCGCGCGCGGTGCATGCGCAGCCGGTAACGGTCTCCTGCATGCCACTGGTGGCTGTCAGTAAACAGTCTATATTGTTTGTTGCATGTGCAGCATAGGCAAACGTACTTCGAACATGCTGAAGGTCTTGAAGAGTCGTGGGAGAATTGAGACCTGAGAAGAAGAAGAAGAAGAAGAAGAAGAGTTTGGAAGGCGGTGACGTTTGTCAAGTGCGCGCGGCGTCTCTCTCCGCGCTCCGGTTTCTTCTTTGAAATTCCCTGGTCCAGTGATCCGGCCTCCTCCGCTCCCTCGCAGTCAAAACACAATGGAGCTATCCAGAAAGCAAAACCAAAGCATTGCCTCAGTAGTCGATTGTTCGGGCAGCTCTGAGCTCCAAACCGACCGGCTAATGAAGCCTCGTGGAATTCCGTTCAATTCCCGATGAGCAACAGTGGAGCCGGGGATTTCTCCACCAACCAGCAGCCGGGGATTGACACATTCGGCTTGATCTCCGACTCTTGAGTAAAGACATCTTGAACTTATCTTCGCTACATCCCCTCTTCTTGCCTTCGCGGTTTATTGTTCTTTTGTATTTGTGGTTAGATAGCACGCCTATACAGCGGAGTCAAAATGAGCAAGGTGTGGGATGCAGCAGAGGGTATGTTTCTGAACAGACAATTCCCCCGAGTCAATGGCTGTGGATGGTAGTTTAACAAAAGGGTTAGTCGCTAAGCACAATTCAGCTGAAAGCTGCTGGGTTGTGTTGTATGGGAAGGTCTACGATGTAGGATGCCATTAGCAGCCGGATTATCACTTGGTTCTCTGACAAACCGATATAGGTCACTGAATTCTTACCCAGCCATCCTGGCGGTGTCGCGGCCATCCTAAGATTGGCCGGTGCCGATGCCACCGAGGAATATGATCCTATCCACCCACCAGGGATGCTAGAAGAATACCTCAAACCCGAGGCGTACCTCGGAGACATTGATCCAGAGACTCTGCCTAAGCCTACTGCCGACGAGCAGACCCGGACCGAAGCAGAAGGACCACCGCCTATGGAGACCCTTCTCAACTTGGACGAGATTGAGCAGGTGGCTACCAAGCAAGTCAGCCGAAAGGCCTGGGCTTATTACTACTCTGCCGCAGACGATCTGGCCACGAAACGCTTCAATACCGAGGTCTACCGCTCCATCCTCCTTCGACCTCGAGTCTTCATTGACGTTGCTAAATGTGATCTCTCCACCTCTGTGGTCGGCCACAAGATCGGGCTGCCAATATTTGTCGCACCAGCTGCCATGGCGCGCCTAGGTCATCCGGCCGGCGAGGCTGGTATTGCAGAGGCATGTCGCAGCTTCGGCGCCATGCAGGTCATTTCGAATAACGCTTCCATGTCCCCAGAGCAGATTGTGGAAAATGCTGCCCCGGGGCAGGTCTTTGGATGGCAGCTTTACGTTCAGGTGGACCGCAAAAAGAGTGAAGCAATGTTGGCTCGCATCAACAAACTGAAGGCTATCAAGTTTATCGTGCTGACGCTCGATGCCCCGGTTCCGGGGAAACGGGAAGACGATCTACGAAGTGACAGTACGGCCAGCAAGCTGCCAGTCAGTTCTAGCGCGGTCGCCAAGAAGAAGGATGAACACGGAGATATCCTGCCGGATGGAACGCCCGTACCCAAGGAAGGAGGGGGTGGTGTCGGGGTGCAGCTGTTTGCCGGTACAGAATGCTCTCTTACGTGGAAGGAAACTCTTCCTTGGCTGGCTAAACACACGCAACTACCTATCGTCCTTAAGGGCCTACAAACACACGAGGATGCCTATATTGCTTCACAGTATACGCCCCAGATTCAGGGCATCATCCTATCCAACCATGGCGGACGGGCACTTGATACGGCTCCACCGGCTGTACACACCTTACTCGAGATCCGAAATTACTGCCCTGAGGTTTTTGAGAAACTAGAAGTCTGGGTCGACGGCGGTGTGAGGCGGGGAACTGACGTCGTCAAGGCCTTGTGCCTGGGTGCAAAAGCTGTCGGTATCGGCCGGCCCGCCTTGTGGGGATTGGGTGCTGGAGGGGTTGCTGGTGTGCAGAGGACTTTAGAAAGTAAGATCTTGCGCATTTGTCTTGAGGTTGTCGATGCTCTCTGACTGACGTACAATAGTTCTGGCCGACGAGACAAAAACTTGCATGCAATTATTGGGTGTCGAAAAGGTCGAAGACCTTGGTCCTCAACATGTAACTCTCTCAAATCTTTGATAATGCCTTAACAAACAAGCATTGACATCTGATCAGATCAATACTCGAATTGTCGAGCAACAGATATACAATGGTCCTTCGCAGTTAAGCGGCCTGGCTACCCACGCGCGCGCCAAGTTATAAAATTTAGTCGAAGTTGAGAAGCGTTCCTTCCGTGCAGCGTCAACTGTGAAACTATGCTATGAATAACGACACCTTCGACCTAGATAATATCATATACGGTTTAGAATTGTTCATATTATATATATAATGGTTGATTGATTTTTTGAAGCTGGGAGAGGTAGGGCCCGCTGGGTGTGTGACAGCGCCCCTTGGTGCACCTGCCGTCGGCCCAACCTCACTCTCAGTCTCTTACAACTGTCGATCCTTGACTTCATCTTCCCTCCTCTTTGTAGCCTGTATGTAACAGGCAAATTGGGTAGCGACATTGAACGGGTTTCCACAGTATGACGTGACAACTACCAGCCACAAATCCTCCAGGTCGAGCCACCTGTGAACCAGGCGAAGTAAGTCGGAAAACGTGTAGAAAGAGTGCACAAGGAGTGCATGTAGTACAACGAGCAATCCGCGTGTCTTGCCACATGTCCTTTGCTAACTACGGATTGATTTACAAAGGAGGCCGCGTACGTACTTCGCAAATGCCAAGTTCGGCGACAGACTTCTCTTCACTTAACTTGCCGGTCCTGCGATGCGCCATACGCCATGATTGTACGTGTTTGGACTATCCCCCTATACCATCATCCTGCTGTCTTGCTTTATTGACCTTACCTAAATGGCCTATGGCACCACAAACAATAGGAGTCCGGTTTCACGACTTCTATGCGGCTAGTGACGGGGAATCCTCGACTCATTTTCAACGAGGAAGAACCTCACAAAGATTTTGGCACACTCCTTATCGAACTATGCTTGCGTTGCAGCTGTGTAATGGTCACACGGTGGCTGGTGCTGTGTGCTTGGGCCGACGTTATGAGGAATGTGGAGCTCGCGTTTGTGCTCAATCGATGGTTCCAGTCAACGCTCAGCATACGGGGACACAGAAGCAATAATGGCCAATAGAATATCTTATGATACAAACTAGGCTGGGCTTAGGGAGATTACCAGAGTAACAAGGCACGCGTTTTGTGTAGCCTGCAGCAGCATATAACACACAGGGGTTCAGCCCAGGGTTGTCACGAAGACCGGAGACATGACTAGCTGATATCTCATCTTGAGTCTGTCCTCTTCCTCCTCCTCCTCTTCTTTCTCTATCTCTCCAAAGGCACAGAAGACTAAAAACCAATGAGAATCTCAAAGACAGGGCAAGCGTACGAGTGTGTCCAACGCTGCGGGTGCTATTCGTAGGAGCATTCCGAGCCCACAGAGCCATGTCTGTGGTACGCGCTTCAATCTCGATTCGCAACTTTGTACTAAATTTCGCCATAGGACCAAAGAAAGAGCTCTGAGAAACTAGTCTCAGAATTGTCAGTGCTACATTACAATCTGGTGGTGGCTCCGTATCTGTGCCCACAGTAATGTGTATCCATAACGGACCATTGCCGGTTCAGGAATGCTGCTGTCCTCTTATGACTTAATATTAGAACATGGCACTGACTGAGCTCATCATAAAGAATGTGTGGTCAGCACTCCTTTATTCATGAGCTTTGAAAGTGTAACCTCTGGACCAATCACAGCGTACAGGCAAGAAATCAACACTACGAGATAACGCCATGCTATGCCGTCTTTGATTGGAGTCGCTCCGCCTTTCTGGAGCTAGAACAAACGCATAGATGTGCTGTTTATCTCCTTTCCTTTGGTCAGAATTGCACAGAATATGCACCGACCCATTTTGGTCCGAGGGATGATGTTGTGCAAGCACGCGACTGACTCCTTCATTTACGTATTTGCCCTTAGGATCCATCTGGTAACCGGTCTCCCCCATTACAAAATCTGAGGAGAAGCTCCACGAAGCAAGGAGCCTTCTACTTGTGCTTGGATCGGGATGTTTTTCCCGGCCAAAGTTATGACGTGGAAGCTCGGACAGCTAGGTATAACTACGACACTGCTCTATTCTTCTGTGCCCCGTGATCCATCTTGCATAGAGGACACCAACTTTCGTACTGTTGCTCTTTTCATGAGCATAGCGTTCTGAAGGGAATATCCCAAAGGAAAGATATGTCTGTCGACGACAGCAAAAGTCATAATGCCGTTTTGCCAGAGAAGAAGACTAGATGGGCCGGCTACCTATGGGACACCTTTGACAAGCCGCCTGCTGAGCGGCGACTGCTTACCAAACTCGATGCTGCGTTACTGTGTTTTGGAGCAGTAGGTACGTTCTTATCTCTGGAACCTGGAATATCTAGGTTTCCGTCACTCATCTGCTGCACTAGGTTATTTTGTGAAAAGTGTGGATCAGTATAATATCAACAATGCTTTCGTGTCGGGAATGTATGTCCAATTGTTTACGGTTCGCATAAATTAGGACGAAAGCTTAATGAGTGACAATTAGGAAGGAAGACTTGGGCTTATACCAAAACCAGCTGAACTATATTCAAACTGCATGGTCGTTAGGGTATATGCTGGGCCAAATCCCTAGCAATATTATCCTCAGCCGTGTTCGACCGAGATACTGGATTCCAAGCTTAGAGGTATATAACCTACCAATATATCGAGCAAATGGTGGGCTGACTTGGGCCAGGTCTGTTGGTCCGTTTTGACACTTTCATTATCGAGATGTAATCACGCCTATCAATTTTACATCATCAGATTTTTCGTGGGTTAGTATATATGATTTTATAGACCATGACATGCTCGCTCGGATGGAAAGCCTCTGGCTAACACTAACAGGTCTATGCGAAAGTGGATATTACCCAGGGATTCAGCACTCGCTTGGATCCTGGTATCGACGTGACGAGCTCGGGAAGAGAGCCTGTATTCTTCAAATCTGCAGCGCTATTGGCCAAATGGTCTCTGGTTACATGATGGGAGGCGTGTACCACCTGGGAGTTTATGGTGGACACAAAGGCTGGCAGTGGTTGGTGCTGAGTGAATATATACTGCATTCTGCTGCATCCTAACCAATGCTTCAGGGCTTACATTATCGATGGATCTATTTCCTTGCCGATGGCCATAGCTGGGTTCTTCCTGCTTCCCGATGTGCCTGAGATCACCAAGTCATGGTATCTGAGTGAAGAGGTAAGTTTGCCTCCATGTTTCCATCAGACAACCACTAATATAAGAACAGGAAATCAAATTGTCTCAGTTGCGAATGAAGCTGGAAGGCAGAGAACCGCGGTCCAAATACACCAAAGCCAAACTCAAGCGGATTTTTTCGTCCTGGCATATCTATCTGATAACCATTGTCTATGTGTTAGTGAAGTCCTCCCCCTAGGACATTGGGTAATCTTTTGATGATAAGAATAGGGCTTTCAATAACGGGATAACAAATACGCAACCAGTCTTTCAACAGTATGTCTTTTATGAGCTCCACCAGGTATGGAACGCTTACAAGCGTAGGTTTCTTCGAAACTCGAAAGATCCACGATACTCGGTGTCACAAGTTAATAATTACGCAACAACGACATCGGCGGTGCAAGTATTCATGACCATCATTTACGCCTGTAAGAGTCGCGACATTGCATTGGCGAAGTGTCACTAACCTTCAATCCAGGGCTATCCGACACTGTTCTGAAAGGTAGCCGGTGGCCGCCTTTAGTATTTGGAGGAGTGAGTTCTTATTACTTTTGCAAGTGGAACTGCTGATTTGACCAGGTATCTAGATTGTGAATATTATCTGCTACGTCTCCTTAGCAGTTTGGAATGTACCCATCTGGTGGAAATGGACATGTTTTATCTCTTCCGGGGCATCGTATGGCCTGGGAGGTCTATGCATGGCGTAAGTCTTATTGAACCCGACGGCTAAAGCATACAATATCTGACAGCATTTGGTGACAAAAAAATAGCTGGGCCAACGAAGTTTGCGAGCGAGACAGCGAGGAACGTGCCATCGCAATCGCTGCCATGAACGAAATTGCCTACCTGTTGCAAATCTGGCTGCCGCTGATTGTGTGGCAGCAAGTTGACGCACCGCGGTATTTTAAGGGATATGTCACGGTATCATGCATGTCCGTCGTTCTAATTGTCATGTGCTTCGTTGTTCGCTACCTGCATAACCGCGAGAGATCAGCATCTCCTCTGGTTCAGCGCCACCAGGGCCCTGGTGTCGATAGTTGTCTACAACTGCAAACGCAGCAGGGCGAAGACAAGGCAGAGCATATCGACCATCATAGCCATAACCAGATAGCCGCGTCTAATATCGGGGACGCCAAATCAATGGCATTGGTATCAATCACAGCCTCGCCCCTTTCCCCAATATCAAGTTCATCTGCATCGCCGACGACATTGAAAGACACTGGCCTGTCGCCGACAGATTCTACCGATATTGAAATGGAGACGCGTCCATCGAGAATGGTTTAAGGAATGAAATTGATTTCGGAATGTTCATTCCTTCCTTCTTCATTCCTTCCTTTCCTTTTCTTTCCTTTTCTTTCCTTTTCTTTCCTTTTCTTTCCTTTTCTTTCCTTTTCTTTCCTTTTCTTTCCTTTTCTTTCCCTCGGTTTGTTCGGTTGGAACTGGGTATGCACATACGGATCTGAGGTCTGTCAACCCTTGACCAACGATGAGCTGGGATCTAGAAGTGTAGGCCAGGGTCACTTGCTGCGCAGGGAATCTCACCTAACAGCGCATGTATATTTCTATTCTCTAGTCTTGTATTTGCTTGCCTTTTGAAGTACTGAATTATAGAAACCTTTCCACCATTCCCCTTCTCCAAAAACGAGGCCCAGCACCGTCTCTCTCTTCTAGCCTAATTATAATATCTACCACCCCATCAACCTGCTAAACTTATAACCAGGACTCTTTGATGCCGAGATGATTGCACGCAGAGATAATACCTCTATTCCGCGGCATTCAACGTCTCAGTAATCTTCCCATCATCACTCAACAACCTCACCGGCCTACTCGGCTCCCGCACAACACTCGACAGCGGATCCTCCGATCCTGACTGCCCTTTACTGCTGATTTCACTCAACAGCACATTCTCTCGGATCGACTGCTCTTGCTGGACAGTGGCGCTGACCACAGCGTCATCAACAGGAGTGATATTGTTGCTGCCGCTGTTATTGCTGTTTCTGCCGATCTGAAAGACAGGGCGGGGAGGGACATGTTGATCTTGATGTTGGGCCTGCTCGCGTTTTCGGTTCCGGTTTCGGTTAAATCGTAGCCCAGGGAGGATCGCAGTGGTCGCGGTACTGTGCGTGTTGTTGCTGCTAGGTATACGCACTGGTTCGGGCTCGCTCAAGGCGCTGGATATGGTGCGTGGTATGTGATAGCCCGCTTTGCCAAGGGGCACGCTTAGCCCGTGGACCACCTGGGGGAGATACTTAGTTTGCTGTGTATAATGGAGGTCAAATATGACGGTGGGTCTGGCTTACAATACTGCAAATGACAAGGAACCAGACAACAAGGTGAGCTGCATCGGCAGTCCGCTTGGCATCGTCACGGACCTCTCCGTCCACCATCATCTCTTCAAGCAGAAATTGTCTACAGACGGATAAATAGAAGATAGCGCCAACGCCAATGGGGCCAAAGAATCCAACAAAGGCGGCCTGCGAGAATTGCTCGATCTGGTGAATATACTTGTGCATAGCCAGGACGATGGGCAACCTGCGGAGAAGCAGGATTAAGATTCCCAGGCCAACCAATCGATAGATAGGCACTATGTCATTGTGGACAAACTCAGCCCAGGGACACACGGCGCCGAACCACATGAAGATGGCCAGATTGAGAAGCATGTCGACGGTGGGCTGCAGAGAATCGTCCATGGTCTCGAGACGGAACCAGTCGCTGTTTCATTTAGCATACAGCATGAAAGGCAAGTATCTCGTGTCGGCTTACTCTTGCGTGAAAACGTTCCCTGCTATAAAGCAGGCCAGCAGATCATCGGTCCCAATCAGACCGCAAGTGCCCATGATAAATAGCTAATAGTCCAATTACTTACTGAGCACTAGTCACAAACGGATATAGACTCACCCCCAGAGAAATCGCAAAAACGAGAAAGCTTTCTCGGTCCACATAGCGCTTCTCCTCCGCCCAATGCAGCAATCTCATGGACAGCCAACCGACGACAGTGCCGTAAACGACACTTAGCAGAATCTCATAAATCAAAGTTTCATAGACAAATAGAGCAATTGCCTTGCCAGCGCCGCCACTGAAACCTGGTCCCTGCGTGTACTTCAAAATATACAAGGCAATGAAGAGGAACGGATAACCCAAGCCATCATTTGCGCCAGACTCCGCTACGATCATCCTCTGCAACGGCCGCGGTACATTCTTGTCAGCGAACTTGCCCTTGACGATGGAGTTCGACAACACAGGATCCGTGGGCGTGACACAGGCTCCAATAGCCAGCGCCTCCACAATCGAAATGTTGGGGACCAATCCCCAAACCAGAAGACCGCTGGCCATCCACATGAAAGCCATGCCGGGACCAAGAAGCAACGAGAGACTTTTCCATTCAGTCTGGAGATAGCGCCCCGGTAGCTGCACACCAGCCAAGACCAACTGCACCCCAAGAACGAGGCGCGAAAAATACAAGGTGATTGCTTCCAGATTAGTTTTGGACCCCAAAGCGTAATCCATGGGTCGTATGAAATTTGCGCCATGGGGGGAAAACGCAGTGCCGGCCAACATTGATATTACTGAGACCGTAAATCAGCATCACCGTTCACTTTCAAATTTCGCTGGAATATATATCACCCACATGCTTCGGAAAGGTAGAAACGTTCCTTGCATAGGTAAGACACCAATCCAAAGATGGTGATGAACCCTCCAAGGACAGTGCAGACAATGTTGAAGTTGGAGAGCTCGAGGGTAGGCATGTTGGCTAGTTGTCCACTCCACCGATGACTAGGTTTCACAAATTTATAAATGGAAAGGGAGAGTATAGCACGATTTCTGCTTCTTCAAAAATATACAGGCAAAAATCGTATACGGCGAATGTTATTGAATCATACTCTTAGCCGGAATTTGCAGTGATAACCAGCTTGCAGTCATGAGAAAAGTGAAGAAAGAATCAAGGAAGCAACTTTTGTAGTAGATTCTGCTCTAGTAAATTCTTTTTACACAAAAGAAAAATGGTATAATTCTTGCGATCAGTTGCGATAATTTAGCAAGCAGCAGGAAAAATATCTGGAGGTCGCGGCTGCTGACGGAGGCGGCCGGCATTGGTGGGACTCTCCACGTGCGCACCCGCTTTATCTTCTTATCTGCATGCGGCTATCACGTTTACCCATATCAATAGAGAAGTGATGTTGATGAGAGAAGGAGAACACACATAAAGAGAAGCAAAGAGAGCATGGCCAGAGAAATTTGTGGAATTAAATAAATTAGCATTTTACAGGTTTCGAGATTACAGAATAGAAAGTACTTGGCATCAATGGTCATTAGATTTCGTCATTGTCATCAGCAAGCTCGTCTGCAATATCTTTTGAAACCGCAGGAACGGCTACAAAAGAATCATTTGCAGTGCCCTTACGAGCGCCGTTCACAGCGAGCTTGTCGGCCTCTTCATTCCCAGGATCGCGGTTATGCCCCTTGACCCATTCAAAGGTGGTTGTCACCTTAAGAGATTCACGCTCATCGATCTTGACAATGATAGACTGAATTAGATCCTTATTTTCCACCGGCCGGTTGTCTGATGTTTGCCAGTTGTTGCGGATCCATTTTTGACACCAATTAGTTACACAGTCGATCGCGTAACGACTGTCGGTGACGATCGTCACAGGCCGGTGTCTCGGTGCAATTTCAAGAGCGCGTAGAATTGCTGTCAATTCAGCGCGTTGGTTCGTCTGGCGGCTACCCTTGAGCGGCTCAGAAACGTTCCTACTGGGAGCAATGAGCCAACTGTTACATGATTCTACCAACCTGGAGGAAATACGGATTTAGTTCTTGTTACTCACCTCGCATCCCCCGGCCCAAAATAAACGCCCACACCCGCTTGCGCACCTTTGTACCCATTCCCCAGGGAACTGCCATCAGTATAAATCCTCAACATTCCCGGAGGCGCGGTAGGCTGCAGCTTCGTCGCTGACTTCTGATCTGGAGTTCTATACACTATCTTGCCTGTTGCAGGCTCGAGAAGAACGTTAGGATCAAACCCATCCTCAGCATTTGGCGGAAGAGGCGCTATATCCGCAGGCAGCCCCTCGCCATTTTCGGGTTCTAATTGTGTTGTCGACGTTGTCGTTGTGTGGGGAGATGGGATGGGCACTTCAGGGTCTCTGCCAGCATGCCGTTGTCCTAATCGCACAAACTCTTCGGCTTCCCTTCGACTCTCAAACTTTCTGAACCTCGGTCGGATGAACCCTACAATCTGGGCTTGGGCTTCTTTCCAATCTAGGTATACCCCAGGGACCCGGCCGCGTTGGACACCGTAATATCGTGTTGGTACCGGGCCTTCCTCTGAGTCAACGATAACCTTCTCACCCTTGATAAAGGAATTGGCCTGTTCAATTGAAGGGAACGATTTGACTAGACATAGAACACTTGGTTAGTGTATTGGTTACCTTGTAGGGACGAATAGACTCACAGTCTGCGCCTTTGAAACCCGTGACCTGGGCAAGACAGTCATTCCAATTATAGTAAACCCCAGGGACAAATCCTTTCTTCACCGCATAGAATTTTTCAGTCGCTCCTTTTTTTCGCTTCACTCCAGCAACGGCCCTTGGCGATGTCCCTGTTGCAGCCGCAGCAGTCCTACCTGTTGGGCCCGGACTGGGGGACAGCGTGGTTGTAGAGTGTTTATAAGGATGATTATTCATGGCGTCATGTGCATCAAGAACTCCGCGGGGAGCGGATGAGTAATGGTTCACTGTGTTTCTGGAAACCTGCAAGCGTTGTATCTTGCTGCTGCTGCTCTGCCGACCTGTCACTGCAACCACTGGTCGTGCTAGTTCCGGCAGACTGGCGGAAATCCTCCGTCGCAGGACAGCGGCTGTCGAGATGGACACGGAATACAACAGCGCGGCGGTTGTCTCCTTTTTGGGCAGTTCACCTTTCTTTTCACTTGCGATTTGAGTAACTTTGTTTCTTCCTTGCAATCGATATCTTTCGTACTCTGGGGTGGCAATAACGGAGAAGACAGGCGGGGGGAGAGGGGGAGTGAGAGGGACGTCGGAGCAAGGTTGCTGCGAGGAACGGCTGCAGACAGCTCCCTGATTGGCCGCTCACCCCCCCCCACCCCCCCTTCTTCCCCTTCTTCTCTCTGTCGCTCCCCTCAATGCTCGATGTCACGATTCTACAACCAGGAAGGGCTACACCCCGGGCCCCTTTAATTATAAACAGTATTATGTAGTTGACTGAGGAAGGAAGAAGAGTGTGTAGTAACCACATGCAACGATACGACCGTCAAAGCTATACAGTTGTTTACGCAAACAGCTACAAGTCCCAGGTTTATTCATACACATAATCAGAAAACTTTTGTGTCTTCAAAGCTATACTTGAGTCATTCAACGTCACGTAAATTCTTCTCGACAACCAGAGGTGTCGAACAAGCATACGTACGCACCAAATGTGAAATCCCAGGAAAAACAGAGAACGAAAATGTCCTGTTACCCTTGGATATAAACAGGAAAAATCACACCACCGACCCCGTTTCAACACTGCTCCCAGCTGACCGTCCTCAGACAACCTTTCGCCTACCCCTTTGCTGTGTCAGTCGAATCTTGTTTGTTTAGTAAACAATGAAACGGCATCATATGTATCCTCCGCCAATGATACCAGGCAGCTGCAATAGATGAGCGCCAATGTCCAGTCCAGATAATCGAAGAGTCGAAGATAAAAGAAGGGATATAATGGGCATGTTGATGGGAAATAAAAGGGTATAGCAAAAACAATGGGATATGTCAACTGTAAGAAAAGCTTTTGCAATGTTGGCCGGCAAGAACATTCGTAGTACATTGGCCGGTTCTGAGACAACAATGCTTGTTTCTCAACAAATGAATCGCGATAGAAGATCAAACAGAGATTCATGGCCTCGTTGACAAAATTAATGACGTAAAAAAGTAAATAGAAATAGAAGCCCACAACCCTATTTACACCCGCCGATGCCTTGTGGGTTCCGTTTTTGAACAATTTGAAACCCGAATTATGTCGCGTCCATATATTAAATATTGTGTATACAGCTGGCGCAGATCGGTGGGCACAAAACAACAACAGCTAAGAAAAAAGTCATTCGCCATGAAATACCAGAATGCATGCGTGTCGATGAAGAACAGACCGAACCATGACTAGAGAAGTAGACAACATCAAGTCAACCACCCATCATCATGGCGAGGTTATCCGTTGGTAGAACAAGAGATAGGCAACTTTGTTATCGCGAATGCCATATCTTCCCACCGGCGTTCTAGAACCCGGCGAATTGGTTGAGGTCGAGGGCGACGCGACACCGTTGGGGGCGGCGGCATTGATGGATTTCTTGCTTGCATGCCCACTCGGTCCGGAACTATGGACTTGGCTCCATCCCTTGTCATCATCTGCCCGGTCTTCCTGGTCGATCTGCTCAAACATATTCGGGTTACGGTCTCGCTTATGTTGCTCGAGTGCAGCAGCGAGGACCTTGGGGTCTTCTTCACTCCCTGCTTCGGCAACATCTTCGCTACGAACGCGGCGTATAAGAGTATCATCCATACGAATCCATTCGCGTCCATCCTGGCGTCGAACGTCTACCGTGTAGTGTCCGCCACTCGCATTCTTGCCGTGGTGGTAGATGACACCAATCAGTCGGTATTTGGGAAGCCCTCCATGAATAGTCATGGCGTTGCGGCGGTTAGGGGGAAACACTTCACGTGGGATCTCCAACTCAAGAGGATACCCGACCTTTTTCCAGATTTTCTGCGTGCCTCTAGTGACACTGTCATATTGGAATCGCTTAAGATGGAGGATCAAAACAGGGGGTAAACTTTCGATAAAAATCTGCTTTGTGGCAGAAACCTTTGAGCCTCTGGGCGAGTTGAAGTCACCGTGAATCGTTTCAGGCTTAGTGAGCCCTTTCAATGCATCGATGATATTGTTGACCTCGGGAGATCCAATATCAAGTTGCAAAGGCTGGTAAGGTTCCAGAGTTACCGAGTTCTTATTCCCGGGGACCTTAAATTCTGATCGTATCTTTCCTCCAAAGATCTTGGTGATCGGGGACTCGAAATCGATGTCACCAGATGATCGGGTGATGGATGATTTCTGTTTGTGTCCAACCTCCAACCATCCGTCCGTACCCGAGTCCAATGAAGCTGCAGTTACGGACTGTTCTGTAACGGCACTGGTGCCGCTCTGAAATGCTTGTGCGCATTCTTCATGAAGCTCTTCTAGGAAGAACCCTAGGAATTCTTGAGCATCCTGTTGATGACCTCGCTAGCATCTGTGTTAGTGGCACTCGGCTGCGGGAGGTAAGACAGGAACTCACTCTCATATCTCGGAAGCGTGGCAGCTCCCGTATCACTTCGTAAACAAATTCTGGAGTGAAGGAACTACCACACTCCTCCAGTTCCTTATGTTTGAGGCGCATGCGGAGCAAGTCTTCGGACACAGCCGCATCTATCACTCGGAATTCTCGCATGAACATGATGCTAGAGGGCAGTTGTCAGGTAAATCCTCATGTGCTCATCTTCTGGTAGACTTACGTTGCGTCAATGAGCGGTACGTTGCTCTTGAAACTGTGTGCGGCGCGGCGTCCAACATGATCAAGGAATTGGTAGAATGGCACGCAGAAAGTTAGAATTTGAAGTACCTAACACATAATTAGTAATCGAAAACATAGAGAAGGACTACGGGGTTCATACTGAGTTCATATAACACATGTTACCGGTGTTTACGAGGCCTCTGGGTTCGAGGAAAGCAATTTTCTCGCCGTACTTCTCAACATCGGTTCCAAGATCATGAAGGACATCACCAATGGATTCACTTCGAGAGGGCTGCATGTTGCTGATTTCAGTTGTAACATTTGGTGTACCATTGGGGACACGGGACTGGCCCTTGGAACGAACTAGATCAGCCCATGATTTTGGGGCTGTTTGTGGCGGCGTCGCTAATTTCTCAGTAGCCTGTTCCTCAGTTTCCCCCTGGGTCGTGGTGGCAACTGAATCGGGTGTAGGCTGAGGGACAGCGGTTTCTGCTTCCTTGGGCGCATGTTTAGTAGGGGTGGTTTGCGGGAGAATAGGCACCACCGGCAGTAAGGGCTTAGTAGACTGAGAGGGTTGCGATAAGCCACCAGAGCGAGAAGCCGACTGGGGCGTCGCAGTTAATGAGGGCGTTGTCGGATGGGTTGAGTCAGACTCCGATGGGGCATGAGATGTCACAGGAGTCTGTGGCTCTGAAGGACCTGGCACATATACGGGCGCTGCTTGCACGGGCAACTGACCCTCTTCGGACTTGGTGGCCGGCTTTGGCTGGTTTTTTCTAACGGGGAACTCCACCCCAGCAGTCATTTGCGAAGAACGGCGAGAGCTACGTTTATGAGGCGCACGGCGAGGGAAAGATTCATCAGGTACAGAAAGCCAGGGCAACTGTGAAGTGTTAGATATTGGCCAGAGAATCCTGCCCAGCCGTAGGGCTATTCGGACTTACTGGTGCACGAAATGGTTTCTGGATCTGTACAGGTGGCCTAGGTGCCTCAGAGATGGGGGGAGACGGTACCGCTGCGCTAGGAGTTGACATAGCCGACTGTAGAGCGGACGGCGGACGCTCCTGGGACGGAAGAGGCATCTGAACAGCAGGCGGAGGAGACATGGCAGACTGTATGGGGGTCGAAGCCGCCGACCGCGGCTGGGGAGGAAATGTATTCAGTGGAGCATGGATTGGAGCCATGACTGGTTGCGAATGGGGGTGAGATGAAACAATCAATGGGGCATGGTGGTAGGGTGGCTGGTATTGGCGGTAAGGTGGTCCTGGCGGCATGTTCACGCCAGGCGGCGGAGGATGCATTTGTGGGTAGTTGTTGTACCATGGCGGTGGATAATGCTGTGCATAGGGCGGCATATGGCCGTTGACCGGAGGAGGATGGTAGTTCATGTACGCTGGCGGCGAGCGCATATTGGGCGGCACCGGAGAATAATGCATATCATGCTGTCGCCGCGGAGGGGGCGGCGGCATGGGCGATTGCCCCAGGGGCATCGCAGGCAGATGGTGATTGATCATGTCCAGGCAGATAATGTTGTTCGTTGCCGTGCTTGAACTGGAGCCATGCGAAACGAGAAGCCGGCAACATTCGACAGATTGAGAGCTCTCGTGTCCGGTGGCCTACGTCGCCATGCTGCGCGCAAGGCAATGAAAGAACAAGTGGCGATGTGATTTCTCTTTATAAAGACGCGCTGGCAGTTGAAGCAAAGATTTCGGATGCTAGCAATGTTCGAGAATTGAGGTCAACTTATTTTTCTTTCTTGCGGGAGGTTGGATTTTTTTTCTTTTGCACGCCGCAACGACTCGGCTGCGGCGAAAGGATATTAGAGAGCAAGTACTCACCACAAGGGCTAGATCCGGGATAGAGGAGACAGGGACCCTCTTCAGATGCACGGCAGACGTGGCGACGAGTAGAACAGTGATGGGCAGCACTCCAGCTGAGGCGATGCGGACGGAGTATCCCAGGTGTGGGTAGTGGAGTGAGGTCGCCGTCCCGATGGCGGCGAGCGAGGCAGGAACGGAGTTTGTGCTGCCTTGCTGCCTCAGGCATTAATTCAACGTCGCGACCCAGCCCTGCTCCAAAGCTGCTCTCCTCCTCTTGCACTGACTAGAAGGCCAGTAGTTGGTGAGTGAGAAGTGAGAAGTGAGATGCGCCTTAAATCAGAATGATTCCTTCCGTAGCCAGTTCACCTCGAGGAAACAAGGAGCATAATTATGAAAGGGTAGCTTCTCTTTTTAAGGTTTGGTATCACTATCGAGTGAAGCCCTGGCAGCTACCCGTTGCTGGTATAGTATGCTTAAGAGAAAACAGAATAACTACTTATACATTCTAGTAGTGACTAACAGACTCATGTATGACTAACGAACCTTTCGACCATAGCCCACCATCGCATATGGGAATGGCCTTTTTGCCGGAACTCGCCAGCCGAGAAAGAGTTGTCCGGGACGCCAAGACCGGAGGTGCGAGATGACATAACCCGGAGTAGTGAGTCAACTAAGCCAACTGAACTCACTAGTGAACAACAGAGGGGCACCAAGCGACAAGCAATGTCCAGACCATCCCGTCTGCAGCTATTGAACTGTCGACGCCCGAGTGGCCAGTGGCCGCCATTCGCTGAGAGCTCCATCTGTTTCCTATAGTCCTTTTGCTTCTCGCACTTCACGGGGACGGTCAAACCGGTGTGATTGTCCGACAGCCAACGGAGGAGCGTCTTATCGGCAGCCCAACAACACAGCGTTTCGAGAACTCTGGTCGCTCATCTGGAATTAAGTGTACATTCAACGTAAAAAGGGGCGATTACATTTAAATAGTGGCTAGAGATATGTCGTCTGGGAGCGGACAGATGGGTGGTTCTTCCAAAGCGATTACCAACACGCCGAACCTGTCTTCGTCTCCTGCGTCTTTCCAAAACATCCCCTCTTCTGCAGACGGAGGCGCCCAGCGACGCCCAGGAGGCTTGGGAAGCTTCGGATCTGGAGCATTATCAAGAAACTCGGCATCCCCAAGGAACAATCAAAGCCGGAAAAACAAACACAAGAAACACACACGACCGTCCTTGGTCCGGGAGGATGAGGCGGAGTTTGTGAGTGACGATCTTTTTGTTATCATTAGCATCACTTACAGGCCCGTTGCTAACTCTTCTGTTCTGTTGAGGCCGTGATGAAGTCAACAACTAGCCGCAAAGGACAGACGTCCATCACCCATCTAATGAACTTTTCTTTGCCGCCTCGTCCACAGCGCCATCCAGTCTCGCATCGCCCGCGAAGGACCCCCACTTGGGGCCCGGGTTCAGGACATCATGCTGTCGACAAGGCTCGATATGTGCATGCGAACTACCGATTCATTGTGAATCCCAAGAACAACTATCACGCCCAGGCTGCTAATGCGGACGTACATCTGGACTGGAATTCGGTGCTCCAGGTGTTGGCATCAGTGCAGACCCAGGCTGCAAGTTGTCCGATCTGTCTATCCATGCCAGTCGCTCCTCGAATGGCAAAGTGTGGCCATATATTCTGCTACCCTTGTTTAATCCGCTACATGCATTCGACCGATGAGGAAGCGCCGGTGCCAGAGAGAAAGGCACGCTGGAAGAAATGCCCGATATGTTGGGATACTGTCTACATCTCGGAAACGCGCCCTGTGCGGTGGTTTATCGGCCAAGAAATCGACCTCCCTGTCGAAGGTGGCGACGTAGTACTTCGACTGGTTAAAAGGAACCCTGGAAGCACTCTAGCGCTTCCTCGTGACGGAGCAGAGGAAGTCGGCCCGGAAGACGATATTCCATGGTACCATGCAGCGGAGGTTGCGGATTATGCACGCATTATGAAGGGCGGCGAAGACTACATGATCTCCCAGTACGACACAGAGATAGAAAACCTGAAACAACAACAGCAGGAAGACGAGCTTCTCTTTGGCGATGACTCTACCTGGACACAGAAAGCAATTAGAAATATCAACGAGGCAAAGGAGAAGATCCGAGGAATAGGCAATCCGCCGGATGTTGTTCGCGTTGAGAAGAGACCGGCTCGTCCGCCGATTCAATTTGAGGAACCTTTCGAGGGAGTCCCTGACATGTATGCATACCAGCAGTCCGTGAAACTAGGGAAAGCGGCGCAGTCTACTGAGTCTGTCAATGATTCCCGATCATCACCTGAACAACTGGTTCATGATCTCAGTGGAATGGACTTGCGGGATAGCGGCATCGAGAAGCAGTCGCAAAAGAAACCCAAAGGACCGGGTTCCCTAGCTAAGAAATCTAGTGCCCGCGAGACCTCGGGCCACCCGATGGATCAGCCATATTATTTCTACCAATGCCTGCCACACTTTTACCTTTCACCACTCGATATCCGCATACTTAAAGCAGCCTTTGGTGACTACTCGCTACTTCCAGCAACGATCCTTCCCCGCGTCGAGCATATTTCTACCGGGCACGTTATCGATGATGATTTGCGGAAACGGGCCAAATATCTCGGGCATTTACCCTATGGCTGCGAAGTCAGCTTTCTGGAATGCGACTGGACCGACCTTGTCGTTCCCGAAGTATTAGAACGGTTTAGTACCGAAATAAACAAACGAAGACAGCGCAACCGTGACAAAGAGACCAAAGAAGAAAAGGACCGACTTCGAGCCGAGAGAGAAGAGGACGAGAAGCGCTGGGCAGCTGCTCGCCGCAGGCAGCATGTTTACGAGCCCGAGCCCAGCGAACGACCGTTTTCCGATCAAGACTTTATACCTCTGAGCGGGTCTGCAGCGGCTGATGGAGATGTCTCTGCCACTTCACCGCTAGGGAACGCTTCGTCGCGCTCTGGGTTCGAAGCCCTTGCGTCGCCATCAACAAGCCCTCCCGGCAGAGTACGTACGGTATGGGGCACTGCCGCGGTGGGACCCAGTTCACCGGGGCCAGCACAACAACCTGTCCATGACGGCTGGCTGCGAGGCTGGGAAGACGATTTATTGGGACAACAAGAAGCCGAGCTCATTGCCCAATCCATGTCTGACGCACCGTCGTCAAGCACTTCCGGCGGTCGGAAGAAGAAGAATAAGAAAATCACACTGATGTCGACCAATATACAACGGGGTGCTTGACCTCTTTTCGTTTTCTGCAATCGTAGTTCGATTTCTTTGCTTCTTGCACATATCAAGCAAGGTTTTTGGCAGGCTTTGTGTACTATTAGTACATTATTATACTAATATACTATAGAAATATAAGTGATTGACTGGGAAACAGTAGCTTTGTCCAGGAGATGCATGTCTGCTGTGGGATTATTGAAGATTAATCTCACAGTCTTGACTCCACAGTGTCCACATCTCGACGGAGACAATTTGAAGAACCGTGGCCCTTTTTTTTCACAAAATAAAAATACATACCTTTATTCTTATCACTAGATTCTTGATAGCTGCCCAGTCAACTCCTAGTCAGTTCTGAATACTAATATCAAACCACCCCAACCTGACTTCCTGGCAGGCCCTGACTAGATACTGAATAATGGAAAGAAAAAAATTTTTTAATAATAATAATGATAATGAAACATCGTCAGAGCTGAGAGATATGTCGTTATAGATTAGGACAGTAGGCTCAAAAGCCAGATTAGTATTACAGGCTAAACCTGGTTACATACCTTAAGAGCAGATTATATACAGAATAATTAGATATAACACATCTTTAGGAGGAACATGGTGGTCATCTAACTTAGCATAGCAAAGCCCTAGATCATAAAAATGTAGCCTAGTTTAGATTCATCACTACAATTCATTATTTAGGCCGTATTAGCTGTTGCTATCTCTGGGACGAGTTGATGAAATATTTTGCTTAATCTTCATGAACCTTGACCACTATCCTTAAGAAGGGCTATTTGTCTCGTTAACAATTATACTAATCACACCGCCATGTTGACAGTGGTAATCATGAGGATAATGATTTATCTAAATAAGAGCTCTCCTCGAGTGGTTGCTTGCTCGAGACTTCGATTGATATCTGAAAATAACTATATACTTGCTATTGTAGGCACAGAAGAGTAAACAACTATTCAGTGATAGATTCCTGGGACAGGCTAAGCATGAAGCGGCGATGTGCTGAGCTGCCTAGCGTCGCACGTGTTTGTTATATACATAGGTGGAGCGGGTGAGGTTACGGATAAAAACACCTAGATCTAGGTTCTAGGACATTTATACCCAGAAGCTAAATATGTATATTACAGGACTGTATTGTAAATACGAGCACCGGCGTACAGTAGAGTAGGTACCTCGCCACAAAAAGCATATATAGAAGAAGAATTAATTTTTTTCTAAAAAAAAAGAATAAAAGTAAAAGGAACTACTACTCATCAGTGTAACACAGTTAGCAAACGAGCGATTGGACCTCATCTCCGAATGCAGTCCATCACAAGGTACGTTTTTCGTCTTGTTCGTCTGTAATCGGTTTGCATCCCCTCAGTTTGCTTATCCCAATGCACAACTTCTCTAATACTTGCTAAGTGGTTTGCACGGGAGGCTTTTGGGTTCTTCATAAAACCATCATACGTGGAGAACCGATAGATCACCTCATATATAATTGACTTCAAAACAACAGTGGACCGCATTTTGCAGAAATAAAGAGCTTATCTCCGGCCTCAACAAATCGAGCCCAGGCTTGGCCTGTGGAGCTCTCCCAAATGCCAAGATCTACAATTGCAAACGACATCAGCGACACTTACATAGCGCCGCTTTGGTGTGAGATGACGTCGATAAAGCATATATGGACGTGGAATCAACATTATTCTATCGAGTAGTATAGGTGAGGGGGGACACAAAAGCACTGAAGAATGAGAATAAAGATAAAAACGAAGATAGCAGTTATCCTCCCCTTTCTCTAGTCAAAGTCTAGTCCAGAAGGAACAGACACACCGGAGCCAGAACGGGTGACAGCGCCTTCCCCCAAACAGCCTAGCGGGTGCTTACCTAAGGAGCTGGACCCGGAAGCCGGCGAAGATTGTTCCCCAACAACAAGATCAATCTTTCCTTTCTCTGCTCTCTACTCTCCATCCATTGCAATTACTGCGCTTTCCTCCACAGTCATGCTTTCCAGATCGTTGTGGGCGCGCCAGGTTGCGCCCTTGAGGCGCCAGGCTGCCTTTGTTGCTCGCCGCTCAGTCACCACCGATGCTGCCTCGTCGCATGCTGAAAATATCCCCCAGGTTTGTCAATCAATTTTTTTTTCCCGCGATTTTCCAAGAGATGGCTACGATTGTTCCTTATACACTGCTAATGCGGGACTTTTGCAGGAGGATGACAAGCCATTCACAGTCCGACTCTCTGATGAGAGCTTCGAGACGTACGAGCTCGATCCGCCCCCTTACACCCTGGAGACAACCAAGAAGGAGCTGAAGCAGATGTACTATGACATGGTTGCGACCAGGTACGATTCATAGTCATTCATCCGTTCAAAATGGTCCCATGCTTACAATGGATGCCACTTTAGGCGAATGGAGATGGCCGCGGACCGTCTGTACAAAGAAAAGAAGATCCGTGGTTTCTGTCACTTGTCGACCGGTCAAGAAGCTGTCGCCGTCGGTATCGAGCATGCCATCACCCCCCAGGACAAGCTGATCACTGCCTACCGTTGCCACGGCTTTGCTCTGATGCGCGGCGGTACTGTTAAATCGATCATTGGAGAACTGCTCGGTCGTCGTGAGGGTATCGCCTATGGCAAGGGTGGTTCTATGCACATGTTCGCCCCCAACTTCTTCGGCGGAAACGGTATCGTCGGTGCCCAGGTGCCTGTCGGTGCCGGTCTCGCCTTTGCCCAGCAGTACACTGGAGAGAAGACCTGTTCTATCGCCCTCTACGGTGACGGTGCATCCAACCAGGGTCAGGTGTTCGAAGCTTACAACATGGCCAAGCTGTGGAACCTCCCCGTTCTCTTTGGCTGTGAGAGTACGTCGAATCTTCCGCTTACTGTTCATTGTTTGATAGTATTCTAACGGTTATTAGACAACAAATATGGTATGGGCACCTCGGCTGCCCGCTCCTCCGCTCTCACCGACTACTACAAACGCGGACAGTACATCCCCGGTATCAAGGTTAACGGTATGGACGTGTTGGCCATTAAGGCTGCCGTCCAGTACGGCCGCGAGTACGCCATCTCTGGCAAGGGACCCCTTGTCTACGAATATGTCACTTACCGTTACGGCGGTCACTCCATGTCCGATCCCGGCACCACGTACCGTAGCCGTGAGGAAATCCAGCGCATGCGCAGCACACACGACGCTATCGCCGGCCTCAAGCAGAAGCTGCTCGACTGGTCTGTCGTTTCTGAGGAGGAACTCAAGGCCATCGACAAGGAGGCTCGCTCCTTTGTTGACGAGGAGGTCGCCGAGGCCGAGAAGATGGCGTACCCGGAGAACAACGAACGCATCCTGTTTGAGGATATCTTCGTCCGTGGCAGCGAACCTCTCTGGATGAGGGGCCGCACTGTTGACGAGACTTTCTATTACTAGATAAACTTTTGATTTTCTGTTGGACTATCTGTACAAGACGACCCCTTTCTTTCTTTCCTGTAAAAGCTGGGCGACAGAAAGATATAATGGTGGAAGAAAGCATGGTGGATGGAGTCTGAGCCTTGTTTTTCTTTGCAAACTGTTCATTTGTTCTTTTACTACAATATCCGACATGTGTAATTTAGCTCAACGCACGCCCTCATAAATTTCTACGAATATTGACCAACCTTGTTTTCTCAATCAACCTTCTTACTTGATAGTTTAGTCCGGCATCGCAGGAACATAACTCCATGAAGACCGGAAAAGCTTAACTAATTGTTAGAGCCCCTTGGAGTATGATTCCTCAGTGTCTGACGCCTTGCTGGTTTTAAACATTCGCGATCCTAATTCGTCCCTTACTTTTTAGGGCCCATAATAAATGCTTGGTTCTTTTTGTAGTCAACTGCTGTTTTAGACTTATCGTGCACTACCTTGTCTTACAGGTGGTTTCTTCCACTGATATCTCGAAAAATAAGTGTGCAGAGCACGCATATCACTATTCCATGTTGATATACCTACTCTATATGTTCCTTTCTACTATGTTGGTTAAAATAGTCATGGTGAGCCGGGATGCTTTTTCTTGTTATCCTTTTTCTATTTATCTTCAGCTCATATTATATATATTTAGATACCTTTGTTAGTAATCCGGGTTTTTGATCAACTTCTCATTATTAATTGAAACTGGTATCCTAATAAAATTACAGAAGTGTATTATACATAGTGCACTTGAGGAGATATATATACGAGCCAGATGTCAAGATCAGATCAAGACTCCCTACCGGGTTCTTGTCTTAACATCTCCATGATCATCTCCTGCGACTGCTCCATTGCCTCAAGCTTCTCGGTGAATGATTCTCGGATTTTCTGGAGTTCAGCGAGAAACTCCTCCCGCAGTTCTCTCTTGAGCTCACTTTTGAGCTTGGCAAGAGCAGCGGATGAAGGTGCTGTTGCCTTTTCATGCTCAGACATATTGCCATTGATGCCAGTAGAAGTACAAGTGGAGGCTGGGACCGGGGGGTTATTTGTGCCATTAGTGATAGGAGATTGGATCGTGTTGGTGGGTTGTTCACTTGTTGGTTGCTGTTCAGCAGTATCTGATGGTTTATCTGCTGCTGCTAGGTTTTCTCCGCGCGTACTACTGCTGGGCGGCTTTGTGCCGGCGACGGCGCTAGCGAGAGCAGCAACAATGGGTGACGAAGATGCAACTTGCTTATCAGAGCCCGTGGCGGCGGCTTGTTCTAAATGTTTATTAAGTTTTGAGAGGGTCTCGAGCACGGCAGATGTCACAGAAGACTCGAGAGGGCCGCCGAAAGATGGAGCTGCGCTGTCAGTGGCCGTCAGTGGTGTCTGCTGTGCCGGTGCAGCAGCAGCAGGAGTAACTCCAGTAGCTCCAGATGGAAGCGGAGAGCCTTGTGACTGTGGCTGCGGTGGATTTGGTCTGATATTAGGGTGTTGGTGATAAGGTACTGGTGCTCCCGAATGTAGTGTTGTCGGCGGTGGTGGCCCACAATCAGATGAACCTCGAAACATAGTATCATATCCAGCAGGCATTCTCACTCCTGGCGGAGTATAGAACTGAGGAGGCGATGGGATCGGTGTAGGTGATGTTGCTACTGCCGCCGTATAATGCTGAGGCACCCATCTCTGGGGAGCCGCGTGCCATGGAACAGCTGTTGGAGACGTTGCAGAAGACATTCCGGCTGTCCTTGTTGTAGGGGAGACTTTCCGCTTTTTTGCAGATGCTGCTCGGGAATCACGAACCTCGATGCGTCGCTTCTCCGAGGCCTCAAACTTGGTCCATACCGGGATGAATTCGTCAACCACCCTGCACAGATCATCTGGATAGTAATCCTCGCTGAGATTGTTGCCGTTGTTGCCCTTTTTTTCCTCTTCTCGTTGCTTGATGCGCTGTTTGGTCACTTGCTCGACCTTGCGACGCACCGAATGCCATGAATAAGGGCCCATGATGTCGCGGCAGAATTCATCAGTAACGTTCCGCCACCACTCGCATAGCTTGCTGCGTTCTCCAAACGTGCTTTTGTACTTGTTGCAGATCTCAAACAGACGGACTTGTTCTCTGAAATTGAGTCGTTTGCCGTAGTGAGCCCTGTTAATGTTGAGAATTACATGCTGCATGTTCCCCGGTTGCATGGGATATGACGCTGCGGTAGCAGCCCGTGGCGGACCAGTGAGGAAAGGCCCTGCGGTAGGAGCGACAGGTTTGTCAGGCATACTGTTGTGATGATTGTGGGCGTTGTTGCTACTGATATTATTGTAGCTGCTGCTAGCATCAGCCGAAGCAGCTTCCGGGGTTGCAGTAGCAGACTGATTCTTATCATTAACGGTATGCTGTATATCACCGCCTTCCAACACCTCGTCATCATCATCTTCTCCTTCGTTTCTATCGTAATGGTTCCCGTTGTTGACAAAGGTAGATTGATCATCACTGGGAGCATTTGACATGGGCGTGTCATCAGAGTGCAAAGTATGATTACTCTCTTTATTGTTTTCATCATCGCCATCTCCATCTTCATCAGCAGCAGCATCGACATCGACGATCTCGGATTTGTTTTTCTTTCTCGAGTCTGATGTCTCTTTAGACTGGTTGTTTTGATCCAGAGAGGACGGCGGCGAACGCCATTGCGTTCGAACACTCTGAGCTTGTTGTTGATTCTGCTGCTGCTGCTGTCGATGATCGCCGGCAAGGGACTTAACGGGCGCCATGACGCTGGACTTCCCTTCGCCTTGCCAGGGAAACATTGCTCTTCTCCCTTTAATCCAAGATCTATCAATATAAATCTCTCCCCCTCCACTTAGAGATACCTGGATTACCCTCCCACGTCCAGCGTTGACAAACAGAAGCTGAACATTGATGCTCTTTTTCTTTTCGAGACAAGGAAAAATAAATGGGATGAAATGAAAAATTCGCGCTGGTAACAAAAATAATTCCCAAGTGGGTCGCAAAATCGCCACAACGCTCGCGTTTCATTGGTTGGACGCCCTTTCAGCGTTCTGCAATTTTTCAGGGCTTGGCGCGCTAGACAGTTTTTGTCGGTGTAAATTACAGTGACATACGCTTGCATTGCAGTGGTAATTTACCAGTGAGCCTTGAACAAGTAAAAACTGTCAAGAAACCTTGCATTTACATAGTTACAATCCTTTGTACTATAACGTATAACTTGTTTCATTTTTATACATTGTAAGTCTCATAAGAGGAGTCCCAACGCCAGAAAGCGACAAGACTCGAAGAATCCGCTCGCCAATGCATATAGCATATAAATTATCTCACAGACGAAAATCCATGCAGGAGCGGAAACATGAAAACCAAAGACAAAGGCCCTCAATAATACAGACAGAGAAAGATCCAATCGAATGTAGCGGTTAAAAAAATAGTACAGTACATTATGCGAAGCGTATGCTGTTTATCTTCTGCGGAGATACCACGCAAATGCCGGGGTGTGGATATTGTCGCCAAAGGGGCTGGGCACTTCGGCATATCCGGGTCGAGAAACAGGGTGACGCAGGTAAACAGCAGCACAAATTTTATGGTGTACTTCGAGGTATCGAGGGACAAAAGCAAACGCGCTCATATAGTCCCTTGGTCGCCAAGGCGTGGCATATGGCTTGCTGTAATCAACTGGGTTGTCGCGCATCTGCGCTAGCGCTTGCTTCAAAATGCTGACTTCTTCTTGTGAGAGTTGCGAAGTATCCACCGAATCTGGATCCTGGGTTGCTTTATCAAAGGCTGCCTTTAACTGGTTGCTGGGAGTGCTGCCGGTTTTTTTGTCGGTCGACTCTTCACTGCCCGACACTTGTTTCTGCTCATTTTTCGACTTTGGTGAGGCCACCTTCGCTTTGAGCCTGTCCAACAGTTCCGAAAACTGCGTTTCGAGACTGTCTGTCAAGATTGTACTTGACGGAGACTTGGAAAGCACACTGCGGACCGATTTCTGGAACGCACGCAATTCTTGTTTCTTCTTTGCCGGCAGAACCGTCTTTTCACGAGACATGATGGTTTTTGCTTTGGCAAGAAGATCCTTCAGTGACTCTTTATTCTGTTTCTTCTGTTCCTCTTCTGTCAATTCCTCAGATTTCGCCTCCTCTTTTTCTTCTTTGGATGTCTCAATGGCCTCGCTGTCCGACTTCGCCGCGGCAGCCTTTTTCGCAAGGCGCCCTTCTCTTCGCTCGGCTTTGTTCTTGGGTGCTCCTGTAGCGTACATGACACGCTCTGGGTCTACCTGGAAGAGGTCGCCAGGGTTGAGAAGATAACCGGGGAGTCGCATCTAAGACAAGGAAATTAGCCCACAGACGATATATTGTCATTCTAGGAACAAACAAACCTTCTTCCCATTGACAGTGACCGCACCATGCACAACAAACTGCCGTGCTTGCCTAGCACTACTTGCCAGCATCGCTCTGAAGATGGCAACATCTAGCCGCCGCTCCAACGGGGCAAAAGTCATCTGTGTATAGGGCGTCCGCGCGACAGAACGACTCTGGCCCAAGCCCGAACCGCGCCCTGCAGAGATCTTAGAGCCATCGTCCGTGGCAAGCGCACGAGGGTTCATCGGCACCACGCTGCGCAATCGACGTGAAAACATGCGGGTCCATTGACTCTCGCGCACTTGTTCCCCGTGGTATGCTCGAGCGATAGACTTGGCAGCCCATTTCTGCTGGAAAAAAGTCTTGGTGGCTGTTGGTGGGAGACGGTACCGGTGCAGGTTATACAGGTTGTATTTGCTCCATGACTGGCGGATTTTCTACAGCGATTGAAAGCGTCAGCAGGGAACATGCAGCCAAGTTGATATGGGGGAACCAAAGCAACGGCTAGATTAAAGAGATTGACTTACGGCCTTGCTCAAAGGCGTCGTTGCCCTGTTTCTCATGGTGGCAGAATAGGGCAATTGATGTCTAGCACAACCTCCTGTCCTGTTCCCGTTTCCTGCTGCTGTTCCGCGGACCTTCCAAATCTTTCAACTCAAGCAAACTCTCCCCGGCAGATCACGTGCAAGGCAGCATTGTTTACACTGTTTGCACTTTTCGAAAGACACGCTAAGCCTGCTAGCGCGATCAGCGGACAACATAAATACCGCGTCCGCCCGCCAACTTTTTTGAATTTTTTCTCTTTTTCTTTTCTTCATACTTACCTTGTTTGGGTGGCTGCGATCATGAAGGCGGTTCACCACAAGTTGGTCCCTGCATTGCACAGCGCGGAGGAATGACTTGTCCAACGGCCTACGGGTCATTGGCAGGCGTATTCTTTGGCTCTACTATTCTCATAGTACCTTCTTTTCATCATGCCTTGGCCTTGTGCGAGGGTTTGGAGAAAGGATTCTTCTCAGTCATCAAGTCTGTATAGCTTGAGCCGTACCGAGCCACTTAGTCTCACGTGTGGCAGAATATTGTACTATGGGAATTTTCCTGTTTTGGAACGTCTGGTGTCAAATTTATATATGCCTTGTTTACATTACACAAGGTGATTAGCTCTACCACATTTTCTATAGATATATTGGTAAAATTACTATCCCACCTGAGAAGCTTCCCTGCCACTTAACAACAGAGACTGATTCGGAAAGGCCTCAAAAAGAGCCTCTGCTTCTTCAGGGCTCATATCCTCTTCCTCCAGCAACTGACGCGCCATCTCCATGGTTTCCTCTGAAATGCCAGATTCCAGGAACTGGCCCTCGCTAAAAGCTAGACGCGACAAGACAAGGCGATGCTTTTGTCTCGCACCGCTTAGTCGGGACAGCCCCTGCGACAGATTCTGACCACCGCCTCTACGGATGAGTTCGTATATCAAATGCATGTTTCGGTTGACAAGTGCTGTTCGCAAGTCATGTTCGGGTCGGAGGGTATACAGGCAGTCCATATCTTCATACATTTTCCGGAAAAGTCGCGGAAGAACCAACTCGTGTGAGAGAATCACGTTCTGACTGGCACCCTTTTTGATATCTGGGTTGTAAAAGGTCAATGTCTCCAGGAATGAGAGGATCTCTAGGTGCATCTGGCATATTTGCGAAGGAAGATACTCTTCGGCACCCTCGTCTGGACTCACACGTTCGGTGAGCAAGCTTGTTGTACGTTCGATAAAATGTTGCTCAACCTGCCTCTGCTTGGCTTCGGAGGGCTGGATGGTCCCGAACGCCCCCGGACGGAGACTGGTTGATAATGTCCTGAGAATGAGAACAATATCATCTAGAGGTTGGTGGGCGTTTAGAGACATCAGTAATATGTCAAAATGTATATTCCCCCACAGCGCCTCGTACGACTCATCATCTTGTCGACATGCTAGTGCTAGGAGATACAATATCTCTAGAGCTTTGGTAGAATCGACGTTGTTCTCAAGCAGCTTTCGTGGAGTTCTTCGACTTTCGCCCTTGGTTTTTGACGAAACCGGAGAATGCTCGAATCGAGGAACCGCATTCACCAAGACCGAGTTTTGAATGGCAAGCCCGAGGTGTCCGGCAAGCTTGGGACCAATCGTATACAAATCTAGCAATAGTATAAATTCAATAGAAGACATGAAGAGCGGCACTGGCTCGTAGAACTTTTCCGTCAAGGCACGCTTCCATAGATCAACTAGGCACAGCGCATAATTAACGGCGTAGTCGGTTGAGACTGCTCTCATCCTCTCAAGCACGAGAGAGGAAATCATCTTTGTGGGTTCAGAGGGGAAGGCCATGCGGGCCATTATTGCCAAATCCGGCTCCGTATTTGGCGGTGTTTTGTGGTTAAGTATTCTGGACATATAGCGCACGCTAGAGTCGTTTATTTTCTCGAACATGTTGACCTGCTTATTTCCTGCCTCATTGTCCAAAGACGGGCTCACGGCTTCTGTGTGCAACGTTTTCGCCGGGCTCAGCTGAAGGGAAGGCATCGGCACCGGCGCATCGCTGGCCTTTCTTTTCCGCTTCCCATGTACAGATGGTGTCCCCCTTCTCGATCGGCCACCGGAAGATTTGGTAGGAGACGCAATCCCAATCTCATCGTCGTCAAATCCATCTCGATAGGGTAGCGTTCGTTGCTTGCGGGGCGTTGTAGGTGCCGTTTTTTCTTCAACTTTTTTCCTTGCCCGCAAGTTGTTCACTCGTAAGGTTTCACCTCGTAGCTCGTCTCGCAAAAACAAGTTCTCAGTCTGGAGTCTTTGTCTATCGTCCAATGCAGCTTGTTGTGCGCCTTGATTCTTAGCCGTCTGTTCGGCCAGCTGTGCTCGCAGGGCAGAAATCGTTCGCTCGTACTCTCGTTCTTGGTTGGCCAGTTTCGCGCGGAGGATGGCAACTTCGCCAGATTTCTTGGTTGCGTCCTCTTTTGCGGAGGCAATCTCTTGCAATATTGAATCATGATTGTGAGAAATCTATTTCACGATATCAGCCCATGCGAGGACAACCGACTACTCCTCGCTTATCCTCACCTCTTCGATCCTGGTCCTAAGTTGCTCTTCTGTCACGGGTAGGTTTGGCTTCTGAGAAGGCTGAGCATATCGGTGTGTATCTGCCGGAACTATACTCTGACGAATTTCAGGTTGTGTAGCATGTGCGGCACGAGAACTCAGATGTGCAAGATCCTCGACGTGATTGTGATTATTATTGTCGTTCTCGTCGTCTTCCAAGACTTCGGCGTCCCAGTCTCCCAGATCGGCGTTTTCGTAAATGCTAGGCCCGTGGTGCTGTAGAGGGCCTGGCTTCAGGAAGGATGCTACATGGAGCGCGTTCACATCTCTCTGAGACACAACATGCTGCTCTCGTGGTGCCTGGGTTGCCTGCCACGCACTCTGCTCAAGCTCGAGCAAGGTGCCTGCGGGAAGGGAGTCGAAGCCGTCGTCAGAGAACCCGTCATCGCTGCTGTCCATGCCACAAAGATCGGACGGCGGCCATGAGAAATGGCTGTCAATCAGTTCCTATAACCAAGCTTCAGAAGAATTGTTAGAAGGCGGCTGTGTTGAGGCGTGCATTGTTTTCGCTGCTATGATCGACACGAACCCCCGCAGGCCGGAGCAATCTTGCCAAGCCCCGGCGTCATGTGCGACTACTGACGTCGTGAGGAAGTCTGCTCCAGTTACCAACTAAAGTTCATAATTAATATTATCTCCTCCGCACTAATTTTACCACGACAACCTCGCTCCTCATTCCTCCTTTTTCCTCTGTCTGCACACCCACGGAATTTTTGTCGTTCGCTGCGCAACCATCGCCAGTTTGTACATTCCACAGCTAAAGGACAAAAGTCGGAAGTGGGCGTTGGGCCTGGTTGGAATTGCTTCACCATGGGCCGAAGAAATGTCCGGTTCCCGCACCGCTCGAATGGCGACACGCGACGAGCCAGTATCTCAGAGATGAGCGATGGTCCTTCTGACCCTGGCAGTCCGACAAAAGCTGGAACCCAGACGAGAGCGGAGACCATCGCAGAGGAGGCAAGTCGAGACGTACGCCTTTGGGCGACTTTGATGTTTGCTAACGAAGGCTGCCGCTGCTCTGTAGAAACCGGATACTGCGGCTCTCTCGGACTACGAAAAGAAGAAGGCCACTTTCATCACTCGAACAATATGGACGTTTGTCATGATTGCCGGTTTTTTCAGCGCCATGTTTTCCGGCCACATTTACTTGGTCGCGATCGTGACCGCTGTCCAGATCATTTCCTTCAAGGAAGTCATTGCTATCGCAAACGTGCCTAGCCGAGACAGGAACTTGCGATTCACCAAGTCGCTCAACTGGTACTTCTTGGCTACGACAATGTACTTTTTATACGGAGAAAGTGTGATTTATTACTTTAAGCACATCCTTCTGGTGGATAAAGTGCTACTGCCCTTCGCTACTCACCACCGGTTCCTAAGCTTTATGCTCTATGTCATGGGTGAGACAGCAACCCCTTGATGTGTCGACAGATTGTGCTTACAACTGATGATTCAAACAGGCTTCGTGTTCTTTGTGGCCACATTGCAAAAGGGTCATTATCGTTTCCAGTTCACCCAGTTTGCCTGGACCCACATGGCGCTCTACCTTATTGTTGTCCAGGCTCATTTCATCATGAACAATATCTTTGAGGGCATGATCTGGTTTTTCTTGCCTGCGTCGTTGGTAATCACTAACGACATCTTCGCATATGTCTGCGGTATCACGTTCGGACGGACGCAGCTGATCAAGCTTTCTCCGAAGAAGACTGTTGAGGGCTTCCTTGGAGCCTGGATCTGTACCATAATTTTTGGTTACTTTATGACCAACATATTGATGCGCTACAAGTACTTTATCTGCCCGGTTAATGACCTCGGCTCTAGCGTCCTTACCGGCTTGGAGTGCACACCGAACCCAGTCTTCATCCCTAAGGCATACAATCTCCCCGACTGGCCGCTTCTGCCAAAGACCATTGAAGTCGCGCCAATGCAATTCCACATTCTCGTCTTTGCATCCTTTGCATCTCTGATTGCACCCTTTGGAGGATTCTTTGCCTCTGGCCTGAAGCGGACCTTTAAAATCAAAGACTTTGGAGAGTCCATTCCCGGACATGGTGGCATCACAGATCGCATGGACTGCCAGTTCATCATGGGATTTTTCGCGTTTATGTACTACCATAGCTTCATTGCCGTGTACAAGGCCAGTGTTGGCGATGTGATTGAGTCAGCCATCAATGGTTTGACGCCGGAGGAGCAGTATGAGGTTGTTCGTGGCCTTAGCAAGTACCTGTACAACCAGGGTATCGTCTCGGAAAACGTGAGTACCTTCTCGGTAAATTTGTAGGCGATCACTAACAAACAGCTACAGATCTTTGAATGTCTCAGCGGTGATCTTTTGAGACGATAGATAAGCAACCAAGTCACCTACACGTTCTTTCCATGATGACCCAAAAATTTTCTCAGCGACTAAGTTTGCCCGCTCTAACGATTGCGGCTTTCAGGACAACATTTATCGCCCCCGAAAAATGCTTTTTCCTCCATTACTCTTATGCCTCTCCTCGTGAATCATCTCTTTCATCTTATACGAACACTTTGTTTTTCTTTCCAAACTAATATATCGGGAAGTGAAAGGGATTTTATTCTATCGCTTTGGTTTTGGGTGTCCTGGGAATCATCTTGTGAGGTTGGTTTGATCAGACAGTGCGCTGCGCAGCTGCTGTTCCTAATTCGATATTTTCTTTACTCTTGCTCTTGTTTTGCTCTGCACTAACATGACTATGATTCTTCGTCATCAGTCTCATGTTGATTAGCTAGTGCTATTGACTTTTATGTTGATCGGTGTAATTGTTGCAGAGCCACAATTTGTTCTTGTGAGCTTGTTACATAGTATGTAAAAAATTTTAATGCATGACTTTTTTGTTTTACATTGTTTTATTTTCTTTGGTCTTTTAAAGTATCTTATAAACGTCTACGGAATGACTAGACAACAAGGGTATCACTCTCTCATACTAAAATATTCCAACACATCCGATGATAAATGGCAACAAGAACAGAACTACTCCTCAACTTCATGTATTTCATCATTGAAATACGAAGAGACCTTCTCCTTCTCGGCCTCGGCACGCTCTGGATCTAGCATGAACCGAACAGTGCCGTCTCGACCTCGATCGCCTGGCCCGGGACGCTCCCCGTTTGCAGAAATCGGGGTGAGTGGGTTGGCCAGTGGAAGCAGGTCTACTGCGGCAGTTGCAGGGGCAGCGTCTTTGCTGGCCTTGCCTTTGTTGGTCCCGGACTGTTGGTGATGAGGGTGTTTGCCGTGTTGTTTTCCGTTGGGTAGTGCTCCCTTTCGGTTGGCGGAATCTGTAGTTCTGTTGTCTTTCCAGTTTGTGAAGCGCGGAAGTTGCTTGTCTTCTGCTTCTTTGTTGAGTGGGATGCGAATCGCTAGGAAGGCTTCGACGGGGAAGTCTGGTCCGACGACGGTGTTCATGCGATCGCTAATGTACAAATCGAGTAAGTCAAGAAGTGTTTCTTGACAAGAGGTGGAAAAGTCAGTGGAAACATAATCCTAAACAATCTTGAGTTTGCTGTGCTCACCCATTACTTCTGCTCGTCCCACCTGCCACTTGTCATAGTCTTTACCAGCCTCTACGTCCTCCAGACCGGCATCGATAAGGCGTGAGGCTAATTCTAGGCAGGCAAATGCCAGAGCTCCCGTTGTCTGTTTCAAAGGGGCAAATGTTCGGTAAAGATCGAGAGAGATGCGGTAGGCAAGCATTCCGATCTCGTCATCTCTCTTGATGCCGTGCTGCTTTATCAGCTTGATAAGCAGTTTCTGGGGGTGGCGGTTGCGAAAGTCGAAGCCAGAGGCTTCAAGCATAAGCCTTTCAAGAATAATGATGCCTCTGTGTTGTTGATCAAAGATCTGGAAATGACCGAGTTAGATAGCAGGACAGAACTTGTACACCGAAGAAGAGAATTGCATACTGTATCATCAGAGGATACTTGTTCGGATGGCGATTTACTGAGGTTATATGCGGCGCATATAATATCTCGCGACTTTTTGAGCGTGTCCTCGATCTTGCACGCGGTGAACAGCGCTGCAGCAGCGGCGTCCTTTATCAGGCTGTCAATAAAACCGACAACAACGAGCCAAGTGGCGTCAACATACCAGATAATTGTACTGACTATCGGCATGAACCAGCCGGAATTTGTGATAATACACACACGCAGTGTTGTATGTGCGAACAGGCCTGTTCTGTGAGTTAGCTAAAGATAACAAGGACCTTGGCAAAGGGCACTTACAGTCGAAGCGCTTTGCGCACATTATCGATCCAGGTTACGCCGAGAATGCGGATGCTGTCTTCTCGCTGGGGTTCCACGCCCAACGCAGCCAGACAGTCCTGAATCGTGTGCTCAAACACATAGGGTTTCGCGACCTGAATGAATGAGGGATGTGGCAGCACCGGACGCATGGCCCTGGGTCCACGCGGCGGCTCAAAGCTTTTTACAGAGGAAGCAGCCTCGGAGCGCGGGGGAGGGCCATTCCGGTTGTTGCTGTTGGTGTTATTGTTATGGAGGTGGTGATGATGATGATGATGATTATGATGGTTATTATGATGCTGGCCCTTTCTGGGCCGCTGCTGGTTGCCGGCCATTTGGGAGGTTCTTGATCCCGTAGTTGATACAGCCAGTTGTGAACAGCGAAAGGCCGAGAGCAGACGCCAGAATTAGCTCAGCCTCCGCCGCAGGACTGGGTCGGTATGGTGGCCCGTGCGCGGAGCTTAAATATTCAACAACTGAGCTTACACTGTTATAGACATTGCAGCCATCAATATTTAGTATTCATGGAGAAAAGGAATTCGTTTAAGTGAATGCCACTTTGATAAACGAGGTAAAGCACCACTACTCATCGCCTAAAAAGCATTGGTGGCTTTTGAATTATCCGGTACACTTGTGGTACACCGTTGCGCTGCCACCTTACGAGGGTTTCGCCTCTCTTTTCATATTCTGTAGCCCCTACCCATCGGAGAACTGCCATTTTGTGCTGTATCCTAGGCAAGTACTTTTTAGTCTTGGAAAAGGCCAAGCTTGCAGACAAACAGTGTGAGACGAGTAACTTGGACACGAATTCCAGAGTGATTGCCGTTGTTGACTCCGTAGTTAGTCTCACTTATGACATCACTGTAGAGCTAGTTTTCAGTATTCATCAGTATGGCGGTAATGATGCATAGAGTTCTGTGGGAGGTATACAATGTACTCTCGGTGGACTTTTAACCATCAAGCCCCAACTATGAGCACGAAGGAAGAGAATTCCCGTGTTCGCGCGGATGATTCCCGTGGGATGGGCTACATCTGCTACCTTTTCATCCCTGTGCGCTGTTGCTGTATGTCCAGTTTTGGGGAGAGAATAGTTGCATCTGATCCTCCAATGCTAATATTAAACCAGTAGCTGAGATAACTGAGGCTGAAGTGGCCTTGAGGCAACTTCGTATTAAACTCCAGCCCCTCCTGCCCAGCGCGCAGCAGCAGACATTTCCACTTCATCTTTATGTCGAGGATTATGTCTGCTCAGGCCCTGGGTTCCTCGTATCATTACCCTTTTTCCTCTCTTGAAAGTATGTCTCGAGAGAAGACGTCTCTGGTGGAAGACATGTTAGATATAATAACTGTGACGTCACGCTAGTGGGGTCCTTGCTGGTGCATCTAATCAAGCACGACATTGCGATTCTTGTCAAACGAACTGATTATAATCTCTACATTATATTGAGTTACTTTTTAGTCTGCTAAATATTCAGACCATCAAAGTTAGTCGGTTGATACAATCATATACCTCGAGAGCTACTTGGGTATACCTCTGTTACTGTCGACAATTTAGGACCTAGGATCACAAATCCAAACAAGAATGTCGGAACATCCAGACGCACAACTGCATCCCGTTGCGACTGGATCGGCAAAATCAACGGTTGACCAGCACCAGACTGAACAACCGCTGAAGCTTTATGCTGGCTGGTTCTGTCCGTATGTTTTTCCCCCGTCTTCTACAACTTCGAGACTGTTTGTCGTGTACTTGTAATTCTGGATTTGAAAATAAGTGCTAACAATATGACAGATTCGGTATGTTGATCTACCACAAAGGATGCCAATTACTAACCAGGTCTTATAGTACAGCGGGTCTGGCTCGCTCTTGAAGAGAAGAAGATCCCTTACCAATACATCGAAGTAAACCCATACCACAAACCAGACTCTCTACTCAAATTAAACCCGCGCGGACTGGTACCGACTCTCGAGGTTCCCAATCCGCAAGACAAATCCAAGCCAAAACCACTGTACGAGTCCAACATTGTGTTGGAGTATCTCGAAGAGGCTTATCCCCAACACACCCCGCATTTCCTGCCCGCAAATGACCCATACGAAAAAGCCCGGGCCCGTATCTGGGTAGACTTTGTCACCTCCCGCATCATCCCGGCATTTCACCGTTTCCTTCAGTATCAGCCCGAAGCAGATGCAGCTTCGGATATCAGAGAAACCGGACTCCAGAAAGTTCAGCTCGAGTTTTTGGGCTCTCTCAAGACCTGGATCAAGGAAGCTGATCCGGAAGGTCCATACTTTCTTGGTAAAGAGATCTCGCTACCAGATCTTGTGCTGGCGCCCTGGGCAGTTCGGCTGTGGGTGTTTGATCATTTCAAGGGAGGAGTAGGGTTACCTGCTGAGGGGTCTGCCGATGATGACCAAGACTGGCAACGGTGGAGAAAGTGGTTGAAAGCCATTGAGAGTAGGAGAAGTATTCGGGAGACCACCAGCGAGTTAAAATATTATTTGCCCATCTACAAGCGATATGCAGACAACGTTGCGCAGAGTGAGCTGGCCAAGGCGACGCGGGCGGGGCGTGGTGTGCCTTAAAGAAATAACTCATGATGGCTGTTGGCATGTCTATAACGAGTATCGGAAGTCATAAATTGGAATAACATTATTGCATCTACTTCTATTCTTTGCCGTACTTGTTGATCAGTCTCGTCATGATCGAAACAGCACCGGACCTGTATCCTCCGCCAAAGATCGCATGATGGTTGAGATGATGATACCTACACACTGATTAGAAGGGGTACTGTCCCGTAAGGCAAGAGATACTCACAGCTCGTAAAGCTTCACTCGATCATCGTATTCCTCCACAGGCTCGGTCTTGGGTACGATCTTATGGTACTCATCAAAGAAAGTTCTTCCAAACCCACCGAACATATGCATAATACCCAGCTCGTACTCGTTATGCGCATAGCACGCGCAAGGATCATACACAACATCGCCGACACTAGTGTCCTCGTTGCCTTTTCTGCCGACAATTCGACCGGTACTGGCATTTCCACTCCACAGATCTCCATGGACGACAACTGGGATAATACCCTGACCTGTACCATCTTTATTGCTATACCCAAGATGCTTGTCGCCCAGCAGCCGCGGCACGACTGAAGATGATACTTGCTCGACAAGGTCGCGCAGTTGTCTGTCGGACCCGTTCCGTTTCTCCGACTCGGCCAGGATCGTCAGCAATCTTTCGTTCGCGTAGAAATCGGCCCATGATTCCTTGAACCGATTCGGCTGTCTCGTGTCTCCGCAGTAAGTCGCTACTGGGAATCCAAACATTGGCTCATTGCCATCTGGCGGGGGCGGTGCAGGCGTAGTATGCAGTTTTCCTAACCGCTGCGCCAGTGTTGCTTTCTTACCTCCTCCTCCCCCTATCCCTCCGAGATCCAGAAATTCGGTGACAAGGAAGTATCCCTTCTTCTTCTCCTCCAGCAAAGCGCCACAAGCCAACGCTCTAGGACAAAACCCTGGCACAACATCGGCAATGGCGTTAAGAGAAGCGTACTCGCCTCGAAACATTTCCTCCCCATTTGGAGATGTCTTGACAAAGAATTGCTTCTCCTCTTCGCCGTCTCCTGTCTCTGCTGGAACGCGTGCTGTGATGCACCCTGTGGTTGAAAACCCAGATCCGAGACCGGAGAGAGCTGACTTTGAAGGATCGAGAGAGAGCGAAAGTGCACGGAGAATGGATTGGGGGACTGGTGCCATATTTCAGTCTCCTATCTGAAAACTTTCATCTATTCAATTGAATGTCTGTTGTGAACAGGAGCCAAAAGCCACATAACTTAGATGTGCCTTCTTTGTAAAACAGCTCCATTCCATAAGTGTGGGGCTATGACGTTGCGGGGTCCTATCGATAAGAGCTCAACCCCAACATAGTTATTATCAGTTGATATCAAACACATGTATACTGATCAATGAAACAGTGGGAGCAGTTTTAGCCATTGGTTGAATATTACAACTGTAGTTCAGTCAAATGAGACAGACTTTCCTGGCTAGATTCTGAGGATTCGAATTGTCTTAGAACAGCAAAGGATATTCTCGGGTCCATCAATGATACATAGTTTATATCAGTTGATACTAATCGAATGTGTTACCATAATGGTATATTCTCAACGAGTAGACATAGATTATTATATATACAAAATCGCTCGCTCAATGCCAAATCGATAACGCCTGGTAACCGCATTACACCAACTATGACAAAAACAATAAGATTCAATGTACACTTTTGAAACCATCAAGAATGACAATAGCGACAGTGATGATAGAGAAAACCAACTCTATAAATCAATCAACGTGCGGAACTGTTCGAGTGCCGTTTTGGACCGTTCTCGAACGTCCAACACAGCATCTTTCTCGAGAGCGTGTAGGTGATTTACGTATCCGAGAGCTTTTAGCTTCAGCGCACGTTCTCGGCACCCTGGCTGGTCACTGTGATTATCCGCAAAGGTTAGGTTGATAGCCACCCAAACACAATTGATTCGGACCTGAGATACTGGATGTTCGTAGAGCCACATGAGATCCTTGAGGAGGTCGTGGTGCGAAAATAACAGGTCACGATAACGCGGCGGGCCCGCCGCGATATTCACAATCACGTAAGTGACTGCAACCAAGATTTCGCTGGGCATCGTTGGTGTTGTAGAACGTGATGGTGAGTCGCGCCGCGTTGTAACCGGTCGCGGTCGTACTTTCTCGGCAAGGATATCCAAGAAGTCGTGATGCCCAATTTCCTTCAAAAGAAGATCGACGATATCTGACGATTCAGTGCCAATCATTGAGTTTCGAACCAGGTTGAGCGCTTGCTCTTGCACCGCAAAGTCATCTAGTCTGGCTTGCTTCTTCCGGTGGAGTTCTCCGGTCAGAGCCAGTTTCTTCAATCGCGACGCATCTGGCAAAATAACGACACTATTACCACCTTCATTTTGCGCCGTACTTTTCACCGCCTCATCTCCGGCCTCAACATCCTCCATTGGATTCAGTAGGTCAACCTTTTCACCGGCTGAGTTGGATGACCCCATGCCCAACAGTGACCCGTTGTCCGTGTCCTGCGAGAAGTCTTCTTTCCTCACGGGATCCATGGACATAAGCTCGCCTAACCAGGCAGGATCTAAACTGCTGATGATCTTGATCCGAAGATCGTTGGGTGCATTATACACAATGTGCTTGAGGACCCACAATGACTCTAGGCGGAGTTTCATATTGGTCGAGTGCGCGTGATCGCACAACGTAGAGAGAGTCTCCGAATTCACCAATGACTGGGGCATTATTAGCAAATGACAAATTCTCGAAAATAACTTCATTCTTACCTCTCTCATAGGACTGAAGTCGAGCGCAAGGTTGCACAAGACCGAGGTTGCAGCGATTTGTACCTCGATATCAGGATGGACAAACAACTCTAGCAGAGGGGTAGCTACTCCAGCATCGATCATACTTGTCCGTAGAACGCTAACGGACCGCGTCAAGGCTCTGGTAGCTCCGCAAGCGGCAAGAATAGTTGGAATGGGATTTCCGTCGGTCGAGCCATTCTTAGTCTCTGTGGCATCCTGGGTTGTCGTGGGCGGTCGCGGTTTCAGAGCATTTATAACATATGGGACAATGCCATTCTCGCAAAACGATTTGCGGTATTCGTCGCTGAAAAGCGCAAGAGAGGCAATAGCCCTTAGAATACCCTCTCGATAACGCAGAATATGGCAGGTCATTGGACTGAATCCGACCGGACCCAGCTGAACTTCAGACGATATCTCCGAATGCAAGTTGTTCGTCTTCTCTTCGGCAGACCAGGTGACTTTGACATTGACTTGATGGGTGTTGTATGTCTCCTTCAGCAACCGGGAAAGCGTTTTTATGGCGTTCCCTTCGGAGGCATGTTTCTGCAGCTCATTTGTGTCCATTATCAGTGCAGCGAGTATGAACGGCACTTCCTCTCGCAATCGAAGAGTTGTTGGGATCAGACCATCATACTGAGGATCAGCAGCCGCCGTGAAATCATAATCTTTGACGAGCATTTGCAGAAGAATGGGAATTACTATATAGCTAAACATGGGAATTCGGTGCTTTTTCACCAGTTCCAGGCGAAAGAGAGCCGTTACAAGGCGAGCCGACATGACTCTCGCCATACCAGACTCTGTGCGGACTAGATGAAGCAGCCAAGGGACGATTGCATTTTCTTCCTCATCAGACGGGGACGTCTCGAGAAAAGATAACGAGCGTTTGTGGAATGAACCAATCGGGACAAGAGGTGGAAAGTTCGATAGTGCACTACTTTGGTTTTGGGGAACAGAGGGCAGGATGACGTCGAATGGATTTGACTGAAATTGGCGAGGGACCGCTGCACCGGACAGGTATGGCATACCCCACGGATTCCGCTTGATATCCGTCGGCGAAAATTCGGGTAGTCGTCCTGGGAAGACGGTAAGAATACCTGGAGAAGACAAGAAATGTTCCGCTCGTGCCTTGGAATTTTCTATGAGGACGGAGGCAGCACGTAGAATCGGAGCTATTTTGGCATTTGGAGGTGCCGAAGGAGGAACCGAAGAAAGAGCGCCGTCTTGACCGAGATGGCTTTCTGCACCGGGTAAGACAAATCCTTGGGCGACGACAAATGACGCAAGCTTCATTGCCAACGCATCCAAAGTACCGTGCTCAGCAAGAGCATTCTTATGAATTTCATCTGTACAAGCTTTCGCAATCAATGTTGCAGCCAGCGAAGTACATGATTGGGTGACGGAGGAAGGGGACGATCTCGCGATAATACGCGCATAGCAACTGACATAGTCGGGTGCGAACAAAACGTCCCCAAGGTGGTTATCCTGTGGCCAGTTCACATTTGAGAGGATGTAACGATCAGCGATTGTGTTGAATGATTGAAGAATTGGGAGCGCAAGAGACTCAGGGCAGTCAGCGGCGAGTATGGATAGCAAGGAAGGAACGATCGAACTCGACAGAATGGGAGAGACAAAAGCCGGGCCACCTAAACAAACCGGAAAAATGGGTCAGCCATAGTCCTGCATCAGTACCATTATAGTTGCGATTACCTTGAGCTAAGCTGCCTACGATGATAGCAGCCTGCAAGCAAGCCTCCTCATCTTCGGTGCGATTATTGACGCTCTCGGTGTGTCGGTTCGCTAATCCGTTCTGTTTGCCCGAGACGGCCGCCTTCTTGCTGCCCCCGGTCTTTGTCGAAAGAAGTTTGGATAAGAGCGGTATGATGCCCCAGTGAACCCAGGCCTCTTTTCGCTGATCATATCCAATAAGCTCATGCTTTAGCAGCCTCAAGGATGCGACCTGGTCAGCGACGGTTTCGGCATTGAGCAGTTGGGCCAGCAGCGGCGAGGTTTCTGGGTTCATATCGTTTCGAATATGGCGGACGAGAAAGGCAGCACCGGTACCTAAGCGTCCAGCTGGCTATATTATTGACACGCCGGTTTAGGCTGGATGGATGTATGTGGATGCGAAGAAGACGATCAATGACCCCCGGACGGCAGAGCTGAGGGAAGTGGCGGCCGTCGCAAATGACAGTTTCGAAGGACGCGACCACGCACGATGTGATTCAAGGATTTAGATGGGTATAAAGACATGTGACGGCGGCACGACTTGGGTTATGCTATGGCGTCGTAATCGTCCGGCGACGATTAAGAGATAAGATGGATTGAGAGATGCTTGGGATTCGAGGTGTTCCCAACTTTACAATAAATTACAGCGTTGAGCGCTGGGTAACCGTTGCCTGTTTTACCTGTTACTGCTGTACCAGGGAAATCACGTGAGATGGGTTTTTTTCCACCAATGACGTCTGTTAATAAGGAACATTGCCTCTCCATCCTCTTGGTTATCATGATAAAATATGAATCACTTGACGGCATACGCTGTCAAACTTGCGTGAGACAGTCTCTACAGCATATCGCATTGCGAGCTTTTGGCTACAATGCTGGCCGAGTTGGTTGCTTCGGCGGCTGGCTGGCGGGGTCCGCCTGTATGAAACTCGGTGAGCAAGGCAACGATTGAAGAGCTCGAGCCACAATCCTCCCTCTACTTAACATCCATTCATAAAGGTGCGTCTGAAAGCAGAATATGGGCTAGAACACAAGCTAGAGATAGAGTGATCGATCGACAAGATGATCTAGATGGTCCGTGGAAACAAACAGATATGGTTAAGTCGTGTCGTATTGGGGATGGTAGGCCGCCAGCGACGAATCAGACACGGGAAAGCTAAACATGACCTGTAAACACGTGGTGAATCTGCTAAGGTTTCGGACATAGCAAACCAACAATATCAGAGACATCGGTAGCCTTTCTATGCCTTGAGTAGTTCGTTATACGAGACACGAAGCGATGGTATCATACCTGGTAAGCTATCATGTGATGGATCCAGTGGACGGCAACTGGGAGCCGGTCACGAGAATGCTTGGCACGGCGCCTTCCTCAATCGGATTAGCGTGCATTACGCAACTCTGACACCTCCAGCATTATCGAGTCCAACCATCGAGGTTGCTGATGGCAGCGGCCGGAAGGATAAACGCTATAGTCGCAGGGACCAGCGGAAGAAGACGATCTACCGCCTCATCTTGACCGCAAAGATAGTAACAGGAGCATCGAAATCTAGATTGAAAAGGGAACACGTAGAAATAACAATTGTGGCGTCCCGTCGCGCACTACTTCCCCGGGCGGCCAAGTCTCAGCCAAAACACTGAACTGGTCAGTCTAGAACGGATCGGACGGGACCAATGACGCGGCGGCTCTTTTCTTTGCCGGTTCAGTCAGGTATAACCGCGGTCAAGGAATGCATCAGAAGAGGGGAAAATTGGCCAAATCAATGCTAGATCGTATTGAGGTCATAGCAAGAAACGGCTGATGGCACTCTGATTCTGCCGGTCTAGCTGACCAATCAGCGGGCGCGCTGTCCAGGGCAGGGCTTGGGCTTGGCTTTCAGGCCGCAAGGCCTAAGTGATCATCTCTCTCCGTGTGCCAAAGTTTTCCTCTGCCATCTTCCCTGTTTTCCTCCAAGCTTGGTGCTTATTCCGCTTTCATTTGCTCGTGACCCTTCATCGCTGGATCGACAGCTTATATACCGGAGTATATAAGCCTGTTCTCGGGTTCCGATTGCCAGAGGGCCTAGCAATGTCCCCTGGCGCGCCTGTCGGCCTGTACGAGCCTCTTCCCTGAGCACGTGGCCGATCTGCGCCCGCTCAGTTGCACGCCCACGGCATGCCAGCCATGCTCATCTCGTCGCCATCGCCTGGCTTTCGCCCATCGCGCCGCCAGCTGTCTGCCTACTCTGCATCGCATTCTCCTGTTACTACTGCTCCTCCTCATCCCCCTCCCCCCGCGCCAACCGCCGCTGCCAACAACTGCTCGTCGCCCTCTTCGCGCGCCCTGTTATCCCCTGCCGTCGAGGAGCTTCGCGCCGCCCTGAGGAAGCACACCGTTGACGCCGTCTCAAACTCCTCCACCGCGGAGCCCTCGGGGGACTCTTCTCGCGGCTCCATGTCCTCTGGGCCCGAGACCCTTGGGGGCGAAACCCGCCAGTCCTCCACCAACACCTCCGTTGCCGTCTCACAGACGATTCCGTCGACCTCGCCCGGAGATGGCTCGACCAAGCGCCAGCTTGCCGACGACGATGATGCCGCCGCCGCTGCCGAGTCTTCATCACAAGCTGCGTCGCAATCCGCCAAATCAGAGCAGAATCGAGTCAAGCGAGTGCGACCCCAAGCGCCCGCCGTCAAGCTGTTGCCGCGCAGATATGAGCTCGCCAACCCGAACGATATTGTCATTCTGGTGTCGAGTATGATCATGGAGCTGATTTCATACAACGACAAGATCCCCCTGCAAGGTGGCAAGCTGACACGCTTCCACTCACGCACGCCACCACGCATCTCTGTGCGAGATTACCTGCAACGATTGACCACCCATGCCACACTCTCTCCTCCGATTCTGCTGAGCATGGTGTACTACATCGACCGTTTGTGTGCGTTATATCCAGCATTTACCGTGTCCAGCTTGACTGTACACCGTTTCCTCATCACAAGTGCGACCGTTGCGAGTAAGGGCCTCAGCGACAGCTTCTGGACCAACAAAACCTACGCCAGAGTAGGTGGAATTAGCGTCAATGAACTAGCCATGCTGGAACTTGAGTTCCTATGGCGTGTTGAGTGGAAGATTGTGCCTCAGCCGGAGGTGCTGGTCGACTACTACTTGAGTCTAGTCGAGCGATGCGAGCTGTATGCGCTAGAGCCGGAATCGCAGGTCGAGACCCCCGCTACTACACGCGCACAGTGAGATTAGCTTGGAGAAAAGATTTACATAGATATCTTTCTTTTTTTTCTTTTCTTTTTTTTTTTTTTTTGGCGACTTACACTTGCACCGTTTATTTCATTGTCTTCGTCTATTCTCTTCATTATTACCTCATCGAGCGCCGCGCTTATCCCTTACCACTCATGTCATCAGCAAGATATATGCCTAATTTTCTTTCACCATCGACATATCCAGGTGATATCGCTTTCCGCTTTTCTGTCCTTCCGTTCTCGTCCCTTACCCTGATCGACTATTTTTGCCTGCATATACTGGTGGCGTCTGTGTAACTATATCGTTCGAGTATTTCGTGGAATCAAGGATACTTCTAGATCTCGTTTGGTTGCGCATTTAACGTGGGACAGCAGCTAATACAGTCTTGTCTTGGCAGGGGCTGGGAGAGTAATACTTGAGTAGTTATGGGCAGGGTCCCAGTTTGAGATATAAAGTATCCTAAGTTAGTACATATGTCTCTTATGGAGTACGATCTAACTAGTTACCCCGTTATACCCAGAAAACCATAGTAATTGAAGATCCCACCGGTTCCAAATATTCCAGAAACACTTTGCCAAGCCCGCCATGCCATAACCAGATCAAGCTTAGGGCTTAGGTCCTAGGGTACAGGGTAGCGCGGGGATGCGCGGCAGAAAATATCCGGGCCTCTTGTTCTCATGTTCAAATAAACTCATCATTTGCTCTTCGCACATCGATATGGGGGTGAAAAGCAATGCTTGACAGCATGGCCGATGAAGGCCGACATATAAGCTCTCTCAAGGGCAATATTCTGCCTGTGCGCACCGTTCAGGAGGCGAACCCGGAGATCGAGTTTGGTATTATCTTGCTGAATCGCCCTTCAATTCAAACTGGAGATAAAACTGATAGATTATAGCGGATGCATACGTTGCTCTGATAAAGCAGAGATCCGCGGCTCAAGTAGCCAAGCAGGTGCACCTGTTCCTTCTCTCCAGGAACAAGCTAACAATACCCTGTTCAATAGGTTAATAGATTCGACGTATCCCAAAGACCAGAATCGGCCATTCACTCATTTGCGGCGCTTTGCCAAGGAGGAGTTTCTCCCGGAGCATCTAAGAATTGAACTGAGCAAACGAGAACCAAGCATTAAAAGCCAGACGAATGATGTATCAACGATATTTGTCCTGGTCCAGCCCCCGCTACCGGAATTATCGCAGTTGAAAGACTTGCTTGCGCCTTTTGTGCCATCACCACCATCAACATCAGAACCCTCAGACCCGCCTTCCGGCCAGTCCCTCGACCAATACTTTTTCACCACGACAATTCCTCTTAACCCTCCTCTCTCTGCCGCCCAAGCAGACCACTGGTCTAAAACACTGTGGCCAACAGCCTACAACGCCGCCTTTGCCCGTGCCATAATCGCACCACCACCACCATCTCTCAACGCAGCCAAAGCAAACATCGCGCCCAAAGCAGCACGGTTCTTGGCTCTTGCCTGCGAAGTTGCACAAGAAGCGAAGACGTTACGCAGGGGCAGAGCTATTGGTGTCGTGGTTGTGGATCCTGCGATTGCGACCAGTGGCCAACAGGAAAATTGGAACGACGGTATTGTAGCTGTTGCCGGCGATGCCCGATTCTGTGCACCAGGCATAGAGAAATACCCAGACAGTAGCATCACTGCATATGACCCTAACTGCGAAGGCGGACCGGAATCCCACGCTATCATGCGCGTCGTCGAGATGATCGCCATCCAACGACGCAGCGAGGACTCGGAGCAACCGGAGATCCACAAACCAGAGCTGACGCCTCTGGAAATGCAGTATCTGTACAACCAGCCTGCTTCCAACACGCCACCGTCTGTCTCAGAACATGCCACAAAGACACGGATTCTACCGCGCTCAGCTGGTGGATACCTCTGCACGGACCTGGACATCTACATCACGCATGAACCGTGTCTGTCGTGTTCCATGGGGATTTTGCTCTCGCGATTCCGCGCAGTGACATTCATGCGTCGTGGAAGATTAGTCACCGGTGGACTAGCCTCTGAACCTGTAGACTCCCATCATCAATCCAGCAATACGCAGACAGATAGCCGCGAAAATTATTACGGCTTATTCTGGCGTAAGGAGCTAAACTGGCGTGCTATGTGTTTCGAATTCGTCGAGGACAATGACGACGACAATGACGGCGGAGGCAATCAAAATCAGCTAGAAATGTATGAGGAACCTGGGGAGTATCATGCATGAGGATTTGCACATCAGTGAATTCATTTCGTGGGAAATAACGAAGAATACCAAGGGCCCCTTTTGCCGAGACCATCCACCCAAACGCCAGAGCACATAGAGACGCATGTCGCAGGCTTTGCGGCTCATTTGAACACGCAACGGTACATTTGTCGAAGGTATAGAAGTGTACATGCCTGGTGATTAGTACATGTAACAGATAATCCTCTCGATTCAGAGTATAAATGCTGTCCACCTATACAGACATAGGTTGTGGGAGTGACTTATCATGCGTTGGGACCGCAGTTAGACCCTCGTTAGAAAATGCTTGTTTTCACTTCCTTGTGGATTAGATATAATTCTGTTTCAGATATAGGGTAGTCAACTACATGTAACTAGATGACAAACTTACTTCAACAGTGTCATAACTAGGAAATTGCCATTCCACCAAGTATTATATACGAGTGGAAACGCTACCACAACGCAATTGAACGCAACCGTTTGACAAGGTTTGTTAAAGTTTTCAATATCTACATTGCCAAATGCACATTTGACGATGACCATAGTATAAAGTACGTACTACTAATAATGATTTGATTGATAGCAAGCCTCGTGTGCTGCTGGAAATCATGCATCGTGAATACTAATAGCTACGTACTGGCACCCCATGTTCTATGCAGCAGCATCAGGAAACCAATGCTTCATATGTATGTCATAGAAATCATTCGGCATAACCCCCGTCTTCTTTTCCTTTCTAAAGGTACAGAATACCCCTTAGCACCACCGCTTATATGTGGAACTAGTACAGCATTTTAACCACGTAGGTCCTGGGCACGCCGAGCCAGTGGCGGAATGCGACGAAGGACCGGGTCGTGCGGGTTTTTGTTTGCAATGGCCATGTACAGAGTATTGAGTCGCTGTATGAGAATGTCCATAATCTGGGGTGCGACATCACGGATGTCAGGGTCCTGTATATAGTTTGTTAGATCCGAAACCCTCGATATATCCAAGAGAGAACGTACAGCTAGGTTCACAGTTTTAAGAACATAGTCAAGCCAGCCGAGTCGCTCCTGAACATTGGTGTCAAGAGATGTGGTCACAGCAACTCCAACGGACAAGGACACTATCGGCGATAGAGTGCTAAGGTATGCCGGGTCCAAACGGACGAAGAAATTGTCAAAAAGATCGGCCTGCTGTGACGATTGCAGCCACTATAAAGAGTTATTAGCATGGAGTTTCTGTTTGCAGATATTAAGGTAATACTACTTACCCGGACCGACGCCTCCTCAAGGTTACCCTCCTTTGCCAAACGAACAATGTCGTCTAACTCGATATCCTCAGGAGTGCGCTGAGACGTTGGGGCTTGTTTTGGTTGCATGGGTGGTGGTTGAACCGGAATCTGTTCCCGTGAAACTGACTGTTGCCGAAGCAAAGCAATTTCATTTTGTAGCGTAGCATGGGACGCTATCATCGAAGTGTGCGACTCATTCATGGTCTGCACAAGGTTTGTCAACTGGTCGATTTTCGCCGCGTCCTGCCTGCGCTGCAATTCAAATTGATTCTTCTGCGCTTGGAATCTCTGCTCAAGATCTTTGATAACAGTGTCCGAATGGCGGGCGATCGCAGCAGTGATTGCAGGAGCCATGGTGTTCCCATTGGATCTTGCAAACTCAGTCTCCATTTGATGTGCAACTTTGCTGCCAATAGCGTCAGAGATTGGTCGCAAAACTTCTTGCTGCTTGACCGCACGGGAAATATATTCAAGCAACACCTGACGCATCTCCCGTGGAAAGATCTGGCCAAGCTGTTTCGAGAGAGCATCGCCCATTTGCTCGTTGACTGATGTAGAAACCGAATTGATAACCGCAGGCAAGACATGCTCTTTGATGCTATCATTGATAATGCGCGCAAGATTCTTCTCGACATTTTCAGAGAGCGTTCTAGATACGAGTCGAAGAACTTGGTCTGTCTTTGCACTGGATGCCGCATCCCAGGCACGGCGCTCTTCGTCAAACCGGGTGTGAAGTACATCTAGATCACCACGAATCTTACTCAAAACTTCTTCGGAAATTCCCTTCTCAAGTTGATTGATCATTTCACTGGTAACCCCGAAGTTGACGGATTCGCCGTTGGGAGCAAAGATGCGGGCTTCATTGCTAACTTCCTCTTCATTCGATTGCTGAGTGGATTTTGCGGGCGTAAAGTACTTGTTAAGGTCATTGCTTGGAGGAGCGGCTGCAGCTGCCTTGGCAGTGTCTTTAACCTTTTCCTTCTTTTTCTTCTTCGCCTTATCGGCGCCGCTAGTCACCTCCGCCTGCTCATCAGCAGAGACCTTGCCCACCGGCTTCACGGGTGATGCGGTGCGAGAAGCCGCAACATTGGAGGCGCCATCAACTGTGACATCGGTCGCCTTCTTGCCAGTGTCTTTGGCAGCGGGCTTCTGTGCACTGCTAGTAGTAGCAACAGAATCGCCGTTGATAGAAGGCTCATCAACGGTATAAGTAGGGAATGTTTGAAGATCATTAACCTCGATATAGCCTTCCTTCAAACCATCAACAGGCTCAATGATTTTGTTTTCAGGAGTCCATCCCAAATCCTCTTTCTTGATGTTTAAGCAAGTGACGCCTCGGGAATACATGGCATAGATCTCAAACAAGCCGGCCTCCTCTTCCACATTGCGTTGGCTACCCATAGACTTGCTGATTGGAAGAATGTCGAGACTTCTCAATTGGCCCTTGGAGGCGAAAGATACCTCGCGAATGCCGCTCAAGCAAGCCGTCGAGTCGGGCTTGGGAAGTGTTGCGTCCTTCTCGGCGACACGTTTGATGTAGGTCGCCTGAGACATGGGCTGCAGATTGTATTTTGGTGCAGACAGATGGAGGAAGTAAACAGAGTTTCTTGTGGGGTGGCCAACGACAATAATGCCGGAAGAAGGATGGTAAGAGACACTGCAAATAGCGTCGGACTCCTTCTCGTGCGGAAAGCTGACTTCTTGAACAGCTTTGCCAAGCCCAATATCCCAGAGTTGGAGGGTGTGGTTCTGCTTCAAGCCAACAAGCACATAGCGAAGGGCCACGGCTTTGACAAAGGGACGCAATTTGTCGATGAACAAGACGGATGTAGGCCACGACTTCTCATTCGGGGAGCCAGTGACAAAGGTGGCAAGAGGAGTACGGACCTCAGGAGGAGGAGACCCAGCTAAGACTTGGTCTACTTCACGGATATCCCAGAATCTCAGTCTCCCGGTCTTATCGAGAGAGGCCACAACCGAATCATCCTCACTAAAGGTGAAGTCTTTTCCAGCCTTACCCGTAGAGATCTTTAGCGCATGCTCTTTGAAGAACTTTTCAGTATCAACAATTCGCTGCGAGCCAGACACTCCATAGGTCGACTGAGCGGCGAACTGAGGGGAAACAATGTAAATATTTTTGCCGCGGCCAATGCCAAAGAATTCCGTATGACGAGAACTTGGTTTAGCGCGCGTTTTCAGCTGACCACCAGAGGTATTCTCGTCAGACGAAGGATACGGAGGGAATATAAGACAGTCACTCTCCACAGAATCCAGTTCGAACAAATCATCTTCCCCACGACAAACAGGTGCCCAGTAAACAGAGCCACTAACGCCGATTGCCAAAACAGCTTGCTCTCTCAAGATACCGGAGGCAGTAGGTGCAGCGTGACTGAGTGCAACGTTAAAAAGACGGTCACGAGCAAAACGGAAGATCTGCTTGTCACGACCGTCATCTTGTCGAATGATTCGCAATCCACCATTCTTTGCCAGCGCATAGATGATGTACTCAGCAGTTGCCGAAGTCAAACAGCGATCAAGCTGATCGAATTCCTTTTTAAGACGAGCAACATCCATGATACCGTCATCACGGAACGAGGGTAGCTTGCCTGTGTCGGGTTTCACGACAATGGAAATGAAAGGCTTTAGAGGAAAGTTGAACACACGAATAACGCGTTCCTCGGTTTTCTCAGCACTGTCCTCAGCGCTCTCCCAACTATCCGCAACGTTTCCGTCGATAGCTTTCTCTTCCGCGGGTGGCTCAACTGTCTCTTTGACTGATTCATTTGATGCCGGCTCCTTCACCATTGATTCCTGCTTTTCCGCCTCTGTCTTCACGATAGAAGTATCAGTCTCTTCTGCAACAGCCGAGGCAGTGTTCTTGGATATGTTTTCAGCACGACTCGTCTCTTCTTTGGTAGCTCTGCTTAGAGCATCTTCTACCTGACGTTCCAGCTGTTGAGCGATCTCACCAACAGCATTAGACACAGTTTCCTTTTGCTCCGATTGTTTTTCCTCTGGCTCGGGGGTATGCCCCGCCGGCACAAACTTGACCGGAGCGTTAAATCTTGGTTTCGCGTCAAGAACACTTTGAAACTCTTGTTTTGAATGACCTGCATCGGCCGCAGGGCTCTCGCCACGAGATTTGGACTTGGTGTGACGCGCCAGGTCTTCGAAAGGGTTGGAGTATGTGAATAGAGAGCCCTTGGGTGGAGTAGGTTGTGGCGCTTCAGATTCCGGGAGGTCCCTGTTTTCAGAAGACCCAAAAACGTGCATCGATGACTGAGCAACGAAGCTACCAGTTTCAACCTGCGGCTCAGGGGACCGAGGTTGAGAACCTGGAGGGCCATTAAAAGCACGGTTGCCGTCTTCTGGCTTGGATTGCGATCGATTCAAAAGACGCAAAAGCATCTCCTGCGCTTGTGCATTAGTAGAGGTTTCAGAAGCTCCACCATGACTTGCAACAGTTGCGGCTGGAGGCGGCGCATGCGTGCTCGAATCTGGAGTAACAGCAGGTTTCGAAACAAAGGAGGCAACTAAATCAGAAGCCGAGATAGTTCTGGCATGGGATTGCTGTGCTGCAGATGCACCAGTCTCCTGGTGATCCACAGGTTGCGAAGAGGGCGCCTCCGAGGTGCCCGGCAACTGCGGAGAGGCAGGTTTGTTTTGGCTAAACTTCAATAGATTAAGCAAGCTCGCAGCCTGGTCAGCACCAGCAGCGCGTTGTTGATTGTCCCCACGCGGCGTCGGGACATTGGGGCTGATGATGTCGGAGTCATGGTGTGGTGGCGTGTTGGCAGGGCCAGGACTGTACAATGGTGACGAAACCGACGGATTTAGATAGGCATGCTGTGGGAAATAATGAGGTTGTTGATGCGGTGGTTGCGACCGCGCAGGAGCTACACCACCACGTTGCACTTCGAACGACTGATGATCGACGGATCGAGAACCGGGGGGAGCGAAAGCAGGTGGCTGGCCATCGTGTGATGGCGAAGGACGCGGCTTGATGCTCGCAAAGAGAGCTTGAAGGTCATTTGGGGTGGACATTTCTGCCAACTCGCCTTGCCAAATAGGTGAGGCGCCCTTAACTGACCACAATCAAGGCTTTCTAGAGCGCAAGACAGCGCTTGGGCAGCTTTCGAAGCTGGGGAAGCTCTGTTCCAAGAGACCAACCACCAGCAAACTTCCAATCGGCTGAGCTTGCACAAGATAAAGCAGTATCTGCAAGTCAACGATTATGCAGAGCTAACAAACAATTGAAATGAAAGGAATTGAAGAAAAGCAACTGTACTTTTGGATGCAGAGAGAAGAACAATGAGATGATGGGTACGATAAAAGAGTGAGAGGTCAAGGTTGTTCTGTCGGAGTGAGGTAAGCGAGCGGCAAAATAACGCGCTAATCCTGAAACGGGGAGCAATGTCGCGCAGTGACAGCAAGTGTGGCTTGGTGCTGGATGTGGCGGATGCGGCTTACTAACTCGGACGGCCTCAGTGGCAGCATCACTTGACTTTGGAGTCGACATCCAAAGAATTCGAAATATCTATGGGCTTTAAGGCGGCACCCAAGGAGGAACAACCAAAGTGGTCCCAAGCGGAGGGATACTTCAACTGAGGGGTCTAACAACCAACGCGACGCAGAGAGGCTGTAAACCCTTCTCCACCATCATGTTCTGCCTTCGCAGGTGAGTTCTACCTCGTAGAAAAAGTCCATCACTTAAGGCAATTGACGACAACCGATCAAAAACGAAATTTCAAACTGAACGCTGACAAAACTCTGCACAGCTGGCTTCCTCTCCTCTTTATACCGACCAATGCCTCCCCTCTGTTCATTCTCTCTTTCGTCGTGCTCACATATATCCTCCACCGACCATGCATCTATTGCTCCGCACTCCTACTGATCCTCTTTGCATCCTCATGCCACTGGTCTGATCGCTGCTACTTTGATTTTCGAGGGGAATGGTACTCGCCACGCTTTACTCCAGTATCATTTACATACACTGTGCCCACGAACAGCAGTTCTTCAGCAGCGCTGGTTAGCAATGATTATAACAACCACACCATATCAGGGATTGACGACGAATCGCTGGTGGGGTATATCATGGAGACGATGAATACGACGACCACAGCGCTTGCTGGCGCCGCTCTCGAGGAGGCGAAACGGAAGTTTTTGATGAGTGTTGGCAATAATGGCACGACTGCTATGGGCGTTGAGGTACGTCATGAAGAGTGGACCGGAATTGGGCTTGCGTGGTTGCGTAGTCTGCTCGGGCGACGAGAGTGGACAATACCTTGTATAGATGTGAAAGTGCGATTGTAGAGGTTCATGGGGAACTGTTTACTTGTTCTCTACATCTGTATATTGGGCCACAGGGGGTCGCAATCACTAGTGTTTATAGCGTCGTTGTTTGATTTAATGGTGTGAATACCCGTCCGAACCTATCCTTGTGTAACGTATACACTTTTCTAAAGTAGTATCGATTGGCGATGTAGTCATCAGACAATCTGAACTTTACAAAAATCTAGACATTTAAAAACATTTATGGCAACTAAGCCCGCATGATGGAAAGATGAACCGATTGACGCTACGGTAAAGTACATACAAGTCATCCACATTGCAACGTAGGAATACAGGAAGAAAACGTCCCCATGATTATGTATCGTAAATCAACAAACAGCATTCGGTCGTATCAAAGAGATTTTTGCAAGTATTAACAAACATCTCCTCCTATGACCATACCAAACCATCAAAATGGCGTATATGTACGAGGTATCATCAAAGCACACATCGCTAAAATAAATCACTGTAAAATTGTTCCTTTGCAGGTGAGAATTTCAAATCGAATCGAAATGGTGTGTTTTTGGTATTTTTTTTCTTTTTCCTTTTCCTTGTTTTTTTCTTCGCTCTGGTGTTTATATCGTAAAGAGTAGACTGCTGTCTCCATTCCGACCATCTGCTTTTCGTGTTCGGGTATTAAGTAATTAGGACTAGTTGTATCCACCAGCCACAGAAGGCCAGTCGTCTTCGGTAATGCTGCTCCAGAAGAGCCACACGCCCACCACGGAGAGCAAGGTAAAGAGAGTCTCAAAAAGAGCGCCGTTGATCTTGCCGTCAACTGCGTTGCAAATATGGGGGCTGATTACAAAGTTGAAGATCTGGCCGATGGCGAAGAGCAGAGTAGCACCAGATAGGTAGACTGGTTGGACCCGTCAGCCAGGTGATCGAGGGGAGGTAGATAGAAGTACGTACTCAGCGGGCGTTTTTCGCCCAATACTCGAAGAACGAGGATCGCCTCCAAGATATAGAAAAAGAAGAGACAAACGAGCGGGAACAGTAGGTAAAGCACATAAAGGCCGATGTTGCGGTTGTTCCCGGACAGGCTACTGTCGAAATGTCGGGTCCAGCTGAAGCCAGTGTCTAGGGCAATATAGCCTGTCCCAATGAAAAGAACGGCGCTCGAGGCCAAGAATAAAGCCAACGACAAAGGGGTGCCATCGTCCAAGAATTGGAAGCCGACGAGAGAGTTGAGGAACAGAATCCAGGTTGTAGCGGTGATGGCCGCAATATGGACGGCAGAAAACCCCTATATAGCTAGTAAGCATTGCGGCATTGGAACGGTGGCTAGACAACCAACCTTCCGGACGTCGTCGTGTAAAGGAAAGGCGCCAACGGTGAATATCTCGCACAAGGAAACGACGATGTAGCCGGCTAAGAAAAGTTGCATTTCCCTGAACACGTCAGTCTCTTTGAGGGCCGCGAAAAGATCAGACCGTAGAACCAACCTTCGACCAACGGCAGCACGTTTCTTCTCGGACAGCAGTATCAACACGGCACATGTAACAATGGCGAAAAAGGCAAGGAGAATCGACCCTGCTCCTCATTAGCATTGTTTCAACAGTCAGGACTCGACAGCGAACGCATACCTAGGTTACCCAAGTGCCGGCCATTGCTCAAGGGAATACCGGTCAACGCGCAACCTTGAAAGGCTTCATTAGGGGGTTGGTTGGAAGGCACGAAGAGCTGAGCGCGCGTTAGCGATAGACAATCCAGCCATCGTATATACCAAAAGGCGAGACTCACATTGCACACGGGAAGCGTGGTATCGCGACAAAAGTCCTGTTGAAGTCGAGTATGCCTGATTAGCCTCTTCTAAACCCCTCGTGTGGCCGACCAAGCTACAAAGCAATTGACATCACCGGCATCGAGGTTCGTCCAGTCAGATGGCGGACTCACATGGAAGTTCCCAAATTGCGTTGACCCCATTGTGACAGCTGATCGAGTTTATACGCTTGATCGACAAAGAAGCGCGAAACAGCCTATCGTCGTGGCTGTTTACTGTTGCTGTTGTTGCTTACCGGCTTGTGGAAGCGGGCCCCGAGGCAACTGCGACCGACCACGCGGTCGGAATCAACGAAGCGAAGAACAATTGACGGGACGGTGAACGGGGGGCGTGAACGAGCGAAGAGTCTCGACGAGCAAGCACTGCGGCGTGTGGCGAGGACTGCAGCGTCGACTCGGAGGCGTAAGATGAGGATAAGACTGAGACTGAGACTGAGACTGAGACTGGAGCGACACGACAGAGAAGTCTCAGCCAGTGTCAACCCAACCCGAGTTAATTAGCGGGCGAAGACCAAGATTATTCCAGGTTACACCGTTACAGGTATTCAATCCCAATGTGCCCTAGCCCCGTCTCACCACTCGTAACGAATGACCGTCACGGCAGTAACGCGCGGGGCGATGCCGGGAGCGCTGATACGTGGGTCTTGGGAGTACACATCGTCAAATACGGGGCAGATACCAGCCACTGCAGCGGCTATTCCCGAAACGGCCGGCAGATCGGGGACGCTCCTGCCCAGGCACCGCTTGGCACCTGCCTCGGCAGCCAACCGCTCCAGAGCTCGCTTGCCTGTTGTGGGCTAGTGAATCACACTAGCCCATAACAGGCCGGGCTGGCCAGTCGGCTCCCGTAATATTACAGGCGGTTTACCATATTCTGTACGCCCGTGTCTCTGTGATTACTTCATATGTTTCATGTCGCCTGTGTCGCCTACACGTTATCCGTTCGTGATACTAATCGATCGTCGAAGTATATGATAAAGAAACAACATATCGATTGTGTATACGGCATATATCACATATATCACAAAGGCGCCGATCTGTTCTGATCGGTGACTTTCCTGCAGCCTTAGAGCCCAGGCTCGCTAAGCAACTAGCCACTCGGCCGCAATTTACCATGTCCCTGCCCTTGCAGCCAATGAGCTGGCCAGCCTGGAAGTCCTCCTTGCTGGAGCCAAACTTCCTACTAGCTGATCAATCGCATGTTTCCCCTGGTGTTCGAGTGTGGACTGCGCAATGATGAGGGGAGAGAAATCTGGTTTGGGAATAATAAAGGTTTTTCCAGTTCGGATGTACGTACAGGCACCAAGTACGTGGGCGATATCTATCATATTTAGCTTTTGACTAGTCATTCGCCAAGGTATCCATCATTGTCAGAACCATATTGTTATTGGGCTATCTAGCCGTCGCGTCTCCTTGCTGAGGCTTATTACTGTACTTGCCAGAGATATACACTATCGCTAACGTCAAACTACTAATACTTTGTCGTGTTGGCCGGTTTGAGGTTGAGTTTCTCTATGTATGCGAGTGTGAGCCATTCGACATGGTGTTCATTGCCTAATTAGGAAGGTTCCAAATACACCGCCATCGCACCGGGAACATATCATCGACTCTAGTATTCTGCAAGGGAATATCTTCATTGCCTCTGGCAATAGTGACAACAGTGCTAAGAAACTGATGGCCCTGGACTTCCAAGCAGATACTCCTCGAGTTCGCGAAGCTCGTCCTCCTTTTCCTGGCGCAGTATGAACTGATTGACAAAGGCGTTGCCCAGAGGATATACCTGCGAAGACTCGAAATCAACCAAGCGAACGCCAAAGTCCTCGTGGACGAGAAAATTGCTTGGATGGATGTCGCCATGGATGACGCCAAATCTGTGCAACTGGGCCAGTGCTTCTTGACACACCTCCAGATCGTTCATGGTTGCTGGTTCACCCTCAAAATCCTCCATCAGGAAGCCGACGACGCGCCCTTCATGCTCCTCGTAGACATAACCCATAAACTCCGGTGTGATATAGCCGGCTCCATGGGCAACCAAATATGCATAGGTTTCCACCTCGCGCTGCACCGCAGCCACATCGCGCGCGAAACTAGCGAGCTTCATCACCATAAAGATTGGCACGTTGGTCTCCTCCTGCAGCAACGCCACACGCGACACCCGGCCCTTGAGCGGCTTGACCTCGATCAGATCGAGCACGTTGATGTACAGGGGTAGCAAACCGAGCACACGCAGCACGTTGCTGTCCATACAGTGCGGCGGGAGCACGTCGGCCTCGAACTCAATCTCGCCCGTGACGGTATTTTTGCGTAGGATGGCGGTGCGCCACTCGGTGCGCCGCCATAGCGGGAGCAGATCGCGGATTTCTTGCAGGATTGTTTCATTGTCGCCGCTGCGTTGCGAGGGGAATACGTTGAAACCGTACACGGACAGATACACGATGCGGGTGCCGCGCTGGATGCGGTACAGATCGCGCTCGTTTGGCAGGTCGGTCTGTCGAGTGAGGACTTCCTCGTGGGCGAGGGGGTCCTGGGTTCTCTGTTGTTATTCATCTCCTAGAATTTTCTCGTTTTGGACTGGTGAGCTGGGCAAGATGTTACCTTCATGTTGAGCTGATGCTGACCAGTTTGCCAGCGAGTGATGGCCAGTAGGCAACCTGAAAGTCAGAAGAGTAGTCGACCTCAAGAGTCCAGTGCTGAAGATAGATTGGTCATGTGGAAGAAAGGGGGAGAAGACAACATCCTAATGAAACACAGCAGAATCGGTGTGAATTCGCTGATAAAAACCACTCGTGTCGTGAGTGCACGATGTTATGGTAGCCACAAAGCTGCATAGGAGAGGCCCAGTATAAGACAAAGACAACAGCACAAAACAACAAATTAGATTCACACTTTCTGTAAGAATGTGAATTAGCAGACATTTTCAATCTCAATCTTCTTTCCATCATGGTCTCCCAAATCTAACTTCAAAGTCCGACCGAAAAGCTCCAATAACATTTCGAAACAAGTCTTTGAAATTGCTGGATCGTAACGTCCTTTGCTGAGCTCGTCGCGAATGAAAGCGTCTACCAACATCAGCCATCTTTCTCTTCATAGAAAGTCGCTCACACTTACGTTGAGCCCAAGCTACTTCATAGAAACTGAACAAAACCCCCTTGTCATGAAGTGTCTTGCGGATCAAATCCCGACCTTCTGGGGGCACGTGGTTGTCATTCTTTCCGAAGATCTATCATCGAATTCTTAGTAGGAATCACGACAACTGAGTAAAGTACGTTACCATGACTAGTTCCCCCTTGATGTCACCAGCACGCGCAAGACTGTCGTCCTTTTTACCCTCCCCCAGCGTTGCACTGTGGATGTCAGTCGCAAAGTAGCACACTGCAGCCTTGACTCGCTGGTCAAGCGCGCATCGATACGCCAAATGACCACCAAGGCACATGCCCGTGGCCCCGACGCGGCCGTTGCAAGTTGGCAGCGATAGGAGGTAGTCTACGGACAACGACGCGTCTTCATCGTAAGCCGCGACTTTCTGTCGTTTGTCAATATTGAATAGTCGATTTTGTTTTCGATCCGCTTCGGTTGGAGAAGGGAGAGCCTCACCTTGGAGATCTTCCATAGGTTCCCCTTGTCAGTATCTTCAGCATCGTACTTGAGAGGGTCGGGCCCAGTGAATTCGTGATAGCTTGAAGGCGCCACACAGATATAGCCTTGGCCCGCTATTTGCCTTGCGAACCTAGCGACGGGGCCAGTGACTGTTTTCTCATCAATAAACAGATACCCATTGAATGAAAAAAGGGTGAAAACTCACCTTGGTAGATTTCACTAAACACAACCACACCAGGGAATCTGGCGTTTGGGTAGCCCGGAATAGTCGGATGGAAGACGTATATACCTGCATGAATACCTGATTAGCTCGATACACTGCAGACTAAAGTCACTCAACTCACGCATTGAGCCATCTTGCCCAGACGCCTTGGTGGGCACGTCCACATGAGATTCCTTGATAAGCATGATGATTACGTAGACTACGATGTATGTTCTGCAGTTCAAAGGAGGTTGACCTGGTCCTTTTAACGTCGTCGTGCACTTAAATATTTCTAACGTCCCGCAGTTAACCCCACCTCTCCGTCCCCAGTTATTCTTCCATCATATTCAGGCAGTCTCCTGGTATAGTTTCGTTTGTAACAAGAAAAGCTCTTTCTTTTACCATATAATTTACCTAAAAATGAGCACTACATTACTACCCCAGATTGAAGGCTTGCATTACCCAAATTGAATATAATCATCCACTGCTTCCTGCAAACTGCCCTCCGTACTCCGCCGCACCCGCCTGCGAGTATCCTAATGCGGCACAATAGAGGCCACTCCACTGTCGATGGCGGCTCACCCTAATTGACTTCACTAATATCAGATATAAGAACGCTCCCAATAGAACTCCAGGCTGTATGTTTCGTCGTGGCTAAGTGGGCGTCGGGGCCCATGTTGCAGACGATGAGCTCCCTCCAGAGCTCTGTACTTGCATATGTGTTGGCGTATTTTGGACCGACTCCCAGCCCTCGGCATCTGTAGGTGGTGTAATCCGGAGGTTCTGGAAATTGCGGCCGCCCGAATCTTGTTGCCGGGTTTCGCACTCTTCTGCTGGTAATTCGACGCATTTCTTCAGGCGTGCTGATCATAATATAAGTGCAGGTTCCGTGGGGGGACGGATGGATGTACTTACAATCTAGTTCGAATATTGGCGAGCTATCAGCTTGGCTTAAGGTTGTTGCGACACTTGTTTGTCTGTCGCTGGCCTCTGATTCCCTCTCTTGAGAAATGAAGGATACGCCTCTTGGTAGCGTCACGGGTGTATCTAAACAGCTAGTACTCGTTTCCGTTGCTGTGAATATGCCCATGCTACCCTTTCGTGTAGAAGAAGACTTCATACTGTTCGTCGAAACTAACCCCTTGTGCTGCCGTGCCCTCAGGTATAGATACCACACCGTCAACCCAAGGAAAATGGAACCGAGCCCTGCAAGAATTCCAATGGTGGCCTTGAGCCACGGTCGTAAGGGTTTGGCGGACGATGTCGCTTCTGTCTTTGGCCCATTGTAATTCGCGCTTTTCAGCACGTAGGGGTAGTAGGTACTAATAGGCTTTTGGTAAGCAGTGGAGAATATACTTGACAGTTTGTCATCATTCCACGATGAAGGTGACTTTTTCGTAGCATCACCCTTAGCACTTGGCATGTCGTTAGTAGAGGTGAATACATGCAAGCTGAGATCTAAGTGACTTACGTGCCGCCGATTCGGGCTGTAACAGCACCCGGAACGGAGTAATTGCTCCAGATTTGCGGACTATATGTGTCCTGAAACTGAAGAGTATTAAGATTAAACACTTGCACGAAGCCTTTGTCTAAGCAGACAGTGGGGTCATTCCTGAAGATGCCACCGAGAACAAACATTTGATCTGGATATACCCGCAAGCACTTGTGCCCACTACGGCCGTGAGAGTACTTGCCGGAATAAGCCTTGATCCAAGTAAACGACGGGACTGAAAGGATATAAACGTCATCTGACGGTAGACTCTCAGCAGTTACCCCATCATACCCTCCATATATATATATATTGAAAGAGCTGCCATCAGCTGCTGTTGCCACAACAGAACAAAACATCGTCAGTTGAGGTGGGACATCACCAGTGGCCTTCTGCAGATACCTATCATCGAAGAGTTAGAACTTAGGCTGAACACCGCATGTTTTGATCCTCTCACCATGTCTGAGATGCTATATCGTAGACCGGGATTTCGAACATAAACGAAGGGCTTGTCTGGTTCTTCGCTTCATCAGGAACTGCTCAGAGAAGATAGAATGAAAATATTAAATAAGCTTACACTTTCCCTGGCCATGGATTCTGTCAGTTTTCGATCTGCTGTCATAATTTCAGGGTTAATCACTCCTCCAATGGCGACTAATATCCCAGATTCGGAAACCGGAAGCCAAACCAACTCTGCATTTGCTCGCGGGAGAATATTCTTTGGCAATGTTTTATTACTCCAAGTTTCGACTCTCATGGTTGTCATGTTCACACTAATAAGGCTATTCGCAGTTGTATTGGCCGAATCATCGCCCCCTTCGATCTCTCCCCAATTTGGCCCACGAATACCGCTGAAGTAGAAGCCCATGTTTTCGCTTGGTGCTGAGACGCTGGCGCCGTTGGTGATGTAGCGAGATACCTGATTGTCAGTGCTTTTCTGCACAAACCCAGCCTTCCAATTGGGAATGTCGGTTGAATATTCGTACACTTCATAGCCCAGAATCACGTCTGACGGCGGCGAGTTTTCGCTATCGGTTAGGCGGGCTAGCCCTCTGCATCAAGATGTTAGCAGCGAATGCATATAAAACATTTTCATTCATGGCGGGAGAGCGTCCCTACCCGTATAGAATAAATTCGTTGTTGTTGGCGAACATTGCTCCATCGTCATAATTGGGGTTCACATTGGCTGTTGATGTGTCGCCGTTCTTTGCCATCGATTGAAGGAGGCTTGTCATGTTTGTTTGTTGATCAAAGGAATGCCCAAGATCCAAGCTATACATTGAACCGTCTTTCTCATCTAGAATGTCAATCAGGATAGTTGTCCGTGGGAAGGATGGTACGTTCTGTCATGCCATTGTTTTGGGGACTCCCATAAGTCCCATCAGAAAATCCTCTGGCTAGGTCAACTACTTTTAGTAAGCAATAAAATCATCAGAAAATGCTCACATCTGCCACCATAAATCGCCACCATCCAGATAGATCGTATCTCGGACAACATTTGCTGTGCTCGTCAGTACAAGAGCAGTATACCTATCTCGTTTAGATGACATGTGCCGGCAAACTCACCACGCAATTGCGCCCAATTACAGATAGACACATTGACTTCGTTCTGCCAGCTTATTCCTGTCGCTGGCCACAAGTTTATGAGGAGTACGAAGCCGACGCACGTGAACCTCGACATGACGGAAGGTGCATTCCTGACCAACCTAGTTCTTTTGCACCATCATATATTGACTCTCATTGCACCACTGCTTCGTTGACTTAACCTCGTGTTTACTAACAATTCTTCTGTATTTTCGCTTCTTAGCTATTGTGCTGATGGGGTCATGCTGATAAGCAAGTTGTTGAGCTCGAGAAAAACTGTTTTCGAAACCGGGGTTTCCAGAATCGGAAAGCAAAAAGGACGATCCAGTGACAGCCAGCGCCACTGACCATATCAAGTGATATTTGGGGCTTGAGATTACTGCTCGCCGGGCGAAGAAATAGCTTGAAACAAAGAACAGCAGAGTGTGATTGGTCGAGTGTGCATGAATCGCCCTTGGCCCAATGCACATCACCAGACAACAAAGAGAGTGTTAGAAAAGGGCTACATCTGCCAAAATCGCTAATAAAGCACCTTGTTCAAGCTTGCCGATAGTTGTTGGTGTGGCTACAACACCCCCCTTCGCTTTATTCCCTACTTGGATTGGGTGATGGAGAGGAGATATTCTCTCTTTGTCTGGCCAGCCATGGAACCCTCAACACTGGGCAGTTGGCATGCTGATAGTCTCCAAGCCAAAAGAAAATCATTCGCAAAGACACTTCGGTTCCTCTGATTTAGGTCGCTTTATTCAACGCCTTTTCATAGACTTGGGAAACAGGTCACTGAAGAGGGAGGGGAGAATGCCTATCCACCACGGCCGTATCTCCATTTTTCTATCTCAATTGTTCTCTCTGGATAAGAGAGAGTCACCTTACCTCTAACCTTCATTCGAAACAACCCCGATAAGTTGCAATTTATGTCAGTGGTGTGTTAAACCTGTAGGTTGACATGCTGGCGTACGTGGGATGATCAACTGTACCCTTTTTGTGAGCCCGGTTAGGGTTCTGGTTTGGCTGTAAGCTTTCGGAGGACTACTGTAAATTGCCTTTCGGCTTATGATAGGCAGAGCTCAATCCGTGCCATTGACAGCCATTCCTTTGTTGTGCTGACGTGTGTATATTCTCTCAGGGACATACACTTAGCCTAGCTAGATGATCATCGGAATGACTCCTTCTATACACGACATAAGACACCACTCTTTGGGGTCCACCACCATGCCTGTTCCCTTGCCAAATTCACATTAAGCCTTTCTGAGACTGATGCATCTCTCACAATGGCTATGTTGCTGTCAGTCATTTTTCTTATTGCCAGTTATAACGTTTCAAATGGCGCAAGCGCTCAACAAGTGACCAACGCCACAATTGCCAGTCCTGTTACAGCATCTGCTTCTTCTGAAACAAGTATTTCCTGGAAAACGGCTACTGTTACTGCTACTCGGTATTTGGATAACGAGATGGAAGCTCCATCGTCAATTCTGACGGTAAGCTTGTCTCAAACCTGCTTATTCAGTACGCTAAATCAATGCAGTCCACAGGGGAGGCACTTCATTTTCTATTGCTGTTGGATGTGGACTTGGATATAGATGCTGGAGATATCATCACAGAGACATCAGTCATCACCATATCGGTTACAACCGACTGCGGATGTACCCGGCCTCCTGGAAAGACTTCTAATATCACGACAGCCGTCCCTTCACCTAATACACCAACCCCGTCACCAGGAGGAAGCTGCCTAGGAGCCAGTACAACAACTGCATCAGTAACTGTGGCATTACCTGAAATTACTTTTACTCTTACCATTACAGCAACTCCCACAACCGTGACTATAACAGACACTGCAACGAAAACGCTTCCAGATATAATAGCGACTGTTACAGATACTGTTACTTCAACATTCGTTTCGGATATAAAGATGACAGTGACTGAGACGAGGACAATTACAGATGTACCTCCTCCAATAACAGTCTCAGATACTATCACTCGATCGGGGAATGCAAGCATTATAGCAACGACAGCCATTGACAGTAGCACGATGACAATGACGGGCATCTCGATGACAACACCAATCAGTGTCTCTACTGAACCTGGCCTTACAGTTATGATGACTGTCACTCGGACTGTCGACCGGTCAAAGCCAGTACCTATAGAGACCGATACACTTACAAAGCTTATATCGAATGTAACCAAAACTATCTTACGAACTGAGGTGGAATCCACTATATTCCGGACTATCACTCAGTCTGAACCCCAAGATACAGCTACTCATCCCCCTTCCACTATAGTAATTACAGAAACCTGGACATTTCCTACCACTGTGCGCATAACAGAAACAGGATCTGCAAGCGTTGCAACTATCACAGAGACTATCAGTGGAAAGATGAGTGTCATAACCAGTACTGTGGTAGAAACAATCACAGCGACAAAAACTGTTAGCGAACCCTACACTGTCACCATTGATCATAGCAAATCGGTTGGCATTAGCAGGACACAGACTTCCAGTGGTCAATATCACTCCACCACTATTCTCACCACTATGGGTATGGGACATTCAGCTTCGTGCTATGGCTCAGCTGCTTACATATGCAGACAACACACAAACTCAAACAAACATAATGACATCGAAACCTAGCGTCACCGTTTGTCCCACTAGGATTGTCAATCCGACATACACGCCTAGTGTTCTCCTGCCAGAAAATTATACATGGGGATGCCCTCCAGGCAATCTGTGTCATCCTCCTCAGGACGATTGCAACTTCGAGGCTGGCCCACCGGCAAACACATATTATTGCAGTCCCAACGAATGTATCCCATCACCTAACCTTCTTCTGCCACAATCGTGGGGTCCTAATGTCACATCGGATCAGGTGGGCCACTTTAACGTCTCGCCAGGCTACTTTAACCTGATGCCCTCGGAATTCAATCTTACTATTGGAATTTTCGATTTTCCCCTTGGTGTGCAGCTTGCTAACACAGTTCAACGGATAGGAAGAGGCGTCTCCTCTACCACTTTAAACAGGGCCCACGAGTTCGATAACCCAAACAGCTGGCAAGCTTTACACTCAGGCGTCGAACATGCCATACCTGGAGTCTGCTATGATGAATGCAACAATTGCATGCTCGAAGCCGAGGCCAAAGGCAAAGTGCCCGCTCTATGCGCCGCCAACTCCGCTTTTGAAATCTTCTTGGGCTTTTGTAATTCGTGTATCAGTATGCACAGGCACAGGGGCAGCGATGCCAGCACCCCGCCTGAGTTCCAGCAATTTTTGTCTTATTGCGATACCATTAACCCATCGCCATCTGGTGGCTCTTCGCCACCTCCCGTGGCGTCATCTGTGCTGGCTGACAAGACTGTTCCAGCAAGTGATTCTGGGGGTCTGACTCCCACTGGCGGTCACGATTCGTCTGAGCCATCGCTGTCAGCAGCTGTTCCATATCCGTCCGTCACTACCTTGACCGAAATCTCGGAGCCTATCACTTCAGGAAAGGATCCAGAACAAAACAGGAAGTCTAAACCATCATCTGGAACGGTGTCGGCAGCAGAGGCAACACAAAGAGGAGGGGCAACAAAGCTCACAGATGGAACAGGAACAGCCAGCAAGCCAGAAGATGGTACTCAAACAACAAAATCAGATGCTACACCAAACACAGTGGTGCCTATTACGGACCGCAGTAATTCTTCCAAACCTGCTGGCACGTCTGAAGCAGACCCGACTGCTCAATCGACTTCAACTGACTTATCTTTGCCATTCTTTGGTGGAGCGACAGATGGGATTCGCCATCTTGCCGTGGTATTCAAGCGGATGGGAATTATGTGGAGCGTTGTAGGACTTTTGGGATTCCTTGTCTGATATTTGTGATGATCAAAATATGCGTTTGATTTTGTATCATGATTCTTGTTATTGATTTCAATTCCTGCTGTTATTAAGACTTGGTGTATAGTCGATCGTAATAAACGTGTTAAAGGCTTTTGCACTTTTTGCTACTGGGATTTATAATTCCCATCTCTTCCTATCGAACTTATATTGCTAAGCCTCAGAAGCGGACGGGAAAGCAGAGAAAGTTGAAGATGTGAACCGCATCCAACATTGAGAGGGGCTGGCCTCAACCCTTGAATGAACCAATGTCATGTTAACCTTGTGAACAAAGCCTTGGGGACAAGTCACTCTGCCCGAGTGTTTCCGTCAGATGTTGGTCCTCTGCTACTAGTAGAGCTCAACGATTATTCTATTGGAACCCCTTCATATGACTAGTATGGCCTAAGCCCTAAGCAGATACCCATCATGTGAATGCTATTCAGGCTGAGGAGCTGAAACCCTTTTTCCAAAACCAGTTATATTTTTAACGGTATCTATTGATTAATTAATTATCTGCCGTGCATGTCTCGATATGCGTGATATTTTCGATCATAAGAAAAGGAAAGAAAAAAGAAAAAAAAAGGAAACACAGCCCAGAATATACCCATAACGATCCCTGTGGGCCGTTTCTCTAGATCGGCAATGCTATTAGGTATCAAAGAAGAAAAAGATAAGAACAAAATATATGTACGTATGTAAGACAATGGTGAAGGGAGAAAAAGAAGTATAAAAAAGTACAAGAGGTGTAATTTTGTCAAGAGTCAACTTGTTGTGAGTCAAAACCGCGGCTCAAGAGCACATAGAGTGCATGCACAAAAAGTCACTAGACATATGAACCTGTCTTAAAAGACGTACTGCGGTACGGTTAGCGGTCATGAAAGTCATGAAAGCAGAAAAGCCAGGGGATCGTGAACTTACAGGAATGAAGAGATACGGAACCCGCCTCTCATACTCCAGCCATGCCTCGCCGTACTTGTGACGACAGCGCTCGATGTCGCGGAGAGCGCGATGGGCGATCATGACCGCGAAGAAAACGGGGTAAAACCACGGGAAGGGGCTGCTGAAACCCGTGATCAGGCCCCAGTTCAAGGCAAAATACAAGTCGCAGGTGTAATGCACTTTGCGCGCCAGGCCATACCAGCCAGAAACCAGAATGGTGCCACCGCTGGGGGTCTTGATGACTTCCGGATTGTGTAGGGTTTGCCATGGCAGCTGAGGGAATGCCTTGCGGAAGACTGTCGTGCCACGTTCCATCTGGCGGTAGCGGTTCTTCTGGCTGTTTGCAGTGTCCCAGACCCAGTAGACAAACAGATACGCAGCGTATAGGAAGGCCAGGAAGAAGCGGTTCCAGCGATAAGTGTCGGGATGGTGGTTGGCAAGATAGATGGTGCAGTGGCAGTAGCTCAAGGGGACCCCAGCCAGGTTCCAGAAAATCAGCATGAAGCCCCATTTTTCATAGTACATGTCCCTGGAGCCTGTTAACAAATTGACCAAGGATGGGGTCGGTGGTACAAAGCCACTTACCAGGTCGAAATGATGCACTCCTCGCCCTTGGAGCAGGCATTGGCATAGAGGAAGTGAGCCATGACAAGAAAGCCCACTTCACCGGAAACGTATCCATACAGCTCGTACTGGCGGGCGGCAGCACCCATACTGACGAGCAAGAGAATGTACCACGGAAGCCGGACTTCGAAGAACATCTTGAAGTCGAGGATACCAAACATGCGCGGGTTGAGTTCGGCGCCCATGAAAAAGTCATAGACGGGATAGCCAGTCATGCGATGCTGAGCGCCACGAGCCAAGGCCGAGACGTACGCAACTATAGAGACCAGAAAGCCGGACAGAATAGCCACGCTCATCAGTGGGCCAAAATCATCAATGATGGTATACAGCTTGAACAGGCCGCTGACGTGCAGGCCCATGGCGACGGCGAGAGTGACATAGAACGCGGGAACGGCGGAGCAGTAGTAAGGAAGCTGCTTGCCACCTTCGTGAGGCAAAGGGCGACCCATGAGGGTGATGCCAGGGAGCATGATATAGCAAATACCCTCGAAGACAAAAAAGATCCAATACATGGCCCACGCCTTGAGCGACGGGAAGGCTCCCTCATAAACCAAGCTGGCCAGGTGTGCGACAAAGTCGGGCAGGCTCTGGCCGCTGGCCGGAAGAGGAACCTTTCCGTCATAGTAGGTCGCGCCTATCCACATGTAATACATGAGCGTGGGAAAGCCGACCATGAGCGCGGCAGTGCCCCACGAGCCCCCGAACTCAAAGTTGCCGCTATAGTCGATCTTGGGGTCTCTGCCCTCGATCCAGCCGTCAATGACCTTGGGGGCGCCATTCGATTGCCCGTTGGAATGCCCGTTTGCATGGCCATTGGTATGGCCATTGGCATGGCCATTGGCGCTCTTGCTGGCTGTCGAAGGGGCATTGTCCTCCTGTATGTCGTCCTCCACCTTGACCTTGGTAGATTTGCGCTTGCGCGGCGACGTCGCTCTGAGCTCGCTGGGTGGCGGAGTCATTTCGGCGGTTGAGTCGGGGGTCACAGATGCACGACTGCGAGTGACGCGGCGTCCAGGCGTCTCAACAAATTCGGGGCGTTCAATCTTCCTGGAGAGCGCTCCGAGTCAGTTTATTGTTCGGATGTGAACGAAGAGGAAAAAAGGGGGTCAGGGACTTCGTGAAGACAGTGGCGGGCTGCGTTATATAAGTACTTACCTGGGGGTCCTCCCCGTCTGCGAGCGAGTGACTGTCATGATGGTTTCCTCGGAACCCTTGCGGCGCGGCTGATGGCAAAGAAGAGGGGGAGACGAGCGCTTGGCCAGGGAGAAGAAGTCATGTCGAATCTCTAGTCGGTTTGGTTGTAGTATTTTTTATTTGGCCTGTTTATTTTTGTGGAGCAAGGGCGCTAGGCCGCATCGGGAAGCCCAAGACGGGCACTCGCAAAGTTTCGACTAAGGCTAGCGGGCCGGGGTGCAGTAGCGCATTCTTAACTTTCGATACTCGAGATACTCAAGCTTGAAATTCTGGAATGCGGCCCTGTTTGTGTCTGGTGCTGGCTATAGGCATGACTTTATACATACTATACGGCATCATCATGGCCAGTCCACTGTGGTCCACGGGCAGCTTTCGAGTATCACCCCAACGCGATCCAACGCGATCCAACGCGATACGGTAATACTTTCTTGGGCAACTGCTGATTGATGGACTCTTACGGAGCCCGCGGAGTCCTCGGGTCCCGACGCGAACGAGCTGCAACGTCGTCACTTTGTCTCTCCACTCCTCTTGATGATGATGATGATGATGATGATAAAAACCGCACATATTGCTTTCTGGTCTACCGTCTTTTCCATGAGGTTTTATTGGACAGACAAATGTTCGCCCTCTTGAACGAGAAACTGACAGTGAAATCCAAGTTGCTGCGAGCAAAAGCCGTCTCTCTTCAACAAAGATACAATCAACACGTATACAGGTTTGTTTACCTAGGTACTTATACAACCCAACATTTATACCATCTCCATTTACAACCCAGTTTTCGTTACAAACTCCTGCATGGAGCGGAATGCATCTGCCGCATTAGACCCGAGATTGAGCCCGTGAGCAGCCAAAGGCAGGTTGAGACTACTCGAAGTCTTCTTGCTAGCCATGGGAAAAACGTCTCTCAAAGTGGCCTCGGAAATATCGATAGGATAGCTGCAGTTCCCGTCGCAAAAGACTAAATCCTTATCTCCATTGATCACATACACAGGACCATCGAATTGATTAGCCTGTTGTCCAAGCGTGGCCATTGTCAACTGCTCGCCAACGGTAGTAGTCTGAATGGTTTTGAAGGCGCGGGAAAGGACAGAAGGCTCGAAGTTGGGGTAGTGGAAGAACGCGTATTGGAGACCGTATTGGGTGCTAGGGAGGAGATAGCCATCGGGAGACTCGCTGGAAATCGGTCTGTTACCGCCGGGAGAGAAGCCACAGGTAACAAGTTGAGCGAAGATGCAAATTGTGTAGCCCCGGTGGTATTTGTTGAGAAACCCGTTACAATGACGGCATCGAGATCTTCTGGGTACATGTGTGCGATCGACGCAGTAAGAGCAGAGCCGTACGAATGTCCGACGCCAATGATACGCTCAAAGGTCGGCCCACGGGTTTCCCTTGAACGGAGCATTTGGATAAGGGCGTGTGCAACAGCGATTTCAGTTGGACCTTGGACGATCTGGATGGGATCCGGATGAGCGGATTTCCCTACCCCCAGGCGATCGTACGCAAAAGTTGCTCGGCCGGCGAGAGCAGCAACATCGATATAGCTGTTCGATGGAGCCGAGAAATCCCAGTACGACTTGTCGAACCCAATACCATGGGTTAGAAACTGGAGGGTTGTGATGTCTTCTGGCTGTCGGCTGCTGTCTGAATGCGGTTCTGGACTGGTCGGTTTGGGATAGCACAGTCGGCAGCTAATGTTGAATGTCTCGTGAACCTCCTGTTCTGGCCCACTCAACTGGTCGACCAGAGACGAATTCACCGAGTTGAGGCTCAAGAGTAATTGGGTGGCTTGATACTGATCAATCGACTGTTACAGGTTGAGCTGTGTATTCGCAACCCCAATAACCTCGATGGGCACTAGGCCCTCAACGCATATTGCGTGGCCCCCAGCACTATAGGAAAGGAAAGAATCCAAAAACGCACTCGTATCTATGTCTATGCTTGGAGCAGATATAGGTTGCGCCTGGGCAATGGCCGCAATGGATGTGATGGCCACCGCAATTGAACGATCAAGTGAGTTGAGCAAAAACATGATATCGTAGTTCTATTGTCGATCTGTTGTACAAGAGAAGTGTATGGTCAATGATGGACTGATGACAAGATTCTCTGTATTTATACTGAGATTAATCATAATTTCGGTCCATAAATACAAGGCCGAAATGTCGTCACAGCGTGGTGCTCATACACACCACCGGAAAATTAAACGTAGCGTACAACATAGGACTAGACCATAGGGGCGATGTAATCAATAAAGCATACGTACACCGGAAAACTAGTCTCATGATGCAGATTCTACATCTTAGGTGATATCATGCGTATCGCTGATTCAGTAAGGAACTGAGCAAGGCAACAGAGTACTCTTGTAAAGAGGAAAGAAATGCCAACGAGGGCGCTCCCCTCTTCCTTCGAAAATAGAGGGAAAAAAGGAGCGTGAGAATAGCAAGAACCGACCTATGTTTTCATTACCATTTCTGCTAACATCTGGTTTGTCCTCGTCTACCGGTATCCTCCATATACAAATCTTTGAAATTTGGAGTAGGTTATTCTCTGTTTCTTAGTATAGTTTTCCTTTTGGACATTTCCATCCTGAATCGAGTGAATCAATATATCAGAGTTTCTTGCTGACCAGCGCCATTGCAGGGTTTATACGCTTCTACGACGTGGTCATAAAGTGGTATCAGCTGAAGAAATAACCGGGACGTTATACGCGCGCCCTTCTTCAATACGTGCCCTAACCTCGCCCTATTCGTCGTAGTCCCGAGACCGAATTGCCTGACTTTGTAACTGCTGCGTAAAGTCCAGAAAAATTTGATTTTTCTGATTTCCAACATAAGCATTACCCTAACTTTGTTACTAAGTAATCATCGTATAACCTGCTGAGGTCTGTTGGCACCACCGATGCTGCGGATCCGACGCCGCAAGTGTATTAGGGCTTACTAGTTCAGCAGCGTTTGAGCACCAAAAAAGCTAGGAAATAGTTACTATCAGACATTTGTGGCATCAATAGTGAGGAGTATCTCAGTTATTATTGCTCTTCACTATATATATTTCACATTGGCAGGTTTTTTTGCTTTTCATGCATGCAGCGCTACAGCGACAGTGAAGACGACCCATAGAAGGCTGTGTATAAAGCTATATTTAGCTAGTAATGTTTTTCTTTTAGCAGCAGGCCTTGGGGCTTGTTCAGTTTTCTCCATGGGGTGCCCCTAAACTTTCCATGGGACCGAGTGAGGAGAGCAACGCAGCCTACACCGGCAACATACAGTGGGCGCCTAGAGAATTCAGAGCCATACTCTCCGTTCAAACGCCGCTTCCGGAGTCTACTCGAGACTTTGAAATATGTACAAGCAGCTACTATATCCTCAGAAGTTGGCAACAGCACAAGTACTTAGATATGTGGACCATAAGATGGCTTCCGGCGACGACTTGACAGTAGGATAGATACAGACAGGACTGGTTTATTTTTCCATCCGAGATGGGTGTCAACTAGTGTCTAGAGGTTGATAGTCTGAGGGAAGAAGGCATTGTGTATGTCAACAATGGCTGGACACAATTGCATAGTTCGTACACCTCGCAAAAGGCTTTGCTATTTCTTCCGCAGTGATGGGAAGAGACTTTGGGACGAGATTGTGGGGATCTACATATAATAGTGCATTAAATAAGTGTATGTGACAATAAAAATTCATAGTGGAATATATATATATATATTTTGTGATGACTTACATTTTAAACTCAACACACCCCTTGGGATGCCTTCTTCACCAGCCGTTAGACAACACTTGTAGTTACTTGCTATAGCCCGGCACGTTGATTGATGCCATTGACTAGAATCGAAGCTGTAGCGAGGTTAATGACGGATTCATTTTTGATACCGAAGCGAGAACCATGCATCACCTGATCACGAGCTCAAAAACATATGGTTAGATCAGGACATATGCCACATAACTTCCATATACAACGGGCACTGACCGTCGTTTAAACTTGAAACACACAATCTCAGCCCTGCCCATGATCGACAGCTGATTACCTTGTAGATCTCGTTCTACCTCAACATTCGGAAAGAGTCGTTCGCACTAATCTTGTCTACATTGCTACCTAGACCATCTCCAGAGGATATGAAAATATCGTCAGGACAACTTTTTCATGTGAGCACTATATCGTACAAACCATCGCGTCATTCCACATGATTTGAACCGTGCCACCTCTTCTTCCTAACTGGAACCCGCTTCCTCTAGGAATGTACAACGGGCTAGTATTCCTAGCAACACCGCCGCAGCAAGGTCATTACCAGCTTCCTAAACCAGACTCTGCACAGATCCATCGGCAATTCAATGGGCATAGATATGGAGTACACGTGGGGCAGTGACACGCAAAATGGGTTTGACAGTGCACTAGTGCTTGACAGGATCGGCAGAGTACTCTGTAACTATTCTGTACGTAACAGTGAGGGCGTGGCAGACGGTCAGTCCGTGCCCGCTGGTTTTTTATTTCTCTTTTTCTTTGGTAGTGACGATATATATTCGTAAAACCACGGCATGTTTAGCAAGGGGCGTATTGTAGGCTACTGTAGGGTTCAGGGTGAGTCGCAGTAGCAGTAGCAGGCGCAAGTTGTCGATCAGGGTCGATCATTGCGCGCCACAGTCGCATCGGCGCAGGCGGCCTGACTCGGTCTTGTACCGAATGTTGCGTAACTGATGCCACCAGTTATATATTCAGTCACTAACTAGTTGATTACTACCAAGTACGTGATTATCTAGTCGTACGTTCGCCTACTGAATTTACCTGTGCTGATGATAAGTGGAGAATAACGGCAGAACCGAATAACGTGCATGTGAAAGCTACACATATTCGTCGTCAGTGGATGTACGGCCGAGCTGACTATGAGATGCATTAGTTCGCACGTGTTGGCTTCTGCATAACAAACTACGTACTTTTACATAAGATCACCCGGAGTGTCTACATTGTACAGTTTACGCGAGAGCGGGATGGTCCAGTATTCCCGGTTACTCGTAACGTGGGATACCGCCATGGGGACCGGGGAGCTTTTCGAAAGTGTTACTCCATGGACGCATTTCTGATATCTGATCTCATGTACCTTGAGAGCTCGTACCACTGTGGAACACAGGTCAAGTATACCAAAACAATGGGTTCTTCAGCCTGTCGCTCAGGTGACCTTGAGTCTAATGCAGGATCGTTGTTTATATAGTAGCCACTGATTTTAGGCGGAATCTGACCAGACCAGACTAGAAAAAGGAGGTTCGCACTTGATATATTTCGTGGCAACAGCCTAGATGTGTGCTTGCAAGGCAGTATAGTACAGACCCGGGGCACCTATTTTCTACTGCCCGCATAAAAGCTGGCTGATCGTTTCCTATTGGTTCCAGGCATGCCATCAAAGCCTGAAAACACTTAAAGATGCCAAGAGAGCCTTATGGTTATAGTTTGTTCTAATCATATTGCACGTGTTGCCCCACTCGATATATCTCTCTGTGCCCAGCAGAGACAATCAAATCATTTTCCAGTAGTTTTATAGACAGAGATCAGAGACATGGTGAGCGGAGCGCTATTTCGAACAAACAAAGTTACAGGACCTTTGTCGCGCTCCTCATTCACAGCAAAGCGAAGCTGCGAGGCGGGCCCGCCTCAGATCATAAACAACAGAAATCCGAAAGCGCGCCTTGTTGTCGCCGAACCACCGTTCGCAGACCTCAGTAAACTGAAAAGACAGTCAACAGGATGGGACGGCCCAGCGACTGCTGGCAAGGGTTTGGCGAGCTGAGTGCAAATTCTGACAAATACAAGCGAATCCAGAACGTCCTCTCCTCGGCCAACATTGAATATCTGACGACACGCGGCAGTCGAGTCGCGAAAGAGACGACAGCCAGATTTGCCCCTCGCATGTTCAGTGCAGCGTCAGTTTGACGCGCTTTGCGACTGGATTCAATAACGTGGTCCTGAAACTTGCTTCCCCAGACAATCTCTACTGGGTTGCTCGGATCCCGCATAAGGCTCTCGAGGACGGCGATCGAATCTCGCTGCTTAGTGAGATTGGCACGATGCGGATATTCAAGCAGCGCACTACGATCCCGATCCTCCAGGTGTTCGACCACCGTCGATGCCTTTCACGTCGAACACTGAGTTCCATTTTCCGTATGATCCTATCAGTGGCGAATTCATGGGCTCGTTTTTCCCGTACACAGGTGACGATAATCAGAATTGGTCCGGTTGATGATCAATTCTCCTACCGCGGTACCTTCACGGTGTCTCAGTTCGGGCTAATTGTCTGCGGACCTGGCTTTTGGCTACCCCTACATGTTCATGGATAACCCGGGCGGCCGTACCCTTCCGGATATGCTGGTGAGCGCCGTCCCTCGCCAACAGTACTCGAAAGAGGCCAGATAGCTTGCCAATGTCTTCAACGAACTCTAGAAGATGACGTTCAGCCGCATTGGCCGTGTTTGGTGTGGAGAAGACGCGAAGGCGGACCGTGACCAACCGGCCGAGATCATCCCGATGGCCTGGTACTCTTCGCCCGGGCCGCTGGGCACTTCCTTCGAATACTTTTACAACCAGGAGCAAGCGGAAAGCCGGGAAACAATGGGCGTGCATCCTGATGACCCGGACTGGCTGACGGCGTGCTGGGTGCTGAAGACGGCTCTGGCGCAGATGGTCGTCGAGGATCGAGTGCGCGGCCCGTTTCCGCTGTGCCATCTCGACCTGCATTTCGCCAACATGTTGTTCGATGACGAGTACAATCTGACGGGGATCATTGACTGGAGCAGTGCGCAGGCGGTCCTCCCTCGAGCAGCTGTCTGTCTGCCCGGATCTGTCCACCTTCCCTGCGCTATCCGAAGAGGAGAATCGGCCGGTGACGGAGCTGAAGAAGCTCGTTGTGGACTTGATCCGGGAAATGGAAAGGAAGGGCAATCAAGAGAGAAAAGAGGTCGCTGCCGCTTGATGTTGATCCACAGATCCATGCAGTGCAAGACCCGGCGCCGAAACTCAACTCCCTTTCAGCCTACATGCCTTCCAAGAGCACGGATATTACGTATCAACAGTACATGGCTGGGCCGAGAGCAGTCTTGGAGCGGGCAAGATGATTGCAGTGTGACGCGGGAGCAGCTGCGGGAGGTATACGGCGCTCTGACGCTTTTCTGATTTGGTTATTGATATCACTGAAATCGAATGGGCCTTGCATATTATTGTTTCCCAGTCTTGCACTAGAGGTAATCTTGCAGGTGTACACCCGCACACCCATACACATCACAATAGTCCTTGAACACCGGCAAACGGCCAAATTGGGGCAAGTGGAACAACATCCGATCTGCATACCATACGTACCAACTAGCCCAACAGCTCTGGTAGAGGTACGACATAGGGCAGGGCTATATGCTAGAGCCGAGATACATAGCGTCATGTGATGTGGCAGACCCATGGATTTACCCAGTCCACCACTCCCTGACTGACCAGTGAACTATGTAACCAACGACTCCTGACTAATCTGGACAGGCACACCCGTAGAGACGGCAGCATCATTGGCCAACCAAAAAGAAGGATTCACCCAGGCATTCCTCTGTTTGGGGCTGAAACCACAACAGAGAAAAAGCTTAGTTCCTTAATTAGGCTGTATCCCCGGGGGTACCAAACTTGCTCGTCCTCTGGTTCCTCTGGTTCCTCTTTTGTGTTTTATGTTTTGTGATCTGGTACCGAAACTGGTAGTTCTATGGAACGTTCCTCAGGGCAAGGCCGGTAAGGCTTGCAAACGCGGGGGATGTGTGGGTGTTGAACCATGGTTTGGTTGCGCTACCTTTACCGGCATGCCGGTACGTACGTTGTTGCTCGGATCCGAGGTCGGTATTGGATGTCGGAGAAGGTACAGTATACTCTGTACTCTTGTACCACGGCTCGGTTCTCGTTTTCTGGGTCTATTATTCTCTGTTTCTCACGGTTCTGAGTCAGACTGCATGCGCAAGCACGTACGACGGGGTACATTCCCATGTGGCGATGTATTCGGGATACGCGCAATGTTACCATACGGCCCTGCGGGCCATTTCACTCCAACGCGTAGGGATAGGTTACAAGGGTATTCCGAACCCAGGATCAACTATTGACGAATTATCGTCTCTCGGCGAAACTACCGCTGGCCGCCGAATCAAATGGTTCTTGACTAATTTCCCGGCTTATCTTTAGGCAGATATGCTGCCCAGATACCACATGGCGATCCTCCAGGGTCCACGATGCCTAATGCGGAGGGAAAGGTCCTGGTGTGATCGGCAGAGGTATCGCTTGACTCTGCCACGAGTCGTGTCGACGCCCTTTACGTAGGTATGAGGTCCGCATGAGTCTGTAATCTCCTCAACACAGAGATAAACCCGCGGGGCCAAAACTTTGATACTTCGGTTGATCGACGGCCAAATGCAAGCCCGATTCCATAGTTCAAGGCCTGGCTGCTGTAGTATGCGGGGGGCCATATGCATCTCTCTCTTCTTTTTTCCTTTTTCTTTTTTTGCGAGGTAGGTGCAGCCAACAGCTTCGATGCAGGCGGGATCAAACCTCTTACACGCGGTGCGGCCATGCAGAGAAACACTGCAAGCTGCCAACGGTAATACGGACTCTGGTCGACATGCTTGTGCGGTTCGTTCCAACCACAGCAAAGCAGATGACTTGCATCGATCTGCTGGGTTGGCCATCCTTTGGATCGCTCAGGCTAGAACCGAACCAGGCCAGAACAGGCCAGCATGTGGGGGCCGGCCGTGCTACTCCACGTTCCCGACAGAGACACAAGGACGGCATTTCGCAGGCACGGAGATGACTATGAAGAACCAGACACGTGCGGTGGCATCGACAATCAATAATCTGTATAGCGTCCAATAGCGGATGGCACGGGCTTTGGCTATTCTGCCGCCCGCCACATTCGGCGCGATAGATGAGTTTGAGGTTGGTATCCGGCCCCGGCCACCGCTGCCTCCCCCCCCCCCTCCGCCCGGGAGTTTGGTCATCCTGATGTGGCCGGACGAGCACAGGGAGTCGCCATCGGGCTGCTAGTCCCAGAGCATAGACTGTGGATTGTAAGACCGACGGTGCTTGTGCCCAGACAAAGGGCACCCGGTTACGGAAAAGGCATGGAGAATGTGCAGCGAGTCGGATGGTACAAGATGCAGAGCAGACGTGTACGAGAATCTTGTGGACGACGATGCGGCGCCAGCCACCGGCTCCGATGCTTTATTGCATTGCTTGAGGCAGGTTAGACGAGCGATGGGGCCAAACGGGCATTTGTAGCTCGTAACGCCAACATCTCAATTTCTGTCCTGGTTCCGACAAGACCTCATTCGTGCCCCTGCTGGAGATTGATGCTCGCCGTGACCAGCGGGAGAAACAATCAGAGCCAGGCAAGAATGGGAGCCCGGGGGAAGGAGGAAGGAACGCCCAGCACGCGCCGCCAAGCGGAAACGGAGACGCCTCGAGTGAATCGACTCCGTGCCGATTACATCAGCCAGCGGAGTCCTCGTTCCTCGCAAGCACCCAAGCACCGACCCGTCTGGTGTTTTTAATTAGTCCGTATTATGACTATCTGTGCTACGATGGCAAAGTGACCATGTCCCTATCGTTATAGATTTATGAAGGTATTAGGCATATTGAACCGAACGCCTAGGACCACCGAGGAGCTGCATCCGGCAGCTGGCAGCGCCGATCAGATGCTGACCGGACGTGCTCATGACTCGATCGAAGGTGTCGCCTGTCAAATGCCACTGGCACGCGAGCCGAGATTATGAATTTTCGTCTGGTTTTGCTGTCGCAAGAGAAGACGAAATCTAACTCGATCGTCCGACACCGAATCCTTTGCTCGTGGCATAAATCTCCGGGTCTGCGTGGTTGGACATGGCAGATCCATCCACTCCACGGGCCGGGCAATCCTGATTGGACGCGGCACGCGTGTTGTCCACTCCGCGGCCAGGCGGTGTCGCTCAGTGGCCAGTGTCCGCCGCCATTCCGTCCACCGGCCAGAGCAATCCTAATAACGTTTGCCGCCAACCGCACGGCCAAGGGATCAGGAAGACCAGAAGAAACAGGGAAGAAGACATAAACATGGGCTGTCGCGCACGTCCAGCACTTGTTGCCAGGCTTAGTGCGCCGTTTGACTGGCGATCGCTGCAGGACCAATAAATGGGCCGCGTTCGACAGGCTGGCAGCTCAAACGGCTGCTCAGAGCGCTCGGCTCCCGACGACCACTCGCCGCGCCCCAGCCATGGATCACAGGCAGCCCGGATGACGCGAGCGGATGCCATGCGTTCTTCCCACACACGACGCAGATGGCCATCAACCATTCTGATACAAGCCGTTTGTTCTTCCCGCCAGGCCGGCTGCCGTCCGCGTGGTGGCCCATGGCACTGGGCTTTTGGCTCAAGTTTGGGCGCGGTGGGTCGGTCCCGGTCTGCGAACCTATGTTTGGCAACACCACCGAATCATCAGAACAACAACTATGACGAACGACGACGATAATAAACTGATAGTCAGTAGAGTAGAGAAGGAGCGTATGTGATCTGTAGCCTTCCTTCAGGTCTGATGCAAGAGACGTGACCGGCGCGCACCGGGTGAACCGAACGCACTTCCTGTCCGCATCACTATCATGGGTGACTTTCTTCTCTTCGTCGTCGTCGTCTCGAAGCGCTGCTGCTGTGGTTGATGGCCCCTGTTCCCCGGAGGCTAGACCACCCACAGGCGTTGCTAGCGTGTGTCGGATGCGGCACCATTGAACTGCGTGGGCGGGTAGATAGTCTCCTCTACGATCTCGATAGGTGACGAAAAACCACACCAATGCGTCGAGAGAGCGGCGAGGGACGGTCGCCAGACCGCCGGGAAGAACCCGATGCCTCTTGTCCCGAATGAAGCATTCTTCCGTTGTTCGAGCATTGAACCGTGGTTGCGTTTCCGTGGACCGTTTGGGGGGTGGTGGTGGTGGTGGTGGTGGTGGTGGTGGTCAGTGGTCAGGGATGTCAGAATCCGTGTATGCGCTGATACATGGATACGGGCCCAGCAGAACAGACGATGGATGGAGAAGGACGGTAGTGCCGCACACAGTGGGCTGGGATCGGCTGGGACTAGCCCGCGCTACCGAAATCCTTCCGCTCCGCACTAGCCCACTAGCGCATCCACGATCCTGCTGCCGAGCGCTCGCCTGTCACCCTGCTGCTTTTGTCCTCTGGGCTCTGGGCCTCGGGCTGCCTTATCGCCATTACAGGCTCCCGTTACACAGGCACGCAGTCATCCTCCTCCTCTCTTTCTCTTTGTGCCACAGAGTCTACGAGGGTGCGCAAAGGATCGGAATGCGAGATGACTCGGGCTCTGTGTCTGAGTGTGGGTGGTTCCGTTTTTCTTTTTTTCTTATTTTTCATTCTTGTTCTTTGAAGTTCTTTAATCGGGGTCCGGGCCATTATTGATCGTGCCATGGCAATAGTCCTTCGTATTGATGTAAGATTGAGGATGTTCTGCCTGTACCCGGCCGTACCATACAGAGTACATAAATCTCCGGCCAATAGGACGGCCGGCCCGTCCGTCCAGTGCTCTTGCAGGTCGGTCGCACCCGCGGTGCAGCAGCCACAGCACGCCTGATGACGATGCACGTGCTGTGGTTACTCGCGAGGTTGCTGCATAGTTGATGCATCAGTCTGGGGCCGCGATCTGATCACCATCCTGACTCTCGATGGTGAGAACTCGATCAATCGACGCCCTCTGGATATGTAGCCAATGTCTAAATGTTTGGACCGTCAATACCCGTAATGCGCTAGGAACGCTTAGCGGCCGTTGTATAGCGTGGAACCAGGGGGCAGGGGCTGGCGCCATCACGTGATAGGCTCCTAAAAGCAGCGGCCCGCCTCTTTCCCTCGTTCGCCATGGTTCGCGATAGTTAGTCTTGAACGCTGTGCTGGGAATCTCTCTGTAACTCTGGACACCTTTTTTTTTTTCCCTGTCCCCTTCCCCGTCATCCTCCCCTGCTCGTTCCCTAACGAACTAACTGAACTAAACTCCGTATTTAGTAACTAGTGAATCCCCTCCTCTCCTTGTCTTTCCTTTCCTTTCCTTTCTTCTTCTCTCCTTCTTGTCTTCTTCCTCCACATCCACTTCTCTCTCCTCCGCCCCCTCCCCTCCCCTCCCCCCTCCTCCCCTTTCACCAACAGAGTTCCTCTAGGGCTCATGTGGAAGCACCGGTTTCCCGCCAGAGAAGATCAAGCGTCTCGAAGCGAATCGGGTCTTCTCTCGGATCTTGGTCTTTTCGGGCGCTCTAAGAAAAAGTCTCCTTCCGGTACGTTCGCGTTGGCACCAACACCGCCGCTCTTTCTCGCCGTTTCTGTTTCTTATCCCTGTTCCCGTCTCGGTCCCTCTCTCTGTGTGTGAAGGCAGAATTGCCGCATCATCATCCTTTGTTGTCCGCATCCGTCCTTGCTGGTCTCTTGTCCTGCGTCTGCTGCTTCTTTCTTGCTGCTTCTTTCCCCGGCCCAAGTTCGTCCCAATCCCCTGCCCCATCGGCCCTGTTCCTGTTCGGAGGGTTTGACTGTTGGGGCAGCCGTCTCAATTCTTTCACCTGTGTTGTGTGTGTGCTCGGCATTGGCATCAACTATAGCGCTCAGAATCAATTGACCGATTGTTCCTGTTTTCTTTTCCCCGGATATTTAGACTACACATCAGACGTGAACTCGCAACGCTCTCGTTCCGACTCCGTTTCTACCACTCGGTCCATTCGCTCGTCCTTGCGGTTCCCCCAGAACAACAACCACGGCAGCCACCATCATCACAACAATAATCCGTATCACCAACACCACTACCGCCCAGAGAGCGCGCTGTCGCGCCAGTCGTATCGGTCCAGCCACAATCGCACTCCGGCTCTGCCCGCGCTGCACCCGCCCGCCCCGGCTGCTGACACTCCCGCCTCGTTGTCGACGCATTCCAATCGCTCCCAGACCTCCTTCAACTCTCGTTCAGGTCGCAACGCCACCGGCATGATGGACGTCGACCGCTCACGTAGTCGTCGGGAGCGCACCTTTGTCGGCTCCGCGTGCGCCGTGTGCGAGGAGCCGCTCGAGCACACGCTCCGCGGCGAACGCGTCCTGCAGTTCTCCTGCACCCACGTCTCCCACGAGGCTTGCTTCTACGAGTACATTCGCGAGTTCGAATCGCAGTTCTGCCCAGCCTGCAATGCACCGCTGGGCTTGGACACCAGTCGCGGCGGAAACGTCTTGGACCTGGGTAAGCTGTCCCACCCACCCACCAGCCCCGGCCACTTGTCTAACGATCCTCTGCTGGCAGAGAAGTTGAGCAATATCGTCCGCTCGCACTCGGTCAGCGATGCTGCGACCCTGCGCAGCGGCCTCACCACTCCCACCCCGTGGGATAACCGCAGCCAGCCAGCCAGCGGCCAGGACGGACGCCGCTCCATCAACCAAGAGACCCTCTACAGCAGGCGTGACAGCCAGACGACCAACCAGAGCCAGCGAGACCGCATCGAGCGCCTGACCACCGGTTCTCGCCAGCACCACACGCGCCAGGACAGCGGTACCACCGGTGTCGCCTCGTCGGGCGAGTACCTTGACGGTCAGCACCAGGGCACCGGCCGCCGACATGACTACGATCTCCAAGCCATGGAATCCGACCTGAGCCCGCGCGTCAGCCACATCAAGAACCCGATTCCCGCCCCCATCGTCACCGTCCGCTCCGAGTTCCCCACCCTGAACCGGTCCCGACAGCAACAGCCCCTGACGTGCCTGGTCACCGTCGAGGTTCCCGATGGCCACTGGCGTCCAGACATGGAAGACCTGCGCCTGACGCCGCTCAACGCCCAGCTGCCCCAGGAAGATATCTACAATCCAGTGCGATCGCCTACCTTGCCGCCGTCCCGGCCACCGCCGCCGCCCGAGCCCCGCGAGAATATGGACGAGATTGCCGAAGAGCTTCGGTTGCGAGTCGACAATTGGCATGGTCTGGAATTTTCTCGGTAAGCGCCTTTTTTTTTTCCTTTCTCCTTGCTGCTGTCCACGAGGGTTGTCTGCAAGGGGGATTAGTTTCTGTGTGGGTCACTGACGATCTGAACAGCTTCGGGAAATTACGCCTGTACGGCACCATGCACGTGGGCAAAGACCGCGAGTCTTGGCAGGAACTGGAATGTTACCTGTTCGGGGAGATGCTCATCTGCGTCAAGGAAAAGAAAAACGCCCCCGAACCGGTCCAGTTGGAGTCGAAGCGCAAAAACACTCGCTGTACCCTCAAGGGCTCCATTCTCATCAAGAAACACCTGCGCGAAGTCGAAGTCGTCTCAGGTACGGTCGCCCGGGGACCCAAAGTGAACGTGCTGACTGGGGTAGACGAGCCGATCTTGACGCTCAATCTCTCTGTCACCGAGTTGCCATGCTTCCACCTGCGCTTCCAGAACAGAGGTCAGCTGGAACTCTGGCGGCGCGCCTTGGTCGACCTGAACAATCCGGAGCCGCCAGCGCCGATCCGCAACGGCGACTACGACAACGAGAACACCCTGCCTGAGGACGACGATTACCGCACCAGCAAAACCGGGAAGCGACAATCGTCGACGACCTCGTCGTACGGTGCCGCCAAATCCAACAACACCGCCCTCACAGAGTACACCAACACCGCCAATGTTGGGCCCACCACCTTCCATGTGCCGCTGGACTTGGTCGTCGTCATTCCCGTGTCGTCCTCGATGCAGGGCCTCAAGATCACCCTGCTCCGGGACAGCCTGAAGTTTCTGGTCCAAAACCTGGGCCCACGCGACCGCATGGGTCTGGTGACTTTTGGCTCCAGCGGCGGCGGAGTGCCGCTGGTCGGAATGACCACCAAGGCTTGGAATGGCTGGGGCAAGGTCCTCAATTCGCTGCGGCCTGTCGGCCAGAAGAGTTTGCGCGCAGACGTCGTCGAGGGCGCCAACGTCGCCATGGACCTCCTCATGCAACGAAAGTCGAGTAACCCAATCTCGACCATTCTGTTGATCAGTGATTCTTCCACCTTGGACCCCGACAGTGTCGACTTTGTGGTGTCCCGAGCCGAAGCCGCCAAGTATGTATACCACTTTCTCCTTTCCCTTTTTTGGTTGTACAACTTTAGTACCAGTTGCCCAAACCAATGCTAATGCTGTTCCCGTAGGGTTGGAATCCATTCCTTCGGCCTGGGCCTGACCCATAAGCCCGACACGTTGATCGAGCTGTCGAGCCGTACCAAGGCTTGCTATACCTATGTCAAAGACTGGATGATGCTCCGGGAATGCGTCGCCGGCTGTCTCGGTTCGCTGCAGTCGACCTCGCACCAAAATGTCCGGCTGAAGCTGCGGTTGCCCGAAGGTTCTCCCGCCAAGTTCGTCAAGATCAGCGGCGCTTTGCAGACAACCAAACGAGCGACGGGCAAAGACGCCGAAGCAGCTCTGGGCGACCTGCGGTTTGGCGATAAACGAGGTATGAAGATCCAGCCCAATCTTGATTATTTGTTTGTTCTCCCGTAACTGACCATGATGCAGATATTCTGGTTCAGCTGGTCATCCAGCCAGATAACGCCACCCAAGAACACGTTCCTCAGGATCCCTGGCAAAGTCTGGTTTCGGGATTAGAGGCGCTCGGCGGTGGCTCCGACGGAGACGAACAGCGCGTCGTCAGCGTCGAGGAGGTCCCCCTGATCCAGGCCGATCTCAGCTATGGCGATATCCTTCGGGACGGCCACTTCACGCACTCTCCCCGGCCGTCTTTGCTGGCCATCACTATGCTTCCGAGCTCCAAGAAGCAGGGCCGACCCGCAACACCTCCCATTCCTCCGCACCCGTCCATTGTGCAGCGCCGGATGGAATTGTTGGCGTCTGACATGCTCACCAGAGCGCTGACTCTTGTCACCCGTGGCCAACATGACCGGGCCCAACACCTCCTGACCGAGACGCGGAGCATTCTGAAAGGTCTTGGAAAAGGAGGACTGCCCCCGCTTCCGCCCGGGGCAAGCAACAAGTCAACCGGTACTGGATTCAGCAGCCCCACTGATACCCCGAACTCGTCTTCTCCTCGGTCCTCCAGCTATCAGGAGAATTCCTCGGGCGGTTCCGAGACCGCCACCATTACGCCTGTTGCTGCTGTAGACCAGCACGTCATGTCAGCCCTGGACGCCGATCTAGAGTCTGCGCTAGAGTGGATTAACCACCCAGCCGTATTCGGCCGGGATTCCCGCAAAGCCGTCCTCCAGGCGATCGGGGTCATCTCGTCGCAAAGAGCATTCACTTACCGGACCCCGTCCGAATCACTCTGGTCCGAACGTGTGGCCGGTGTCAAACGTCTTACCGACCGCTCGAAAGACTGGCGAGAGATGGGTGATGACGCATTGACTGAAGAGTGATGTTGATCAACTCGACCCACGTTACTGTTCTCTTATCTATATGAGATGATTGATTATCTGTTTTTTTTTTTTTTATTTTTTTTTTATTTTTCCCTGTCTCCCCTTTTTGGATAGCTTGTCAGGGCTATCCGTGTCTNCCCCCCCTTTATTTTTTATTTCTCTCTTATTCTTATTTTCATTTCCACATGATACCATTTTGTTTGGATGCGCATTTCTTCCTCGAGGTGTTCATATCGTGTATATGTATTGAATCTTTTTCAGTATGTATACTTTCTCTTTTCTTTATCCGGTCATGGAAAGGTTGGGATACTGTATTTCTTCTTGGACACAATTTGTGGGAGCCATGATCTTGATATCCTGCTCATATTTCCGTTTCTACCATTGCATATGTTCCTTTCTTTTCCCTTTTTATTTTTTTATTTTTTTTTCTTTTTCTTTTTCTTTTTCTTTTTTCTTTGCTCCTCTTTTCTCTCTGCAAAAACTACTCTGTTGTGTGTATGTGGTACCGGACTGGTCTCCCTTGTTGATAGTACGCTGGACTATGTGTATATATAATATGCCATGGAGGCGTCGCCAGGCTAGGTGATTGTGAATATGACGATTACGCGAGATTTTTCGTTTTTGAATACCCTTTGTTTGCCCCCCTTCTCTTTTCCTTCTCTTTTAGTGACAAGATGATCATGAGCAAAACTCAAGAACAGAGGTTGAACCGTGTGTCCATGGTAGTATTCTAGTTAACAATAATCACTGAATCGCTGTCTATTTCAAGAAATGTGAGGGCATACATGGCATTATTTGCAACTAGGACTAAAGGTGTGGTATATACAGTGGTTTGGGACTTCTTTGGATGCATAGTAAAGTTCGCGATCCTTCCAAGTTTGTTGTAGAATTATTATTTACTTACACGACTTCGTGGTATGCAGTTCACTAACTTGTATAGTTAACCCAGGCTAGCGAATCGGCAAGGTTTGCACTGTTTGCAGGCCACCAGCGGCAGCTCGTCCAAAAATTAGGAGCACCCCCGCCGCCATGATAAATCAGACATCTCCTGTCAGGAAAAGAAAGGTGAGCTTCTGTTTGTTATACTCAAGAGAAGAAAGACTTTTTTTTGCTCATCAGTCTGAAGTAGTGAAGTTTTTCCTTTTCATCATCTTTTCTCGGCAGTCACTCGCAGGAGCTTGTGTGAAACCATGTCCTTGTCGATACCCGGCCCCTCGCAGGCCGGACTGTTCAAGCAAGGCTACCAGAGGTAAGTCTACTCGCCACATCTTCAGACAACGAAACTAATGAGAGAATCCCGAAACCAATAGTCACGATGCGGAAGACGGTGCCGTTATTCGCAACATCGAAGCCTGCCGCGCCATATCCCAAACCGTCCAGTCCTCACTCGGTCCCTATGGCCGCAACAAGATCGTGATCAACCACCTGCAAAAGATGTTTCTGACCTCAGACGCCGCGACGATTCTGCGGGAATTGGATGTTGTGCACCCGGCTGCCAAGTTGATTGTTATGGCGAGTCAGCAGCAGGACTCGGAAATGGGCGATGCGACAAACTTGGTTATCGTGTTTGCGGGGGAGCTTTTGAAGAAGGCGGAAGAGTTGCTCCGTCTAGGTCTCAAGACGAGTGATATCGTGCAAGGTTATGAGAAGGCGCAGAACTTTGCCTTGAGTGCGCTGGAGGGTATGTTCTCTTTCTTTTTCTCCTTTTCCGCTTTTGTTTATTCTATCTCTAATTTGACTAATGCGTATCGGTATCCAGACCTCGAAGTCGACCGCCTAAAAGAAATGCGCTCGCAAACCGAGCTCAGCAAGGCCCTCCGCACGGTCATCGCCAGCAAACAGTCTGGATCCGAAGATGCCCTGGCCGCCCTCGTCGCCGAAGCCGTGCTCGCCGTTCTCCCGAAAAACCCGGTCAACTTCAATGTGGACAATGTGCGTGTGGTCAAGATCATGGGTGGCAGCTTAGAGCAGTCGCGGGTTGTCAAAGGTATGGTTTTTGGTCGGGAGCCTGATGGAAATGTCAAAAAGGCCCGCAAGGCCAAGGTCGGTGTTTTCAGTTGCCCGATCGACATCTCGCAGACGGAAACCAAGGGCACGGTCCTGTTGAAGAACGCGCAGGAAATGCTCAACTTCTCCAAGGGCGAGGAGGACCGTCTGGAGGCGGCCATCAAGGAGCTGTACGACTCGGGTCTCCGGGTCGTTGTTGCTGGTTCGACCGTGGGCGAGCTGGCCCTTCACTACCTCAACCGCTTCAACATCCTCGTCATCAAGATTCTGTCCAAATTTGAACTCCGTCGTCTTTGCCGTGTCGTCGGTGCCACGCCGCTCGCCCGACTGGGTGCGCCCATGCCCGATGAGATGGGAAGCGTGGACGTTGTCGAAACGACCGAGATTGGCGGCGACCGAGTCACTGTTTTCCGCCAGGAAGACGCCAACACGGTCACCCGCACTGCCACCATCGTGCTGCGTGGCGCAACACAGAACCACCTCGACGACGTCGAGCGCGCCATCGATGACGGCGTCAACGTCGTCAAGGCCGTCACCAAGGACCCGCGCCTTGTCCCCGGTGCTGGCGCCACCGAAATCCAACTTGCCGAGCGCATCTCCGCCTTTGCCGACAAGACCCCCGGTCTGTCACAGTACGCTATCAAAAAGTACGCCGAAGCCTTTGAAGTCGTGCCCCGAACCTTGGCCGAATCTGCCGGTCTCGATGCCACCGAAATCCTCTCACGTCTGTACTCTGCACACCAACACCGTGCCCAAGCCTCTGGAAAGGCCGGCTCTGATGAGGAAGACGATGAGGATGAGGACGACTCAGACTCATCCGACGACTCGTCGTCATCCTCCTCCGAAGAAGAGCCATACTGGACCACCGGCGTCGACCTATTCACCACCTCCAACACAGGCACCATCGACGCCGTCGAAGAAGGCATTCTCGACTTACTCGCTTCCAAGAGCTGGGCAATCCGTCTTGCGACCGAAGCGGCCCGCACTGTCTTGAGCGTCGATCAGATCATCGTGGCGCGTCAAGCTGGTGGGCCCAAACCGCCCGGCCAGAACCCTAACTGGGATGAGGATTGATTGGTATACTAATAAAGAAAAGTTTGCTTTACTTTCATCATCAACGGGGAATTTTGTTGTTTGTTTTTGTTACAAATGTTTTTTGAGTGCCCGGTCCTGCAACGGGATGGATGTGAATAGATAATGTGACCAGACTCAGTTGATGCATCAATTTCAAGAGGTACGTCTGATGTGTTCTAGTAACGACGTGATATGTTGATTATTGTAAAAACGTAAATGCAGCCATCATCGTAGCCCATGATAATAATCATAATAATCCATGATAACCAGTTAGATATATATTGAAAAAGCCAAAACCGGAAAACGCCTGATCTCCGTCCCCGTTTCATTCGAATGTGCAACCGTCCAGCGGTTCAATCCTAGCCTTGCTCCTGGTAGCATCTCATGATCTGTGATAAAGAAAGTGATAGATGGAAAGAAGTAGCTGCATTGTCGATAGATTGGCTGATTTGAATTGGGATGTGGAGTGGGTCAATGATTGCAAGACAGCTTGGTTTGTTCCCAGATGCTGCAAGCATCAGTTTCTCGTTTTTATCATTTGACTTTCTTTCTGTCTTCAATATCATTAAAACATGTCACGCATAAGCCCAATTTGTATTCGGCCGCCTTCGCAGTTGACCACGCCTGCCATTATTGTTGTTGTTGTTGTTACGGTTATTATTGGTATAATTGTCACCATTCTTGTGGGCCTCGGCGCGCATTGTCCAGCGCAGATAGCTCGAAAAGAGCGTGTGCGAGTGTAGGGTGATCCAAATGAGCAGTAGGCAACTGGCGATGTATTTTTCGTCGGGGGAAAAAGAAAGGTCCATATTCTTTTTCTTTTCTCTTTCNGGGGGGGGGGGGGGGGGGGGAAGAGGAGATAAGAGAGAGGTTGTTGGAGAAGAGAAGGGGGAGTGGAGGATGTTGGAAGCTGGAAACGTAAGGGTTTCCGTCGAGCGCTGGGCAGGCTCTGAGAAACGTTTGGAGACTAAGCTCGGTAACGAGACGAGTGGCCAAAACAGAACATAATCAATCTTCACCAAAGATTGTCCAAGACGATAGATCAAACACTGTAGCTGTAGCTGAACCGATGTCGTTGGTAAGATGGTATCGTATCACGGCCGGCGCCGTAATAGCGGTCGTAAATTACACGGGCACGTGACCACGGAAAATTAGTTTCCTGAGCCCAAGTCCGACAATCAACAAGAATAAACGACTCAAGCTTGCGAGGTTGCTCTTGGTCAAACTCATCCCATCTACCGTCACGCGGTTAATCAAGATTGTCACTCTTCCTCAGCTCTCGCACAGCACTATGTCAATTGCTTCTCAAGCCGCAGCCCGATGCTGCAGACAGGCTGCACGCCCGTCGTCTTTTTTGCGCATCTCGGCGCCATCTTCCACATGCTTGTACCAGCAACAACGGACGCGCCGATGGCAGTCGACTGACGCCGCTGCTCCCGCGGCTTCTACGAATCCCAAGATCACACAGATTGTCGATCAGATCAGTCAATTGACTCTGTTGGAGACTGCCGACCTTGTGTCGAGTCTGAAGGTTGGTGGTGCCCCTACACTTTACGCACGAGAGAACCGGCTCGTGTTCTTTTCCCTCTTCTCTTATTTTGTTCTTGTTTCCTTTTTCTCTGTTGGTTGGCTAACAAACACAGTCTCGTCTGAACATCCCCGACCTCCCCGTTGGTGGTTTCGCCATGCAAGCCGGCCCAGCTGGCGGTGCTGCCGCGCCGGCCGCCGAAGAAGAGGAAGCCGAACCGGCCGCGGCGGAGAAGACTCTGTTCAACCTGAAGCTCGAATCGTTTGATGCCGGCTCAAAGCCTAAGATCATCAAGGAAATCAAGTCCATGCTCGGTCTCTCGTTGGTCGATAGCAAGAAGTTTGTCGAAGCCGTCCCCAAACTTATGAAGGAGAACGTGCCCAAGGAGGAAGCCGAGAAGATTATCGAGACGCTCAAGGGCCTCGGTGCCAAGGCTGTCATGGAGTAAAGAGGGCTCTCTTGCCTTGTTTTCTTTATCTCATGAGATGGCGGTCGACTAATGAGGGGACACTTGGAACCGACCGTACCAGGCAGAGAAAGCTGTGTGAAATGGGCTTTAGAGCTGGAGAATATCATTGTACATTATCGTGGAAGGGAGAAAAGACGTCTATCTGAGCTTGTCGACTCTGTTGGGTGAGAGTCGCTGGCGCAGTGGCATATAAGTATCCTTCTTGACGGACTATGTCTTACTATAAACTGTTTTATCACCTGTCAAAATCCATTTGTTTCGTTGATGCATGGCTCTGTTTTACTCTAGGTGCAATTTCTTGAATACGAAGAGCAAATCATTCCATTCAGTACCATTGCACGTTCGTATGTCCGGACCACTACACAGTCGGATTGGAGATTCTACAGTCGGCTCGTCAGTGGAGTCTTTTACAAGTATGGAAATTGCCGTCTACTCACTCTAACAGATTACCATCCGGATCCCGCACATAGATACTGCTCAGCGGGCTCCTCGCCCCAGTCCGTTTGACTACCTGCGCACCCTCCAGCACCTCTACACCTTTTTCGGTGAACCTTTTCAGCACACCGCCTACATTGTCCTTTGCCAGAAAACACAAGTCCGCAGTGCCCGGAAGCGCGGTGCGAGCCTTGGGCTCAAACTCTTTCCCGGCTTGATGCAGATTGATCTTCTGGTTGCCAAACAGCAGTGCATGGCGCGTTGTGCGGGTAGGGTCCGACGGCGAGGTGAACGATTGGTGTGCCATGCCCAGGATCTCGGTGTAGAACTTGATAGTCTCCGGAAGAGACTGGACTGTCAGTACGAGATGGTCTAGTGAGGCCAGCGTGCACACAGGCTTGTCAGAGGTGGGTGCTGTAACGGTGGAGGACATGTTGCGGTGCATGACTTTTATAGAAGGAAGTGGCCGGAGTGGACGGGCTGCGATCCGGTATCTTGTTACCGTGGAGGCTAAAGAGAGAAGCTGCATTTTTCTTTTTCTTTTTCTTTTTCTTTTTCTTTTCTTATATCTATGTTATTCTTCTGTGCGTGGTCCAGAGTTCAAATTGTTAACAAACAAACAAACAATATCGGTACATGGCGATGTCATGGCACTGTCAGAGCATTGGCCAATCGGAAAGCAGAACGACCCACTTTGTTCTGTCGTCCCTCGCTCGTCTGGAGTCGACAGTCGCCTACACTCTGAACTGTTACAGGAGTATCATCACAGAGCAGACCCGCGAATCATTTGCGCGCATGTCCGCAGCACTGCCCGGGGCAACTTCGCCATGTCCTCTGGGTGCCGGTCGATCACGCGGTGGTCGTCCAGTCTGCGACCAAACAAGCATATCGACTGCTGCATATCCCAGCGCTTCTTCCCTCCTCTACCTACCACGACAAACACCACCACCACATTCAATCGGCAGAGCGTGAGACACTATGCGGCGCGAAGACTCAAGCGCGCGCCGGTGAAGCGGGGAAGGTTGCTGGACCCCGGTTCGAGAAATCAAAAACCGGCTCCAGAAGAAGTGATGCAGAAACGAGAGCGAATGTATGGAATCATAAACAAGGATCCGGAATCAGTCTACAAAGTCGTGCGACAGACCATTTTGGACGATAAGATGTCGCTAGAGCTTTTCCAGGATATTGCGAAGCGGTTGATTGACGTTTCGCTCACGCACCCGGCAACCAGCGAGTCTCTGAAGAAGATATACACGGGTGACCCCAACAGAGTGTACAATGTGGGCTGGGCATTGTACGTGTGGTTTCCTTGGAATCATGAATTGTTTCATTGGACCGCAGACGCGACATCGCTCGCAGGGGCCACAAAGCCAGTCGCCACTTTTGTCTGGAGAGAACTCAACCAGCCCTTCACCACCTACTCGACCCAAGAGTTCAAACAGCTCCGTGTGCTAGCGAGAAACGAGATTCCAACGGCAGTGCGCATGCAAGCCGAAGTCTTCTGGCATCAGAAGCGGTATGAAGAATCTGTCGAGCTCATGGAAAAGCTTCAAAAGATTGCATACCCGTCAAACTTACGGCCCAAAATGAGCGATGATGTGACTTTTCAGAACGTTCTGGCGCCGCCGTGGAAGCGCCTGGCCGAGTTATACGACCACCTCAATTTACCAGAAAAAGTCGACGCGATGATGAAGATCGGCGCGCTGGAATATCAGGACCCAGACGCACTGCTCGCGTACGCATACGTGATGAAGGAGCGCGAGGACTGGGACGGCTATGAGCGGTGTGTCTCCGTTGCCGCCATGGCTGGAAACGGAGATGCCTGCTGGCGACTAGGCAATTTCTACTACCGGATATTCCAAGGAGACATACCATCGCCCGACACCCTCCCGGCAGACGCATCGTGGCTTCGTTCTGTTGTGCACAACATCGTGGGCATCCAGCGCACACCGCAGGATTTCCGAAGATTGGCAATTGATTGGTATGACCTGGCGCGGTTACATGGTAACAAGCAGGCGATTCGAAACTTTGTGGTTTTGTTACGGGAGGAGGGCCATCTGATAGATGCTTACGCTGCTCTCACTGTCCTTGAGAAGAATCCAAAGGACTGGGAGAGTCCAAACATCGTCAAGTTGCGGGCGAGATTCACGGATGAGACGTTTAATCCAAAGATACCCAGTGCTTGGCTTGAGTTGTGAGATGCCTNGGGGGGGGGGGGGGGGGGCATTTGGCCAACTGATGCGGTGTCTGCATATTGGGAAAACAATCTGTTATATTAGTATATCTGTATAATACAATAACATCAAACAGTTCGACACAGAACCATGGACTCGAATAAGGTCGACTGATATTTTACGAGGCTATTATTTACATTGTTTAGCTCCTAGTTGACGAGCATCTCGCCCAGTGCCCGTTTTCATAGTGACAAATTCTTTGTGAAGGAAAGATAGCTCGACTGCTGCATGGCCAAAACAAGAACAGCACACTATACCTAGCTATCCGTTATAATACCCATTTTGATTGTCGTCCTCCACCTTTCGCTTTCCTTTCCCCTTTCCCGAACGAGGCTTCAGTTCAAACATGCCCATACTCTTGAGTTTCCACGTCAGAGCCGACGACTCCCTCATACCGGGAAACTCCTTTGACGAGAAGACGCGAAAAGGCTCTGACAGGGTCTCGGCCAAGATGGGTTGGGCGGTGCCTGTTTCAAACACCATGCCCCAGTCCATGAGGCGGAAATTTCAGCCGATAAAGCCCCGCTGTGCGCACCGAAAGGTCTGCAAACACAAAGAAGGTTGCCGGCGTTTTGCTGATCTCGGCTAGTGATTTGTAGTGATGATTGCGTCCCGGGTGACTGCTGGACGATGGATGTCCAGGTGCCGTTTCCGGGTCGGGCTCGAACGGGGTGTGAAAGGGAGATACATATGTTTTGCCCGACAGCACCTGGACCGATCGTGGATATGGGGAGCCGCTGGTGCTGCCGCTGTTGTGATTGCTGTTGTTGACGTCTGATGGAGGAGTCACGACGATACTGCTGTCATGGCTTTCTCTTCGTTTTCTGGCACTGTTCTCAATCATGTGGGTGCTATGGACCAGCTTCTCGCGTTCGTCTCCTGGTCCGGATTTGCGAACGGCGTATAACAGACAGGCGACAGTGTACCGTTGATTTCGTAGTAGTTCGAGATCGTCGTCGCAGTTAGGGTTGAAATCGACCAGGAGCATCTGTAGAATCGGGGGTGGGTCGATGGGACGACGATCTTTCTCGCCGGCCGCGCATGCCCTCGTCGCCACGGGCTGTTGGCGAATATGCAGTCTGAATCTACTGAAAGATCCTTCCGATGGGTTCGGGTTTGAGCTGGACGACTGGCTGGATGATGACCGTCTCGGGGGTTCTGGTTTGGCGTCCTGAGGATGAAGCAGATGCTCGAATCCGAGAGGGATCCCAGTCCCCCTGGTTGGTTGCTTTGGCGCTGGCGTTTCAGCCGCCGTCCTATCCGTTCTCTCTGCTGTGGTGTAATTCATATTATGGAAGGTGACCTGGATTGATGCACTGGGCTACTCCGGACAGACCCCGTTCAGAGTCTAGGTTGGGAAGGGATAGCAGACTGAGGGAGTATATCGAAGCCAATCGAGGTTATTGGAATCAGTAACTGATGCCAGAGCATGCCATGCGCATATGTGTAGAACCGTTGGTATACTTAGATGACGAAGTAGGCTAGGCCCCCATGTTCTAATAGGATAAGTTTAAAACGGCGGACAATTGACTGGAAGCTGGAACTTTGACGGAAAACTGATCAGTCTTTCTCACATGCAAAGATGGGTTTTTGTTTAGTCTGATCAGATAATATGCGCATGTATCGATCTAGAAGCTGAGGTACTTCCACATTCGGCTTTCCACTTGGGGATGCTCAGCCATGGAAGAAGACTCCGCGGACAACTACAAGACATTAGGGCCCCTTTACTTTGATGCTGGCGAGCTCGAAGCACATTATGCAAAGGAGCAATGACAGGAAGACCCTTCCTTTCTTTCCCTGCTGATCCTGACCAGCCACGGCCTGAAAAACAGGGCTCTCTGAGTTGTTCGAGAGACGCCGTTTGTGTTGTGGGCACAGGAATAACATCAAATCCCGTTCGTTGACCAGCAAAGCAGAGTCCTTCCCCTGCAGTCCTTGTGTTGACTTACAGGGTTGGAGAGAAAAAAACAGAGCAGGAAAAAGAAAAAGCAAAGAAAGAAGAAACAGCTCAAGGATTTGACCGTCGGAATCTAATTCCAGGACTTGCTTGGCTGCCTAATTGTCAATTCTCGTTTGTTCGGGTTTTGTGATTGCCTCCCGACGACCAGGGTCGAGGCGGGACGGTCGGAGGGTGGGATATAGTCCAGCTGCCTGTATGCAATGCGAGCGAGACGCTTCGGTCTCAGCTAATCCCACTCGGAAGCAGTAAGTCGGGCTAAGATGAGAGACACTTGGTCCACTTTCAGTGGGAACCGTGGATACGGGTCAAGGAAGCACAGGTTTGATGGATATGGGGTACCTTTTAGGGTTAGACTTGGGCACCGAAACCAACAAAAGAAGGGGCAGAGTATATCATGTAGAAGCATCCATAGGCTCGGCCGATGATAGATGAGGGGAAGGGGGTTTTTTTGGGCAACGAATGAATGCTTGACCAGTGGAGATCCCTCCAGCAACAAGGTTGGCTGTCACCTTTCTTTTCACCCTCGGGCTCTAGAGACAAGATCAACCTAGGTTGATCGAGCTTGGCATTGGCTCTTAAAGAAGAACCTGAGGACGACTTGTTCGTCTTGCCGCTTGACCTGCTCACGAGCTACGTATCGACGACCGAAGGATAGCGTAGTAACACTAGAACGAGCGTTCTCCAATCGGATATGGACTCGGGAACGGGTTGATGAACCAGTTCAACGCCGACAGAGACATCAAAGAGCAAAGTAGTGGCGCGAGAAAAGCCTACTATTACTGCTCTGATATAGCTGCAGGTAAGCCGGGGTTCCGTTCAGGACTGTGATCCCATAGGCCTCCGCAGATCATCACTTGTCGCGGGCCGCAGTTTGACCGCGGCGCGGATACAGTTGGTTTGCATCCGATATCCACAATAACGTTGCCATGACTCACGGTACAGGAGATTGTGTGGATTGGTCCTCCTCGGCACTGCCACGGAGGGCCACGGTCTGTCACCTTGCTCGTGCAGAAGAGCCATGGACCAGCAGTAACCCCCGGAGTATCTGTCCGCAACCGTCTCCAAGGTAAACGCCAAAGTTGCAGGACGCTCTTCTCTTCACCGGTTCGGTTCGTCGAGCGGCATAATCCGACAGGAATCAAGCATGAGACAGATGCCTGGAAGATGCAACTTCTCCACTTGGCGCAGCACGGGGTATAATTTGCCGTTGTATAGGGCACGGGACGTTTGAGCCACCGTGAAGAAAGTACGTACTGCTGCATAGTCAGCCAGTTCTCCAGAGTTTGGATGGCCACATACATAGCGCGATTCCGTGAGAGCCTGGTTCGTGCTCTTTTCATTGTCAAGAGAACAGTGTCGAACACCATCAAGTATTCCACTTGCTGCTGGGTAGGCGTTGCTTATCCAAAAACCCGTTCGTACGGGTTCCCTCCCTGAGGAGCGGCAGGGTCCAGCCAGAAACGGCAATACGTCTCTTGCGTCCAACTGTCGGCGTGGCTCGCTTCAATTGGATGTCCGAAGAATAAGATTCGGCACCAGCATGCTTATATGAAAGGTATTATCGTTACGAGGTATTCGAGTCATCAAGTAGGGAATTATACGGGACCTCGTTTTAGCGGCGTGATCATGCCTGTTAGTTGTTACATGTACAGGCGTTATCGCCAAGCCCCAGTAACCCCCGACCTCTAACCAACTTGACTAGTTATTTAGTGGTTACTAGACTAGCTACTTAGTCCAAACGACTGAANTTTTTTTTTTTTTTTTTTTTTTTTTTTTTTTTTTTTTTTTTTTTTTTTTTTTTTTCCCTCGCGCCAAGCGGTCTACCCTTGGACTGGTATATAGCTACAAACTACAGGATTTAGAGAAGGCAAGAATCGGGAAGGTCAAGATCGACGCTGGGATGACCGAGCAGCTCAAGGGTTCCTGTGGACAAACTCGATAGCTCCATGTCGTTCATTACTGTTTAGAGGTTTGTGTCTTTCTACGTGCATATGCTCCGAGCCGTCCAATTTGGCAGGATCATATTCTTAGGCGAAGAGATTGCTCAGAGTTTAATGTCCAGCTGGAAGGGTCTATGGCTGGCAGAGGAAAGCTCACCATGAGACACATCCACGTCCCGGCTAAGCTCATCGTACCCCAAGAGAACTGTCTAACCATTGATATCAGATTAGCACAGAGGGGGATTTTTTGATCTAGGCCAAACAGTGAATGAACACACAAACTATCATTGGCTTTCGTTCAGGTCCCCATAACGGCCCGTGCCCCCACTGATTGTATGCCCCTCATCGACTCCATCAACAAACGACTATCCTTACTTCTTGAAGACTGATAGTAACATCTTCAGCATATCTCTTTACTCAAAGAATTCGAATCTGCGTCTCTGCATCGCCGAGAACGCTGTGGCATGGCTGCCCTTACTGCGGCATCGAAAGTCGATGCTTTTCTGACCCTGCCTGTTATTCTTGCCGTTTCATTTCTTTCTCAGGTCGAAACCTCATGCAATTGCAACGTAAAGTATGAAAACAAAGACGAAGACAGCTGGGCAGAGACTGGTCAGTATGCAGAGTACCACACTGCTGGTGGAAGCATCTTGAGAATTGAGAGCATCATCGAGTTTGTCTTTAAAGAACTGTCTGTCCGAACAGTAAGGAACCAAGAACATGTCAGTAGTAATAACTGCCCTAACATTGGTACCAACAAGTGTGTAGCACAGCAAGAAACTAGAAGAAAAGAAAGAAAAAAAAAAAATGAAATTAACCTTGATTAGATCAAAGAATGGCTCTATCGAAGCACGGCTCTTGCCGCACCGAATTTCAAGGCCACTCAAGGTTCTGCAATGGAGCTTGATTCTTATCTGGCTCTGCGCTCCTATATAAGTGGCTACAGTCTTAGCCTGGCTGATATTGTGCTTTGGGGAATTCTTCGTGGAAACGGTGCCTTGGTTGCACACATGAGGATGTATATCAATGTCAGTCGATGGTTCGAATTTATCGAAGCCGCGAATCCCTGGATCGCCCCTGTTGTGGCTTCTTTGAGGGAGACAACCTATGCAAGGAGAGCTGCTGCAAGCGCGGCTGACGCCACTTACAAGATTGGCCTCAAGAATACTGAACACGGCTTTGTGACTCGGTTCCACCAGAGCCTTCTGGGTATCTCCATATTGGTCACGCCAAGGCTGCTTTGCTCAACGACTATTCTGCGCATGAATACCCGTCTCCTTCGCCCGAACGGAGTCTGATATGTCGATTTGATGACACAAACCTCTCAAAGGAGAAAGAAGAGTTTCAAGAGTCCATTTTGACGGATCTTGCGTTGCTGGGGAATTTCCCCGATCGGATCTCATACTCCAGTGATTATTTCCAAGAAATGTACGATGCGTGCGTGACCTTGCTCAGACACGGAAAAGCGTATGCAGACGATACGCCAAAGCTCACTATGCAAGATCAACGGAAAGATGGCATTGCTAGCGTCCGTCGAGAAGCTACCGTGGAAGAGAGCCTCCTTCATCTTGAAGAGATGAAATCTGGGCTAGAGGAGGGTCAAAGATGGTGCATCCGTGCCCAAACATCCGTAGATGATCCGAATAAAGCCCTCCGTGATCCGGTCATTTAATGATGTAACCTCCAGCCTCACCATAGAACCGGAACGACATGGAAGGTATACCCGACCTATGACTTTTGTGCACCTTTCTTGGATTCATTGGAAGGGGTCACCAATGCACTGCGTACGAATGAATATCGGGGCCGGAACCCACAGTACCATTGGATGCAGGAAGCCCTCGGTATTCGCAAGGTCGATATGTGGGACTTTTCACGACTGAATTTCATCAAGACAGTCCTGTCGAAAAGAAAACTCACAACACTGGTTGATATCGGTGCTGTCTGGGGATGGGACGATCCAAGGATGCCGACTGTCCGCGGCATTCGTCGACGTGGTATGACGATCCCAGCCTTACGAGGTTTATTTTGAAGCAGGGTCCCAGTCAGAACATCCTGTATCTCGATTGGACACTGTTCTGGGCGACAAATAAGAAACATATTGACCCTATCGCCGCGCGATACACGGCAATTTTCACGCAGGACGCGGTGACAGCAGACGTGGCAGGTATCGATACCAAGACCATCATCGATAAAGCAAAACATGCCAGGAGTACCGATTTCGGAACGAAAAAGGTTGTCTTGGACCACCAAGTCGTTATCGGGCAAGAAGATGCCAGGCCGTTCTCATTGAATGAGGAGATCACCCTGATGAACTGGGGCAACGCATTGGTCTCCAGCATCTTTACAGATCCTGCCACTGGGAAAATCGTTGGGCTGAGGTTGACACTTCATCCTGGAAGTCCAAAGACCACGCAGAGAAAGGTGACCTAGTTGGCCAAAGACAATTCCAATTTGATCCCGGTCGAGCTAGTAGATTTTCGATTATCTGCTGACAAAGGACAAACTCGAAAAGACGAAAAAGTCACTGACTTCCTTAGCCCGGAAACCGAGTTCCGGACCGAGGCGTGGGCGGATTGTAATGTGGCAGATCTGGTGCAGGATGATATTATACAGTTTGATCGCATCGGCTTCTTTAGGGTTGATCGTGCTTTTAGCAACAATCAGCCCGCAATCCTCTTTTACATTCCAACGGGCAAGAAATAACTTATAATCAAGTCAAATAGTGTCAAAGGGTTGTCTTCGTCTTCTCTTTTGTTGTACGTTTCGGAACGCCTGTAACCCACCCTAAGTCCTCGCGTATCATTCTCAGATTTAGCGAGGTTTGGCCGCGGCAAAATATTAGACTTACTGCTTCTGACGAGTTACCCACAGCAACTAGCAGCCACTGTCTCTCTTTGGAACATGTGCAGGCCACCAAGACAAGGTCGTATGTAGTTCACCGCTGAAGAGGCTCCATCGACTGCCTTGTTTAGAGCGCATGATCAGAGATTACTTCAACAGAAAAGGGCGGCCGTTTTGCCAAATCACGCATAAACCTGAATTAATCAACTCAAATAACTCGTCTCCATGAGCTCCTCGAGATAAGCAAGGAAACTGTCAGGTTGGTGGCGCTCTTGAGCAGTCCAAGCCCGTGGTCGATGCAGGTTTTAGAGCGCCCACGCCCAACAAAACTGCTCTCATTGTGACAGACGTCAAAGCCAGGTCCGTCGATATATACGGTTAGACCGAGTAAAGCCCTTGAGAAGTTGGCAGTTAGTCATTCGTAGGAGGTGCACCCGACTTGTTAGTGTCTGCTCTGTCGCCGAGGCTAGACCGCTCCTGCATGACGCCCATGCACGCTACTTGGGGCTTAATGTCAAGGGCTAGAAAGTGAGGACCTTGTTGAACCCTTTTCACCGGATTTCAGGGTATAAGCAGCTCAATGAAGCAAATTTTGCCGATCCTGGTTCATTGCTTGGTGTGCGCCGGGGTTGCGTGTGTGCTAGGGCCGTGAACGGTTCTGATAAATCAGACTCGCGAGGCAGCGCTAACTCTCTATAGTAAAAGGGAGACATGTCGATCTTCGAATGGCCAAGACACAAAACGGTGCTTGATCGCCGCCGAGAGGCGTCTCTCTTACTCGTAACCCATGCATGTTGGTTGTGTGAGTACTTTCTTTCTGGCTTTCCCCGCCTTACATGAGAGAGATCAGTTTGGCGGCGTCGCTTGACTGTCGGTTTATAAGAACAGTCACCGAAGTTTAACCTCTTAGCGAGACACCAGGTCTGGAGATTGAGGCGATGTCATGTTCATAGACAGGTCATGTGTCTGATACGAACGAGAGAGACGTTGGCAAGTAATTGGGTTGGCAGACTCGGTTTCTTTTCTGTATTTGCTTTTTTTCTATCTTACATGGTCCAGCGCTCAGGTACGAAACGAATCGTTGCAAAATGACTCGTGCCTTTTTGGACGTGTCATATCGGACGGCAATTTCCGTTGGTCACTTGTGATCGCCGCATGTTGCTCGTTAGGGTTTCGACGTCAACCTGGACACGGTCTGATGTGACGAGCCCGGAAAATCACATCTGCAGGATTGCTGACCTCATCTGCCAGCAGGTATTGAAGTGGGTTATCGTGTTTTGCTGGGTTACTACTAAAGTAGAAAACTGATTAGCGGACTCGTTATAATAGTAGTAATTTTGCCCGAGAGCAATTACCGTTCCCTAGCGGACAAGTCCCGCACCGAGGACATTCTCTTGGAACGGGTGGTTGGTATACACAAAGAGCAGTCTATATGACCTTGGTGGAGGTTGTAAGGAGTATGAAGACAGTGTTGAAGCGCTCCTTAGTGTGTAGAAAGCAAGTGAAAGAAAGGGATGAACTGAAAGAATCGTTGCACGAGGGATATGTGATTGCTAGGAGCGGCTAACCGAACAAGGCGGTGTTTGTGTTTACCAGGAAGGCGCGAATGCACGTCGATGCCAAATCCTAGGGGCTTCGATGTTTCGTACGTAGCTAACATATAGTTCCAACAGGTACCACTACCACATGTAATACACAAATACAAAGAAGCATTGAAAATGGTGGATAACAGCCCAGCTGTTGATACAGTGAAAACGAAAATCGGGTATATATGCTGTACATTTATATAACATCACTCCAAAAATGAACGTCAGCCGAATAGAGGGCAGTCCTTTACATGCTCAACCACTTCTGTAATGATCCACTAGTATGTAAGAACCTTGGGATCAAGATCAAAGACATATCTCGACGCCGCATTGTCCACAGGTAGAGCGACATGTTTGATGTCTCTATGCAAGTCTTCCTCACAGGTAGGCATGCTCAGCTTCGACATGGTGCCCAACCAGGAGTGCTGCTGCAACGTCTCCGTGCCCGAACGGTCGCTAGGGGACGGGTTGTCAGATCCAAAGACGGTCGAATCGTCGCCTACGAACATGAGAAGAAACTCAGAAGAAATTCGATCAAAAACGACGAGATATCCCGTGAGCTCCCAGTCGTCGGAATTGTCCTCTTCTGCAGAACCAAGGAGGCCCGCCGGCAAAAGACTCCGCTGGACGAGATACCCAAGCTGGAAGAGATTTCGGCTACGCTCTGTAGCGAGAGAATCATGTGGAAACAAGACCCGAGCCCGTAATAGACCTAGGGCTGAAGAAGGATCTGAAGAACCGTCCGACTGTCTTGCCACGGGTATCCATTTAGGAAGCCAAGCGAACTCTTTCAGACCATCTTCCTGGAACAAGGGGATGGAAAGTCCCTCGCAATCACCCAGAGCATCAATGGCAATACTAAGCTCTGATGTCGACAGAGAACCGCCATGTTTCTGGATCTGACGCACCAGGCTCTCGATAGAAGAGAAGCCTATGCTTTCCCCATCCATTTGAATACCGGCGTCATCGTCATCGTCGTAAAGCGGGTCTTGCGTTGCAGGAATCAAGCTCTCGAGGTCCAGATTTTTGCTCAAACCATGCTTGTCCAAACAGGCTAATAGATGCGATGAGACGCTTAGAGGAACATGTACATTGCTGATGGTCTTCATAATCCGAGACAATGGCTCTAAACATGCTTCTGCGGGGCCGGCTTCGCCTAGCTCAAGCAGTGTCGAAAGACATTTATAAGTGCTGGTGACAAGACTGGAGGAAGGGTTTTGTGATAAACGTTCCACAAGGGACACCAATATTTCACCTAGACGCTTGCGAGCACCGCCAACCAATTGCAGGAGCTCGATTGCCGCTGGGTAAGATTCATCATCCAGCAACAACTTGTCCAGCAAAGAAACGGGGAACATCTGCCCCTGAGGGCCCTCGCCCGCTACCACAGCCAGAATGAGATCAGTATCAGGTGCGGAGTCGTTATATCGAACCAGTCGTAGTGTATTGCGAAGGCAATTGATTATCGTGTGGGCGTCGGTTCCCCGAACAGGCTGGGATAGATTGGTGACGTGATAAAGCAGGGCCGATGGTAGAAAGACCTGTGATGCGCACCGGAGCCCCTCGATGTGAACTGCGTCCGGTACTGGCACGCCGGACCTATGGCATCTGCGAACAAACGCGTTCAAGGTTGACAAGACTTCTGGGGAAGAGTGATGTCTTTCGCAATTGTTAAGAGCACTTCTCAGGGACGTTTGATCCATGGGGCCGACGAAGCCAGAGACAGCATATCTCTCAAACCACGATTGAAGATCGTGCAAATTGGCAACAGCATGCAAGTTCACAGGCGGCTGCGGCACCAGACGAGAACCGTCCGGGCCAAGTAGCTTTCTCGTATTGATGCCCTCGGCAGTCTGACATTTCAGCAAAAGCTCGACATCTTCAGGATACAGCGTCTCGGAGATCCGCTGACTGCTGAGGTTCTGGTCGAGCAAATATCGCGACAGTAGAGATGGCGCCAGGGTGGAGCTGGCCACGTCGAAACTGTCGCGCCGCGCATTCGAGCTAGCCGGAGCGATTTCTGAGAGAAAGCGCGTGTGGCGAAGTGATCTGTGTGTCAGGGAGCACGCAGCAAAGCCTCGCGGTCTCAGCAATTGCTGTGCCATGGTGCTGGCCCACGATTAAAATGTGTTTACATTTACCCAAGACAAGACTCGAGCAGTCAACGGATTGATGTATTGCTATCGGGTGGAGCGACAGAACAGGCCGGGGAAACTGGGCGGGGGACGGAGCTCTTCCGCTAGTCCTAGTAAGGCCTAGTGTGGTCGTAGTGCGGTCCCGATGGTCCAGTTTCCATCTCTCGTCTTTTTCGCCGCACAGGCAACGAGACTCGTGGATATTATCGTCTTCGACACTGGAGCAGTGCGATTGGTTTTTTTTTCTCTGTTATCTAGAAGTCTAAAGCCATGTCATCGTCCAAGGCCTCGAAGTCTTTAACGAAAGAGCCTGTAGAGGCAGTGCACCAGTCGCAGGACAGCGAGCCCGCGCGCCCAAATGACGAAAGCGACACACCTTCTGGCGATGACTCTACAAAGGACGCTGCAGATTCAACAGAGCCACAGACATCAAATGGGTCTGAGAGCGCTACAAACAAGGCGCAGGATAGACTAGCAAGATTCAAAGCTCTTAGAGCTCGCGCAGTAAGTGCATTTCCGGATATACCTGCGAGTTACGTCAGCGGAACTGATCTGAAATCCTTTTTCAATCACTAGAAAAAAGCCACCGATAGCAATCTCAAAGAAACAGCAGCAGAGTCGCAACGACTTGCTACTGATCCAGCTTTGTTGTCCAGCCTGTCGCGCAAGCATGCCTTTGCCTCACACAACCTCCTCAAAGCGGATACGGAGGAAGCGGGCGAAGACTTCGAGCGCAAGCGAGCTTGGGACTGGACAGTTGAGGAATCCGAAAAATGGGATAAGCGGATGGATAAAAAGCAACGCCATCGCGACGATGTGGCGTTTCAGGATTATCGACAAGATGCTCGCAAGGTGTACAAGAGGCAGCTGAGGAATCTGCAGCCTGATCTGGACGCGTACGAACGAGAAAAAATGGCGGCGGTGGAACGTGCTGCCGCCAGTGGAGGGCTCGAAATTGTGGAAACGAACGACGGCGAGCTGGTCGCAGTGGACAAGCATGGCACGTTTTACTCGACTGCCGACTCAACCGACTTTGTCGAGAACAAGCCGGATCGGGCAGCGGTTGACAAGCTCGTTTCCGACCTGAAAAAGGCCGAGGAAGTCCGACTCAAGAAACGCCGAGAGCGCCGTGGTGATGATGATGCAGACGTCACATACATCAACGAAAAGAACAAACAGTTCAACCAGAAGCTGGGTCGGTTCTACGACAAGGTGAGTCTACATGTCACAAGTATGCGATGGGAAAGAACAAATCGATTTTCTGATGTTATCATATAGTACACGAAGGAGATTAGGGATAGTTTCGAGCGTGGCACGGCACTCTGATTTGTCGTCTCGGTCCATCATGACTGTGGATTGACAGGTTGGCGAATGGGGAAGACCGACATCGGCACAGCTACCTCAGAGCATAGTCTTCCGCCATGCCTTTGTCGCTAGGGTTTCAATATTCTTAATTCCGACCACCCCGCGTGTTGATTCGTCCTCAATAGCTTCCACCACTGCCTTTGCCACGACATCCGCTTTGAGTGGTTTATCTATCACGGAGCCGACAAGGGATCGAAGACGCCCGCCGAGGAGAGAGTCGACCTCGGAGCCGATCATTCCGCCCAGAGCAAGGGGCAAGGTGAATTTTCTACTGGAATCGTATAGGAAGCCGGGCCGAATGAAAACACTTCGAAGGTCGGGAAAGGCCGACGAGATGGTTGACTCGGCTTGTCTTTTTGTTGTAATGTATCTGCTAGGAATTATCGACGGCGCTCCGGCTGCTGAGATATAGACAAAGGCCGGGACGTGCTCCCTGGAGCTTTCCTGTGCCAGCGCAACGGCTGGCATAACCTTGTGAGCCACGTTCGATGACCGTTCATATGTGATATAGCAACGGAACTCAATGCGGAACAAGCTTACCCGTATCTCTATTCATGACTTCGTAGGTCAATTGCCCATTCTTTTCCAGTGGCCGTAAATCTTCCTGCTCGCCTCTTTGCAAGGGGTCCTGGGTCCCCAATCTAGACGAGCTAAATGCTTTTTGCAGGCCGGTCACAATCGATTCCCTCCCTTGCACAACTGCCTTGTAATCGGCCTCTAGCAGGATCCCCATCGAGTGTACAACTGCTGTCGCATCTTTGAGGAAGGGCTTGTATGTTGATGGTTTCAAAATATCGGCTTTGGCCCACTCGACTGAGCTTGCCCATCCCGGTCGTTCCTTGGAAGCTGTCACAGTATCCCATCGCGGCTCGCCCGAACGGCTAGAACTAACGTTAGGTTCTGTAGTAGCCGAGCCTGTGTTTCCCCTTTCGAGGAGCTTACCTGATGGATGTCACGGCCCAACCCCGGATGCTAGCATGCTTACATATCCTTGAGCCTATATTCGAATTATTCAGACCCGCGCCTATCTTTCGCAATGGTATAGCTAGACGACTTACCAAGGAACCCGCTTCCGCCTGCGACAACGATCTTTTTAGACGCCATCTCAATGGCTATGAGACTGAGAACACTGCAGCAATTTACCAATCAATATAAACTGGGAGAAATTCAATATCCCTTCTCAGAGTCGCATTTTCTTTCTCCGGTTGGCGTTCTGTTAGAAACAGGCGATTTTCAACGCGGAAGACCCAATCAATTGCTTTCGGAACAGCTCCAGCCCGAATGACGACACTCGGCAGCTCCGTGGTCACGTGCACTGACCGCCGATAGGAGCTTATCGCAAACACAAACGCGCGGGCTTGCTCTCAGCGTTTCTACTACTTTTCTAATCACAACTTTGTTTGCAAGGATCGCGAATCCATCACCGCAATGCCTGCTGCTACTGGGACAAAACGTGTTCGGGTATGGACCAAGAGCCCGTTATGAGCAATTCCAACAACGCAAAGAAGCTGACACTTGTGCAGGGCGTATCGGTTTTCCGACCGTTCGGTATGCGCTTGACTCGAATACCCTGCTACTGACGTATACGTGCACTTGATACTGATCTAGTTTGGTCAATATATAGTCTTTGGAAGTGAAGCACAGCCTTTTGACCCCGAGAAACGGCCGGCAAATGCTCCTGCAGACCACACGCACCAGTGGCGGGTGTTTGTCAAGGGCGTCAACGACGAAGACATTTCATACTGGTTGAAGAAAGTGCAATTCAAGCTCCACGAAACATATGCGCAATCGGTCCGGACTATTGAACAGCCGCCGTTCGAAGTCACCGAGACGGGCTGGGGAGAGTTCGAGATTCAGATCAAGTTGTACTTTGTGCCAGAATCGACGGAGAAGCCGCAGACGCTGTGGCACAGTCTGAAGCTGCACCCTTATGGCGACGATGTCGAGGGAAAGCGTGAGCGGCGAGAAAAAGTTGTTAGTCAGAACTACGAGGAGGTCATCTTCAACGAGCCCGTGGAGCAATTCTACGATATCCTTACTGGGGGCTCTGGTCCTGGTGCCCAGCCGCCAAAGGGGAAAAGCGGAAAGACGAAACAGTCGCAACAGGGTGGTGGCAGGACGGCACAGATCCCAGATAACGACAGTCCCGGGAACCCTTACAGCAGGGCAACAGAGCACGCCGAACTGGGTCGGCTCGATGAAGCGCTGAAGACGGTCGAACAGCTGATCAAAGAGGAGAAGACGAAGCTGGTCGACAAAGAAAAGAAACTGGCTGAGCTGAAGGAGACTGAAGGAGTTCCGGTTGTCACAAAGAAGAAATGAGCTCGGCGGCCCGGTCTAGTGATGTTGTGACCCGACAGGAAGACATGTGGCGAGGTCCTTGATGCTTCGATACGACCTCTTTTCACATCGATCCGGGTAACCCAATCCGCCGTATCGTCGACAGGTTTCCTGGCAGCACGATACGCTGGCGCCACATGGCTATTATTACCTGCAGCGCACCCAGGCCCGAAGCGGCCAAGCTGATGCAATTGCATACGAGTGCACTCTCCGATAGGTATATCTGGGCCATATCCTAAAGGAAATCCAGAACGCGTAATGATGGAATGCACTTGCTATCTACTTTTTTTTACCAAACCTAATACCAGAGTATGATCCTACGAGAGCAAACCTTGTTACGTGCACAGAGTGCGTTAGTTGGATACAGAGTAAATACTTGATTCCAGTGGAATGGCAGATCTGCATCACATCAAATGTCCCAGCGAGGCGCAGCGACCTCGGACTGCGGGGCGATCCCCGTCTCGTCGGCTCCTTCGCAGGCGCGACGCGCGGTCGCTAAGCCAGTCCTATTCTTAGCATGCTGTTTTGGCCTGCCAGAGCTTCTTTGCCCATTGGTCTAGAACCCAGGAATTGTCCTTTGTTGGGTCCGGGCTGTGGAATTGTATCAAATAACGGAGCTACTACGGACACTAGAGTGATTTACGAAGATGTGAGACAGGCGACACGGGTCGGGCGCTGATCAATGCCATGCCAACAATTCCATCAGACGTTAATAGTTTTCATTTGGTCCCCCTTCTTGTTGATTTCCCTCTCCACACACTCTCTTTTTCTACACAACTGTTATCATTTATCGTTTTGCTGCACTCTCGTTTCGCATTTTGATTCATCAAGAGTTTGTATATCCTGAGATTTTGAATGATTTTGCGGCTCGCCACTGCGCTATCGTGACCCGGTCGCCCTGAACGTGAGCCGGTCTCGACAGCAATCCGGATTTCCATATTCGAAAATGCATGCATTCACTCTATTCTCATTATTTGCTCCTGCAGTGCTCGCTGCGACCGCCTGCAACAATTCTCCCGATCTTTGCGACAAGTCTTGGGGAGACATCACTCACCTAGGAGCACACGACAGCCCGTTTGTTCGAGACAAGTCGACTTCTTATTCCGTGGCAGGGAACCAGTGAGTGTTTTTCGAGGAATGTTAGAGAGGTTTCCAACTGTACTGATTCCCTAAACTAATAGATACTATAACACGACCGTCCAGCTGTCGGCAGGCGTGCGCTTGGTGACGGGCCAACTACACCAGAACGACGATGAGTGGCATCTCTGCCATTCGGATTGCGACTTGCTTGATGCGGGGACCTTGGAATCGTGGTTGTCGGAAATCAAGGCCTGGCTTGACAAGAACCCTAATGATGGTATATACTCTCACCAAGACAACAACAACAACAACAACAAAGGAAAGGAACGAACAGCCGGCTGACTCTGTGTAGTGGTGACGGTGCTTCTGGTGAACAACGGCGCATCTGCCTCTGATCTCGACGCCATCTTCAAAGCGGCGAAAATCGACAAATATGGCTACACCCCATCGTCGACGAGCGCGACGACCTCGTGGCCGACCCTGCAAGAACTCATTTCGGCCGATACCCGGCTCATGGCTTTCGTGGCGTCGTTGGACTCCAACAGCGACGCGCCGTACCTGATGGACGAGTTCACGTATATTTGGGAAAACCCGTACGAGGTCCTGTCGCCGAAGAACTTTTCCTGCACGCCCGACCGACCCAGTGACGTGAAGGGCAACCTTGGAAGCGCGCTCTCCTCCAGCCGTCTCCCGTTCATGAACCACTTCCTCGACCAGGATATCGGACTCGGCATCGAGACGCCCGACGCCGACGCGGCGGCAACGACCAACGGGCAAAAGGGCGACGGCAACCTGCTCGCAGCGGCAAACGAGTGCAAGGAAGCGTACGGGCGCGCCCCGGCGTTCATCCTGGTCGACTTCTTCGACAAGGGCCCGGCCATCGACACGGTCGACAAACTGAACGGGGTCAGCCAGCCGGTCGGCCGCACCCCGGTGCCCAACACCAACTCGGAGGCCAGCTCCGGCGGCACCACCACATCCACCGGAACCTACGTGGGCTTGATCGATCTCGCAAATGAGGCAAAACACGGCGCTAACCCGAGTACAGGTAACTGGATCTGGGCCGGTGGCAACTGGGAGAGCATCTTCGGAGGCGGGCTCGACCTCTAGCCCTGCTACGGCGACCGCGTCTCCAACAGGCACATCCGGTGCGTCTGTTTCACCTGGGTTTTCCGTTCTGCATAGCGCTGGTGTTGGCTGTCTGTCGTTCCTTGTGATGTTTATCTAGAGACATGAATATAAAGACTATGTTTTGGGTCGAACTATAAACGACTATGATAATCAACAAATCTCCTCGATACTACTGCTTGCCCAGCAACTTGTTCACTGCAGCCACTTTATCCTCAAACGACTGGACCTTGTCGGTTCTGGCATAGAACAGGTCAGCATTGATACTAGTCAAAGGGGAAGGAGAAGGGAGGGGGAGGGGAGGGGTGTCATTGTGTAGAGCAACCTTGAACCACTCCGGATATCAGACTGAATCCGAACAACCCCCTGCTGATGCAGCACCGTATGCGCCTGGCCAATGACGCGATGCACCTTATCCCACGGTCCTTCTAAAACACACGCGCCCAAAAGAAGAGGCAGTCAGATTACCAAGGTTGATCGACGACATTCGACACGCACACGCCACACACACACACACATACACACACACACATACATACACACACATCACCGGACATAGACACGGAAACATACAGCCCTTATGCACATGCAACCGCATAGGCTTCCATACACCTGTCCAAAAAGAAAGAGATGCATATAGTTACGTACCCAAAGTTGTGCCGGCTGAATGCATCACATACTTGAGGCCGGACTTCTCGACCAATCTCTGCACGTCGGCGATTTGGGCGGAGACTGATGCGGAATTTGTTCCGATCTGCATATGACAGTCCGGTTAGTATTTTTCATTATACCTTTTCGAATTGAAGCGATGGGGAATGAAAAAAGGTAGGAGGAGATGGTGCGCGGGGAAGGTATATTTACTGGAATCAGGCAAAAGTCGGCGGTGCAGTGGTCTGGGGTGGGGATAGAGTCGATCGAGGTGAAGGGCGCCGGTGAAGTCATGGTATTCATCTGAGAAAGGTCGACTTTGTTGAGCTGATGTCTGGTTGCTACAAGATGGGGCTAAATATTTGGAGTGGTCTTGATTGAAACGAGGAGAAGTAAATGGTACATGTAGAAAAGGTGTGGCGTGAGTGATGATGATGAATCTTGGATGTTGGTGACATGGGTACCCCGCTATTCCCAGTCAGGAAGCCCAGAGCAGACTGCAATATACTTCCATATCGCCTCACAGTCCCAAATGCAAGTAGGCACTAAGTGCTCATGTCCACGCATCTGGTACTTGATCTAAGCTGCATCGTGACTATCTAAATCCAGGACTAGCCAGTTCTACCTGTTGAGATTCTAGCATCCAGCAATGCCTTCTGCGTGTATCAAGAGCTCTCATTATCGTTTTCGTATTTGTTTCCTCGCTTCGTAACAAGCAGCCTTAAACGAAGAGTGCGTTTCAAGATGTTGTCGGTACAGCTGTAATCTAGGCCGGGCTGCTTGACATGCCCAGCTCAGAGTAGCAACACAGGCTCTCTGCTGTCTCGTACGTATCTACCAGAGTCGATGTCGAGTCCCTCCTGGGATACTGGTTGCACGGCAGCCTCGCCATCATTATGACTCGAAATCTACACCGACAGATAAGCTGGCCAGTTCCACAAGAAAAATCTCCTGCTTCATCCATCACCGTACTAACGGAGGAGGAGAGTGCCCGAATACCAGTCAATATACCACGTATCTCTGGATCAACTCAATCTCAATGAACGAGATTGCATTTCATGTGACGGTGGACGATGCAACAGACGGTACTTGCATGATGCATAGGAAGCCAGTAAGTTCCAGGAAATAGCTCTCAGTGACAAAGTGCCGAAGATGGACGTTACGTGGTTGATGATGTTGGTGGTGCTCGGCGTCGTCGACCAAATCGCAATGATGCAAGCGGGGCAGGCACGACGACGACAACAACTTCTCCTCCAATCCGACGCGAGCCCTTTTTATGCTCCTCCTTCTTTTCCTCGCTGGGACGAGAAACACTCGCTCTTGTTTCCACAAGAAAACGCACAACCGACTATGATGCATCAGAATACGATGCTCGCATCAGATCAACGTTCGCTTTAGTATCAAATTGCCCATACACCGGCCAATCCGGTTTCGCCTCCAGTACCAGCCTCACTCTCCGTCCAAGCAGAAGCGCAAGCAGCCGTCTTACTCAGATCAGCTGGCCGCACGCGTGCGCGCTCAGATCGTGGCTTCATTAAAGGGTTCATCGGTTATTCTTGTTATTATCCTGGGACTGGTCCGGACGACGCCGACGGGCTGAGTTTGTTTTTGCGATACAAAAAGGAACTAGAAGAGGTGAGGGTTTCCTGGTTGGAACACCCTTGGCCACGTCTATCAACTTTCTCCCCCTCGCTCAACGCCCTTGCTCAGCGGGCAAAGACAACGCAGCCCATCTGCCGTGACATCGTCAGTGTCGCCATCTGTTTCTTTCGACCAGTCGCACAAGCCCCGCATAGATCTACTCGCTAGCCACGCCCAGGGGCCTGGACATCTGCGCACTCCTGGTAGGGCGCGCGTGCGGATAGCTGCATCGCCCACGCCGTTCGTTTGGCAACCTCACTGGCTAATCGGCTGAACGTCCAGGTATCGTCGGCTAACAGCAGTCTATAGCCGTATTCCTCAAGCATATTCCTGGGCCTTTTTTCCTCTTCCTCATCACGAAACTCTTGGATCTGTGTGCCGTTCCCGCTTTCGTCGTGTTTCTTTTANTTTTTTTTTTTTTGGGGGGTTTTTTTTTTTTTTTTTTTTTTTTTTTTTTTTTTTTTGAACTTCATTTTTCCCTAAACTCGCATTTGCCCGTTGAACTACACTTAGAACTTGTGTTTCGCTTTCTTGGCCTGTATTGCCACCGTCTATACGTTTATTGATTGATCACAAACAAGCTGCATGATCATCTCTGGATACCGGTTTTTGTTGTTACATCCATCGTGATAATCAGTCACCAGTCCTCATTTACATTGCTCTTTTTAGTATCGAGTATCCCGCTCCACGCCTGCTCTGCCAACACTCACTTCAATCAACTTTTCCATCAATGGCGTCAGGTTATGGGATAAGCTTGCCAGTAGACGTCCAGCTGCAGTATCTGGCTGAGGGAGGCGCCAATGTGGTCTACCGCATCATGTTGCCATTGTCCGACGTGCCACCGCCGTCAGAGATAGACTACTATGGCGACAACACGCCCCCTCCCTCGGAGCTTGAAGACAACGACCTTCAATTGCAGCAGCTGTTTAACCGCAAGCTCCTCCGTCTGAGGAAGGACGTTCAGTTTGGCCTTCCATACCGGGAGACCGCCAACAACTTCAACAGTCGCATCCGGCACCTGTTCCGTCCAGAAGAGTTGGTCGACCAGACCCTTGTGGAAATATCGCCGGTGGTGATTCAGCGCTGTAACGAGCAGCTCCGTCTCAGTGAGAAACTGGGGAAACGTCCTCCGGCTCGCCATGGCATCTACCTTGCGGCCCAGGAGTCCTTTGGCATGCTTATCACGGACATGACCAATTACGCCGACCCTGCGGCCAACGTCGCCGAATTGAAACCTAAATGGCTTGTTCCATCTCCTACGGCTCCAGCGGGCGCGAGAAGATGCCGAACCTGCGCTTTGCGTGACATGAAGAATGCAGACAGTGGGAAGTCCACGCCATCGCTTCTGGAGCCTCGGGCGGCATTTTGTCCCCTGGACCTGATATCAGACAAGATAGAAGACGTCCAGCGGGCCATGCAAATCTTCAAGGGCCGTTCCGAGCAGATCCGTATCGCCAAAGCTCTGTATCGGCATCCAACACTGCTAAAGCTTGCCTCGCTACAACTTTCACACAGCGAAGTTGGGCTACACGGTCCACCCGCACAGTCGAAAGAGATGTCCCTTGCCATGACCTTACGAGATTGCACCGTTTACATCAAGGTATTTCCTCCTGTGCTCTTTTCCTCCCACCTTTTGGGACCCAGTCTAATAAGATAAGCAGATCCCCCCAAACGGTAGCCCCATAGAAGTACGCCTCGGCGATCTTGACCTCAAAACCGCTGGGGGCGGCAAGGCAGCTTACTGGCGCAAACTGGAAAGTAGACTCATTCAAGAAGGATGGTATAAGGGTGAAAACCCGAGTCAGCTGCAAACAAGTAATGGCGAATGTGCTTTGAGCCGGTCTCGCAGATAGACATTGTGCCTTCAATTAGGTTCGTACGATCTGTCTCTCGTTTATGTCTTCTACTAGTCCTTCTTTTTTTGTCTAATAAAACCAAGAGAAAGATTATTATTAATCAAGATGCACTTGATGTGCTTGAAGTCTGTATAGAAATGTTGATTCCCTTTTCTGAGTCATTTATTCTTATCATCAAGCCACCAGATATATTCATGCAATTTGATTATACAATTAGATAGAAATAAAGCCAGCCATCCTCTTGAGTTATTTTTCTTTTCTTCTTGAGCCATACACATGTCAAGACACTATTCTTGGAAGACACTATCCCATGAAGGGACATTGGGTCGGGAAAGGAAAAAAGAAGGCAAAAGAAAAAAGAGTCTAACCCCGTCGAGTACTCTTTTTCAGCAGCTTTCGCTGCTCCTTCTCCTTCTCCCTCTCCAGGTACTTGCGCTGTTCCTCAGCGCTCATACCGCGCAAGATACGCTCGCGCTCTTCCTTTTTGATCTTCTCGGCAGCAAGTCGGCGTTCCTCGGCTTTCTCTTCTTCGTCGATTTTGCGCAGGCGTCGGATTTCTTCGTCGCGTGTCTGGCGCAGTTTGCGTGTGACTTCGGGCCGGAAGTGCGCTGATGCGACGAGGGTGTCTGGGAGACGAAGGAAGTAGCTGTAGAGAGCCAGAGTGGACTCATAGCTGCCGCTGGCGGGGAGGCGGAGGGATATCTCCACACGTTTCTTGGGTGTTGTTTCCTCGAGCCTGTTACGCGTTAGTTTTGTTTGGTTTTGTGTCATAGGAAAAAAAAATGACAGAGGGTTGGTTTACTTGGTTGGTCTGTCCACGGGCTGATCAGTGATGATTAGATACTCGAGAGCGTCACCGGCTTCTTCAACGGCCTTAATCAAAGCTGGCGTGAGGAGGAGATCGGTAATCTCGGCGCTCTCGGACATCACAGTGGTCCACGCGGGCAATTTGGCGTTTTCCTTGGTGAACGTGATCGAGGCGTCGTACCGGTCAACCCGGAATCGGCGCATGCAGTTCTTGTGCACAATGGCCCAGATGAACCCATCATACGTGGAATTGGGTGTCTTGATCGAGGAGGCGTCTCCAGCGGGAGCAGGGACAAGGTCCTTCTCCTTGCCATCAAATGCGTACAGGGTCGACTCGACGCGCTCGACAGGCGGAGGGAAGCTTTCGAAAAACAGTCCGAGGACGGTGTCCATGATGAAAATAAGGGGGTTGTACCGCTTGACCAGCTTGATCGACACATCGAGAAACGCGACGTTCTGGCGACCGGTGGCATAGGATTGGAAGTCCTGGGCGGTCTTCTCTTTGAGCAATTTCTCGGGCTCGACAAGCTCAGATTCAATGCCAGCTATCGGTGACGACGATTTAGGAACACCGCCGTACCCGACAACGGCGAATTCGCTCTGGAGCAATGGAGAATGAGCGACAGCCCATGCCTTGGCCTTTCTCCTGTTCTTGCGCGTGCCCCAGAAGTGGAATGCCAGGATGAAGATGATGAACGGCAAGACAAACGCTTCCTGCCAGAAATCGCTCGGGCTTGTGCGCTCCCAAACGCGATACCACTTGGTAAAGGGAACGTTGGCGGCGCCGCTGCCGGTAACCGAAGCAGCCTCTGGAGCTGGAGAGGAAGCTGTAAGAGGCGCAGGCGATGGATCAGGAGCACCGGCGAAATCGGCGAAATCTATATAGCAGGAAACTGGGTGTCAGTGAATTAAATTCGTTGCTCATTGGTGCTTTTTGCGGACAAGGCGCAATAGAAGCCAGCAGGACATACCATCGTCGCCCTGGGCAGCGCTGGACGGGCCAGCACCGCCAAACATGTTTTTGATAACGTCGGCCATGGTGGAAGCGACGACGAGAAGTCACTCGAAAGGGAGCAATCAATGGCTGGGATGTCGTGACGTGGCGTTGGCCAGGGGAGGGAGCAGAAGAAAGTCAGAACAGGCGGAGGAGAAGCGAAGCGAGCAGGTCGCGCGTCCGTGCGCCGGAGCTCTGCCATTCGCCCTTCTAGAAGGCCGCTAGAACGTTGGCTGCATTGGACTCTGAACTCTATGTAGGCTACGGCTCATACTTCCACCAACTACAGTATAAGAGTTTAAGTCGCCAGATTGTTTCAATATGCTCCATTCGACAGGTTTCGTTATATAAAAGCTCATACTTTGTTATACTTTGACTGTATACAGCACAGCTGCTCAGTCCACAAACCGAGCTGCAGCTTTGGTCTCGTCTCTCGTCGTCTTTAGAAACGGAATCAGCGCAGTACCGCCGGTACCGTAAAAGATCCTGTCTTCACTAACTTCCGCAAAAGACGGTGGCTCCGAAGATCCGAGACTAGAAACCGAGGTTGTCGAGCTTGCTGCGGATCCTGCTGGCGTCACCGGTGACGACGACGCGCTTGAACCCACGCTCTCTGTAGATCGCGATGTGGCTGATGCCAGGTTCAACCTCTGTGTACCGAGACCGGCTGTATCATTCTGTCGCATGCGCGACTGCTTTGCTGGGTTGATAACATATCGTGTGACTATTTGAATGTGCTTATCCCGAAAGCCGCCCAGTTTCATGATCACCGTGTTATATGCTTGTCTCACGTCAGACGATGCGGGGAAACGCATTGCGTATGGTCGTAAGTTGGTGGTCTTGCCAATGTATTCAAGAAATCGACGGTGGGGACCAGGCATATAATTCCTCATTTCCTATAGCAACATCAGTAAGACCGCTCCATTGACCGGTCTGGGACATCTACGGTCTTGACATACCTTCATGAAAGCCCTATGTCCAGGTCCCTTATCTGCGACCTCGCCACTAGCGATATGCTCTATACCCAAAGCAATATCAAACATCTGTATCAGGGAGCTCTGGGCATTACTGCCACCACTGTACTGACACCACTCCCCCTTACCATCGCCGGTATCATAGTAAACCCCATTCGGTAAGCCGGCACCTGCCATGTTCTTAGACCCTGCAAGCAACGGGCGAATCTGATGGTAGAATACTGTCGGTCTGTTTTTCTCATACATCCTCTCCAATAAGTAGCCCAGTTCTTCGATGCATGCTGCCATGTCATCAAAAGCCTGGATGACACCTTGTCGGTTGTCTATTTCAGCGGCGTTGATCGCATTAAGAACAAGAGGGATCATTTTCGCGCCGCATGCTTCTATCGCAACAGATATAATGAGAAACCAACGCTCATCGTCGGTTCCGGTGAGGGAGCTAGTTAGTACCAGCTTGTCTGGGTCTGTAAGATCTACCTCGCCGCTCTCCGTGGTCGTCGAAGCAAAGTTCCAAAGGTTCAATGCTGCATATGTTGCGCACGGAGGCAACTCTAGACGATCGCAAACGTGCAAAAATGGCCGAGTAATGGCAGGCGGAAGTCTCTACATTGTTTCATCACGTTAGTTCTAAGCCTTCCAGGAGGTGTTATCGAGGAGAGATAATCATCATACTAACATCTTCCGGCTGGGCTCCACCCCAGATGTAGGCATGTGTAAGAAAGGCGAGAATGAGGTATGCCCGTCGCCATTCGGCGTCGTGAGTTAGTCTCTCTGTCGACAGCACCGGCAAGCTCAGCACCTCTTGTCGGATACGTTCCGTTTGTATCAATGCCGGCAAGTCTGCCATTAATGCCTCCCAGGGGCTATAATAAGGATCATTGAGTTTTCGTAAGGGCTGCTCATCGGGCAAGAAGCCATTTTGCGGCGAAATACCAAACTCGTCAAACGATATGCCAGGCGTTTGCAGCATGTTTAGGATATGATTGTGACAATAGCGGATGTTTAAGCCGTATCCGTTGCCATACACTAGCAATTTACTGGTACGACTTGGTTATCTTCTTCAGGAGAGATCAGTACTCGATGTGTAATCTTGTCAAAATGGAACATGGAAGACCCAGATGGTCATTATCTTATTGCAAACCACCCATAATGAAATCGTTATCATTTATACGGCCCGGTCCAGTAATACCCCGGGATCCTGTCCGTCCGTATGGACCATGGCAGGGGGATCTTTAGAAACCGCTTACCTCAGATCTCATTTTACAAAACCTGATTCGCCAAACCATGCAGTTGTGTTTTTTTAGAATCATACGATCAAGGTCTAGATGCGGCAAGACGCGGCATTCGTGAACCCGGAATACAACCACGGAAGCGGAAGCGGAAGCGGATACGGGAGGGGCGACGGGTATTCATGGGAGGTGGTGGGGGACTGCAATGATGTGCAAGTAATCAAGCTGTTGGACTTGCTGGTTCTGGCAAAGTACTTATGAAGCTCACGTCATCCTCAAATGCTACATATAATAAGCATCTTCTTATTGAAACCTTGACGTATCGGCACAGTTCATATGTGCGTGATAATCTCCACTTTATATATAATCGGGCAACAGTAGAGATCTTTCGAAACTGAGCGAGCAAAAAGATGGCGCCAGGCTTGATAGATCCAGCACATAAGGGAATGGAAGAAAGTCCCAAGTTTCCAAGCAATGCCACCACTCGACAGTACGCAGAGTCGCTTGACCGTGCCGACCCTCTGCGGTCGTTTCGTGATAAATTCATTATCCCTTCCAAGGCTAACCTGAAGGCCACAAAATTGGCAAAGCCAGGTGCGTTTTCTGCACTCCTTATGCAGGAGCTCCAGTTTTAAATCAGATTTTAGGACTCTCCCCGGAGCCAAGTATTTATTTTTGCGGCAATTCTCTTGGTCTGCAGCCTCGCGCTGCAGCAAGGTATCTCGAGGCACACCTTGATACCTGGTCGTCGATTGGAGTGAACGGCCATTTCCGAGACCTTGAGGGCTCGCCCATGAAGCAATGGCAGCTCTTATCAGAGCAAGCAGCAGAAGACATGTCTCGTATTGTCGGTGCTGCTCCGGAAGAGGTTGCTGCGATGGGAACGCTTACGTCCAACCTGCATTTGTTACTTGCCAGTTTCTACTCGCCCACTGATGCTAAACACAAGATTCTGCTTGACTGGAAAGCATTCCCCAGTGACCATGTAAGACGGGTGATCATGTGCAGATCCACAAATAGAGACTAACAGGTGTTTAGTACGCCATTGAATCACAGATCAAATGGCACGGTCGCAACCCAGAAGACTCCATGGTACTAATTAGCCCGGAAGTGGGCGGGTACGCCATCTCAACAGAGAAAATCCTGTCACTGATCGACGAGCACGCCGCAGATGCTGCATTGCTTTTGCTGCCAGGCATCCAGTACTATAGTGGACAGCTGTTCGACATTCCGACAATAACCGCGCATGCTCGGTCTCGTGGCCTGGTTGTGGGGTGGGATTTAGCCCATGTATATGGCAATGTTGATGTCAAACTGCATGACTGGGACGTTGATTTTGCTGTGTGGTGCACATACAAGTACGGCAATGCCGGCCCCGGAGCTATCGGTGGATTGTTTGTCCATGAGCGTCATGGGAGCGTTGACTATAGCGAAGGAGAGGATCGGCCGGTCTTTCGGCACCGCCTGACAGGGTGGTACGGTGGTGACCGGTCGGTACGATTCAACATGGACAACAGTAAGCCGAAACCAGACTAGTAATGATGTGAATGGGGCTGTGTGACTAATCATCAAAAAGAATTCAAACCTATTCCCGGCGCCGGCGGGTTCCAAGTCTCGAATCCATCCGCTGTTGATTTGGCGTCGTTGTGTGCCGCCCTGTCCGTGTTCAACGAGACTTCCATCACCGAAATCAGAGCCAAATCCATTGCTATAACAGGATATCTTGAGTATCTACTACTCGCTGGAACCACCGACGAAACGAGACAGTTCACTATCATCACGCCGTCGGACCCGAAAGCTCGAGGTGCGCAGTTGAGTCTGCTGCTCAAACCAGGCCTTCTCGACCGGGTCTCGCAACGACTAGAAGATGCTGGTATTATCTGCGACAAAAGACAGCCGGACGTCGTTCGTGCGGCTCCTGCACCGTTGTATAACACTTTCACAGAAGTCTGGGATTTCGTGAACGAGTTCAAGAACGCCTTGCAAGGTTGATCAAGTATGAAATAACAAGAAAGAATTTGAGAAAACATAATTATGAAATCGTCTTTTTTTTCTTCTTTGTAAATCGGATACTACAGATTTCCCGTGTTAAACCAATCCTCCGAGCTGCGAAAGAAATCTTGGCCTTGCGTGAAAAAATTCTCAGCAAGCATGGCGAACTGCTCGTCATAAGAATCCATCGGAGTGGTAGGTAGCCCAACAACGAATCCCTCGTTTACGGTTCCAACTGTCGAGTCAGGATCATGAGGGGTGCGTTGTGGTGTGCCATTGGACGAATCCCCAATGCCTATTCTGGTCGGCTGAGGTAGAGGTGATGTATTGGAGACTTCGGGTACTTGTCTCGTGCTGGCCGAGTAAAGTGATGGTCCAAAAAGGCTATTTGCTGTATCCGACAGACTCGAGGAGTAGTCGAGAATCTCCCAAAAGCGGGAAAGATCGATCAAAAGGCCCTTGTCCTGAGTTGCATATGATGCCTCAACTGCTCCGCTGAGAGCTTGCAGTTTCGATGCCTGTCGTTTTTTGCCCCCCATTCCCATGTTAGTTCTCAAGGCCATCATAGATCAGTGAGAGGATGAAATACCAAACACGCCATGTGTGGCCACTCTTCCCCAAGACTACCGACGAATCTGGTACATGTTTCGAATCGCTCCTGTTTGCTTGTTCGAATGGTAGCGTCTTCTGTGTAGCTCAGTTGAAGCTCAATAGTAGCTACAACAGCCACACAGTACCCCAAGAAAGGATCAGATACTTTGAAACTCTTTTCTTCAAAGTATTTCACGAAATAGATTATCCACGTCGTATGGGACGATATCATGTCGGATGAATGCTGCAAGAAGATCTCCGGGATCATCCCCCGATGACCCCGGAGAGCCAAAGAGAGCAAAAGTGGATGATTAAGAAGGCAAAGGATCGTATGATACATGAACTGGTTCAGAAACCACGGACCCCAGTAGTCGCGATTCGATTGCAGGTCTTCTAGCGACCGCTCATCGAGCTTCGAATACTTGAATCGATGCGTGTATGGCATGCGGGTCTCGCAGTCCATCTGCTGGGCAATGATTTTGGAATATTCGGACTCGGGGGACCAGGGAGGGAAGTTATTCGGTTTAGCGCGTCGCTTGACGTATGCCGTTGTCCGGGAAAAGGTTTCACTCAGCGATAGTACATACGACACAATCCCTTCGTCTTTCATTCTGCGAATGATCCGAGCTTCGACGCCTGGTTGGTCGAGGCTGTCGATACTCGGGGCAGTCCCAGTGCTCTTTGGATACTTTGGAAGGTTGTCCTGGCTGGTGAAATCGAGGATATGAACTTCCTCTCCATGGAGCCGACGCAAGAGACAGATGCTCCAGAAACACCGGCGTCGCTCTTCTTTAGCGATATGGTTGTGCATGGAGGACGATGACTCGGACACAAGATTCGCACATCTGGCCAAATCCAACGCGAGTCCGCTATGTATTGTTGCCTGGTGGGTATTTCCATCTATATAGTGGTCAGACAGAAAAAAAAAGAAAAAAACAACTGCAGAAATCCATAGTCGGTCATACAAGAAAACTCGATCAGACTCAAGATACAAAGACTCTGCAGCGTTGAGATCTCAACGGGACCACCAAGAACCCGCCCGGTGACGCGCTCTCGCGCAGACTCGGTATAGGAAGCCACTTCACGGGAGACATCTCCGAGATCGTTTACTAGAGCCCGAGGGCGGAATCTTAGGGCCAGTGCTAAGACTGCATAGATAATCTCCGGGTCACGTCGGTTGAGAGTGTCTATAAAGGTCTGGCGATGAAAGAGAGGAAGCGGCTGACAGTCGCAATAGATCAGATAAATCTTCGCGATATCAAGAACTTTCTCCCATGGCGGCAACGGGAAGGAGATCTGCGGAGCCTCCGGGGTGACTGAACGGGCCGGATGACTCTGATCTGGTGGAGGGACCGGACTGCTTGAGGCCTGTTGCTGGCTATTCCTGCCGGTCTGTTAGGCAATGCAACTGTGCCCTGGAACATAATGCTACCCACTGGAGACACTGCAAAACTTTTGTCATCTGTATTTCTAACTGGCTCAAACGCTGACCCTAGGTTATCCATGTCAGTTCAGAGAACCCGACACGCATGGGAATGAAACATACTATCCCCAAAGGAGCTTCGGTTGAAGCCTCGGAATGTGCATCACCAGCTGGCGAGCCCGAATCGCGCCACGACGGCCGCCGTCCGGTTATGTAGCTGCAGGTCTGACGAAGGCGAGCACAGTAAGAGCAGACGGGTTGTTCTCCAGGGCATTTTGTTTTCTTTCGCCTGAGTGTTTTCCTGTATTAGTTCACAAGATTTCTTACTGCGCCCCGAGAGAGCGACTCTCACACCTGCAAGGCTCGCAAGCCAGCCGGACGCGCTTGCGGCGCTCGGCAGGCGGCATCTCAACCCAAACAACCCGTATTGTGCATATAGATATATATATATATATATCCTTATCTTCCTGCAGGGCCGCTAGCGTCTGACATGTTCATCGACTGGCCAAAAAGCAACGTTGCTCGTCGCAAAGGTGGGGGGAAGCAAGTGTCCAGGTTACGAAGAGACGTCGGCCGGGCCAGACGGAACGAGCCGGGTTTGTGGGGCATTCGATCCGAACTGCTGTCTTCTACGCATCAGATCGTCAGATCCTCCCAGGGTTCACCACCACATGGTTCGGTTGATATGCCCGCTTCTGCTGTCAAGAAGATTGGTAACAGAACGCTATCAAGCAGTTGTGTAAACATTGACCTGGTAAATCCTACCGTTAGCCATCTGTGCTATATAGCGCAGTACAAGACATATTAGGGACCGCCCTTGGAATCAACGCAACAAAGAAGGCATCTCCAAAAGCCACTGCTCTCGAGGGCTTTCCGAGTGAGAACAGCCTGAACTGGTCACAAACCATAGAAACCCTAATTCTGATGATCAACCATAGAGCAGGAGTTGGTCCCTTCCCAAGAGGGAAATTCTGCGCCTCCCAAGATTATTACCTGAACGGGAAGTATCACACGACCAATAACATATCACGCAACGAGCTCCCGAACTGGTAGTTCTCCACCCGATTAATGAGATAATTAGGAAATCATGTGGCGACACGAAAAATTTATATGGAAGGGTTTTCTTGGCCACAGTAGTAAATAGAACAAAGTAAGTTTCTTCGCCCGTAGAAAAAAGATCGGAACGAGATGTCATGTGCCCATGTTTCCTCCTTTCGATATATATAAACTTGTGGCACCATTCTTTCCAAACTCTCGTGAAACCCTCAAGATCCCATGTTCTTCAGTTTTGACAACGCCAGACATAACATCTGAACAATACACTTCTGATATTGAACACTTGAACTAAGGAGAACTCGACATCCACTTCAAACATGTCCATCTCGTCTGCCAGCTCCGGGCCAGCCCACAGCAATCCCGAATCCCCTTCGAGATCGACATCCTCCCTACAACGGATCTCATCACCAGCGTCAAATCTCTTTGGCAAGCTCAGGCATCGCTTCAGTCACAAATGGGAGGAATGGGCGCCGCTCATGAAGGCTAAGAGCCACCTCGACTCGGACTACAATTTTCCGTCTGCACGACTTGCCGGCCAGGGGAGTGGTTACAATTTTCCTCCTGCCAGACTTGCTGGAGAGGGTTCGGGGGTTCACGAACCGAAACACTGAAGGCTCTTTCGTTTTCGTGTTTGCGTGGAGAGGTACGTCTCGTTAGCATGTACTGAGCGATCGAAAATCTCTAACAGCGATTCCTCCTTATAGATAAGTCGGTTGGCCGATCATTGGCTCAAATTGGTGACGCGACGCTGGCTATTGGGTGACAATCAATGACTTGCGACCTTTAATCTGTTCTGATTGATCTGAATGAGCTGCACGCCAGCACAAACGGACTGATTCACAACAAGTCAACGTTATGCGAATAATCGTTGGCAAAACTCCATGAGAAGGGGGGATGCCATGAATTCGTCTATCAGGGGCATTGTCTCTTCTTACTATTACTACTATTACCTGTACATTATTCTGTCGTGAGGTTTCAACATACCCTGTATTTTTAAATACCCAACATAGGCTGAATAAAGGCTAAAGAAAGTTCATCTCGTATATCTCTAAGCCATGCAGATCGAATTCTATTTCTATATCTACCATGCTTAAAGAGATCCCGCTATGTACAACGCCACGAAAACAAAACATCAATGATCATCACAGGGAGCTTCGTGAATGGCTGGCTAGTCATTTGGCACCAAAGACCTTGACGCGCTCCTCCACGGGTTTGAAGGTCTTCTCACCAGCCGGCGCCTCGATCGAGCCAAAAACGAGCTGGGCCTTCAGTTGCCATTCGGCGGGGACGTCAAAGGTCTTGGCGAGTTCGGCGTCAATCAGAGGGTTGTAGTGCTGAAGGTTGGCGCCGAAGCCCAGAGTCTCCAGACCGGTCCAGACTAGGATCACCGTCAGTCATTGCCAGGACGGATCAATGTGGGAACAAAGGATATCACTTACCGAACCATTGGTGCATGGCGTTTGTGTGGTCAGCCCAAGAGGGGAAATGGGCAGCAATGGCAGGGAACTTTTCAGAGAAGGGTGCAATGTGGGAGGGGTCTTCGTAGAAGAGGATCTGTACGACAATTAGATGCTGTTTCACAGCGAAACATTCGGGGAGAAGAAAGAAAAAAAAAAAAAAAAAAAAAAAAAAAAAAAAAAATTGAAACATACAGTTCCGTAAGCAGCCCTGAAGCCGTCCAGCCTGGGCTTGGTCTGGTTATCGAAAGTCTCCTGGGGCACAGCACCGGTGGCCACGAGAGCCTTCAGAGCGTCGATGGCAATGTCCCAGACCTTCTCGTGGTCACCGCCCAGAGCAATGACCGCACGCGTAGACTGGGTGTTGAAAGAGCTGGGAATGTGCAGAATAGCCTCCTTGACGAGGCTGACAACCTCGGAGTCTGGGACAGGCGCATTGCGGCCCAGAGCATAGTAGGTGCGGCGCGACTTGGCCAAATCGATTAGAGCCTGAGTGTTGGGAGACATGCTGGAGGAAGTGGATGCAGGTGTAGATGAGAAGAGCCTGGAGGAGCTGGAGAACGATAACTGAAGAGCGGGCTTGCAAAATTTGGCGTAAGAAAGGATGGCGGGGTAGACCGTGGTAGATATAGTCGAGGTTCTGACGGCCGATGTCCCGCTGTGCCAGGCCCTGGCCAACACTAAGGCGTTAGAAGTCGATCGAAGCACGCCTGCGGTGGAGCACAAAGACATTGCTTTGCAATATGGCGTGCGGCCAAGATTATTAATGGCGAACAAATGCTTTGTGCGAGTGTAAATGGACATAAAGAAGTAATCAGGTGGGTATGGTCTTCTAGCAAATCGCAATTGCTTCGTGAACGTCTGCAACGCGCTGGCTTGGTTGATAATCGCGGAATTTATGATACGACCCTAGACTGAAAACCAACGGTGGTGAAGGGCGGAATATACCTCGCAATGCTGACTGGTCCGGACGTCCGTGTATAATAAGCATTAGTTAAGCAGTCCGGCCCTCAGCCGAGACCGAGCGCGATTCCGGTGATTGCAAAATCGTTACTCGTCAAAGAGTTGGATGGACTCCTTGGGCGTGCCTTGCCCCTCGTTCAGAATCGACCGAGTTGGTTGGCGCAGACTCGGAAGAGCCAGAGAACTGGTGTGGTTATAGAAGACTATTGGCCTTGCTTATCGGTGTTTGTGGGTCACTCGGATGTTGCCTCTCTGTATATCCGAAGTAAGAAATCTTTTCATAAACGGCATTTTCAATGCTATCACAACCAGACTCTGATCGGATCACTGCAAAGACTGAATATGTCCAGGATCGATTCCATCTGTTTACATGGGGTATCAAAATTTGGCTGCATATATATCTCTGTAATATAAATAATGTACAAGGGTTGGAGAAAAAACAAAGGGGGCATCGGCTCTTCCATCAAGCTCTGCGCCACTGCTCGGACAACACATATTCCTCTTTGTTGGCGAGTTGGCGGGCTTGGAAGGCCGTCAGTGGCCGGTCGATGAACGTGTGAATGTCTTTGATCTCGTCTTCCGTAAGAAGTGACGGCCAAACTTTTACAATATCGCCCAACACGTGAGACAGTTTGTATGGGTTGTTTTGTCGCAGGGTGCGGTTCCATCTCCGATCCGAGTATCGGTCTTGACCGTAAAGCACTTGAAGGCGCTCGCGGCATGCCTGACGGATGAAGCCGGGGTACAGTTGAACACCCATTTCCTCAAGTTGTTGCAAGAGAATGAGCCCTCGCGTCCATCGGAGAACGGTGCCATTCTGGCGATGAGACACGGTCTGATCCTCCCAGTTCCACAAGTCTAACTTGAACCCCCATGAGACTAGAGCCATCTGCAAGCGAGGATTGAAGATATGTCGAGAGCATTTCCGGCGTTGGGCGAGAAGGCAATCTTGCTCAGCTCCACTCGACCTGGAAAGACTGTAAAAGACGGGTGTATCCTTTGGGCCATAGTGATGTGCAAGCCATAGACACAATTTCTGTATTCTTTCCCACTGGTCATGTCTATTTTTGCCTAGGCGCGTCAGAAGTTCGACCCAGTACTTAGGGTTAAATTTCGTCTGCATCTTAAAAGCCATTTTCAGGATTCGTTCGGCATAAAACACCTCGTCCACTTGGCGGTCGACTGCGTATGACGGGTGTTTGCCGTTCACACGAGGGGTGAGGAAACAGTTCATCATGTAGCTGATGCTCTGTGTCGAGATCAAGTTGCCATCAAGGAACATCTTGTCCGCAATGCTTGCAGCAGTCTGCCAGTCTCGAGCCGCTAACAGGGCGCGGAATTGGATGTTATCCAAGTCATCCTTGGCTATGTCGCTAAGGATCGCCTTGGTCATGTTGTAAAGTCGCCAGTCTCGAGCCACCATATATGAGCACAGAAACTTCTCTTGTAATTTGACATCTTCCAGGACCTCGGGGTGCTGATCGCTGTGCAGAAAATCTTCCAGAACAATGTCCTTACTGTCCTTTGCTAGTTTCTCAAGGACCCTCGAGAATGCACAATCTCGGATGGTGACACCCGCATCGCGCAGTATTTGTATCTTATCCAGAATGTCTTTTGGCCCGTCCGCTCTAAGCGCCATCTCCTTGAGGGAGAGAGGGCCAATTGACTGGACACCGAACATTTGTAGGCCACTTGTGATTGTTTCTACATTCAGTGCTTTAGTCGCAAAAAGACGCGCGCCAAATTCGTCTCTGAAGGTCCTTTCTCGAACCCAAGCATTTTCGTGTGGCTGTTCTGGCACCTGTTTTGGATCCAGCGCAGGAGCAGGCGATTCTTCTGACATCTCGTTTGAGCTAGGGTACTCTGCTTGCAAAGCCAGAAGTCTTTTCCGGACTCCACGAATCCTGATTCTGGTCCTTTTGGAGAAATTAGCTTGCTCATCGACGGAAATCTGTAGTAGAGTTTCCAGTAAGGTGGCGTCAGAAGGCAAGTCGCCTTGCTGAATGAAGAAATCGCTCATATACAATGCGTCCAAATGATGGTTACCATTCAGCAAGGTCTTTATCACAGGGTCATGAATTTTGTGGCCAGGCGTTGCACGGCATATATCAGCAAAGGCTCTCAAACCTACGCGAAATCCCACGGCCTTGGCTTCCTCGGAGAAAAAATTCGCGTCTGGTGGCTGCTGGGGAACACATGCTATAGCATCATCAAGGAGCCGAACAAGGTCATTTGGGTCCTGAAGATGAAACGCGTGAAGTTTGCGATGCCAAACTACAGCCTGGGCAGGCAACCCCCGTGATAAAAAGCCTCCAACAATGCTTTGATAAAACGCATCCCAACGCTTTCCCGTAGCAGACCAGGTACTCTCGGTATAATTTGCTAGATCGTTAAGGAACTGTTCATTTCTCAGGCCCACGTCGACAAAGGTCTGCCAGAAGAAATCGGCAATGTCCCCTTCAACGGGCAATCCAACTTCGTAGTACCCGGAGGTGAGGCCCCTCCATGTATCAATAACACCTTGATCCTTATGATGACGAATTCGATAGCGGAAAAGCTCCTGAATCAAGCCAAAATCCCGACACCTTGTCTTTTGTTCTAGCAATCGGCGGGAGCAATGCTGATTATGGTTAAGATCAGACTCATATTCCAGTCTGTCTAAATCCAGCGGCGAATATGAGTTCCAGTCTTGACTGCTTATCGTGCGTTGCGGTCCCCCGGCATGCGGTGCCTCGTCCGGCTCCCGATTGAGGATATCGTGGTATCGAAATGTCGACGGTGATGTGGGCGGTTCCGAAAAGTTGGAGGAATATCTGCAAGATCTATACTGCTTTCCATGTGTTTGAGGTAATCGACAAGCTTTGCATCGCCCCAAAAGGCTGAGTTGGTCAATGTCTGCACTTAGTGCGGACAGCAACGAGAGAGCCGAAGGCCGCTTCAACAGCCGCAGCAAAGCCGGGCGCATCTGATATGAAATTGGGCAATCAAATAAATGACTTCACATGAATACCGAACGTCCCATTGCGCCGGCACCAAATCAACGCCATCAAGCAGCAGACGAAAGTAACTTTTGTCTGTCAAGAAGAGAGAGCTGCGCGAGCCCAAAACTTGTTGAAGCAAGATGTTTGCACAGTTTGCGTTGAACGAGCACGGAAGCACGTGATCCATCCGATGGACCAATGCGGCGGCGCGGAAAGAGGTGACGGGCGGGCCGAGCGAGTCCCGAGCGAACCTCAGCAGACGACGGGCGTCACCATCATCGTTGTCCCTCTCCGTCTTTGCTTGCCATTGCCTCCCAATCTCCTCTCCTGACACGCCAAAACCTTGGTTGAAGCTCGCAAAAATGGTTTCTCGCACTATTCCGCGTCTCGCTGGGTGAGTGAAATTGCCTTTTTCTTGCTACAATGGCCCCGCAATGCGTTCCGATCGTTTTCTCGGTCGGATGCATCGACGTCGTGGGATGCACAATGCGAGCTCAGCGCACTACAAGAAGCTTCCTTTCTCGATGGAATCATTGATCTGACGTACATTCGCTTTTTTAGTTTCGTCTACCGCGAAAACCGCGTCCCTTACTACCAGCGCCTGTTCCAGCAGCACGACGGCAAGCGCCAGTGGTGGAAGGTGATCTCTACAACCCTCGAAAAACGTTGATTCCGACCGTTTTCTAATGTTTTCAATGCATAGACTGGCCGCTCTGGAGCTCTCCTCTACCCTTACTACATCTCACTCTGGGGTACCACCTTCAGTACGTTGTGCATGCGAGACACAAATTGCGGATGGAGACTAACCAGGAAACAGTCACCACATATGCAATGATCCGTATGGTCTTTGTAAGCATCTACCCATATACATATCCCAATACCGACAAAGGCTTACCGTTTAATAGGGCAAGAAGACTTTCTTTGGTGAAAATTAGAATGATTGCCATGCATTCACAACTTCACACCTATTTCAGTCTCCCATGCTCCGTCAACCATACATTTGTGTACTTTTATTGACCGATATAACAAAAAGAAGAAAATGGTGGTCGGCGGTGTATATAACATAGAGCTTTCAAGTCATTGATCATTTCTTTTGTTTGCAAAATCTACCACCTACCTCCTAAACCTAAATTATCTTGTTCTATTCATTGAAAAAAAAACCTATCAAAGATTACCCTACTGACTATCGTCTGCTTCCTTCCGACATATGATCTCGCCGTGAGTAATGGTAAACCAGCCGTTGTCATCTCTGCCCCATTTATTCCAGCCATTGGCAATATTGAATAGATCCTTTTCAGTACAGAACCTACCCTTCTCAACAGCGTTCTCAACGGACGTAGGTGTCATCACTCTCTCCGTCCAGATATTACTCCACCATTTCCTCTCATCATGCGTACTGAAACACCACGTTCCCGCCGAACAGGCGATGCTCTTCCTCGTAAATCCAGCCTCTTGAGCCCAAACATGAATCCGGGCCCCTGGATCGGGGTTCCCGCCCAGATACGTTGCAACTTTGAGATACAAATCGTACCAGTGATCGAGTTCTGGAAACCTGGGATACCACGTCATAGCAGCCGTCTCCCTCGCGGCAACGATGCCACCAGGCTTCGTCAGCCTCCTCATCTCGCGAAGCGCCTTGACCGGATCCGGTACATGCTGCAACACCTGGTGCACATGCACCACATCGAAACTGTTGTCCGCATACATGTGCAAGTCCAGTGCATCGCCCTGCTCAAACGATACATTAGAGATGCCTTTCGCTTGTGCGAGATTCCGTGCTGCGTTCAGCGGCTTCTGTGCGTATTCAATCCCCAGAACAGATCCATTGGGCACGAGCCGGGCAAGGTCGATTGTGATTGTTCCAGGCCCGCAGCCGATATCGAGGATTTTCATGTCCGGTTTGAGATAGGGGACCAGGTAGGCAGCTGAATTCTCAGCGGTGCGCCATTCGTGCGTGCGCAGTGTTGCCGGGTCATGACTGGAGGAGTAAACGGACGATGCCCCTTCGGATATAGCGCTGGATGATATCGTTGACATGCTACTTCTTTTTAGACCTGAATTTTGAATTCTGGGGTCAGGTTTGATAGGAAAGCTTTAGTGATTAGGCGAGCAATGGACGAGGGCCGAATGGTGGGTGTTCAGAGTGATAGTTGTTTCAAAGAATAATGGAAGAGTAGTCTATGTTGTAGCCCGTTCCGAAAATGTGTGTTTTTCGAGAAATAATTTCTTTTCATGGATAATTACACCTTCGAACCCAAGAGAAAAACGAGTGTCTCCAATCCAAAAGTATACTTGTTTTCATAACTGAGACCAACCACGACGTGATTGGTACATATAGCACTCCCCCACCTTGCGGCCGGATCTCCGCACCCGATGCTTCCACATTTCGAGGGCCACAAAATAAATTGCTAATGAAAGTAGTTGATATACTAAAGAAAGTACAGAGGGGGCAACACCTTACCTCTATATACATGGCGAATGTTGGCTCTAGATGACGTGATCCATTTTGTACAAACAATATATTTGGCTCTTTGCCAATTGACGCTTTCGTGTATCTAGGGAACTTTTTGGTTTAAATCGAGCTTCTCACTCATGTAATATCATCACTAGGAGGCTAATTTCGTATTATGTCTGCTTACGAGGTGACATAATAATGACCATGGGGTTGCCTATTGTGAATGTCGAGAGAATATATTGAGTATATTCATTGTTACTAGGATTTCTGAGAACATTTGTTTAAAACGTGTATTGAAGAATGTTAAGCCCGGGAGCACCCCGAGTGAAGATATCCAATAGATGCTCTATATATAGGACAAAAGAAAGAGAAAGGCTCTGAAGGAGAGACATTGATAGAGAAAAGAAAGTGAAGGAAAAAAGAAAAAAACAGCACTTTGGCCAGTCTAAGGAGGGGAGTATTCTGTAGAATATCAGTCAAGACAGTGAGGTAAAGTAAGAGAAAGACAAATGTAGGTTGGATGGATTTGAAACAAGATTGAACGAAAGTTTCTCCCAGTCATTAGTAGAGACAGAGGCAAGGGGAAAAAAAAAGCCGGTATCACAGAATGCCCAAAACCGTTAGTGGTATCATCCAGAGTGAGAAAATAAGAAAAGGCAAAAACACAGAACACCAAAACCCCCACCCTATTTTCGATAGTAATACAGATGCATGCTAAAACAAGAAACCAATATGAAGAGGTGGAATGCTGATTAAAATGAGATAAAAGTCGCTTTCGAGAAAACGGATATGTAGTCGTAACGGTCGTGATTCTGCAAACCGGCGCGGTTTGACTAGGAGAAACGTAACAATTGATATATTGGGACAAACGAAAAAACAGATCACGTTTAGTGACCATAGGCAGGTGGCGGCGGCTCGTCGCGGCCATGAGTTTCCCAGTAGTCTGGGAACTCGTCAGCTTTGAAACGGCTCACTTTCTGCTCCTGCATTCGCCGGGCCATTTCGCTGGCCATTTTGCTAACCCAGGCCTGATCGAGAACATCTCGATGGGGTATCTCAGTGTACTGGATTGCTGAGCTGGGAAGGCGACGTTCGGGAGATTTGCTGTTGGTCCGCCCTGTGGTCGAAGAAAGGCGGATGCTATTTCGAGGCGTCGCATCAGGATCTGGGAATGGGATAGAGCCTCGAGGAGCCGGGATACTCGACGACTGGTCCCCCGATTCTGGACCCAATGCAAAGGCCTTGGAGCGTTGAGTCAACGTCTTGTTGCCCTGGCTCATCCTTCGCCGCTCAGGGACGGTGGGGAGTTGGTAGTCGCTCTGAGGTGATAGTGGCGGGGTGACGGGATCATCGTTCTTCTCTTCAGTGAATTGAGCAGGCGAGGAGTACACTGTCGGAGCACTCAGTGTGGTTTCCATATAGGAGCTATCTCCGCTAACACTTTCCACGTCGTCCGTGGTCTTTGGCCGGCGCAAATCGACCACACGCTTCTTGCGTTTCTTCGCATGCGACCTCGTGTGCCGACCGGACCGCAAATGCAGGCCGTAGCTGCTATATGTGCTGGACCCTCCGCTTTGCATCGACACTGTGCTCGCGTTATCAACAAACGAGTGGAGAGAACCGACATGCGACTGCGTTCGTGACAATGCCGGGCTCATGGGCGACGTTACTGTATTGCTTTCGCCCAGATCGGATGACGCCGTCCACGCTCTGTACACGACGTCTTGGATTGAGGGGGTGAACAACGACAAGGTGCGCTGGGAGTCGGTCAAGGCCGCTAGACGTAGGAGGTTCTTTTGCGAAAACAGAGAATGGATTTCGACACCAGAGTCTAGTGATAGTGACGCGATTTCGGAAGGATCCAGCGCGTTCCCGGACGCATCGACGGGGTCCTGGGGCGGGCTGGCCAAGGGATCTTGCCCTGGGCCAGCTTCTGAAGGCTTGTTCACCCCATTTGCTTCTGTGGCTTCCCGGTCACGGTACTCTGGCACCCAGAGGCGCAGAGAAAGTCGATGAATGATCGCGGGCAGCTCGTCCATGAAGAGTATCCTGAGCTGGCCCTCGATGGCCTTTTGCAAATAGTCGCGCACAAACGGTATCGAGTCGAAAGTGGACGAGACTTTCAGAGATTCTAGCGGATCATTCCGAAAAACGACGGTGATCCCTTTTTGCTTCGAGAAGACCAGGACCACGAACCCGGACAACCGGAACTCGGAGAGTGTGATCTGTAGAGGTATCGTCAAACCGGCGGCGGCGGCGAGCGGCTTTGGCGAAGCGAACGACGGTCGCGTCTGGAGAAGAGTGTTCATCGGATTTGCCTGCACTCTGGTTTTCAACGTCAGGAAAGCGTCTCCGACGTAAGACATCTTGAAGATGCCCCGGAAACGGTCTTCCGCGAGGTCGCCGACTTCCAGGATCTCCAAATCGGGCGGTATGGAGCCCAAGTTCAATTCTGTGACGCGAATGTCATCGACAATAATGGGGGGCTTTGGCGACTTATTGAGCGCAGCCGTCAACAGATCCTGGGCGCGAGTGTAGAAGCCCGCGTCGGCCATCAACGGCGACCAGTTGAAGTTGAACGCCATAGCGAGGCATCGATTGCTGGCAGGAGGCTGTCGAAATAGGGCCCCGCGAACCCGATAGGCGATCGATTTCGAGGATGGGAGAAAGAAGGAGAGGGGAAGTTCCTTCTCTATCGATGGCGATGCAAAAACCGCAGCGAAGCAGGTGGAAGGCCTCGGCTCGGGCGGGCACGGGGGAGAGGCGCGTGAAAAAAAAAGTAGCTAATCAGCGATCGGCTCCTTGCTCGTCTTGCGCTGCGGACCGGATCCTCCCGCTTTCGGTTAGGCGTCGCGTGCACGGCTTGGCGCTAGTCACGGTATATAATTAAGGGGCTCTTAGCATTGGCCATTATAATAAATATCAGCGAGTGTTCTAGAAGAAGATGCCGTGCCTATTCTATAGAGAGGAGACTTCAGTCTTGGGTTCTCTATGTACTAACGTGCCTCGTGTAATGTGTGCGTATTGCGATCCAGGGATGCGTTTGCGTGATAGGCGGGCAACAGACTCTCTCTATCAATGATGTGCATTGTGTGGGTTCTGGCAGTCGACGTCATGGGCCGGTCAACAGCCTCCCCGTTTTTCCGTGCTGCTCGCGCCTCTCATGATGATTCATTAATCTAATGGTGATGGTAAAACAAGGGGGGAGGGATTCAGAGACATTCAGACCCCATCAGTCCACTGGCCCCCGTTCTCACTAGAGATATGCGCAGGCAGCACCGAAAACTCGGACAATCAGAAACAACAGTGTTTCCCTTAATAATAACATGTTAATGAGCCTACATAATAATCAACATCGACGCGGCCAATCATATCATTCGGGCGGAAACCGTATCATCGGGTCCTGACGTCACGTGTGAGAGCTCTTGCCAAGCCGCCTTTGTCCTAATACGGTCTAGCCTAGCCGTTGCCCTCGCAGTTTCCCCAAGATTCCAACTATGCCGTATCGGGAAATAGGTCAACAAGTCATAATGATGATGCGGTCGGCTTCACCTTCTCGACTGTATCGGTCTCTCGACATCAAAACAGGCGACACACATCTACCTCACGCAAAAGGTAGAAGGCAGACATGACCACGACGAGAACCGTTCAGCAGAGAAAAGTATATGGCAAGCGGAAGGGGAACGCTCCAAGAGCAGTCTTGGACAATGGAAGTCCCATTAAGTTTGCGGATGACGAAAGCGCTTCCGTCACCCAGTGTACGATTAACAAGGCTGAAGACAACACATTGAAATCAATGGAGCTAGAGCTTGCAGGACTATCCATTCAGGATGAACCCACGGCTGCAGAGCAGATTGTCCCTGCAACACCTCCTGTTCAAAGGGTCCATCGAAAGTCTGCCATCAGGACACCCGCGACGAAAGTACAAATACAAGCATCAAGAATCCTATCGTCGCCAAAATTCGATGGCCTAGCAAGTGTCAAGCGCCGTACCTCGTTTGGTCAAGACGAGCAACGGCGACTCTCGTTCACACCACGACAGCCACGACCGAAACCAGCGCAAGCGAAGAGACCGGCCACACGGCTATCATCTGGCTGTATCGAGAATGAGAGGCTAAATGAATATGCTGGCTCGATCCTTCGCGAGGCCCTCTCGCCGTTCGCAGCACAAGGCATCCGGAAATTTGATTCATGGGCAGCTCGATGTGAAAGTGCGTTCGATCCTATAAAGATTGCCGAAGGATCGTATGGAGAAGTATATAAGCTACGAATCCGCGACGATATATGCAAGAACGAAATCTCGAAATCGAAACTGAAAAAGTTGCGCGCTTACGGAGAGGGTGTTTTCAAGATAGTACCATTACAAGCCCCGAAAGGACCGGGCTCCAAGAAGTTTACGAGTATCGACGAAATGACGGCAGAGGTGAGATTACTCAAGCTGTTAGATCCTGTTCCCGGATTTGCCAGATTTCGGGAAATCCACGTCGTTCAAGGTCGGTTCCCGCCATCTTTTCAAAAGGCATGGGACGCATACAAGGATACGCATGACGATAGCATAAATCCAAACCCCGCCAACAAAAGAGCGTTCAACAGCAACCAGCTATGGGCAATCCTGGAGATGGATGATGCGGGCGTCGAATTGGAAAAGTTCTCGTGGTCATCGGTTTTCCAGGTCTATGATATCTTCTGGGGAGTGGCAATGGCTTTAGCGAGGGCCGAAGAATTTGCCCTGTTTGAACACAGAGATCTACATCTCGGAAACATTTGTTTACGGTCTACAAGACCGGATGGGGACATGCAGTCACTTGCTGAAATTGACGCAAGCGTCCTAGAGTCATCCAGCGGCTTTGGCATCAGCTCCTTGGAGACAACCATCATTGACTACTCACTGTCCCGCGCCGAGCTACGCTTTACGGATGATCCTGATGAGAAAGTAGAAATTGCGTCGACCGACCTCGATAGCAAACAGCTGTTTGATGCAATCGGCCGTGATGAAGATGAGATTCTTTTAAGAGATACTTATCGATAGTATGCAGAACCCCCGCTCCCGAAAGATGTTCAGAATAGCTTACAGAATGTCTAGCATGCGATCGCAGCTCTACAATGGAAATCCGCAAGTGAGCAAGAAGCAGCCAAACATATCAGGCATATGGGCCGAATATGCCCCAAAAACGAACTTGATTTGGTTACTCTTCATCCTCAAAAATCTGATGAAGAACATCCAGCCCGAAAATTTCGTTACACCAGCAGAGGTTAGATCGATGAAGCAAGGATCAAGGAAGCCTCTTGAGCCAACCAAAGATCAAGCTAATCGACAGCGCGATACATCTACGGACTCTGGCTGTTCCGGAACCAAGTCGCAAACCTCACCACATAGACTTAATGACACGCTCATGGTCTTACAGGAAAAGATCTACAGTCGGCTAAACAAGGTACTCCAAGTGCTTGATTTGGAGCATGGTAGAGAAGATATGTGTTGTGCCACGGACTTGGTTGCATATGCGATTGATCAGAAATGGCTAGACCAGAGAGATTTTTTCCTTGCATAGATCCGTTTCACGTGTCTATTATGTCCTGTTATTGTGATTGATCAATGATTTTCTGACTAAAGATGAGTATGAAAGACAGCAACGAACTTGGCTTGGGAACAAGGAATCTCTCAATGTTGGTGTAGCTCATCAACTTTGTATTCACTCTGCCGGTCCCAGTAATCTGTCAGCCTCTCTATGGCTTAATCTACTCCCATGGTACGCATAAACTCGAAATTGGTACTGTGTTATCCAAGTTCACGACCGCTTAGTTTACCAATGTTTGTCTTTGATGGTTACTAGATAGATGCAGCTTGGAAGGTAAAAGGAATGACCGCGTTATTCCAGTAGTAGTCGAGCTACATTTGCACGCCCTGAAGAGAATGCAGCCTGGAGAGCGATACCCAATAAAACTTTACCGAGCGCTGCTATAAAGGTCACCTTTTACACCCTTACTTGGAAGCTCTAGTGTATTGCCTCGCACATAGATGGAACGAGCAAGCCTGGCAACCTTGACCTTTGCATGTATGCCGGCGCTATGATTTAAGAAGCATACGTACAATCTCCTTGGGGCAGCCAAATGTTGCATGGTGCAGTGCATTGTTGACTTTGGCGCCCTGGGCGAGGAGCATTTGCGCTACATATAGTTCTGGATGGTCGGCGTGAGATGCATATTCAAAAGTTCGGTCGTCTAATTGATTTTCAACCGCTGAATATAATCGCAATACCCTCCAGGTATTAGGCTGGCGTGCGTGATATGTGACTAGCATCTGGAATAGTTCATGCGGACACATCTATATTTAGTTCATTCTATGTCCTATCGACCCTGAAGATTGAGATATTTGAGATTTATCAATTGATGCAAGATTGCAAATAGCACACTAAAACCCAAAGACACAACAAATAAACCCGAAAAAATGCATCGACACATACCGAATGTCTCTGAAAATGCCGCAAATCAATATCGACGCAAGACTCTACGCATTGCTAACAGAAAAACTAAGCAGACTCCCCGTTGCCAACCCAGCAACAAGCATTAAACTCATGAACCCTCCAGCTGCTTCGCGTTCATCGATGGTGACATACTGGCCTGCTCCCATCATGCAAAGGCTCCCCAAGTAGCCATTCGACAAACCAAAGCTTAGCTGGACGACGAAAAGGTACAGAAAATCGCTGTGGGCGAAAGGCGTCGAACCACCGTGACCACGAATATTGCAAGCCAGATACAATGGAATGAAAGCCAAGCGCAGTATAGATAGGAGGAAAAGAGTACGCGGTCTTTTGGTCGCTTTGGCAAAATAGGGTATCGAGAGAATTAATCGGCCCGCTAAATCTCCCAAATTCCAAAAGAGGAAGCCCAGGGGCACAAACACCTCGGGTTCGAAGAGACGAGATCGAGCTGCGGGGTCGTGTGCAGATTCAATCTGAGCTGTGAAAACGGGAAACACCATAGTCACAGCAAAGGTCACGTAGACCGCAAGAGCGAGCCACTTCAGTCGTAGGAACAGTGTCCAAAGACCCACACTTTTATGTGATCCCGACGGCTCTGACTCGGTAATATTGGACTGGTCCGAAATCTGTTGTAGCTCTTTTTGAAGCCAAGCTGAGCCTGCAGTCCGGTTCATGAGATTCAAAAACGTTAAAAGCGCCATAAGCGTGATGGAAACTGCCACCAAAAAATAGCCAAGTGCGGAATTTGCATAGTTATTATCATCTTCGATGGCGTCAGCCTTTGGCACGGGTAGATTGGATATGATCTGGACAATTGAGGGAAGCACTCCAGCAATGCCTTGTCCGACCATAATTGCCTGTGTATACTCGGGACGTCCGAAGCCCGTAGCGTAAGCAAAAACACCGTTCTGGTTCATCCCGGTTGCAAAGCTCGCGCCAAGGACCATCGTCAAGACGAATATATAGTACAAGCCTACAGAGACGCCTCGGAAGAAAACCGTTGAGATGGCCAAAAGCGAGAACACGACGACCAGGATCAGAAGCGAGAATGCGATACGAATTGGGTAAGATGCGTTCTTTTGCAGCTTCGCAAGAGCGAGAACACACAGCAGATTCGTGATCGTCGAGACGGATAAAACAGAGGGCTCATAATGATCTGCAGCCCATGGGTTGTTACGGAATCGATGGCGGAAATATGGTTCTGCGGCGAGGAACATGTTCCTAAAAAGTTGTCAGGTCCGGCACAGTTGCTAGTATAGAAGGCATTATACCAAGCCCATAGCATCGTGATGCCAAACAGGATAAATGCGGTATAATTCCTCCATGAGAATTGTCGTTTGGGCGTCTCGTCTACTTGCGACACATTCTCCTCTCGATCCGGATCAGCTAACAATCCGTCGTTTTCAACAGGCTCGTAGGACGAGCGGGAGGCGAAAAGCCTCGTCGATAAAGTTCTGATCATTCTTGCTTTTTGTAAGCTTGGACACTTCCGATGGCCGTCTCATGTCACAGTTGACTCCTCAGACGGTCAATATAAAGTTGAGGTACAGTCTGGATACCTCCGGGGAGCTCCGCAGCCGCAGAAACAGCACATGATAAGAAAGCTTGGCACACTGGATCACATGCGACCCACTCTCTCCCATCCTACGTCACAGTGGATTGCCAGCACCTGTATGCTATGCAAGGCATATCATACGCTACTTATCCAGAGTCAAGGGATCAGTTGAGCGAAGAGTATTTATTTGTGTGAGTCGTGAACCTCCCAAAACTGTCTAGAAGGGTGTAAAATATATGTAAATGTATTCTACATATGCAAGACATAAACTGATCAAGCCGAGAAAAGGAAATTAAAGCGCCGCAACATTTTCAGGTGCAGGGTATCGGATAGAATATTTGGAGACTGTCAATCCAAGGAAGTTGACGTCGCAATGTTATCGGTTTGCTTACACAGTATGGCTGCTGCTACCGCTGAGGGGTATGTCGGAGCTGGAATGCAAATGAAACATCCAGACTTTTAAATTTCTTTGGTCACCTTTTGTCCAGATTCCCCATCTTCATGATCTGGCTCAGCTTCACCTTCGCGTTCGTTCCTCTCCAGCTCTTCCATTTGTTCTTCAAATGTTGGCGACTTGATGAAAGGCTGAGGAACAGCTTCCCCTCCAGTCATTTGCCATTCCATCAGCTTGGTGAACGCACCATCTGGTCGAGAGCTGAGTTCCTGGTAGGAGCCAATCTCTGCAACTTTGCCATCATTGCCCAACACAACAATCGTATCGGAACGCTTGATGGTAGAAAGCCGGTGCGCAATGCTGATGGTGGTGTTATTGCCCTGCAAAAGCGACGCTAGCGCACTGTTCACTAGCGTTTCAGACTCAGCGTCCAAAGCCGAGGTTGCTTCGTCAAGAATGAGGATGTCTGGGTTCTTGATCAGGGCCCGGGCAATAGCGATACGCTGTTTTTGCCCTCCAGATAACTGTGCTCCACGAGGACCGACGTGCGTATCCAACCCGGATGGGAAATCGCTGATGAACTGGCAATTGGCCTTTCTAGCAGCAGCCACAATCTCAGCTCTTGAGGCCCTTGGTAATCCATATGCGATGTTCTCAGCGATAGTACCAGAGAACAGCACGGGTTCTTGAGACACGATGCCAATCTTTCGACGTAATGACTTGGCGTTCATCTTTGAGATGTCCTTGCCGTTGATAAGGATGCGGCCGCTGCTAGGATTGTAAAAGCGGAGTAAGAGGGACGCAATGGTTGATTTACCTCCACCAGAAGGGCCGACGATCGCTACGTTGGATCCTTGCGGGATTTCAAAATTGAGATCCTTGAAAATGGTGACTGCGGGTCTAGTTGGATAGCTGAAGTCGACGTTCTCGAACCGTATGGGGCCGCGGGCAGTCTTGACCTTCTCACCAACAGTAGGTAGGATTTTAGGCTGTCTGTCCTGAAGCTCGAATAACCGAGTAGCGGCACCGACACCCTTCATTAGTTCGGAATAAAAGCTAGAGAGACCAAACAGACTCGATCCAGCGTAAGCGGTATACATGAGGAACGAGGTCAGCTCTCCAATGGTGATTCCGCCGGACGAAACCAAGCCGCCTCCGACATATAGGAGTATAAGTATCGTCATGTTTCCCATAAGACCGGTCTGCCGTAGTTGTTAGCGGCCTTCTAAAGCATGGTATTACATATACGTACCGTACTAAAAAAGGTGGCACTAATGAGTGACTCCTTTTTGCCCAAATTGAAGATCGTTCTGACTTGTTTGTTATACCGCTGGACTTCAGAAACTTCTGCCGCAAAAGCTTGACTCGTTTTCACATTCCCGAGTCGCTCTTCGGCAATCTTAGTCAATGTTCCCAGATTTTTTTGGATTTTACGGCTCAGGTTGCGGATTGCGCGACCGTAAAAGAAAGCCGCTATTCCAATGGGAGGTAGAAGAACAGCCAGGACACTGGATAGCTTGAAACTGACATATGTCATCGCAGCAAAGCCGGCGACACCGCTAACGGCAGCTCGAAGGCCATCGGACAGATTTTGTGTGATTGCTTTGCCCACTATCAGGGTATCGGAGCTCAGCCTCGAGATCAAGTCACCCACTCTATTGGCGTCGAAAAATTCCGCATCCTGAATGAAAGTGCGCCGAAAGAGCTTGGAACGCTGTCTTGCTACGACCCGTTCACCAACGATGCGCAGGATGATGATTCTTCCATAGTTCGCGGCGGCTCCAAGACAAAGTATACCAGCAAGAGCACCATAAAACATTGGCACGCTCAACCCAAAAAGGTCCTGAGTGTTCTCTCCCTTGGTCGCGATATCCATAATTCGTCCGATCGAGAATGGAATCGACATTGTTATACCAGAAGACACGAGCAGAAAGACGAAGGCAAGGGCGAGGGACTTTGCCTCGGGTCGCGCGATTCTTAGAAGCCGCCATACTTCATTCAGTGCGGGTTTCTTTCCTTTATCGATTGCCTCGCGTCCCAGCTTTGCACTTAAATTTATCTGAGCGGCTTGAGCGGCTCTTTCAGAGAGCTCAAACCCCTGGTCGCCATCCTCTTTTGCAGGATCATTCGTCTTGGAATCTTCTTGCTTCACGGGTTCGGATGGTGGCTGCTGTGCAGCATTCACGTTCCGCGACGAAGACAGGTACCGAAGATGCGATATGACTGTAGATGATGCATCGTGCCGAAGCCTGTTCGATAGGGGGATATTTCTAGCTAAGCGCAAGCCAAGTGTATTCGGCCGTAAGTGCGAAGAGGCTAGTGTCGACGACTTCCGCAACCTCAGGATGCTCTGATTAGCATCATGGCAGCCAGCCCGGGACCATTGTGCGCCGACCGAACGAGCAAAACTGACCCCAGCCCTGAACTCCAGGGCTGCCAGCAGCTTGGAGCTGCGCATAGCTAACGTTGGTGTGTTTGTCCCGAGAGGCCGAAATCGGGTAAAATCGTCTTAGTATCCCATATCACGTAGACAAAGTCGCGTTGCCTGTAAGTTCCATGACCATAAGCCAATTAGTGTTCTTTCTTATGTCTTTCTTGAGACGCAATGAAGAATGTAAAGATAAAAAGTCGGCAGCACCGAGAAAGAGATGATGTCGCTCCGAGTCCGGCCGCTCCGACTGCAGCCAATGCCGACTCGCCGATCACGAGCGCCAGAGTTCTGCCACCGCCTTCTGCGCAAGGTAAAGAAGATTCTGGATTGTCGACCAGCAATATCTGTGCTCGATGAGATAGCACTTCTATTCGTAGGCTCTTCGTAAAGAAAACAGGATCTTGTTACATATAAGAGACTTCTATCTGGACCTTTATCTCCGTCCACAGTTCTCAGACATAGTTGCAGGCTGTTGTTTCGCCGCAGCAGCACGGGAGTGAAACCCCACCACCAGAGAACACACCCCTCTTCGCACTGTTTACAATTTCGACAACAGTAATCACTAGCACAACTGTCTCGCCATGGTGCTCGACTACAGTAAATGGGACGCAATTGAGTTGTCCGACGACTCAGACATCGAAGTCCATCCAAATGTCGATAAGCGGTCCTTCATCCGCGCAAAGCAGAACCAGATCCATCAACAGCGACTGCAGCGCCGCCACGAGATTGCGACTTTGAAATACGAGCGAATTATCAACGATGGTCTCCTGGAGCGCATTGACCGATTGCTCGGAGCTCTTAGGAAACATGAGGACTCGTCTCGCGATGCAGAAGAACTGGTATTCCAATCTTTGATCGAGTCCGCAGGAGACCCTGCTACCGACCAGCCGCCAGCTCCCCCGGAGGGGATCCATACAAATGTGAAAGAGCAGCCCAGATACTCTCAAATGATGGGCTCTTTGGTGGACCAGGTCAAGAAGGAGATCGAGGAGTCAAAAACTGACAAATCCATACAGTCATATATTACAGGGGTTCAGGGTCACAAGGACAAGGTGCTCGGACTTCAACAGGAACTACTGAAGAAATTGGCCGAGCTTGAAAAGGAAGAGTCGAGCAAAATTACTAGCAATGATATACACACTGGCTTCGACAGTTCGCACGTTAATAAGCCCAAGCCAGGCTCTGAAGGCAAAGGAAAAGCTAAACAGGAAACGGTTGAGCTTCTGAACCCGCCATCAGCCACTACAAAGGCCACCTCAAGCGAGCAGACTACTGGAGAAGATGGAGACTCCGAAGACGAAGATGAAGAGGCTGATGTCAAGGCCAGTAGCTTGGCTCTGCAATTTGCCAAGATTCCAATGGGTGACTACAAATCACTGCTCCATTTTATTGGTGAAAATCCCGATATTGTCGCGGAGAAAGAGACAGATGGACTTTTGGTGGAAGCTTTCAACAAACAAATGGATGGCGACTCGGAATATGCTCGTCGATGCGTACACCATGGTCTATTACTCCAGTATTGCCGCTCTCTCGGTCGAGACGGCGTGTCTCTTTTCTTCAAACGGTGAGTTTCACGTGCATATTGGTGATTTACCGTCGTAGACTTGTATACTAATCAACCGCGCAGGATCACAACTAAAGAACATCAAGCTGCAACCTTGTTCAGAAACGATGTGAACGAGACATACAACAAGATTAAGACACGCGCAGCCGAACTTGCTAAAGATCAAAGGCCGGAGAATGACCCCGCTGGCGTTGAGCAAATTCAACTACATGCGGTTGACCCGAATACGAAAATCAATATCTCTATACCCCCGGCAGATAGCACCGTTCCGGAAGAGATTGAAGCTCGCAAAATCTTCGACTCCTTCCCTCCCGGCCTCCAAAGGGCGTTGCAATCAGAATCGCTGGACGAGGTGAATAAGGTTTTGGGCAAGATGAGCGTCGAGGAGGCTGAAATCATTGTGGAGAAATTGGGTCAGGGTGGCATGCTCAGTCTGGAGGAAGGCATAGTCGATGCTACAACGGAGGAAGGCAGGAAAAAGCTCGAAGAAATTGAAATTGAAGGAAGAAGAGAAGCCGCCGAGGAGATCGGAGAACCCGCTGAGGATCAACTAGATTGAAGAGGCTATGGCAATACATGAAAAAATACTGGTAATTAGTTATTGTATCCCAGTCTGACTGTCTGTATAGCAAAAGGAGATTGAATCATGTCGGAAAACAAATGCATTGATGTCTTCATATAATATAGGTTCTAGAAAGCGTTCAATGTACAGGGTGTTCGGTGGTTAATTACTAGTCTAAAATTATAAACTCCATTGCATTACCTGCCGATATATGAACTAGAAGGGAGAAAAAAAAACAGAAACAAAAGCAAGGAAACAAAAAAAAAAGAACAAATAAAATTTAAAACAGATCATGAAAGGTAGAAGCCAGTATTCCCATGTAGGTGCAGATGACAATGCGGACATTTTCCGAACTTGCGTAACTTAGATGCCGGAGGCGCCTGGGGCATTGGCGTCCTTTCGCAAGTCAAGAAGCAGTTCGCGGAAACGCTCCTTGCCAGAGCCGCTTGCACCACCCTTGACACCTTTCCCAGAGATATCAACCAACTTCGCAATGCGTTCCCAGCTTGTGCCGCCGGCAGAGGTGTCCTCTCGATTAGCTAGGAACTGCTCCGCCTCGGCGCGGGTTTGGGCGCGTGCCTTGTCGGCGCGGTTTCCGTACGATACGTAGAAGTCATCGATGTCTTCTTGGGCTTTCTTTATCGTGGCAGCCTTCTTCTCCGCGGCTTCCTCGGCGCGACGAGATAGGTCAGCGTCTCTGCGGCTCCGCCATTCCCTACATTTTGTTAGCTCAAACAACAATGAATCGAAGTAAGGCCTCCCCCGCAAAGATATTGGAGTTCTCATACTTGACGACTTCAGGCTCCTCCTCAGGTGGTGCGTAATTCGAGTACCCGGTAGCAGGAAAAGGGGATCCAGTGCCGGTGATGGTTCCGCCAGGCGCAACGGCCTTGTCCCGTTAAAGAAATGTCAGCCTTTTGAACAGTGATGCCAACCAAATTAGGGCATAATACCTCGTTCCCGGTATCAATTGCAGGGAATGATGACTCGAAGCCGGAAAGTTCTTGAGAGCCAACTTGTTGTGGAGCAACATCATTGCCTCCGATCAGGTCGTCCTCGTCCTCTGCCGTCGCAGCAAGGTCATTTGGGGTTGCAAACTGGTCAGCGTCTTCACCGAGGGCAGCACGCTCACGCGCTAAGAAATCATCGTTGTCGGTGCCGCCGTTGGTATCGACGACTTCAGTTTGGCCTGAGAAGCATGTTAGCTGGTCACAAATGCAGGCTACCAGGCGGGATTCGCACCTTCGTTGAAGTCCTCGAGGGAGGGGAACCGGTCAGCCATTGTTATCGAGGATATATCGAGTGTTTCCTGCGACTAGTTTTTGAAAACGAGACAATTTAAAGAAGAGACGAATGAAACGTAGACTGTTTGGAAGATGGTGTGTCTGCTTGTTGTAGCGTTTGGCCAATCCATTCCCCAGTGTCGGGCAACCGCGGTTTCTGCCACCGCCCTGGCGGAGCTTTCCCTTAGTACCGCTCACTGGAACGGAGCTCGTCTTTGGAAGGGCTGTTGCGATATTTCCTACAGTTGCAGGATACTGCTTTTTCGTTCCTCTTCAAACTTTGCGGTTAAAATTTACTAACTCCTGTGCTTACACTCACCCGATCCACCGGCCCTCTGCCTCTACGCCCCCTGTCCTTGGGCGACTGCTGAATCGGGAGAGCTTTAGCCATGGCTTACACTGACGATTCAGTACGCGCAAAGCTTTCTGCGCTTAATGAAACTCAAGAAGGCATTGTTACTGTAGCACAATGGGTGATGTTTCACAGGTCAGTTTGATCTTAGCTGAATCTGATGTCTTGGTGGTTAATATTCTGATTCGACTACAGGCGCCATGCAGATCGTACTGCCCAGCTCTGGTTGCAGAAGCTTCGAGAGTCACCCGCAAATAAGCGTCTTAATCTGATTTATCTTGCAAATGGTACATTAAAATATTCGACACTTTCCCTTGACCGAGCTGACTGAGCTACAGAGGTCGCGCAACAATCGAAGGCGAGACGCAAAGATGATTTCTTGGTCGCATTCTCTCCCGTGAGTCAACCAAGCGGCTACACATAAATCGTTACTAATGGCAGTAGATCATTGCAGAAGCTGTTGCTGTGGCCTACAAAGGCGCATCCAACGAAATACAACAGAAACTACGCCGTGTCGTTGAAGTCTGGAGACAACGTGCTATTTTCGAGCTACCCATTCAGGAAGCCGTTGAAGCTCGCGTCGACGGTGAGTTGTACCGAAAAATCCAAGTCTTAAGTGACTTAGGAAGCTGACTCTTGGCTTAGAGTTGGATAAAAACCGTTCATCCGGAAAGAAACCGCTTTTGGGAGGATCGTTCTTTGGGGGGTCTGGATCCGGATCCGTGCCACCCGAATTACAGCCTCTCGTGCCTCTCCAAGTCAACGTCTCGAAAGCCTCTGTAACAACGGGTTCCGCGGTCAATGCAGCCAATACCGAATTTGATAAGATGAATGACCCCAACACACCAGATCCTACACCTCCGGTCCATGCCGCTCGTCTAAGCCAGCTTCTGAAAACTTTGGCGAATGCTGAAAGCTCGGTGTCTGAGATAATCAAGTCGCGCAAATCCCTCATCGACGGGCTCGAGAAACTGCTCGATAGCAATCGTGCCTCTCTCGCAAAGGAGGAATCACTCTTAACTGATCTATCCGAGAAGAAAGCCGGAACCGAATCAAAAAAACGCGATGTCGAGGATGCTATCATGCGTGGTCTTTCAGCAGAGAACTCGCCTGCAATTCATAACGGTGGAGACAACGGACCTGACGCTCCACGTCCAGAGATTGAAGCCCTCACACCACCACCGGTGGAATCGCTGACTCCTCCGGGGGGCTCCCCTACGCAGACATCGCAGCCGCACCCTTTCACATTTTCGGATCATCGGATGGACGGATCCGCGGATTTCCCTGACTTGGGCTTGTCACACAATGCGCCTCATGCGGACGATTCTGGGAACGGGCTCAATTTGAAGCGAAGAAAGATGGACCACGACAATGCGCAGTTCCTCCAGGACGACCTTGCTGCAGACGTGGACGAGCTTATCCGGCAGGGTCAGCAATGACCTGTCTGTGAAGCAGCAAGCTGAAGACAAGATCATCTTCTCTGCAAAAAAAAGAAAAAGAAAAAACAGAGAACAACATATATTTTTCTATTTTGCTTTATGTGGAGCTCCTTGATATCGTAAGATTTTTTTTTTTTTTTTTTTTGCCCTTGGGTCTTTGCAGCCGCTTGGGGACATAAGGACGTTACTTGCCCTGATATATTCTTGTACAATTTTGAGAAAGAGTAAGCATTCAATAATACTAGTCTTGAGTACACCTTGTGTTTGGCAAGCTTTCAAGTCTATGTCATTATATCCACAAATATGTAGCTCGATTCTCGTAACATGTGTTTGCTCTACAGTCAAGCTAAACGGAATATTACATGCATTTCGCTGGCATGGAAAAAGGAGGAGGAACAATGAGAAAAGAAAAAGAATTTGACACCCCGTAATTACAAAATATAGCATATTCGGGCGAACTCGATGAGAACAATCAACCGCCTGATAGAAAATCTGGCAGAGTTGATGAATATGGTGGTGGGTTGTAACGACGCCAGTAGTGGTAACGATACTGGACTGGAACATCTGGCAGAGAATCAACATCTGATATAGCTCTTCGGCTTAATTGGGGCGGTTGTGGCGGTTTATCTTCTTGTGATGGGGGAGGAGGTGGCGGTGGTGGAGCATCTTGTGGCGGAGACGGCGTCGAGTCGCTATGTTTCGGCTTGACTATAAGGAGAATGACCATGCCGACGACGACTATGACAAGGAGGAGAATGATTTTGCGTTTTGTTGTTCGCCGTTGGTAGTTCGTGGCCTGGGGAATCAGTTAGCGATGTTCAAATAGCTTCCGCATACATGGGCATTAAGAGCGTACCACTTTGAGTTCCGTGTCTGCTTGCTTGACTTCGGTGACCATTCGCTCCACGTTGTAGTCTATTCGGTCGAGCATAGTACCCTGATCAATAATCATGGTCTGCAGCTCGCGGAAGATGTCGGACAGCTCAATGATGCCCTTTGCAATGTCGTTGATCTCTCTTTCGCGTTGTGCGATGGCTTCGTCGTTTGTGCCGATCAGTTTTTGTGAGGTCTGCTGCAGAGTGGTCTGCGAGAACGACTTGTCGGCGTCAGATTCCATTAGTGAAGGATCTGCATACGGGTTTGGGACGGGCGTTGCAGTTCGCTCGAACGGTAAGGCCATTCCTTCGAGCTCACGGAGCTCTGATCTCATGCTTTAGCACGGAACTGAAAACGATAAACAGGTGAAACGTACTCTTAAGATATGTACTTTGCTTCTTTCTGAATCGCGCACTAGATTCCTGAACCCTCGATGCAAGCGATATTTGCAGGTTTTTGGCCAGCGTCTCGTCTCCCTGCGTTACACCGCCGAGTTGCTGTTGTTCCTTGACCATGCCATCAATGCGCTGGATCGCTCTTTGACAGGCATGAAAACCGCGCGTAATCTCCTGTGTCAGCTGTTCAATCATATCTTCATCCCGCCTCCGCACCGCATCATCTCCAAAACCTGGCAGAACGTGCTTTTGGTGAAGCTGGTCGAGCCGGGCAGCTTTCTGGGCAATGTCGGCAAGCAGCTCGTTCACTTCGTCCTGTATATCCAACCATCGCGGCGGAAGCAGGTCCATCTCAATCACAGCATCTCCGTCATCTTCGAAAGTATCGGCGCCAGCGATTAGGCCCCGTCTTTCTTCGGAGATGGAGGACGGCGTGTCATTGAAGCCCGAGGACGGTCCGAAGTAACGTGGCTTTTTTGTTGGGTGGTGGGCAAAGGACTGACGGTAGGAAACGTAACTGCGCTCGAACGGTTAGTGAGAGACGCTTCTTCTTGGTCATTGGAAACGACTGGCTCAATGCATACAGGTTGGTGCGGTCGCGCCACATGGTGTTTGTAGCATATCAAGACAAGAACGTCTTCTATGTCCGGTTGTCTCGTTCTTGTATCATTCTCCGAACACAGGACAGACAGGGGCGACGTGAGGTCGCTGCAAGCTGGAAAGGATTGCCTTGAATGCAGCTGTACACAGCGCAAGCTTCCTACACGACACCAGTGAGTGTACAGAGGTTGTGTTGTTGCTCCTATGTCATAGTATTGCTGGGACAGTTCTGCGGGCCTCGGTGTCGCCCGCGGAGGTGTCTTTTCCGTATGGGGTATAGCGCCGACAGCAGCCATAGCTGAAAGGCATAATTAACTACCCCCTAACTAGTCAATATACAGGTTTCAAATATTCATGTCAAGAGTCGGTTTTACAAATTCAACCTATATATGATGCTGCAGGTTACTGAGTGGATTGGAGAGCTGCATATAAGATGTTGAAGGTGTAAGTTACTTCGGTGCATTATTATAATGTTCGAACAAAGCAGCCAATACAGAGTGCATACACATCACAATGTGAAATGAGCAATGAACTGCGATTTCAGAGAAGCCTAACCCTTTTAACTCCTTTTTTCCTCTTCCACCTTAAAGCTGATCATGATAGGAAGACTTTAGCTGTACAGGCTATATGTAACATGATACTGCACAGTGTAGTCTATTATTTACAGCCAGGCCTAGACGGGTGGGTTGCTATCTGACCGCAATACACCAGTGTACCAGACAGGACATCTTACAACTGTGAAGTCTCTTACCAGGTAGAGTGAGTAGCAAGTGAGATACCAGCTGAAGCTGTTCAAATTGCAACAATGCAAGATATGCAAGATGCAGATCTACAAGCACCAGCCACACCCTCCTAGTCAGCCAAGTCACGTTGTTCTGCATACGCCACAGGGCCGCCACACAGGCAACGAGGCACCAGGACAGCCAATAAGACTGCAGCGTTCCCACCCCCTAGGCTCATGCCCCGTTTCCCCCTTCCCCCTCCTCTCCAGCTCGGCCACCACGCAAACTTCCAGCCAAATCTCCTGCTTCCTTCGTTGTCGACTCAGCATTCTAACTCACGTTGCTTTTATTCCCTACTCTCTCTTCACGCTCCTCTAATCCGATCACCATGGTATGCTTCCCCCTTTGCTACCGTGTTGCCGTAGCCTGCCAATATTACAACTGCAGCCATCTTGCATCCCCCACTGGTGCGGGGCAGCCAAGCAACGTCGAAACGCTTACTGACGCGTTGTCGATATTTTTGTAGGCCGACTCTCTTACCGAAGAACAGGTCTCCGAGTACAAGGAGGCCTTCTCTCTTTTTGTATGTATTTACCCTGGGACCTGCCGTGAGCCCGCACTGCCTGATAAGCGGCTGACTGACCGGTTGTTGGTAGGACAAAGATGGCGATGGTGAGTTCCCCCCGAAGAACAACAACCACCTCCAACAGAATAGAATCGATGATCTAGCCGCAAGATACTCTACTTGTTTCGTTTATGGTCCATGGCTAAACAATGGCTGTGTTTGATGCAGGCCAAATCACTACCAAAGAGCTGGGCACCGTCATGCGCTCTCTCGGCCAGAACCCCTCCGAATCGGAACTTCAGGACATGATCAACGAAGTTGATGCGGACAACAACGGCACGATTGACTTCCCTGGTACGGCTTTCGCCTGCGTTCTGGGTGCTGGGTGGTAGAAGCTGACATTGTCGCAGAGTTCCTCACCATGATGGCCCGCAAGATGAAGGACACCGACTCGGAAGAGGAGATCCGCGAAGCCTTCAAGGTGTTTGACCGTGACAACAACGGTTTCATCTCCGCCGCAGAGCTGCGTCATGTCATGACCTCGATCGGCGAAAAACTGACCGACGATGAGGTCGATGAGATGATCCGCGAGGCTGACCAGGACGGTGATGGACGCATCGATTGTGAGATCAGTCCCTTTTGTGATTATCGAAGCAGCGTGCTGATGTAGGATCTCTAGACAACGAGTTTGTCCAGCTCATGATGCAGAAATAGTCGATTCGCAGGATACCTATCGGCTGTCGTTTTGTTTTTTCTTTGTTTTGGAGGTATATAACAGGCTGTGGTTTTGGTTGCGTGCCATGATCTACTAGGCAGGTGTTTGATTTCGGCCGTTGCCGTTATGTTGGATTCGTCCATTTTACGTCGTGAGCGTTTCAAATTCAGGTCAACATGTGCGGTAACGAGGCATTTGTCTTTTTTTCTTGATGGATTGGTTCCATCTTAGATTGAAAACAGGGTTCCCAAAACATTGATCTCGGTTTTGCCATTTCTTCCTTCTGTCCTCGCCAGATAGTTGTTAATCGCTCCACAAGAGGACTGGACCATATTCTCCATCTTCGAGCGCGCCCTTTGCTTACCTTGTTATTCTTTTCCTTTTTCATACCTCCGTTTCTTTGTATTACAGTTGCCCCCAAAAGCCAATATCATGACATCTGGAACCATTGCAAAATGCAAAAGAGATACGTGGATGGTATTCATATTATCGGTTGAAGCGGAAAAGCTCCATGTACTGTCGGGCCAGGTCGGCGCCAGCATCTACATCGTCCTCTCTTTCCAGTGGAACTACGGTGCCTCCCCAGCTGCGATCCAGCGCTATGGCTTCTAATCTTTTCTGTCGGAGTTTTGCCTCTCTCTGTGCCCAGCCTGGTTGTCGTCGTTCGTGTAACTTCTGCCGTACTTCTCTGCCCACGTCCGGGACCAAGATGGACTCACGCACCGTCGTATCCGCTATCTCCAGTCGTCTCCAAAATTCTCGAATCAGGTGTGCAATCTGCGTATACTCTGCATCGACATCTTCGTCTGTAGGTATGTAGACTGGAGCGTCTGTGCCATCGAATATACTAAGATTGGCTTCACCCTGCCTCTCCAAACTCTCTGTCTTGACTGTTGCTGTTGCGGGTACCGCTGCCACAGGCGCCGCAATCGCAGTCGCAATCATTGAGACACCCTTCCACTCAATCTCCATGATCGTACCCCTTGGCCGAACCTGCGGTTGCGTCTGCCGCACTTCTCCCACCCGCACACGAAAGTCGCCTACATCGTACATATTCCCCGTTACCGTGACCGTATGTCGGTGACACCAGAGCGGCTCGCACGCGCGTACAAAGTGTCTGAACAGTTCGGCTGAAGAAGTGATTGGCACAGCCGACATGAGCATTCCGGAAGCCGGTGTCGTCGGAGGCGCTTGCTGCTGCTGCTGTAGTTGTTGTGGGAGACGGGACTCATCCTGCGACGCATATATAAAGCCAACCTTGGGATACGTTGTTGTCGACAAGAACTGCATGTAGCGAGCTTTTGGGACTGGATTGGGTGCGTGTGCCGACGCGGGGAGGCATGAGGGCGTGTCTTTCATCAACTTGTGTTCCAGGCCCCAGCGGCCAATGGGGACAACTTCGTCGCCATAGACGGTGCGCAGGCGCTCAGTCAGCGGGGCTACCATGTTCGGTGCATTTGGGCTCGAGGGAATGAAGTAGACGCTGTAAAGAGAGACATGTTAGATGGTTTTGCCTGGGCTTGCATTGAGGAAGAGGTGGACAGCATTTGTAATTACCCCGTGTGCGTCATGGTCGATGGGATGTGAATGCAATGAGTACTGTAGCGTTCTGGTCACTTCTCAGACGGACAATACGCGGTAACAATAAAGTAAATCTTTGACTAGGTGAAAGTGCTCCGAGAGAACTGCTGTGCACTGTTTATGTAGACAAGCAGCAGCCTCACACTGGAGATGTTCTTGAGCTGGTCAAAAGTTACGCCTCTACACGACCGCGGGCGGTGTGGGGCACCCGGCGGGGGGCCGATTGGCTGCTTTGTTTTTGTATGAATATCAAGTTTCCTGTGCTGTGAGGGTAGTTATAGGGAGTAAAAAAGGTCAAAGAATGAAGATTATTTCTCTAGTGATACACATAACATCTATTCTTACGTATGCTTACTTGTTTTCCCAAAGTAGCGTGCACGTTCCCAACTGTCCTGAAATGTAATGCTGTTTTAAGACCTCGACATTACAGAGCAAAGTAGACTTCTACACATGGCATGTCGATATGACCCCGGCGGTCCGTACGGCTCGGATTAATAACTACTTCATTGCAGTGCCTGTCTGCAAAAAAGGGACAAACGCCGGTCAAATGATAGAATAATTTCGATCGACAAGCTCTGGCGAGTACATCCCCTGCGAGGCAGATCAGACAAATGATAAGCATATAACTGTGTCAGCCAAGAGCCTTCATGCCGGGGCGCGGCCTGCGATAGGCGGTCGCGCATGCCCAGAGCCCACCAGCCCCAGTTGTGGACACATCCAGGTTCGGTCCTCCCCAGAAATCTCCCAACTTTCAACATTGACCTTCTACTCTTTCAACACTCACGATACCAAAGGCCATCACTCTCTTACGGCCGGCGCAAAGAAATGATACTGTTGTCTGTCTCTTTGGACTGTTCTTCGTGAATTGACTGCGCGGGTTCGCCATCGATCTGTACCGTCACCCTGGCTGCCCCCGGAGTTTAACAACGTATACAATCGCCACTGCTACATACTACTCAATTGCAATCCATGCTGCCCACTGTTGCCGGCCATCGATAGAGCCATTGCGCTGAACCATGCCCCTCATCCGCAAGAGCCTGGTTCTGCCGGCTTTCATTCTGACAATCATCATCTACCTAACGTTTGAAAGCAGCGGACCCCCCGAGCTCTCCGCCCCGGATCTTGACGACCCCAATTCGGAATCATCAACAACAACGAAAACCGATACCATCGTGCACTGGGAGCAAAGGCCGCCAAAGTACCCAGTCAAATCGTACATTGAGCTGCCGAACGGAAAAGCGGGCAAGATCCCTAAAATCCAATATGATTTTCCCAAGGAAAAGTCACTGGACCGCAAACGACGACTGGAGAGACAGACGGCCGTTAAAGAAGCTTTTGACCACGCCTGGGCAGGGTATAAAAAGTATGCATGGCTAAAGGACGAAGTCTCTCCCATCTCGGGCGGTTACGCCAATAGTTTCGCGGGCTGGGCGGCAACGCTGGTGGACACGTTGGATACCCTGTTGATCATGGGCATGACGGATGAGTTTGAGAAGGCGCTCGATGCGCTCGACCAAATCGATTTCAGCACAACGAGCGATCAGTATATCAATGTGTTTGAAACGACCATTCGCTACCTGGGTGGCTTTTTAGCCGCTTACGATTTGTCCGGCGGTAAATACCCGGTGCTTTTGCGCAAGGCCCAGGAGGTTGGAGAACTGGTCTATGGGGCGTTTGACACGCCAAATAGAATGCAAGTGTCCCGCTGGGACTGGAAAAGGTAAAGTTTCATATTGGCTTCTTCTCTAGGCCTACTGCGCCGTAGCTGACCATTGGAATCCTAGATCCCTGCGAGGAGAGACCGTGATGCCCGCCAGAAATACTTTGCTGGCAGAGGTCGGGTCTCTGTCCCTGGAGTTCACGCGGCTGACCCAACTGACGAGCGATCCCAAATACTTTGACGCCATCCAGCGCGTCACCAACGAACTCGAGAAGGCTCAGATGGACACTGCGATTCCGGGGTTGTGGCCGATAATCGTCGATCTCGAAACGCTTGCTTTCAACAACCGACAGTTTACGCTGGGCGGCATGGCTGATTCGACGTACGAGTATCTTCCAAAAGAACACCTCCTTCTAGGGGGCCACACCCAGCAATACCAGAAAATGTACGAGGCGACAGTCACTCCCATCAAGAACCATCTCTTGTTCCGGCCGATGACTCAGACCGAAGAAGACATCCTCTTCAGTGGAACTAAAAGCGGCGGCACGCTGAACCCGGAAGCCCAGCATCTCACATGCTTTGCGGGCGGCATGTTTGGTATCGGTGGAAAGATCTTTGATCGTCCGGGAGACGTCAAGATTGGACGCAGACTGACGGACGGCTGCATCTGGGCGTACGACTCGATGGCCACTGGACTGATGCCCGAGATCTTCTATACTAGTGTTTGCGATGACCTCGATTATTGTACATGGGACGAGGAGAAGTGGCTGGAGGATGTGCGCCGGAACAACCACGCAACAGGCGAGGACGACGATGCTGCGCGCGATATCGCGGAGAAGGGAGGTCTTCCGCCGGGTATGACCCGTGTGTCGGATCCCAAGTACATTCTGCGGTTAGTGTTTTTTTTTTTTTTTTTCTTGTTTGTTTGTTTGTTTGTTTGTTTGTTTTTTCTTCAAATGCCCTACTCTGCAGTGTGGAATCCTGTAAAATCACCATCAACTGACAATGGAGCAGCCCCGAGGCCATCGAGTCGGTCTTTATCATGTACCGCATCACTGGCGACAAGACACTGCAAGATGCGGCATGGCGCATGTTTACCAGCATTGAGAAGATGACACGCACCGACATTGCGCACGCTGGCATCGATGATGTGCGTTACATCGACACGCGCAAGTCGGACAAGATGGAAAGCTTCTGGCTTGCCGAGACGCTCAAGTACTTTTATCTAATCTTTTCCGAGCCCGACGTTGTGAGTCTGGACGATTACGTGCTGTAAGTTTTAATACTGCCTTTTTTTCCCCTTTCCTCTTTATTCCCTTCTTGATTTGGGCTTTCCGAATTCTAACTATGATAGAAATACCGAGGCACACCCGTTCAGACGGCCCCGGGATTGATCGATTTATTGTAATGCCTCTGGAAGACATTCTACACCATTAGATATACTGGTATACATATACATAGAATTGATTTGTCCATTGCAAGAGATATGTGTGTATGTTTGTGAAACAAAAGTCGAAGGAGACTGCCGCTGCCAAGGTAGTATTACTTCACTGCTTATGTATGGCATGGCGCGGCATCCCTGTTTGGTATAGTTGGTCTCTTCGTAGCACTGCAGGAACTGGATCGCTTGGCGGTTACTATCTAATTACCTCAATCAAAATTCATGGACAGACGGTATGACGATTTTTCACCCGAAAAAAAAATAAATAAAATAAAATTAAATTAAAGGGAACACCGGGTAGGACAGTCTGTGATCCATAGTTTCCAACCAGTAATACATGTGCCATCTATGTAGGATTCAATTCCACGGTGGTTGATCAACTTATTTTAAAATCGTATAGAGTTCACATGGTTTGGTGTTACATGAATGCAACATTGTTTGACTATCTGAGCTCCTGTCTTACATGCAATCTCGGTCAACCATTCTTCATGTTTCTCCAATTGTTTGTAGCGGGGAAAGTTGAACGTAAAATCACACTACAGAGTAGAGAATCAAAACAGGCTTTTGCACGAAATCGCGTCTGATCTGGCCCGGTAGTGGGGTCGCGAGTCCACTACGGGGCTGCTCTGGAGACCCTTGTTTAGCCACAAGCGTTGGTTCGAGCGAGGTTGAATCATACCAGACGTCCTAAATGTAGTGCTATAAAGGACTCGTTGGTGGTATGTTCTACGCGGCGAATTACATCAGAGCAAGCATGTGATTCATGATAATGACAGAGTATCTAGAAATAGTACTGTTCGCCGAGGAAAAGGAGAGCGTAGGAGGAAAAGGAGAGTCATAAAATTAGAGCTTATCAGATGGATCAGATTAGATTGCATCAGCTGCTAGTTCCGCCAAGTCGGCCGATTTCGGGGCCCGTTACCAGCTTTAACCGTACCGAGTATTGTTACGCATCGTCTACGGCTTACTCTCGCAACGGACAGAGCAGTTTTCACTTTGATTTGCTGCCTTTTTTTCTTGCCTGGTTCTTTTAGCTACTGTAATCCACTGGTCTCTACACTTTTATAACTCTGTTTGTGTGCTTTCACTCTTGTATGGAGCTGTTTCTCTTCAGCTTTGGGCCGTTGCACGGTGCATCAGGGCTACCGTACCTGCATATATTATGCAGACTTTGTAGATCGGGCTTTTATGTACTTTTAATCAATCTAACCCAACTGCCGCACATCAGCCCATGTCTGTGCAAATAGTGACTATACTATATAGACCCGATCATCATGTCTCCTCGGTCTGACCAGACACAATTCGTAAGCAGTGGTAAGATAAGCTAACTAGTACATGTAAGATATGTAAGGTGGCCGTTTCCGTGACGGTACCGGACCGCAATAGCCTCCCCACGGCATTTTTTTATCAGATGCGGACCCCCCAGCCGCCCGCGAACTTTCTTTAATCCCTCTTCTTACCATTGTTATCCCCTCCTACGCCAGACTGGTTTTTCTCTTCCATAAACTTGCAGAAGTTTTTTGACTGGCGCTGTCCATAAATCTAATCATCCATATATTTTCTTCTTCTTGGTTTATTTTATTATAAGCATTCCGTTGTGCCATATCGGTTTTCGTCGCAAAAAATTGCTAGTCTTACAAGCCGCCACCGTGTGCGCCTCGGCAAACCTCAGTCGGCTACGAGTCCGCCCACGCCCTGTGCACCTTGCTGCTGCCAGCGCTCGTCGGCTGGGTATTGGCATTGGCATCAATCCAAAGGTTGAGACTGGCATTGGCACTGCTTCTCGCACAATCTTGTTCCCAATGGGTATGTACAATCTTGTCTAAAGAAACCGTCCCCCGTCTCGTCCCGACATCGCCACCCGGACAGAACTGTTCCCGCACCTTCCCAGTAACATCACAACAACCACGATTTCGAAGCAAAAAACACAAAGGAACAAGCTGCTAATGGGGCCTTGTGTATCTTCAAGTTCACGCTGTCGCTACCGAAAATTCTCCCATGTCGAAAATGTCCAGCTCGACCAGCGCTGGTCGAGGACAGGTCCCCGTCTCGGCTACGTCACACCCGGATAACCCTGTTCCAGAAGAACCCCGCAATGTGCCCAGCGTGGCAGACGCCATCCAGGCGCTGAATATCAACCAGGCATCGCTCTCGTCACAGTCATCACACTCAGTCGCTGGCCTCTCCGAGAGCGACTCGGATTCCGCCGAGACTCCTGTCACCGAGCACTCGGAGGACGACGACCACATGAAACCGGAGGCCGCCCGAAGGCGTCGTGCCTCGACGACGCTGATTGCGGAGAGCACCGAGGATGTACAGCGGATCCTGGGCAATCTTGGCTCGGGTGGTGGCACTAAGCTGGTTGAGAAAGTGTGCTGTGGTGGTGGTTGCTGCTTGTCACAGCCCCTGCCTGGCAGCCCCGACGAGGTTGCGAACCCGGTCCGGACGCCGGACAACGAGGCGTATCGCAGTCTCAACCTGAAGATCCGCAGTCTTGCTCTGGACAGTGAATTGACCAACGTCGTCGCCCTGCCAGAGAAGACTGTCTCTTTCGTACCAGTGTCTTCGGACGCAGTGGACGCGAAACTCGGGCCCCAGGACCATCCGCCAAAGTTTGTCCAGCCTCACCCACCATACGACGTTTTCCGGGCCCCGCTGCATCACGCACGCGAGCTCACCAAGTCCGGCGCCGAAAAGAAGACGTATCACTTCGACATTGATGTGACCGACTACCCAGAGGAGAGCGGGGATGTGGACTTTGTCGTCGGTGGCGCCATCGGCGTGTGCCCGATGAACAGTGACAGCGTGGTGGATGGCGTGTTCGATTGCCTCGGTGTGCCCAAGCCCATCAGGGACAAAAAGATCACGGTCCGAACCACTGGTGGACGCTGGCCGACCATCTGGGGCGACGAACAGGCCCGCGAATTGACCACCACTCGACGCGAACTGCTGCGGTGGTGCTCGGATATCCAGAGCTATCCTCCCACCAAGCAGCTGTTCCGCGTCCTGGCTGAGTATGCCTCGGACCCGAATGAGAAGAAGATCCTCACGTACCTGTGCTCTGCGCAAGGACAGGGTGCTTTCTGCGACTTGCGGACGGGCGTCCACGTCACGCTCGAACAGCTGCTCCAAGCCTTTCCGTCAACCCACCCGCCTCTCGACTATCTGTTGTCCGTGCTCAACACTCTCATGCCGCGCTTCTACTCGCTGTCGCAGGACCCAACCATCTCCTGCACCACCCGCACCGGCAACTGCCGCCGCATCATCGAAATCGCCGTGACGGTCCACGAAAGCGACGACTGGCGCCATGGCAAACGCAGCGGCGTCGGCTCCGGGTTCCTACAGCGCCTGGCCGACCGATTCAGCGACGCCGAGCGCCGTGGCATCGACCCCAAGACCCTCGACCTGCACGTCCCCATGTTCCGTGGCCTAATGGCGAACCCGCTTGCCCGCGAGTTCGTCCTTGACGGTCCCATGCTGCTAATTGGTGCTGGCGTGGGCATCGCACCATTCCGTGGCTTTGTCCAGCGCCGACTCAAGTCCGCCAACTGCGTAAACAAAGTGTGGGTGCTGCAGGGTATCCGCGACTCGCTCCTCGACGAGCTGTACAGCGGCGAATGGGGCGTCGACGAGCAAAAGGTCAAAAAGGTGGTGCAGAGTCGACGCGGCGAGAGCCGGTACGTACAGGAAGAAGTCCGCTACCAAGCCGATCTTGTCTGGTTCGTCATCAACGCCCTTGACGGCCGCGTGTTTGTGTGCGGCAGCAGCAAGGGCATGGGCGAGGGCGTCGAGGCGGCCCTGATCGATGTGGCCATGGCCAAGGGTAATCTGAACCAGGCCGAAGCCACTGAGTTTTGGCAGCGGAAGAAGGATGCCGGCCAGTACATTGCTGTAAGTGTTTTTTACTTCTCTTTCTCTTCTGACCTGAGAAAACCAATTTTTACTGACCGAGGTAGGAAACGTGGTAATTCGATAGTGATCATCCATGTGTAGAGGAGGGAATATTTGGGTGTATACTATACTGCCTGTCGTCATACGATTCGTTTTGTTTTCTTTGCATGGATCGGCGTTTGGGGCTTCATATAATTGTGCTTAGCCTGCTGCACGTCAAGTATAGATTGATTACGTATATAACGGAAACATATAAGAGTTGATATATAGTCTTGTTCTTAAACATTCGGCAGCGTATGTGTTGTATATATGTATACCTCTGATGGCACATGAACGGGATAGCTATGCTCTCATCCGTGTACACAGGTACCCAAGTCGCTCACCTATATCAACTATACTACTTTCGATGCATCTCCAGGATTGACTCGACTGATGTTTGAAGTCCGTCACAACATGTTAATTGTATCTGACATGTAGTTGGTGTTGGTGGCGCAGATGGTCATTGCCATGTGCAGTCCAGAACAATATACACTAAATGTGATCCGGTCGCCACATCAGTATAAGCCTTGCCTCTTCTTTAGCCATATCCGTTGCTTTATCATGTACAATTACAAAGGCGTCATGCTTCTGGAAGAGAGAAAAGAAACAAGATATAGGACAGATCAATCGGATTAACACTGTGGTTTTCTGCCCAGGCTTAAGCCTTTAGATCAGTCATACGCCAAAGGTTGGTTTGTGCCGGCAGCGACTGACACATGCAAGCACTTTGGATGTTTTCGGCGGCTGCTCATACCATTATCGGTGAGATGTACTGGGCTTGTGCGCGGAAAATGAACCCGTCATTTGGGAATGAGGTCTGGGCGGCCTCTTTTGTTCGGAAGTTGGGCGTCTTTGCTTCGCATAGATATACTCCTGCGTTACACGAGAAGCGGAGCGAACAAGGATATCAGTGACACAACATTGCAGAACGTTATTATACATGGACTATTGCATCTATAGGATATGATCCCATTCCGACATCCCATATCCTCCAACCCAGGAACATGTACACACACACACCACAAGAAAGAGCGACACTGGCTCATAGACATTGGTGATGCACCATCATCCCTCACGACCTTGGTCGCAACCTCCCGTGTTCTCGAAACCAGAAATGTCTCAGGCACTGCTGCAGGATATACTTTGGGACGTATCAACAATTCCAACCCTGCCTGTATATGCAATGCAGGTGGATGAATATCTCTGGTACGACATCAATATGCATGAAAAAGGCAGGCTGCTGCAAGCCCGTATGTACCCATGCAGAGAGGACAATGTACGTTGCTTTCCCCTCTTCCGTCCTAAGAAAAAACATGCAGTTCACTACGTACTCCCAAAAAACCAAATCATCGGTCGGATGCAGAAAAGGTGGACGGTCTGTGCTCAGTCTATCCTTGCTCAGGGCCAATTGTTTCTAGTCGGGCGTGCAGTAGTCAACAGGGATGGCTTGAAAAATTCTCCGATTCGGAATTGTCGAATCTACATATGAACACAGGTATTGCATAATAACAGGTAGATGATTAAGAACGACAAAGATGACTTTGCTCAACAGGCATAGCATACTGCTCTTATTGAGCCATATCGTTTTTTGGTTAGTATTGAGCCAGTATCTTGATCTATACTTCATTTCCCAATATAGTAACCTGTTTGTTCCCTCACCGAAAAAGACTCGTGAAAAGATTGATCAGAGTTCTGATAATAAAACTTAGCCCACGACAACAACCTGCTATCCCAAGTTGTTTTTGCTTACAGAGTACTGCAAGGCTATTGACCGCATTCGATGTGACAGTCTAGAATATGACAGATCACAAAAGACTGTCACACGGGCAGATAATGCTTGCAGCAAACCTGTGCAATCTTGGACTAATAAAAAATTTTAGTTGCGCTGCAAAAGTTTAATGAAACGATAACCCCCTGGATAAACAACCGCGGAATTTTATGAAGGTCATGACGTAGGTTCTGCAGGTAACGCAACTAAATAGTGATGGCTGAAGTCTTTGTTCTATAGGGTATCTCGTTCTACCTCAGGAATGTTTGTTTTCTCTGTGTCCTTGCTTCGAGCTGGGCCAGCTGACTTGCTCGCAAACTGTAATTACTGGAATTAACTGCATAGCAGCGAGTAAATGTGCACTTGCCACAGTGGCTGTACACCAGATTGCAGGCATGTGCCACACGCAAGGGTTATGGACGCACGGTTTTCCGTGACCTGGATGACATGTCACTTTTTTTTTCTGTGGCTGGCAAGTCTTTATTCTCCATACAGTCACACTGTGCATGCGCTTGGTAGACTCGAGAGCTAGGCGGATATAGAATTGAGCAAAATCAGTCAAGAGCAGTATTGGTAATCGAGCAAGGCAGCACTCTGAACTACATCGTGCCCGGATAACCAAACTTTACAGGATCTGCGTCGTACCTGAGCAACGCTGATTAGTTGATCCGGAAGACGTCAACGGATTTTCGGAAATGAGTGAAATGACTCGGTCGTGACTAGTGAGCCCACGCCTGGGGGGTGGCGGCGATCAGTAAGGGCGATCAGACCCGATCATCAAATCCGAGGGAAGCAAAGCAGAAGAACATGNAAAAAAAAAAAGGGGAAAAAAAAAAAAAAAAAAAAAAAAAAAAAGAAACTAGTCAAGCCCCGAGAGACAAGGAAGAGCGGAACCAGCAAAAACCGTCTGACAGCCGGCCAACGCCCCTCCCCCCGCCCTCCCTTTCCAGTCTGCTGGGAGTTTGGGACAGGGATAATGGAGCAAACTGTGGAGGTAAATCTCGGTTTTGACGAATTAGACAAACAGGTACGATACCCGTCAGGTTTCAAGTCAACCAAGGATTCGGGCATACCAGCTGGCCGGACACTGTCCGGAAAGGGCGTTAGGTCGGATTAAAAAGCCGGGAGCAAACGAAAAGAAAAACCAAAACNGGGGGGGGGGGGGGGGGGGGGGGGGGGGGGGGGGCGGCAGACCATACTACTGGCAGGTTTGGCACCGATCTTGCAGCAAAAAGGAAAAAAGGAAGGAAAGTAGATCTGAGATCGAGCGTACCCACTGCGCTGGGACTGGAGAATGAGAGGGGAGGAAAAAGAAACAAGATCATGTTGATTCGAGGGTTCTGGGACTCTGGATTTCTGGTGTGCCACATGGCGTCGGCAGGTTGCTCGGCAGATAGTACTGGAACCTGGATTTGATATTCGACAAGAAACTGAATAGTCGGCCATCCCAAGCGATCAACCATCGACTAACGAAATGACATGCAGAGGCCCGTGCTGGCACAGATCTAGCTATACTGCCTAGTCGGGGCGGAGGAGTTCGGATTGTTAATGTTACGGATACGAAGTCGAACTCTTGTCGGCGGATTTTGCTGAAGAAAGGCAGGCCGGAGACAGACACACCACACACAGTTGGACTGCAGTGATGTGGACAACGTAGCAATAGAGATTTGCATACTAAGGGTTGTCAAGCCGTATAAGCTAAATTAATGCAGAGTTTAAGGGGGGGTCTGAGAAAGAGGAGAGAGTGAGAGAGAGAAAGAGAGTGAGAGAGAGAAAGAGAGAGAGAGAGAGCGGGTGTGTGTGAGACGGTGGCATACGCCAACGAACGCCAGTGGAGAAATCTCCGGCCCCAGCCTGGCTAGGAAGGTGTCATTGCTGTCAGAGCGCACTCGATCTCATTTTCGACCCCAACGCCAGGCCTTTTCTGGCTTCAAGCTTTTGGCCTCGTTACGTGGCTGCTGGTTATTGACAGTTGCTCCACCGTCCCACCCGAACCATCGATTCCCACTCCGTTGGACAGCGTAGGGAGCAAATATACTAAACGAGGGACGCCAAAAACTGCTAGTGACGGAGACGACAAACCAAGTACGGCGTAACCATGGAATCGGGACTGTGTCGCCCTTGTCCCAACAAGTCAGAGGTCGGGCACACCCCTCCGCATTCGGCTGCGCGTATGTCCAGAGGGACCGCAGCGCATACCAAGACGACCGCCAGTGTGACGTTCCTGGGGCTCGATTGGCGATCTGCGCATATCTCGCCGGACTCGAAAAACTGGCTGATGACTGGTATCGTCGCTAGGCCGGATAGTCGACCGTCGTCGGAATCCAAATAGATGATTAAGATGGGCTATTATTACGCGATCCGTAAATTTGTGCCAGTCAGGACCTGTCCCCTCCCCCCCAGGATAACCCCCAAGCCGGCCAATCGGGAATGTCGCTATGGAGTTTTTCCGATACCTTTTGACGGGCTGCCACCACACCGGCGGCAATACCCAACCGCGATCACAGCAGCCAGACAGCTCCTAAAATGACAGGAGCTGTGGAACAGTCTCAGTCTGCAATTTGCCACAGCCGGACTTTCGCTACCATTTTGACGTGGTATGGGCGACGGCGGGACACCTGCTTAGCACGGCAGCAGCCTCAATCGGGGCCAGCGATCACCACGCGCCCGGCCAGATCGGCACGCGGGCTGCAAAGGGCCCTAGCAGGGAGCAGCTGATGTGACGGAGGGAGCCGAGTGTGCTGTCAAGTGTCAACGTTCGGTGCTGCTGCTCTTCACCGATGAGGGGTTGGAAGGAGGGCTAATAGNAAAAAAAAAAAAAAAAAAAAAAAAAAAAAAAAAAAAAAAAAAAAAAGAGTACCTAGCATGTATCTCGCATGTACCTAAGGTGGGGCCCAGTAGCGGTACTATCTGCAGCATCAACGACAAAAAGGGACTGGCATGACGCGGGCCAAGCCTGCGAGGTGCCCTAGCCGAACGGGGTTTAGGTCCCTGTGGCTGCGTGGCGGTGCGGCAGTTTCCCGGACCACGCATGAGAATGATGTAATCAAACAATGGCACCCGGCCAAGCGGCTGTTGCAGGCGAGCCCGAGCAAAGTCCGGGATGACATGGAAGGAGACTCCCGGCCACCGTAACTGCCTTGTCGCAGCGACCCCAGCCGGTTTCAGCAAGTTTCAGGCGTCAGGGCCGGCACCGTGATTGGCCCGATCCTACGAACGGGTGTTCGTGGCTGATTGGCGGCTGCAAAGCACGATCATAAGGACCTGACCTGCAACTTTGCAACCGCTGCACCTCGGCTCATCTGTGCGGGCCAGTCGTGACGCACTAGCCCGCCCGGGGCTAGTGCCGGTGGGGCCAGCCCTGCTGCCTTGATTGCCGAGAGCCTGATCCCGGTCGCCCAACTTTTGCAGCTTTCTCAGTGACAGCGGCACTGAGACCGACTCTTTCTGGTTGTCGTCGCAAACACGGTTCGGCAGCGTTCGCGTCCAGGTGGCTGCCGGCCAACTCCTGGCCGTTCGCGATCCTGCAGCTTTTCCGGGACGCTGAAACATACCAGAAGAATATCCCACGGAGAGATACCGCCATCTCCGCCGGAACCAAACCCCGACGACAACGCTAGTGCGCGTGTTGCATACAAGAGAGCCAATCATGATACACACATCAAACCCACGGTCGGACTCAGCCAGTCAGAAAATAACAAACCAATCGCCCCTGGCAGGGCCCAATCACAAATCGCCCACTGCGCTGCGTTCCAGGGACCCGTTCCCATTGTAGTCCCCCACCCCCCCCCCCCCCCCCTCTCCCCATTCAGCGTCCCGATCGGGAAGTCAGCCGTCGCGTTATCCGCAGAGTCGGTTCCCGGCTTATTGTAACCGACAAGTTTCGTGTGTTCATCAGCTCGCTCCCTCGCGGTGAACAGTGTCGGATGCATGCTCCTCCCGTTCTTTGACGGCGTACTCCGGCCATGCAAGATGACGAGTCCTGCAATGTACATTGTTGTGGTTAAACTGGCGCGCGCATCGGGATTCAGTTCCCTTCTCCCAAAGTCTTTGTCTGGAGCCCAGTCACCCCCAAAGTTAACGCACATGCCGGCGCCGGCGCCGTGAATACCAGTGACAATAGTTCCTCAATGCTAAAGCTCCCCAATCCCCAATCCCCAATCCCAAATCGGCTCGACATAACTGACGCCGGGCTAGTACAAACCACAATAGTCGACTAATCATGACCGCCAAACTCAGACACATCTGTCACCAAACCTTAAGTCCTATGCCCAGTTCGACACGCCTCTCCACATCTGGATCGTCATTCCTCTTTACGGAGTAGCACTGGCTAATTTAGTAAAAATGAGGGAACCGGCTCCACCACCCATCGATCCTGACTAGACGGCTTTGGGCGGCCTCAGAATTAGATCCTGTTGCAGCCCCCAGACTCCTTTTCTTTTNGGGGGGGGGGGGGGGGGGGGGGGTTTGCTGGCCTTTCTATCCTCATCATGCTGTCACAGTGCCAGCAGAGTCGTAGGGGCTAGTGTTCGTATTGTTCATGCTATAGACCGATCTCCTAATATCAGCGACACACCACCGTCCACGGACAGATCTTCTTAATCTCTCCTAATAAGGACCATCACTATATGCTTGTAACCCCAACAATAACAACAATAACAACAATAACAATAATAAGAACAATAATACGCAACAGGATTGATCCCTCGGTTGCTTTCCACTCGCTGGCACGAACCAAACTGACAACTGACTACCAGCATATGCTCCGGCTGAGACCCAGTCAAAGTCACCTTGCATAACCTTGTTTCTCCCATCCACTTGGCTCGCTTGCTTTCTGTCATTGCCAGAATTTTGGGTACGGCCAGAACTAGTGGATGAACTAACGCTGGTAGATGGCACGCCCTGTGTGGCTGACACGGTCTGATCTGCCTATGGTCTGCTTTTTAAGTTATTTATCGACTGGGACCCTGATCATAGCTGCTTTTTTTGCCTTTTTGACTTGCGCCGGCTGCCGCTTGGTTGGTGTTTGCCCTCTTCTTCTAAATTACCAGCTCTGTTCCATTTTTTTTTACCTCTTCTCCTTTCGGTTCCTACGGTTCCTAGATCNTTTTTTTTTTTTTTTTTTTTTTTTTTTTTTCTTCTTCTTTTTTAATTTTTTCCTTTCTTCTTCCCTTTTCTTTTGGTTCGTTCCTTTTCCCCGTTTCCGCTTTCAACCGTCCTGACTCATGTCCTCATGATTCATCATTCGCCCCAGCCTTGTTTCTCTTAATTAGCAGTAGTAGCTTTGCTCACCTCTACGACTGTTCCTTATCGTTATCACATCGTCATCGGTTCCCCCCCTTCGGGAATCCTGCCTCGTCCTGGGACACGTAGTACCGGACTCTGCGGTTTCTGGAATTCGTTACAGACGGAGTAACAGCAATTGCCACCACTACCACAAAAAAGTGTCCCTTTTCAACTGTACCCTTGTCCTGGTCTGCGTTGTGCGCCCACCCCCCTCTTATTCTCTCTCGGGTGCTATTCTCGGTTTCCCGTACCCCGCTCCTCTTCATCCGGTGGTCAGCTGCAGCGTCGAATGGTTCAGGAAACAGTTGGGAGTCTTGTGTGATATCGATCCGTTCTTATATTGCCGCCGTGGCCTCCCGCATGTCTCAACAACCCAGCCAAGGGCTAGATCACAATCGCAAGAACATGGCTGTTCAATATTCGAGCAGTATTGCTTCGTCGCAGAACCAGACGCTTCCGTCGTTTCGAGATGTAAATCTGCCTTTTTTTGGTTTTTTTTTTTTTTCTTCGAAAAGAAAACGTCCAGTACTGACCAACCTACAGCTTCTGCCCGCCCATCTGCACGAAGAAATCGACTCGGCTGCTTATTATGCCCAATCTCGCCCGGGGCCGCAGGACCGCAGTCCTGAAGTAGCCCCTTTCACCAAGTCCCGATCTGCTCCTCAGCAACAGCAACAACAGCAGCATCTACCGCACTCCGGCACGCCAACTCCCGGCCCCGTGTATCCTTCGCGTGGGCCGAGTCCTATCCTACCGCCGCTGAGAGACTTCCAGCCGGCACCCCATACGCGACAGTTAGACCGTCCGTTGAGCGGATATGATCCCAGTCCGGCCCGGAGCTTGGAGCAGCCCGCATACGCTGCCCGTTCTAGCATGGATGATGATCGGTTCCGCACCAGTGCACCGTTTCCTACCAGTAGCGGTGCCGGTAACCCAGGTGGCAATGGAGGAGCACCGCCGGCCTTGTACAATCCGAATCACAACCACAGTCCCAGTCCCAATGCTACGCTCAAGGCCTACGACGGCGGCGCTCGGTACGGCGGTGCTCCCGCCTATGCGTCCTCGTACACCAGCGAATCCGAGTATTCGCCCATGACGCACAATCACACTCTGCCCGCCTCGACGTTTGGAGTCATCGGAGAGCCGCTGGACTCGCGCGGAAAACGAAGAAGGGGGAATTTGCCAAAGCCCGTAACCGACATTCTCCGGGCTTGGTTCCACGAGCATCTGGATCATCCGTATCCCACCGAGGAAGACAAGCAGATCTTCATGTCCCGGACAGGTTTGTCTATCAGCCAGGTATGTTCTGTTTTTGGTTCTTCGGTACGAAGCTAGAAAACAGGCTAACCTGAAGAGCAGATCAGCAATTGGTTCATCAACGCTCGCCGGCGCCAATTACCTGCCCTGCGCAATCAAAACAATCAGATGCGCAACAGCGATGGCGACTCGCATGCCCGCAGTGGTTCCCCTTTGAGCGATGCCGGCGCATCCTCACCGGGCTCGACATCGTCCCCCTCACGCCCGAGACCCAGCTAGCCCTGAACGAAAGCGCCTACAAGAGTCACTCAAGAACCAAACAGAAACCAAACCCGCCCCCCCTCTGCTCGTAATAACAAAAAGAAAAAAAAGAAAAAAAGAAAAAATACAGAGTCGGCGACATAAATTGCCATGAATCAACCATCTTGCATCGAACCCATAATCGAAGATTTCGACATTAATATTTGTTACGCCACATATGTTCTCTCTATAATACACTTCTATCTCCACCTTGCATTGCAGGACGGCTGCCAGCGTGGATTTAGTTCGGACACGTTCGGTTGGGAAAGAATTGGTTTAATTGATGACTGATCGATGATTTGCCCATTTCCTCTTTCTTCCACTTTTTTTTCTTTGTTATTTTCTGATTTCAAGCGCCTGATTTGTTCGTTTCCCTCCATTCCACGCTTTGGTTTTATTTTCTTTTTACTCTACTTATCCATTCTACTTCTTTCCCACATGTATGCTTATACGAGCTGTTGGTATGGCGCCGGGGCTGAGAGGATGTCAATGATACCCTTTTTCTTATTCTTTTCTATTTCTTTTTCATTTCTTTTTACATCTGCCTGTCTGCATGAAGCATTTGAGTTGAAATAACTTTGTTTTCATTGAATAGTCCATTGATCTAGGAAAACAGATGGTTTCTGATTAACAAACCACCAATGATGTAGAAGCATTCATGATTCAGTATCCAATGATTCCTCGTATGGATTAATATTCTAGAATCGACCCGGTCTAGCCGCAAGTGGGCAATAGTCGACCCTAGTCTGTGCTTTCCAATAGCGTGACACTTGACACACTCGATTTGTTGCCCGTACATGAGGGCCGAGACCGAAATAAGAGGATCTTCACCTCGTTTTCGATGTCTCTCAGGTAGCTGATCGCTGAACACGTGGGTTTTTGGTTAGATAGTCACCTGTACAGACTGCAATATCTATTACAAGAACTTGTAGTTGTCAAACTAGACCACGGGAGCTTGCATATTACATATATATTGAATCCAAAATCACTTGTGCGACACAGGACTAGGATCTGCACATGTGGCGTTGAGATGATTCATATACGCATGGAGCTGCGACTGTTGATTGTAGCTATTGGAAGCAACATGAAGTGACTATCGTTCTTGTACCTGTACTCATGTCCGAGCTGACTTGAACAGGGTTATTGGAAAATAGGGGTGAAACTGCTGTGATGGGACACGTGGAATCCGGAGTATTGCATAGCCTCAACTCATTGTCACTATGCGGTACATATATCCTCTGTATTTTCACTTCCACCTGGCTAAAGGATTTTGATCAGCGTATAGAATCATGTGTTGGTCTCTTCGTTTGTCCGGACTGTTTGTATCTAGTAAAGGACACGTCCTAAACTTGATGTACATATCCCCTGTTCCGAGTCCAAAGGAAGACTCGTATGGATTCATCTCAGGCTCGGACACCGAAATCCAAAGCTGCCGTAAAACCCACCAGACCACAACCCCAGTAAACGCGCTCAGTCAGAGACAATACCAATGTTATACATAGTCAGACGTCAGCCACATGTCTTGATAGGCCCACCGCCAACAGAACGATATAGATACAGTGCTATAGAGGAAGTAGAGGGCTCAACTGATTCCGATATGTCAACGTGGCTCTTCTTAACCAATCAGGGTATTATGTAATTTATCCCACTTGCCATGGCATGACAGCTGCATCTCATGCACAGGTTGTCTAATCGATCCGTCTGGTACTGATAGACGTGGGTTCTCACTTTGGTAGAGTGTCTAGCTGTAGTCGGCCTGTCACAGGGTACGAGGTACCAGGTGACACTCGTTATCCCTGCATTTTTGCGTAAAGATCAGTCGACCGTTTACGGGAGGACGATTTCCGGTGATATGGTCGCACGGCAGCATTTTTTTTGTGTCTAATCAATCTTTCAAAACACACTTTAGACGTCACAACTGTTACTAGGCAGGTATGAGTGGCGCAGAGGTAGGTAGGCCCGCTGTGTTTGTCTAGTAGTATACGATACGGTTTCTTGTTGTCTGTAGCATCGAGTGGTCAGTCACGGTATCGTATAGTTTCTGATTAACATTATGACGGACTATTCAGCATGAAAGGATACTTTAACTATATACAACTTGCCTGACAAGACCTTTAAGCTACAGAAAACAACTCTAGCTTTCATCACCACATAAACCATAGACGAATCACACGATAGATTCTTAGACATCAACTCTTGCACATGGCGAGAACAGGAAAAGCAGGACTAGCAGTTCGATCTGTCGGCAGTTATCGACTTTGTGTAACTCTCAAGCGTCAAAATTCAGACAGTAGTCACTTTTCGCCTTTTGTTTGTGACACGCCTCCCGCCTCCTGCGTGTGGCTAGCTCATAATTCTCCGAATGCGATGCTCTGCTTACGTCCCTTTTTGTACACTAGCAAGAGAAAAGAAAAGTAACGCGACTATTTTTCCATCCTTTCAATACCAAACACAAGGCAAATGAATGAAGAAAACGAGCAATCAATACAAACGACGACATTGATCATGTAAAGATTGATTGATGTTATCTATCGTCATCACCTGACCCGGTAAACCCTACGGCCGCAGCTTTCCGTCCCGATTGGGAAAATGCTCTTGAAAAGGTTATGGTCAACGCAGTGGAACAATCAAAGCCCAATTTTTCTATGACTCACCGGTCGGTTGTCAAGGTCAAGATCTGCTGTCGCCACCGAGAACGGCTCAAATGCTGGGGAAACCGTCGTGGGGGCTTCAATTTGACAGACTTTCTTGTGTAACCAGACGCGAGACTTTTGAACATTTTGCAACTGTCAAGGATGACCTTGTCATCACAGCGGTTACAATGATGTCGGCACCCGTATTGGCTTCCTAACATGTAGTCATTTAATTCAAGTGTTTTTAGGATGTGTAATTGAGCTAGTTATCGCGTTATATGGGTTTAATAAGCAAGTAGCACATGCCAGTTCTACGATAGAGATAACCCATCATTAATACCGTCATCTTTCATAGCACACATGATTCGTCATTTTATGCACAGATGCAATCAACGCACCTATAGTACTATATACAGGAGGAAAAAATATCTCTGGTTTGACATTTGCCAGCCGTTGCACCACAACTCATCGGCTACGTCTCAGTTTTCAGCTTTCCCGGTTGCTCCGCATACACCGATACAGCCGAGACATTCAAGTTGCTCACTCTGAACAAGGGCTTCTGGCTCCATTCAGGTTGGAGGCCGGATACAAAATGCTGGGCAAGCCGCTATTCATGGGCACCGAGACATCTCCGTTGTCTCCCACTGTCACCTCTGTGCAGGTGACAAGCTCAGTCAGCTGCGTTCCAGCATCGAACCCGGCGTCCGTGACGGTCAAGGTGTACTCGCCACCACCGGCGCCCACGTTCGAGACCACGGTGATGATTTGAGTGCCGTTGCTTCCCTTGCGCATTGCCAGGTTGTTATTATCGTGGTAAATGGGCCAGTTCTATGTCAAGGTAAGCATGTGAAAATGCGATATCAGTCTACTTGAGATAAGCGCGCGCACCTTGTACGTGGTGTAGCCTTTATCAGTCGAAATGGCGAAGTTCCGGATCTTGTTCATCTGCGCAACCCATTTGTACAACTCGGAATCCGTATTGTATCCGCTCAGCCAGGTTGCCTCGCGGTTGGCGGGGTCATTGCCACCACCGTAATGCTGTTCCTGACCCGCATAGATAATGGGGATACCGTCCGCCAAGATGGTGTACGTGAGCACATTCTTCGCAAGTGCGATGTCATCCGTGTACGAGGCAAACCGCGGGTTGTCGTGGTTCTCGCTGAAGCTGCCCAGCAGGTTCGAGTCTGAGCAGGCCGATTTGACCGTGTTGATCATATCGGCGAGGTCGGACATGCTGCCGTCAGAGCTCTGGAATGCTCGCACCAGCGGGAAGTAGGTCGGATAGTTAAGGACACCATCTAGAGGGCCCTGGAATGGGCAGACGTAGGAGGAATCGCCGTTGTCGACTTCACCGACAGCGAAGACGCCCGCGGCTTGCTGGTACCCGGTCCAGAAGTCCTTGTCAACTTCGGCCACGGTGTCGACACGAAGCCCATCAACTATATAGCGGTTAGCATATTACGTTCCTGGCAGATCACTATTGACGGCGAGTGCGGGGAATCCTACTAGAGTAGTTGGAGACCAGGTCCCCAATCCAGCTGTACCAAATGTCCTTTACCTTGCTGCTTTCAGTGTCCAAGTCAGGGAGGCAAACCGTCTCGTCACCCATCCAGCACTGTTCGACCATGGTGTGGTCGTCATAGTCGGTGATGGGGCAGTATGAGTGGAAGTAATCTTGGGAGTTGAAAGGGTTAAACACCGAGTAGTCTACATCATTTGGGTTTCCAGCATATCCCTTGTTGATGTTAGTTGAGGACAGGGCAACCTGAAACAGAGACAAATCGTACCATGTGGTTCGCCACCACGTCGACCATGAGGTACATTCCGCGGTCGTGCAGCGCCTGAGACAGAGCTTTCAAGTCATCTGCGGTTCCGAGTTTGTCGTTCAGCTCGTAGCTATCACAGTCAGCTTCAATATCACCTAGAGTAATATATGACATGACATACATGTTCTGCTGCCAGTATCCGTGGTATGATGATCCATCAGAGGTATTCTGGGGCAGCTGCTCGGTCACGGGCGTAATCCAAATGGCAGTAAAACCCATTCCTTGGATGTAGTCCAGCTTTACTCTTTTTAGAATTCGATACTCTTTAGGCTGTAATCTTGACGCCTACCTTATTGATGATGCCCTGCCATGATCCACCACAATAGATCTGTAAATATCATTAGGGTTTTGCTCATGCACACCAGGGTCAACGGTAGATCATACCCTATCGTCCGTGTTGCAAGTGGCCGTAGTCGAGTTGTCAGCCCGCGCAAATCGATCAGTCAAAAGAAAGTAGATTGACTGCGAACGCCAATCGTCAGGCGATGCTGCATTGACAACGCTGGACAGCAAGGTTGCTGCGGCGGTGCCTGCGAGAAAAGCAAGCTTCATATTTTTCTAAACCAAGGAAGAACACGTATAAGGAGTGTTCCACTGCCAGCAGGGTACAAAATCACACTTGTGTTTGAAGGAAACAATTATCTTATTATTTTTTATTTTTTTTCGACTTTCTTTTGGGAGGGATCACCACGGGGCCTTTTAAATGTCTACTGTGCCTTCAAACCTGCACTATCTTAGAGATGAGGGTCGGAATAACGAAGCGTGAAACGGGCGAAACCATTATAGACCCGCCCCGGTTATTTGCAGACAGCAAAGCACTCAGGGAGCCAATCCAATTACAGACGGTCATGCATAGGCATAGGTCGATGATTATGCTTGTCGCTGGGGTCCTTTCTAAACACAACCAAGGGCTATCGGACATTCCGTTTGTGGCCATGTCTGTTCATTCGCTAGGTGGTGTACGAAGTATGGGGATATGTCGTCACAAGACGGAGATACGGCGAAATTTTCGTTGGATTTCACTTGAAGACCCTTTCAGACTTCAAATTGTGCTCACACTCGACAATCCACAAGGAATATGGAATGCTTGTGATTGCGGGGTTGGTTGCGCATCCAAGTGCCGGAACCGCTGCAGGTGCAATCTTATGCAGAGGCTTATTATAACGCCGTATCCTAACCTACCCTGAGCCCATGAGGCTATAAACAACCAGCAATTCGCGGTCAAGATGATTCAGGGGATAGCTAGCGTCGGCCGGACTAATAGCTGAGGTTCCAAGGCCCGATTCAACGCAGCACGCCGATCTCCATTGGCAACTTGCCACTTGACGAATTGGTCCAACGTCACTAAGACCGAGTCAGCTAGACAGATCATGGTGCACATCAAAACGGCCCCAAGCGCCGAGCAGATGATCGGAGAACTCCAGGCACGTCAATAGTACTCTGTCTTATGCGCCGACCAGAGGGTCGCGAAGCAAACGTGAGGAAATCGGCATGGTTTCGACTGAACACGGTCTTCTTTGCCGATCCTCGATGCACCTTTCGTCTTATATTCCGACTGGACCGATAGTTTAAACCAAAATCAAGACAAACATCGCAAATGTCATTCTTGGAACGTCGATTCGCTTCCAAGTGCACACGCTCGGAGAGGGAACAGCTGGCCTGATCACGGCTGCGGCGCACGAGAGGCAGGTTGACAAAAGTGAATACAACCTCACGCGGACCGGACTCCACTCAGTCGACCTTCGCTTTCAGCCGACAGCCATACCTGACACTACCACGAAGCCACAAGGATTTACCACCCCGCTAAGCAGGCAACGGAGATAACCCGTCGAATAATCTAAACGTCAGAGCTTCTGACGAGACGATCAGGACCTTCGGTGTGGGGAAGATTTGCCGAATACGTGCAAATGCCGGTCCCCGAATCCCTCAGATACCCAATCATATGCTGACGCTGCTAAAGGCACTGGACATACCGTGGGCGCCAAAGGTCGTAGCAGCTGGGAAGGTAACCGTATCTTATGGATTTTTATTATCAGGGACCTTAGCAGTTGGAAAGGATCGTCATGTGTCAAGCTTTGATCGCTTGTGTGTCCTTGCTTGTTCCTGAACATTGTTTGCTTTTGATATGGATAACGCAATACTACAAGTCTATAACAATATGCTATAGCCCTGTACCTACCTTTTCTCCTCCTTGCAAGTCCTCAGATTATAGGCGGCGGCTTTATTATTATTTCCTGCTTTGTCAAGATTCTCGTGATCCGCCAGGACCTCAGCCATGGTTGCTGCTCTGGTCGCGTTTAGTTTGTTGGGCATTGCCCAGGCTGCGTCCGGCCTTTCCCCGAGAGCGACGGGGTCGTTGGACTCATTTCTGTCAAAGGAGACACCAATAGCTCTTCGGGGCGTCTTGAACAACATCGGGGCCAGCGGCGCGTTTTCCGAGGGCGTGAGCGATGGTGTTGTTGTCGCTAGTCCCAGCAAGACCGATCCCGACTGTAAGTCGGACAAAAGTTGAAGATCAAAAATTGGCCCTTTAATTTAAAATGCTTCTTAGACTGGTATACGTGGACCAGAGACGCGGCGCTCACCCTGAAATGTCTTGTCGATGAATTTATTGCTGGTAACTCGGATCTGGAATCCGTCATCAAGCAGTATATCAGCACCTCGGCTTCCATTCAAGGCATCTCGAACCCGTCTGGCGATCTCTCTGATGGCTCTGGACTGGGAGAGCCAAAGTTCAACGTCAATGCGACAGCTTTCACTGGCTCTTGGGGTCGTCCTCAGCGCGATGGACCGGCGTTAAGAGCTACGGCCATGATTGCTTATGCCAACTATCTAATCGTATTTACCATTTCAACCTTTACAATTCAGTTCAGTTCAAGGAGAACTGACTGTGCCACAGGACAATGACGACAAGTCTACGGCAGATTCTATCATTTGGCCTATTGTGCAGAATGACCTGGCCTATGTTGCTCAGTACTGGAATGAAACAGGATTTGGTAAGACTCGCCAACTATTACGAAGTCGGCTCCACCGAGTAATTTACATGCTAATATGTACAATGTAGACCTCTGGGAAGAAGTTCAGGGAACTTCGTTCTTCACCACCGCAGTTCAGCATCGGGCTCTTGTCGAGGGCGAAGCCTTGGCCAAGGCTCTCGGTCATTCCTGCGATGACTGCGCTGGTCAGGCACCTCAAATCCTGTGTTTCTTGCAATCATACTGGACTGGATCATCCATCCACGCTAACTTCGCCGACAACGGTCGCTCGGGCATCGATATCAACACGGTGATCGGTACTATCGCTACTTTTGACCCGGAAGCAGGCTGTGACGACTCAACTTTCCAGCCGTGCTCCTCGAGAGCTTTGGCCAATCACAAGGTCGTCGTCGATTCTTTCCGGGACATTTACAACATCAACTCCGAAGCCAGCGCTGGTTCCGCTGCTGCGATTGGCCGCTACCCGGAGGATGTCTTCCAGGGTGGAAATCCCTGGTACTTGGCTACATCTGCTGCCGCCGAGTTGCTGTATGATGCTCTCTACCAGTGGGACAAGATTGGCTCTTTGAACATTACAAACATTAGCCTGGACTTCTTTAAAGATGTCTATTCTTCTGCAGAAGAAGGAACTTATCTAGCCGATTCGTCAGAGTACAAGGACATCGTCTCTGCTGTGAAGGAATATGCAGACGGCTTCTTGAGCATCGTCGAGAAATACACCCCAGGCGACGGCACCCTGTCGGAGCAGTACCAGCGTGACAATGGCAGTCCAATTTCCGCAGCAGGCTTGACATGGTCCTACGCTGCGCTGCTCACAGCTGCCGCTCGGCGAGACTCCAAAGTTCCGGCGTCCTGGGGTGAGGGCTCAGCTCTCGGCATCCCTCCGACCTGTTCTGCATCGCCAGCTACTGGAAGCTACGCTTCTGCCACACAGACTACATGGCCAACTGCTCCGGCGGAAACTTCCCGCCCAGCCTGCTCTGCTCCAACCGAGGTGGCCGTGACGTTCCAGGAAATCGTCAAGACAAACGAAGGCGAAGACATCTACCTGACCGGCAGCCTTGAGGCGCTCAAGAACTGGTCGACCACTGACGCCATCTTGCTGAGTGCTCAGGACTACCGCGAGGAGAACAACCTCTGGTACACGGCCCTCACGTTACCAGCAGGCACCCAGTTTGAATACAAGTACTTCAAGAACAGCAGTGGAGAAATCGTGTGGGAAGATGACCCCAATAGGTCATACACTGTGCCCAGTGATTGCGGCGTCAATACCGCCTGTTTGAATAACGAATGGCAGTAGGCTGGAGTTGACCATGGCACTGGCTGCATCATGATTGTGTGAAATATGTACATAGCGAGCTATGAGCAGATGTGGTTTAGACGTAAAATCAATTTTACTATATTCGACGAGTTCATATTCGCCTAAATTGTGCGATACATATCACATGAAAGTATTCTATATATCTAATTGTTGAAAACGGACAGACTTGATCTACTAATATTGACATCACGTATGTGTAAGTATGCCTTCACATAACATCATGTCGGATCTAGTAGCAAGTGCATATAGTAGATTAAGGTTTAGTCTTCTACATATCAAAATATTGTCGACTTATACATCGATTTTTCTTCTCAATGATTTACACAGCTGTAGTCTAAATGCACACCTTCCACAAGTCCCCGTCACTATCTAGTACATGTATAAGGCAAAGCATCCTCTTTACGGCACAGCCTGCCCATCGTTTCAATCACTACAGTTCATCGCGTCGACTACTCAAATCAACTGTCTTGAATCGTAAGGTGCTTTTAATGTATCATAGATTACCGGATTATGAACAAATAGTAGAAGACAAATGCTACGCCGGAACCAGTGCCACTTCCCCACCATCCTTGTTTTCCAGTCAACTGATGCACCTCAGGCCACAGCTCCGTACTACAGATTTGATTCTCCTTAAACTCCTGTTAGAGTTGGCACCTGGTCAAACAGCTGTTGATTTGTGAAAGTAGCTCGGCTGGTATGTCAGGCAATGCTCAGTCAGAATTTTGACGTCATTATCTGCGCACCACGCAAAATATATATGAGCATTGTACAAAGCAACGGCAATGAGAATATCGACTGTCAGATCTCTCAGAACCTTGCCCGATCAAAATGTCAGGCTCTGCAGCCCTTTTTGAAGCTCAAAGTCGGTTGAATACGTGGACCGACGAGCTCGAGTTCCTGAGCTACATCCTCTGCAAGTTGATTGATGCAGAGCGCCTGGACGCAGTCAGACATGGATGTCCCCAGGCTGCTGATTTTCTGGCGTTGAGCGATATCATCCTTGATCACACAAAATCCAGGAAAAGCGTTTTTGAACATATGAAAACAGCTGAAAGAAAATCATTTTGTACCTCGTTGGAAGCAGCGAAGCAAATCAGGAACAAATCAGCCCACCGTGAAATCTTATCGATGAATCAATTAGATCACTTACACCACATCAAGCAAGAATTAAGCAAAAAGCTTGAAAATGCTATCAAAATTGTTGCGTCGAATCGTGGAATAGATCAGGTCTGCTCAGGTGTCAAAAACTTGTCTCGTGACTTACTGATAAGGCAATTAAAAGGTGTCATGGTTGCCATGCCGTCATGTATATCAGATATACATGGAGCAGGGAAGACCTTCAGTGGTTAGAGTGCCATTGAAAGAAAAGTCTCTACTATCATTTCGCGAAAAAGCGCTTCGCGAGCGTGATAATTGGCAATCGGTACCACCGAGTCGACATCAAAAGCGCAAATCGACTGAAATCAGTCGAAAAAAGCAGGAAGATGACTACAAAGCCTCTTGCTTAAGGAAGCAACAAAGAATAGAGCAAAATCTCGCCGTGCAATCGGAGCATTCTCGAAGGAAACTCCGAAGACTAGAGCAATACTTCAATGAACTTAAGGAGCTCCGTTTCTCTCAAATCAACAAGACCAAGGCAAGGCTGAGAAAAGAAGAAGAGATGTTCCAATGTCAACGAGCCAAGCTCCTCAAAAATGTGGTTCCATATCAAGAAGCTTTCCAGGAATGCTTTTTTATACTTTTTTTTCTCGCAATGTGTTCACCATTGTGGATACCATTTGCGCTCATGTGCAATCTGTATGGCCGCTATCGGGGGCGTGCCAACCATGCTAATAATGGCCACTAGACTGCAAGTTGGAATTGCACCTTTAGGCTATACCTACATAGCTGAGCAGTTCTTGTGGTACGGGTAGTAGTGAGCTACCGTGCGATATGATGTTTTCTTTGAGCTCATTGATCAATGAACCTAGTTTTTGGAGCTATCTTAGTAGCACTCATCGTCTCCTAGAGTCACGGAACAATTGTCATGAAATGAAGTAAAGTAGTCTGCAACACTAAAACAACACCCTCGCCGTGTTGTCAAAGAGTACAACGAGTCTTCTCCTAAACATGCAGCTAAATCTGTAAGACACTACACCCGGGAGGCAAAACTGATGCCGGGGTTACCCTCTTTGAGAATCTATTGAAATCCTCTCTGAAAGGGAGCATAGCCTCAAGGCTGTAGGCTAATTGCCCATCGTTGGTATTACTTTGAGGAACCAGCACTTTGCTTGACCACATCTATTTTTAGCCTCGGGGACACCGTCAAATTTTATCATCTGATTCGGCTGCAAATCATGTCGCCTCACAAGAAGATTACAAATTATTTTAGAGTTGTGAGTGGGTTTTGGATGGTCTCCAAGGTTGAGGCGATATCTAGACCACTTTCTTCGGCACCTGCAGGCTATCAATCGAATTATGAAGCAGATAGAGCGAACTCAATTATCCCAAGGGCACCAACTGGGATGCTCCAGGGGTCCATACTTTCTAGATTCGTACTATTAATTAGTCAAGCTCATCCGGACCAGGCAGATATTGGATACAGAGTGCATAATAAACTGTCAGCGGTTCTAAGGAGACTAAGCTGGCCATTAAGGAGATTCTGTTCTCCTCAATATACAGCGTCTGGAAGATCTAGTCGACTGTTTCGTGTTCCCTACTTATTTCTCTGCGGCCAAGCTTTCAACTTAAATGTGGCCAAAATTCCTCACGAACATCAGCTGAGAAAAATTCATAGATTCTCATGCATCCCTAGCTAACACTCCCTTTTGAATGGTCTCGTGAAACTCCTGCTGGGCTTCATCGTGGGCTGAGAATTTCATAGGCTGCTCGTCGGACTGTACCTCCACTTTCGTATCCACGCCCAATCGATAAGCCCTCTCCATATCCCAATAGAATGGTCTCGAGGTCGAGAACAGATGATCAATAGACTCTAGAGTCCGGTTACGGGTCTCTGGGTAGAACAGGTAAACGATTGGGACCCAAAGAATGTTCAATCCAGCGAGGAGGAAGTAACTGCGGCTCCCAATGCTTCCAAACATGATGGGGTTGATTAGTGTGGTCATCCCAACACCAATCGCCCAGCCGGTGATACCAAAGCCATTGCCCTGAGCTCTAAGGTCAGAAGGAAATATCTCAGTCGGTATCAAGAAAGCCACAGTTCCCCAGGTCGCTGCATATCCCAAGTTGAACAAAAAGAGCATCGCGACGGCAGCGGGAGCGAACTGATCGGCTCTATCCGGCTGGCGAAGGGACGCTTCGTAGACAGATCCTGCCTGGAAAACATACATTTTAGACTTGAAGCTGGATATCTGGTACGAAGGTTCGGCACTTACTACAAGCTCGACGGTGAATAGGATGACAGAGCCAAGCATTAAACATTTTCTCCTCCCAATCCGATCCACAATCTGCGCACTGATGATAGTGCCCAGGATACCGATCGTATTCAGTCCCCCAGCAAGGCCATTTTGGGTCAGCTCGCTGTAGCCAGCTTGGCTAAGCAAAACAGGCGAATATGCTGTAATAGCCTATAAAAGATGGCAAGCTATTAGCCTGACTATTCCTATAACTCGCGGGGTACCTTGAAACACTTACTGTAATTCCAGTCCATGACGCCATAATTTGGAGCCATACACACAGCCAGGCGCGTCGGCCGAGATTGGAGCCTGGCTTTCCTCCTTTGCCAACTAGGATTTTAGCAAATTGAACGGGTGAGCTTGGTTTGCTTTCTTGCGCTGTCGCAACGATATCTTTATATTCGAGGTCGATCTCTGACTGGGTGGCTCTATGGCATCGGATCTTGCCAAGAACCTCCTGGGCTTCGCCATAACGACCGACAGACGCAAGGAAACGCGGGCTATCCGGCAGCAACTTGATGAAAAGCAGCAGGATGAGTGCTGGGATACACTGAAACGCTAACAAAAAACGCCAGCGAATATCCGAATAGCCACGATTGATGAAGGCAAGGCCAAATGACAGCCAGTACGCGACGGATATTCCTAGATCTTCAAGACGATTCGGTCAGTATCATTCTGGAGGAGCTCCATACAATCTCTGGCGCTCACAGTTTGCGATAAAGACGTATCCCAGGAAGGCTCCGCGGTGGTCAGCTGCCGACATCTCTGATACCAGTACGGGTGCAATCCCGGTCAATGCTAGCCAGATCAGCTTTCTCCCAGCAGGATGAAGTACGGAAGGCCAGCATACCACCAGTCCCCACGCCTGTCACCACTCTGGCGACGAGCATGAAGTCTGAACTTTGAGCTGCTGCTTGCAAGGCACCTCCGACAAGCGCAAACAAGGCTCCGACCAAGAGGCCATTGATTCGGCCTAATCGATCGGCTAGCCAGCCACCTCCAAAGCAACCGAAAATGCATCCGAGGTAGTAGATGCTAACAATGCCTCCTTGATGGGTCGTGTCTGTTACTTTGCCATCTGGCTCGCCGATTCCAACCTCTGTAACATATCTTGGGGCTGCGTTGACGCCCCCCATGACACCTTGGTCATATCCCTCGAAGAATATGCAAACGAGAGAAAAGACCTGAATCATAACGTTGAGTTGGCGTGGCGATAACCGCCTCCAAATTGTTGCGTACCCCATGGTCATGATCAAGCGGGAACACGCTGAATAGAAACTAACTTGTTTATATTATGCCTCCAATGTCCTTCAGGAGCACAAGAGGTAGCCCCACCGGTGGTGGTATGGACTATTTATACGCGAGGCCTGTGATATGACCGGACTGAATATCTCATCCCTAAGTTCACCAATCCGGGGAACCACCATGCCGGAACAGAACGAGACCCGAGGCCTTGGGGATAGCAGCAACAATATACTGGAGAATGAACCTTCGCGGCACCGCATGGAAGGAAGAACTAAGTCTTTCACGCGTTCAACCAAGCTTTGCGAGAGTGGCGCCGTTTTACCGTTTAGACGTTTAAACCTTTAGCCGTTCACGCGCTTAGGCGTTTAGGCGATATAGACCTCTCAACCAACACAACCGTGTAACCGTCTAAGCGACACCTGTCAACCTTAAGGAAAGTCTTGTCCTGCTCGTAATGCGGGACAGGCGTAAGCTACATATGTTCCTACTTGTACAGAAGGGAAATTGATAATCAGTGGCTCTGAGCAATTTCTGTGTTGCGACAATATGGATCATCCTAATCCTTCCGTGTCCAGGTCCCTGGACCTGACCGTCCTGGGACTGAATAGCGGTACTTCGATGGTAAGCAGGCAGAGATCAAGCAGCCAGAAACCATTAGGTCATGAGAATCTCATTCAATTGAAACCATAGGACGGCATTGACTGCGCGCTGTGCCGTTTCCAGCAAGAAACACCAGATTCACCCATGAAATTTGAGCTTCTTAAGGTATGCTAACGTCCCGTGCGCAAACACCCCTCCAATTACAGTCTGACCGGAATTGTGTCTTTTCCAACAGTATGGTGAAATCCCTCTAGAACAAACAATCAAGCAACGGGTCATGAACATGATCCTCCACAATAAAACCTCCCCATCTGAGCTCTCGGAGGTGAATGTCATTCTCGGTGAGACGTTTGCCGCGGCGGTCAAGGAGTTCTGTGGGCAATACAATGTTGATATCTCGTCTATTGATATCATCGGTTCCCACGGGCAGACGATTTGGCTTCTGTCTATGCCTGAAAAAGGAGAGGTTCGCAGTGCTCTCACCATGGCAGAAGGCTCATTCATTGCTTCCCGCACGGGGATCACTACTGTGACCGACTTCCGGGTCAGTGACCAAGCAGCTGGTCGTCAGGGAGCGCCACTCATTGCTTTCTTCGATGCGTTGCTTCTACACCATCCGACAAAGTTGCGCGCTTGCCAGAACATTGGCGGAATCGCCAATGTCTGTTTCATCCCCCCCGATTCCGAGGGCGGCATTGACACCTGCTACGATTTCGACACCGGTCCAGGCAACGTCTTCATCGATGCCGTTGTCCGACACTACACCAACGGCGAGCGGGAGTATGACAAGGACGGCGAGATGGGCGCACGCGGCACAGTGGATCAGGATCTGGTGGATGAGTTTCTTCACACTCACCCATACTTCCGGTTGGACCCTCCGAAAACCACGGGCCGTGAGGTGTTCCGGGATACTCTAGCATTCGATCTCATTCGCAAGGCAGAGTCCAAAGGTCTTGGCCCAGACGATGTCGTTGCGACCGTCACTCGCATTACCGCGCAGGCCATTGTCGACCATTACCGCCGCTATGCACCCAAGGGTCTCCCGATCGATGAAATCTTCATGTGCGGCGGCGGTTCTTACAACCCGAATATCACGCAGTATATACAAGCACACTATCCTGATACGAAAATTCTGGCCCTGGACCAGGCAGGCATCCCAGCTTCCGCCAAGGAGGCCATCACCTTCGCCTGGCAGGGTATGGAAGCAATCGTGGGCCGTTCCATTCCCGTTCCCACCCGGGTTGAGACTCGGCAGCCATATGTCTTGGGAAAGGTCTCACCAGGCAAGAATTATCGTAGGGTGATGCGGCACGGTATGCAGTTTGGGGGTGATAGGGACAACCTGGCCCCAGTAAACGAAATGATCAACTATGTGAATGGAAAGGAATTCGACAACAAGTGGTGATACGTTTAGTATGAAGGAGAGGTTCATGACAGTACTAGGACTGTATGATATGACAATATGATATACAATTATAGAGTGGGCTGTAGGTGGTTATATGCTCTTGCGGCTATCATGGTGTATGATTAATTGATGAACTACTACTTGGAGCCGTTAGTCGAGCTTAAA